>CM062296.1:276232872-276832872 GCA_031216915.1 Pictodentalium vernedei | reverse complement strand
ATTTTCAGTTTTTTGTTCTTGACCACAAAATACAGCTCAAGTTCACTTTTGACCACAATCGCATATAACTTTCCAGAGTTATTCCCCTTGAATGATTGCAAATTTGTGGATTTTGTGGTTTCTGGATGATAACTTTAGTTTGCCTTGACTGATTTTTTTCAAATTCTCAGATTTTGTTTTCGACCACAAAGCACAGCTCAAGTTCACCGTTGGCCATAATCGCATGTACCGTTCCATAGTTATTCCCCTTGAATGATTGCAAATTTGTGAATTATGTGGTTTCCGGATGATAACTTTAGTTTGCCTTGACTAATTTGTTTCAAATTCTCAGATTTTGTTTATGACCACAAAGCACAGCTCAAGTTCACTTTCGGCCAAAATCGCATGTACCTTTTCAGAGTTATTCCTCTTGAATTTGTGCATTTTGTGTTTTCCGGATTATAACTTTAGTATGGCCTAACTGATTTTTTATATGCCTGTTGAAAAACCCTCGAATTATGGAATCAGTCTGTCTGTCTCTCTGTCCATTTGTCCATCCATTTGTCCATCCGTCGGTCTGTCCATTCGTCAACATTTGGTTTCCAGATGATAACTTTAGTATTTTTTTTTCGATTGACTCTTAAACTTGGCATGTGGTTTAATCAAAACAAAAGACAGGTCAAGTTCGAATATGGGGTCAGTTCGAACTTCGAAGTTCCCCTGAATTATGGACCTTGTTGGACATAGAATGCATCAAATATTTGGTTTCCGGATGATAACTTTTATTATTTGTTTTCTGATTGGTTCCAAACTTGGTATGTTGTTTAATCACAACAAAATACAGGACAAGTTCGAATATGGTGTTGGTCCAAACAATTTTCACCCTCACCCCCATCCTTACCCCAACCCTTCAAAAATACAAAACGGGCGTATATTGTCCCGCTACATGGTGCTCTTGTTAGTTTCTATTTACAGAGGAACGAGAACATGGTGTGATTTCGTGACGCCATCAGGAAGTGTGCTTCCGTCATCACATTATACTATTAGAGCTAGCAGAAAAGTACTCAGTGATATAAGACAAGGGTTAGGCTTTTGATTTTAGGTTTACGTCCCTTGTCTCCAGCTTGCTCAACTGGCAGATCTATCACGTCGAATGTGGTGTGATGCCGGATATGTCCATAGTGGTCGAGAAGAGGAATAAGGCTGTAGCGAGCACTATAAAAATACGAACATGCTCACCCTGCGACGACGGAAAGGAGGAAGCACGGGAAGGAGGAAGCAGACAAGTTCTGAGGTATGCTCGTCCAGGTCTACCATGATCACGAGCAAGAGAGCGGCCCCTCTCTCTTATTACAACATCTGAGGTCAGTGGTTGTTGGTAGGAACTTGTGTCAGTTAGAGCTTATGTCCATGCCTTCCTGACTGAGACGCTCCTATTAGAAATAGGCTGCTGGGGTCGGCTAGTCTTATAGCTTCTTCTATGTTTGAAAAGCACACTTGACCACACAAAGTCTGTTGTCGCCAGCTAGCTCGACCGGTGAAGCGGTTACTCAGGCCTCTGAGAACTGTGATTCCGGGTGTGTCCAGTCCGGGCTAGTAGATGCTATAGGGTGGAGTGAGCACTATAATATGCAACCAGGCTCACCTAGCGACGATGGAAGGAGGAAGCCTGCAAGTTCTGAGGTACGCTCGTCCAAGTCACCCAGGACTGCAAGCAAGAGAGAGGGCTCTCTCTCTTACAGCATCATCTGGGGACAGATGTTGTTGGTAGGAACTTGCGTCAGTCGGAGTTTACGTCCATGCCTCCTTCCGGGATGTCCCGTCTAATAGACAGCCGGGGTCGGCTAGTCTTACGGCTTCCTCTGCATACGGATAAAGTATTCTTTATATTGCACAGGGCTATAAACCGCGATGAGTGGTTTCAGTTCCCTGATGCCGGTGAAACGGTTAAGATTGAATATGAGGACCATGACACTGGATGTGGCGCATATGCATGGTATTCAGAGCTAGTGGCATAAGTGCTCAGTGATATAAGACAAGGGCTAGGCCTTTGAACTAGGGTTTATGCTCCTTGCATGGTATTTGATGACTGGATTCGCATCGCAAAATGCTATACACAAGTGTTAAATTGCTAACCATTTTTCTTTCATATTGGCCTTATATTCACTATTTATCATCACTTTTTGAAACCAAGATGGAAACTGCTAATCAAATTTTTAAAAACAAAAAATACCCTGCCTTGTCTCCAGCTAGCTCAACCGGCGGATCGTTACTTAGAATATGGATAGTGTGACGCTGGGTATGTCCGTAGCTGTCGAGAGAGAATAAGGGTGTAGCGAGCACTATTAAATCCAATCATGCTCACCTTGCATTGATGGAAGGAAGAAGCCAGCAAGTTCTGAGGTACGCTTGGTTAGGTCTCCCCGGACCGCGATCAAGAGGAAGACCCCTCTCTCTCTTTTAACAACATATGGGGCCAGGTGTTGTTGGTAGGAACTTGCTTCAGTCAGAGCTTAAGTACATAGCTATTGTCTGGTACGCTTAGTTCAATTCTTAGCTGGGGACGGCTACAGTTTGGCTTCTTCAGCGTCTACCAAGCACTCCCGACCACACCTTGGCTAAATGACTTAGGATATCTAGTCTGCATCGTCAAAAGGTCCATCTTTTGTGAAGAAAGTCGCATCATCTAATAGCCAAGAATATGAGGCTTCATTCATCGGGACACCCGCAGTAAGAGCCATCTCGGACTCGCTGTTCCAGGAGCAGCTGGCGGACAAGCTCCTCAGGCCTCCACAATGGACTTGCTGTCGCAAATTGCGCAGCTCATCGCAATATTCTTGCTAAGGCAGAAGCACTCAACGTCAGTCTCAAACCTTGAGCTGTTGAATCATGTTTGATCAATCCAGTCATCGGCCTGTTCAGATGCCGGTGACTGTGATTCTAACTAATTTAGACGAATGATGAAAGGGATACGAGGAGGATAACTTTCCCTTTCGGAACAACTCATGGATGATATGGATACTATGCATTATCATTTCCTTGAACTTGTTCCAGTGAATCATAATGCTGCGAGTAAGTGTGAGAAACCGCTAGCATTGTTAGACGCTGACTTCATCTGGACAAAGAGCAGGATAATAAGATGTCTTTCCGGTTAAGTCTACATGGGTGTCACAGGTCTTCGATTGTGAAGACGACGCCATATTTAACTTCCTGTGGGAAGAAGTAATACGGTTTCTTATCATCATCTTCTTAATGTTTAACCATTTTTTGTTCACAAAAAACAACAGGGGAAAAATGTGTTGAGAGTTTCTCTGCGTTGAATGAGCAGGCTAAGATCTTAGTGGTAGCCTTACCTTCATCATTTCGCTTTAGTTTTCCAGACACTAAGTCTTTGATGATAAGCTTTCATTAATGTAGGATTAAGCTACAAGAAAGCATCAATACTCGACTCTTTATGTTGGGGTATAATCGACCAACACCCGCAGAAAGAGTACTAGAGGTTGTCCTAGATGCAGATCGTCTATAAGGTCTCATAGCGAAGATATAGGTATCCCTAAGTCTTTGATGGTAAGCTTTCATTAATGTAGGATTAATCTACAAGAAAGCATCAATACTCGACTCTTTAACTTGGGGTCTAATCGACCAACAACAGCAGAAAGAGTAGGAGAGGTTTCCTAGACTCAGATCGTCTATAAGGACTCATAGCGAAGGTATAGGTATCCCTCCTATATATTACTTTAGGGATTGTCTATACAGCCACTTGGATAGGGGGTTTAGGTCTTTTTGAGTTTACTGATCAGACACCCCTGAGCCGGTGGCTCGAGGCTCTTATAGAGCTCGGTCCGACCAATTTTGACTGGAACTGGATAATTAGGTTATTTATGATAATCTTTCAGTCGAAAAGCGAGCGTTTGGCGATGCAGCGAGTATAGTTCTTTAGACCACTTGAATTATGAATTAAATAATGTCTCATGGGATGAATGATAGGATACACGTATCCTACAATTCATTTTCAACAGGCTGGTTCATCTGTTGTTTCACAGAGCGAATTAGCCAGTTGTTTGGCTCGCTTTTATCTTTTATGTGACGCATTAACAGTGGAAAATTTTATGCGTCAGATGGGGTTGTGCGGAGCGGCTATAAATGTTATTTTGATGGGTCGCTTACACACACGTCCCCTCCAGTTATTCTTAACTGGAGTGGTAGACGTTTTTCGCTCTAGACCTGTTTTGTTTTCGAGAATCTTTTAACATAAGGTCAAGTTTGGGCATATATTTAACGGTTTTCTCAATTATGACGGACATGAGTTCATATATTGGGTTACAATCCTGAGTCCGATGGTCTCTCTATGCAGGGATCTTGGGACCCTCGGTTCTTGGAGACCACATATTCAGAAATGATGTCTCATTGTTATGCTACATCATTGAATTTATATTATTACCGATCATGTATGTATAGATGCAGATCAGAGTTTATCAGAAGAGGAGAAACGCTTCTTTTGTCATTAATTTCCAATAGAAGGGACATTTTGGTTCATTCTATTGCTAGATGGAGTCAGTTAGCTATTCGTACTGCTTAGGAAAATTTATCTTCCAGTCAGCAGTCAGTGCTTAAGATTTCAGTGCATGAAGTAAAGCGCTGGCAGCATCTTGGGCTTATTCTAACTGTATGGCTATTACATGATCTCATGTAGGATCACTTCAAGATAGTTAAGTTTGCGACTCATGGGGGAATAATAGTTTCCATTATTTGTGTCGCCAGTATTAGCCATTGAGCGCATACATTTGACGCTCAGCCGTTTTCATGGGAATGAATGATAGGATATGTGTATCCTTCAATTTATTTGTTTCTATTGATTACATTGAGGTTAAAATGTCTGTTATTGAACATTTACAGAAGCTTCCCCCCGAGAGGGTTTTCTTTTTCAAGGAAAGTTTTGTTCTTCACGTCATTCTCCGCTCTTAGTGGCATAACGGAGTATGTTAGACATGAGGGAGCTTTGTGGTTACTATATTATTGCTGTTTGGACCAGCAATGATTAAGTAATGTGGGTGAGGAAGTTTCAACATGAATTCGAATCCCCCCCCCACACACACACACACACACACTGTTGTGTGTATATATATCTTAATACATACATACTATGTGTTTGGGTCGTGTTGCATGGTGCCCTCATAGGCATATATGCAGTTTTGTTGCATTAGTTTCCGGTGTTCATTTTCTGATTTCTAATATACAAGCACTTATTTAATCATCATAATTGCTGCTATTCGAGTTCATAGGTGATTGCATAACCAGGGGGCGCAGTGGCGTTGCAGTAAACAGTTCTCGTCAGATTTCCAAAATTAAGCAACGTCGAGCCTGGTTAGTCCTCGGATGGGTGACCATCTGAGCGAGCAATTCAGACTCCTGCATTGTGTCCTTGGGCAAGGCACTTAACCCCAGTTGTCCACATGGGGGCACGATGACTCCGTGTACTAACGCGTACTGCACGTTGATGGTACGCATGTCTTCAACCAATCTAACCCTGCCTGTTCTGCAATGTGGAGTTACGATGTTGGGGAACTGGCATCTGCTCGTTGTTGCTCGGTGGTTCTCTCCGGGTACTCCGGCTTCCTCCACCTGTAAAACTGTCACGGTCATGATTAGCCATTGTGCATAAGTATGTGACCTTAAACATCAATAAATAAATAAATAGGTTGCATAACCATTTAGTGGTTTTTAGATGATTACAGGCTGGATTTTAATGCACTCGCGCAATATTTTGTTACGCTACCGCTTTGGTGGACTTTGAAATTATTATATATTTCGGGGCGGTCTGTGTTGGAGCCGGTTAATCACACCTACTTCCATTTCTAGATCCTGGTTTCTATTTTGTCGGTTCTCAAATTGCATATTCTCATGTGTTTATAGCTGTGGATACCAAATAGTACACATTGGAGAGTGTTCTTACCGGATTTAATTGTACAGAGGCCTCCTGTGAATGATCTTTGAAGCGTCTTTTCTCTGCAGAGATTGTTCATCGTATCTCGCTTTTGTATGTGCATGTTATATTATTATCTCACTGATTTCGTCGTACCCGTATACGCCGTCTGCAGTGCATATTTTGTAGCGGATAATGTTATTTACCAAAATCGTTGCTCTAGCCTTGGCTTGTGAAGTGGCATTAAGCACCATTTATTTTTCATGAATTAATTTTTGAGTGCCTGATCGATATTTATTTATATCGTTTCCGGGTGCTATTTATTGATTCCAGAGCTCTCCCCTCTTTTGAAGATATGTTCAAAAAAAGGTGGGGGGGGTCATTTTGTCCACTTCTCTGGCTTATTAGGTATGTAACTTAACTATGAAGGAAGCTGTTTTGTCCGTAGTATTATTGTTTGGCGTAGGTTTATGGGCAATTTTCTCTCATTCTCAAATATGCCATTCTAATTTTTAGGGCTTAGTCCAGATTAGCCTTAAAAATTGTTTACTTGTTACATCCTAATTAGCATGATTTCATGCTCGAATTTAGGATTTACATAATTGGGATCTATATTAGGATATGTCTCTTCTATTATGGTATAAAGAGACATACATGTAAATTCTAATTATTCTAATTGTCTTCATCATGGATTGAAGGATTTGATCTATGTTGATCTACTATTTCAGAAGTTCTAGGCCCTCCACCTTTTTACGATTCAGCTAAGTCTGGGCCATTGCTATACAGTATAAAAATATGAAAAAATTTAAAATAATTTATATATTTTTTATACTTACCAATGACCCAGATGGGAATGGCCCTCCCATGAGTGGGCTGTACTGGGCACTCATGCCTCCCCGCTGAATTATTATATTATAATCTTTTACAAGAATGATGTTGGCGCCAGTTTCGGTGACTTCCTGGTGTCTGCGCATGCGCAGAGGGTAAATGTATGGAGGACCAGATAGGACTTCTAATTTTTGGTTTTGCATGCAAATTTAGGGGATGGGGGGCAAAATTTGTGTTTGGCCTTAGATATTTTTGAGTTAGCACCAGCTAAGTCTGGGCCATTGGTAAGTATAAAAAATATATAAATTACTTTAAATTTTTTCATTTTTAGCTCAACTTTGGCGAAGCCAAATTTGAGGTATTGTCATGGCCCATCGTCCGTCTGTCCATCTGGCCATCTGTCCACACACACAAATGACTACTTATGTGGCTACGAGTTAGTAAAACAGGATACTTATGTGGTTAAAGTCTGCTATGTGGCTAGCCATGTAACAGAATCTCTTATTGTGGGGAGGGGGAGGTGGTTGGGGGGGGGTGGATAAATGTAGAGTAGGATTAAGGCATGGGGTGGGGTGGGGGGTCAGTGAAAGGGTGTTAGAGTTATGTAGCTATTGTTAGTGTTAGGGTTAGTTTAGGGATAGGGTTAGCTTAGGGTTTGGGGTGGGTAGGGTTAGGGTCAATAAAGGGTAGGGTTAGGGTTAGCTGACCCCCCAAAACCAAAAATTTTCCCCCAAAAAACTTGTTTTATTATGTTGCACATGTGTTTTAGGTTAGCTACCTAACATGTCCATAAAATAGCCACATAAGTAGCCATTTGTAAGAACTGTCCATCCATCGCGACGTACACACGGCTTGGGCTAGGGGCCGTATTTATGAACAGATTTTCACAAAACTTCTTGGGTACCTTTGTTATCACCTTGGGACGAGAACAAGTGTTTCTGGGTGCAGTCCAAAATTCAAGATGGCTGCCAGTGGCCATTTTGTACCGAAATTAGGTCTAATCAGTTTTTTGTACACAACTTCTATACGGCTCAGGCTAGAGGCCGTATTTATGAACCGATCTTTACAAAACTTCTTGGGTACCTTTGTTATCACCATGGGATGAGAACGAGTGTTTTGGGGTGCGGTCCAAAATTCAAGATGGCCACCCGCAGCCATTTTGTACCATGGCATTGTGCATAGTGCAATCAGTTTTTTGTACAGAACTTCTGTATGAAAGTTCTGATTTGAATAAATTTTGTAGGAATGCTTAGTAACATGGAATACATCACATATAATACAGGTTTTTTTCTCGTGCAGAAATTATGCAAATTAGATGAACTTTGATTTGTTCAGTGCTACTTATACACAGTATGTGCACATGTCAATAAGGCTCGGACTAGAGTCTGTATTTATGAACCGATCTTCACGAAACTTCTTGGGGTACCTTTGTTATCACCTTGTGACAGGAACGAGTGTATTTGGGTGCCTTTGTTATGCCTTTGTTATCACTGTGCTATGAGAAATATTTTTGGGTTCAGTCAGACCCACTCTGGGACTCAAAGATTTCTTTTCTAGTTTAGCATCTAACTGTCCCCACCTTTACAATACTTTACCTATATATTTGTTACAGGCTACGGTCAGCATTTATGTACTGACCATTACAATACTTTACATGTACCTTTGTTATCAGGTCATTACCTAGATGTTTGTCATTGCTGTGTCACATACTATACATGTGCATGTCTTAAACAAGTTGAGCTACAGTGTCATTGACACTTTCATTTAACACTGTGAGTAATGGGAAAAGCATTAAGAATCTTCTTCTCCCATGCCACTGCTCCAAAGGCTTTCATATTTCACATATAACATCTTTGGAAGATTCATTCACATCTTTATTGAAATCAAATCCCTGGGTCCATATTTGGGCTCTCTATGGGAGCCCAAATATTCAGATTAGTGCAATATGAGGAATATTCTTTAAAAATCTTCTTCTGATCCAGCAATCAGAATCTTTTGATATTTGGTGTGCAGCAAATTTGGGGGGTGAGATTCAAGTTTGTTGAAGCCAATTCCCTGGGTTCATATTTGGGCTCCCTGTGGGAGCCCAAATTATAACTTAGTTCAATTTGAGGAATATTCTTTAAAAATATTTTTCTTCAGCTCCACTTGTCAGAATCATTTGATATTTGGTATACAGCATCCTTAGGGAGGTGAGATTCAAGTTTGTTCAAGCCAAGTCTCTGGGTTCATATTTGGGTTTCCTGTGGGAGCCCAAATTATAACTTAGTTTAATATGAGGAATATTGTTTAAAAAAATTTTTTTTTCTGATCCACTGGTCAGAATCTTTTGATATTTTGGTATAAGCTTTTCTTAGGAGGGACAAATGCAACTTCTTCAAATCAATTCCCTGGGTTGATATTTAGGCTACCATGTCAGGTGAGTGCCCTCCGGCCCTCTGGGGCCTCTTGTTTCCTACATTGTCCAATCTGCTCAAATGTTTGCAATAGTACTATCAACCTACTCCCATTTACTATAGACGTATCGACACTTCTTTTTGAATCAGAATTTTTTAATAATTGGGGGAACCGTCTTGTTTTTGTTGAAGCTGTGGATGACTTCATTTTATCAAGTGGGTGTTTCCATTGACTTCTGAGGATCCAATTAAACTACATGTATGATTATTATGTCTCCCCTTCCCAGAAGGGAGACATATTGTTTTAGTGCATATTCTTCTTCTTCTTCTTCTTCTTCTTCTTCTCATACAAACTTTGTCCGGGCCATAACTTTTTTGTCTTTTGACTTACACATTAGATACTTGACATGTGGATGTATCACCATGAGCCGGTGTGCAGTGTACCATAGTGACCTTCATCTTTGACCTGAAGGTCAGATTTATGTGTTTTTTTAAGGGAAACATCACACAAACTTTGTCTGGACCATAACTTTTTTGTCTTTTGACCTGAAGGTCAGATTTATGCGCTTTTTAAGGGAAACTGTCTGGACCAGAACTTTTTTTGTATTTCGAGTCAGGCTTTAGAGATTTGGCATGTGGATGTATCACCATGAGCCGGTGTGTAGCGTACCATTGTGACCTTCATGTGACCTTGACCTTTGATCTGAAGGTCAGATTTGTGCTTTTTTCAAGGAAACTTTGTCCGGACCAAAACTTGTTTGTCTTTTGAGCCAGGCCTTAGATATTTGGCACGTGGATGTATCACCATGAGCCGGTGTATCGCATACCATTATGACCTTCATGTGACCTTGACCTCAAGGTCAAATTTATGTACTTCAAATAGGGAGTAATTGTCCAGACCAGAATTTTTTCTTTTTTTGACCTAGGACTTGGTTATTTGACATGTGGATGTGTCACCATGAGACTGCATGTCATCTACCTCGATGACCTTCATGTGACCTTGACCTCTGACCTCAAGGTCAAATTAATGTACTTCAAATAGGGAATAATTATCCAGACCAGAACTTTTTTGTTTTTTGACCTAGGACTTAGATATTTGACATGTGGGTGTATCGCAATTAGATGGCATGTCACATGTAATCATGACCTTCATGTGACCTTGACCTCAAGGTCAAATTTATGTACTTTAAATAGGGATTAATTGTCCAGACCAGATTTTTTTTTTTTGGACATGTGGATGTGTCACCATGAAACCGCATGTCCGCTACCTTGATGAACTGCATGTGTCCTTGACCTCTGACCTCAAGGTCAAATTTATGTGCTTCAAATAGGGAATAATTGTCTAGATCAGAACTTTTTTGTTTTTTGACCTAGGACTTAGATGATTGACATGTGGGTGTATCACAATGAGACCACATGACATCGTGACCTTCATGTGACCTTGACCTCAAGATCCAATTTATGTACTTTAAATAGGGAGTAATTGTCCAGATCAGAATTTTTTTTTTGACATGTGGATGTGTCACCATGAAACCGCATGTCCGCTACCTTGATGAACTGCATGTGACCTTGACCTCTGACCTCAAGGTCAAATTTATGTACTTCAAATAGGGAATAATTGTCCAGATCAGAACTTTTTTGTTTTTTGACCTAGGACTTAGATGATTGACATGTGGGTGTATCACAATGAGACCACATGTCATCATGACCTTCATGTGACCTTGACCTCAAGGTCAAATTTATGTACTTTAAATAGGGAGTAATTGTTCAGACCAGAATTTGTTTTTTTTTGACATGTGGATGTTGAGCTAGATCATAGATATTTATAACCCCGCTCCCCAAAAGGGAAGTTGGGACATACTTGTTTACCTCTGTCTGTGTGTGTGTCTGACAGTCTGTCCATAAGTGTCCATAACAACATTTTGCACATTTTTCTCAGCAACTTTTAATCCCAGCAATTTGATATTTTAATAAAAGCTTCATATATGTCATATTGTGGGATGCATGTTCGTCTGTCTGTAACAAAATTTGTTATCGCACTTAAAGTGACTGCATTTATTTTACCATTGCTCAGGTATTTTGAAAAGTCAAAGATGCAACTAATGAACTTTGGCTATCTGCTTAAAGTTCCATGTATGTGGTTCACGGTATTTAGTTGTACCTCCTTTTTAGCTCATCTTGACAAAGTCAAGCTGAGCTAATCTCATCGCTTGTCGTCCGTCGTCCGTCAACACCATGTTTTGGTCTTCTCCTCCAAAGCCACTGGGCCAATTCAAGTGAAAGTTTGTGTGAGTGATGGTCCATAAGGGGCATTTCATTTTTGTTCAACTTAGCATGCCCAGCCCCATAGGGAGGGAGTGGGGGAAAATGCTCCAAAATATTTTAAAAATCTTCTTCCCAAGAACCAGTGTGTACAATAACTTGATATTTGCTATGGAGCTTCCATATGAGGTGTAGAATCAAGTTTGTTCAAACGAAGTTCGTGAAGTAATATTTGGCTTTGTAATAGGAGGGGTAAGATTTTTGGCCCCGCCCAAAATTTCTATTTTCTGAACCGATGGTCCGGTATGAACCAAATTTGGTTTGTGGTAGTATTGGGTCATAAGTACTTGACCCATGCCAAAAAAAAAATTCCCGCATCCCCATGGGAACCCTGGGAGCTAAAAATAGAAATATTTTCAAACGCCCATATTTCCCAAACCCCACGGAACAGAGAGCTTTTATTTGGTATGAAGTATCCTTATGACCAATAGAATTGAATGGTAAAAAAAAATTGCCATCGGTTATGTTAGGGTGTTCTGTAATGGGCATCGAAAAAATGTTGAGTCAGCATATTTGCAAAAATTTTTAAAAATCTTTTCTCCAAAACCAATCATCAGAATATTTTGATATTTGGTATACAGCATTCATAGGGGGGGCAGATAAAGTTTGTTGAAATAAAGCTCATTGGTTCATATTTGGGCTCTCTGCAGGAGCCCGAAGTTTTAACATAGGGTAATATGGGGAATATTCTTTAAAAATCTTCTTCTTCAGAACCACCAGTCAGAATCTTTTAATATTTGCTATACATCATTGTTATCAGGGTCTGATTCTAGATTGTTCAAACCAAGTCCCTAGGTTAATATTTGGGCTTCCTATGGAAGCCCAAATTTTATCATTGTTCAATATGGAGGGTAATTTAAAAAAATCTTCTTCTTCAGATCCATCACTCAGAATGCTTTGATATTTGGTATGCAACATCTCTATGGGGGTCAGATTCCAGGTTGTTCAATTCGAGTGCCTAGGTTAATATTTGGGCTCCATATGGGAACATGAAATTTAACTTAGTACAATATGAGGGAATTTCTTCAAAAATCTTCTTCTTCAGATTCACTTGTCAGAATGCTTTCACATTTGGTATACAACATCTCTAGGGGGGTCAGATTCAAGTTTGTTCAAATCAGATCCCTAGGTATATATTTGGGCTCACTATGGTAGCCCAAATTTTTACTTAGTGCAATATGAGAAAATTTCTTTAAAAATCTTCTTCTTCAGATCCACCAGTTGGAATGCTTTTATATTTGGTATACAACATCTCTAGGGGGGGGTCAGATTCCAGGTTGTTCAATTCGAGTGCCTAGGTTAATATTTGGGCTCCATATGGGAACATGAAATTTAACTTAGTACAATATGAGGGAATTTCTTCAAAAATCTTCTTCTTCAGATTCACTTGTCAGAATGCTTTCACATTTGGTATACAACATCTCTAGGGGGGGCAGATTCAAGTTTGTTCAAATCGGATCCATAGGTCAATATTTGGGCTCGCTATGGTAGCCCAAATTTGAACTTAGTGCAATTCGAAGAAATTTCTTTACAATTTCTCTTGTTCAGATCCAACGGTCAGAATGCTTTCATATTTGGTACACAACATCTCTAGGGAAGTCAGATTTAACTGTGTTCAAATCAAGAGCCTGGGTTAATATTTGGGCTCTCTATGGGAGCCGGAATTGGCCATTTTGATGAAGAATTAAAAATTTTGTATTCAGTACCCTCTAGAGGTACTAAGATTAATCCACATAGGTTATATCAAGGGGCTTCATAGGGGAGCTCTACAGTTTACTTATGATCAACTGAAGAAAAGGCATGATGCCTAGATTATTTTTGTCACTCCTGAGGGACTCAAGGATTGACAGTGTAGCCTATGGAGATGGCTTGCTTAATGTAGACTCATTCTTGGACTCTGTTTAAATTGTGTTCTGTACAAGATGAGCGCTTCAGGCCCCGTGGGGCCTCTTGTTTATAAATATCATAGAGTAAAAATACGTTCAGCCCAAGAGCGTACATTTTCATGTCAACGCTGCTGTAGACAATTGTCTGGACCAGAACATTTTACTCAAGTAAAAAAAAAGAACATAACATAACTTATTTCTCTTTAGAGCTAGACCTTACATATCTGGTATGATTGTCAATATTTTTATGTATATATCATTTGTAGTGCATAAAATAGAAAGGAAGAGGAGACATATGTTTTAGTGTGCTAAAACACTTTCTAGTTACTATAGGGTGAATTTACCCCCATTCTCCCATACAATGTTACTTCACTTTCTATTTTCTTCACATTCAGCACCACCAGGGCTGCTTCCATCTCACTTCTAATTAAAGGTGCTTATGCTGCTTACTTATGAGTGTCTTGAATGTGAAGACAACATATTAAGTTTTCCAACTGGCTTCCCTTGTTCTCCTTTGCTCCTCTTCTTTGTACTTTCTTTCTTTCCATTTCCTTCTTCATTCACTTGCAATGTTAAAACAATATAATGTATCGTCTGTTGGTTTGACTCCCCATGCTCATCTTTCTATGATTTGAGTTACCACCAACTATCTCCCCAGTTTTGTGCCAGGCCGGGGCATCGCATCTCTGCAGTCACGGATACCTGGGTTTGTTGAGTACGATGTTACTAAGTTAAACCTGAATGATCTCTCATGTATTTGCTCCCAGGTCTACATTCTTAGGATCTCTAGCCAACCCTTACTGTGTGTATGGATGTGGTGCCCTGGCATGACCCCGGGTTGCTGATCAACTTACTGATCGACCATAGGCCATAGGTTCCAGATGGTGATGATATATGAGTCTATCTACTGTTTTGTACCTTTCTGAGAAAATTTATGAATGACTCGGGTAGACTACTTACATAAGCTCCAGGCATTTTGTCAAATCCCTCCATTACTTAGCAATTTGTTAATTTTTGTTTATTGTTAATTATATGTTATATTGTGAGCTGCTGTTCCTTGCACTGTTACTTTTTTGGTGTTCATTTCTGTGACATATAGCATATTCATTGAATAAATATTGTTTAAACTAAAACTTAAAAGTAAAAAACAATTGGTTCATGATACGAAAGATTCTTAGTGTTTCTAATGTTTTATTTCAGAAAATTCACAATGAGTAACCTAAAGTGAAAACCAGAATATTACTTCAAGAAGTACCATCCCTCTTTTCCTCAAACAACCAAGTATATTATGTATGCATATCATGGAAAGATTTAAAAACTTTTAAAACATCCCACAGATGGCAGGCCTTGCATTTTGTAATTTTGTCGAGGCCTACTAGAAGGTTGTGTATAAGGGTTTAATGGGGTCTACATTTGCCCCCCTGAAGTTTGCTGAATTGTGTTATTTGTGTACCAATTCTCGGAAAGTGAAGTTTGATTACATGTAGTTTGATGTCTTGGAATGATACAATTTATAATTCATGGTGTATTGTTCACATTGTCTTGCATGCATCGTATTATTCAGCCTATTTTCCATAAACTGATTTTAACTCTTTATAGAATATGATATCAAATTTTTAATTTTATTCCCCATCCCCAATTCTTAAAAAATATCAATTAGGAGCTCATTCCAATGAGGGTTCACATGACATGGTTTTGTTGAATCTTTTTGTACTGCACAAATTATATATTATATGGTGCATGCAGCCAATTTTATAGGAAAAATTGGGTTAAGTGCCCAGTAGGTGGAAACAGGGCACGCTGTTGTCTACTCGCAAAAAGTAAAAATTCCAGGTCAGATGACATGCCTCAAAATAGAAAGACTGACATTGGCATTGTCCAAGTCAGTTTCTATTAAACTTGAAGATGATTTGACAAGCTTCTCAATCTTTACAAAGCCTACTGATAGGTCTTGTGGAAAAATTTAAATGCTGATCACAGTGTTTACAAGCTCAGCCTGACAAAATGTAAGGTCTGGAAAGGATCTACCTCTAAAATTACTTAATTGGATTACTCTTAATTGAATAACCCTGTTAATTTATATTACTGTAACTTCCAAACACAAAATCATTTACCATACCTTTAATTATTAATTTGACCTGTTAATTGCATATGGATTATAGGAAGAACTTTTAATTGATTAAAAATTTGTTATCTGTCAAAGATTTGCTATGACAACCACTGAATATTTCATGTTTATCGACCAAATGTGGCTTCAGTACATTCAATATAAACATTCAATCTATTATATCTTGTTTGACAGAGCACGATCAGCTCTGTCAAACAAGGCTTAATAGAATAAATACAGAAAATGACAACATTCCTGTTAATTGGATACTCCTGTTAATTTAATCTTTTTTCCTGGCAAAAGTGACTTTTCATTTAACCGGGTTCCACTGTGTGAGAAATCTTTCAACTTTTCAATCACTGCACCAGTGTTATTGCGTCTCAGTTTTGAGGAGTTTTTTTTGTCAGTAACTGACCAGAAAGTAACCTGCAATGACAAAGTAGAAGGAATACTCAACATGAGAATGGAACTCCACTAAAACGGTGTTGTCCCACCTAGCCAACCTTTTTAATTTCATTAGTAGCATCTGGCCAACCTTTTAATGATCAGGAGTAGTGTCTAGCCAACCTTTTTTTCACACTTGCTTAATCCTTGTTATAGTCTGTAGCATATAAATTGTCATTTTTTTTTTTGCAAAATAAAAATCATTTTTGCAAATTAAAATATTGTTGTTTTTTGTCAGTCGGTTGAATTGAGAAAACAATTAATTAGTTTGTTACTATATATTATCATCATCTTTGATGTCTTAATTTTTAAAATATTCTGCAGTTATGTTGTTTTTTCTAATTTGTTATATGTTATCATTGTTTTTGATGTCTTGTTTTGCAAAAATAAAATATTCTGCTGCTATCTTGTTTACACGGTGTTTGATATTTCTTAGATTCACTAATTGTGCCTTTGAAGTGAACAACAATCACGGTGTTTGTCTCATCTATTATTTTATGTTTTCAAAACACAGTCCCATATTATATATATATGGATCTTCTCAGCATGAATTGTCAGTAATCATGGCTTCCGCACAAGTTGACATTGATTTTCTTGATAATGGTAGAGGTGGTTTTTTCTTGATTCATGGTGGATTTAAATTCTCTATCAGAACACGAAATCATGGACGTTGCTATTGGAGGTGTGTTGATCGGAATTGTCCGGCTACAGTGGTGACAAAAGAAAGTATTCTTGTTAAGTTCGGTAATGGACATAATCATACTTCTGATATTGAGAGTATTGCTTCAAGTGCATTCTTGTCGAAAGTGAAGAAGCGATGTCGCAAAGAAGTCGGACCAATCCCGAGCATTTATGATGAAGAACTCGGAAGCTTGCGAAATACAGATTCACATGAAGTTCATGAAGTTATCAAAAAAATTCCCACATTTGAGAGCTGTAAGTCGTCTTTATACAGGAATCGATTAAAAGTTCTTCCAAAATTGCCACGAGAGCAAAACCAAATTGAACTTGGTGATGAATGGACAAAAACTTTTGCTGGAGAACGGTTTCTATTGCGTGACATAGTAGATGAACAGAACCGACGAATCTTAGTTTTTAGCACTGACGACAATTTGCGACGATTGTGCAATTCTGACATTATTTTTGCAGATGGAACATTCTATTCGTATCCCGAGTTGTTTTATCAGCTGTATTGTATTCATGGAATGGTTGACCGTAAAGTTTTCCCCTTGGTGTTCGCGCTTCTGCCAAATAAAACTCAATCAACTTACTCAATATTTTTCAACATTCTGAAGGATGAGATTCTTCAACGAAACTTAACGTTTTGCACCAGATACATTCATGATAGACTTCGAGACGGCGGTGATGAACGTTTTGGAGTGCGTGTTTACTTCCGTGGTGGTTAAAGGTTGTTTTTTCCACTTTACACAGTGTATCTGGAGGAAGACTCAATCCGTTGGTTTAGTGAGACATTACAATCAAGATGATGACGTCAAACTTCTTGTCCGGAGGGCTGCTGTTCTTCCACTCATTCCCGTCCAACATGTTGAAGATTTCTGGCTAAATGCTTTAGAATCAGCCGAGGACATTTCCGTGGATGTCACCGCATTTACTGACTATGTTACCGAACAATGGGTAGAGGGTGTTCCCATCAGCAAATGGAACCATCACAACAACGACGGCGCAAGAACAACCAACAATGCGGAAGGTTGGCACAGCAAAATAAAAAAAATGTGCAGAGCTGCTCACCCAAACATATACTCTTTCCTTGTGTTGCTAAAGAAATTGCAGGCAACCAACGAAGCAAAAATGATTCAACTTGAAATCGGAGGTCTCGCACCAAAAAGACGAAAGCGTTACAGAACGATAGACAATCATTTGAAAACACTGAAGAACAGACTCAGTAGTGGCAATCTGCACGTTTTTGAATTTGGTGACGAAGCAAGTAAATTACTAAAATTGAAATAATGTGAAGGTACTTATAGATTTTATTATAAAGTTGAGATGTATTTTGATATGATGTTGTTTGATTATGTAGGTAAAACGATACAGACTATAGCCTAATCCTCTACTGCAAAAGTTGCGTTCAGCCAACCTAACACCTTTCTGTAATTCACACCTATTAACTGGTATTTTAGGAAGGTTGGCTGAGTGGGAATAAACCACTAAAACTTGGTGGGAAAGTCGAACATATTGATATTGACTTTTTATTATTTTGAAAAAAAAATTTTTGGCCTCTAAAATTGAAAAAAAACTTATGCAACATCACCCCCCCCCCCCAAGTCCCCCCCCCCTCCTCCATTTGTACCAGCTTGTTCTAATGAGGCAGAGTTTCCTGCAGTGAAACTAATGTTCTGAAAGAACAATTATGCAATAAAATTTTTAAAATGTCCAACGAGGTGGTGAACCATATGGTTCACCCTGCTATTAGAAAATTTTGTATTTTATTATCCAGAAATACAATTTCTTTACATCTACTCTCATTCTGAGTAGGATTATATGTAGGAATGCATGCATTTGCCACATAATAAAAATCATCATCACCAAAATTTTAATCAGTGAAGCACCGGGTTGTACCCGGTGCTTCATTAATTAAATTGTTTTATGATTATTCCTATAATTAGTGTTTAGAATCTAATATTATTGCATCTGTGGAAATACTGTCCATGCGTGGAAAGTGATCAGTCCATGCGGCTGTACTGTTGGGCAAAACTTAATAAAAACACAGGGCTGAATAGAAGTACAGAGTTGATAATCATCATAAAGATATATATTACTGATGACTAGCACTTCTTAGGTAGGTAGAGACACCAGTAAAGCTGACAATGAACTGTTTCATACAATTCTTTTCTTTATAGAATAGCACAGGTAGTTACATAGACATTGTCGTCCCTTGAAATCATAAAGGTGCCAACTGCAAACTGATCTATCAGGAGCACGAATGGAAATGGGAATGGATCTTATGGATCAGCCCAGGGCTATGGTAGTGCGCCCAAACTAAAACCATGAATAAGTGGGTAATAAACTATGTTTTTTCACCAACATTCTGGCAGAGGACTTTAGAAATGGGCTCAGTATGTGCATTTCGATTTTCGGTACCTTTGCAGTGTCATCAACTCCTGCTGCAGTTTTGTAATGATTGTAAACTTTTGAACATTGTTGCTCTCATAGTGAAGATGTGCAGAATGTATAAAGAAGACTTAAAAAAGTTAGTCCTCAATTTATGTCACTTCTCAGTAGTTTACCTGAGCCCAACATTTTACAATCTTGGGCAATATTTTGGGGCACTTATTATATATTTTTCAAGGCACTGCTTCAAGTTAGAGTCATTCAAGTGAACATTGCACTCACATAATACTTAGGCTATTAAAAAAGATTTCTTGTTTCTCAAGCATCTCCATAGTCGTTGGAAATCTGCCTCATCACCTTTTTTTACCTGGAAATCTTTAATGATGCTATTTTGCACCTATGGGACTAAACATCTAACCAGTTATATCTAGTTTGGCAAAGTTTACTGAGATCTGTAAAAGAAGATAAAGTTGGTTAAATGTTCAATTGCATTATGGGAATTTTTTTTTTTGAAAACATTGGTTTATCTTCATAATGGTGCAGAGAGTTAAAACTTGATGTTGTGCCTTGAGAATCTTGGTGAGTGGATAAGTGCACTGGTCTCTCATGCCAGAGACCCCAGGATCAATCCTCAGTCAGGGAAAATGTTTGAGGTGTCAGAACACTCTCTGGCAGCATCAATTGTGGGGATGATGCTGCCACAGCATGCCATCCTCTTGGGTGGGGATGTAATATGACTGTTTCCTGTCCTGTGCCGAGAGAGACACACTCTATGCAGTCTAAAGATCACTTTGTAGTATTCAAGAAGATCCAGGCCACGAAGTTACCACAAGGAAGGTTGTCCAATATACCTGCGGCATTATGTCAGGGAGGGGCATTAATATAAGTTGCCTAACTTGCTTGCCAGTTCTTGTAAATAAGCTTAAACTAAACTCAACTAGAGAGTTAAATTTTTAATTCCAACTATTTTCAGGACTTTTTTGTGGATTGACAAAAATGGGAAAACTACCTCCCCCGGCATAATAAAATTTAGAGAAAATTACCAGAGAAACAAAAAACACCATAAATTCCATAGATCAAGGAAATTGGATTCTGAACAATAAAACTTTAAATTTTCTTACAGTGGGGTGAACCATAGTTGTCTCAATGACATCTTCAAATCTAGCTTGATTCATATCGGCTGAGATCATTGTCATATCAGCCGAGTTGAAGTCATATCAGCCGAGCTTAATAATGGGCAATTCTGGGAAAGAAAAGCATATCTAATAAATAAACATCTTTCCAGCCAATTAACTTCAGGATTTTCTAGAAATATTTTTGTATTTTTACAGGTGCAGTCAGCAATCCTGTATATGATGGGGATGCCAGTCGTGGAAAGCGCATTCGAAGAGCTGACACAAATATTGTTGCAATAAAATTCAATAAGTTGATTGAGCCAACTAATATGCATACAGGAGATGTTGTATACTGTACAGAATGTAGATCTATTCTATCACACATCAGTCAGTTATCAGATGATGATGCAGATCAGGTCAGTACACCCAACAATGCCCAACTAACTCATACCTTTATTAACTGGTAGAGTTCTAAATTATTTCCACAAGTCAAAATTTATTCATAAGGAATGTTACACCATGTCTGGGCTGTATTAATGAGTCATGCGTACTTGAGTCATGTTTACAGTCCCTTGGGCCTCTTGTTATTAATGTACTTTGAAGCCTGCAAGATGTTTTTGAGGCAGAAAAGAGGAAATGTGTTTAACTTTCAGTAGCAACATCTTCAGGTAAAGTTTTTGTGCCCAGTAATATATAAAATAAAATAAAATAAAGGTAGCATCAGGAAACTTTTAGATCACGGACAGCCAGGTTGCACATGGCATCTATGATATAAAAGTTTAACTATGCACCTTGTGGTTTTCTCAGAAATAGTGTTTTTTTTGGGATGGAAAAAACATCCTCTTGTATTTGTATTGGATTCACTCATTTATTGGGGTTTAATGACACTTTTGACAGTCAGGATCACCTTGTGTCGGACAGTTTTACGGGTGGAAGATGCCAGAGTACCTGTGGATAACCACTGAGCAATGGCGAGCAACTATCAGACTCCCCAATGTACTAACTCCACTCAACAGGGTTAGCATTGGTTGAAGACATGTGCTGTACACCTTAGTACACAATGCCACTGTGCCCCCACATGGGCAATTGGGATTAAGTGTCTTGCCCAAGGACACAAGGTGGTTGCCACAGGTGGGATTCGAACCGAGCCTTCAGTTGTTATCAGACTAATTCTTTGAGAGATTACAAGACTTTTTATTCATTTTCTGAGAGTTTCCTCTTTAACTCTTAACCTGCTGAGTATTTTTAAGATATTTTTCATCAAAAATGATTTGATGAAACATTCATCTAAATGTTACTCAAGAAATCATTGGTGAAAAAATCCATTTAATTCACATGGGAAGAGTTTGATTAATTGTCCCCAAATTATACTTGTTTCAGTGGCAAGAGAAATGCTGTCCTGGGTGGGGATATCCACCAGCAACATGCAAGGGGTTAACTCTTAACCTGCTGAGTATTTTTAAGATATTTTTCATCAAATCTAGTCATGGCTGCTGTGACAGAGCCATGATTAAATATGATGAAAAATTCTTCTAAATTTAACTCAAGAAATCATTCGTGAAAAAAAACATTCCAATTACAGGGTGGAAGTTGGATTAAATATGCCCAAATTATTAATATTTCAGTGGCAAGGGAAATTCTGTCCTGGGGAGGAATATCTGCCAGCAGCATGCAAGGAATTTACCTGAATTCAGTTGACAGGTCAAACTTGTATGGAGGATATAGTCAATATTTTGGCATTCAACTGGTGGAATTATACATTAATTTTACTCCCCCAAATGTTTCACTTTAATTTTTGTCCCCCATTTTTGTTCAAATGTGTTTGTTTTGTTATGATTTATTGAAGAGTGCCATTTGGCAGTCTCCAACAAATTGTAGCAAGACATATCCATATGATTAAAATAGTATATCTTCAAAGTGAAATGGCAAAACACCTGTACAATATATAGCCTTTTGTGGTACAAGTACTTTTCAGTTGAGCCCAAATATTGGTGTCAAGCTTTCAACCAGTTAAAAGTTATATGCAATTAAGTTGGTTATTCAGTGAAGAAAAATCCAATTGAATGGGCTATTTTGCACCTAGGCACTCACCTAGAGTGTCTAAATTAGCGAGTGCACAAAATTTAGGGCTTCAGGTATTTAGGCTCTTTGTTATGAAGTGTTCATATGCATACAAAATGGCAGACCAGTTAATGTATGGATGGACAATGAGACAGACTGACTGACTGGATCCTTTATTTTGCAACAGTGTAAATTGTTTTAAACATTTTTACAAATGAATTTAATGCAGACTCATTAACTAGTTATTTCAGATTTCACTGGGTTTATTTTGCAGGTCTGGACTTGTGAGTTTTGTAACAACAGAAATCTGGTTGATGTCGAAAGTGAAGAAGTTCCAAAAGTTGAAGATGTAACATACATGTTACAACCAGCTTTGTCTACGACTGCCAGTGGGCCGTCTGGTACTGACGAATCTGTTGTTATATTCTGTGTTGATATCTCTGGAAGTATGTGTGTGACAACAGAGGTGAGTACCAGTTCCCAAAGAGAATTGTTTATAAATTTGTAGATTATGCTTAATGATGTAATAAATAAATCCTCTCAATTGAATTCTATCTAGTTAATTTATACAGTAGAACCATGTTAATTGAATAGCTACTATGCCAGTGAAAATGATTAAATTAACCATTAAGGGCCTAGAGATTTTTTATACATTTTTGCTTTACTTTGACCATCCACATCTTTGACTTTGCTGTTTTTTCTTCGCAAGTCTTGGCTGCCTATTTAGGCAGCCAAGACTTGCTTAAAAACAACTGTCATGACACTTTGAATGTAACTTTCAAGCTTACCCAAAAAGGCATGTTGGGGCACCTGTTTTATTGTAGAAAAAGTGATTAAAGTGGGAATTAGGCCCTAAAGGGTTAACAGGAATATTTGATTGACAGGGATTTGGTCACTTTCAGTATTCTAAGAGATAAACATAGCATTTATCAGCTTAACTTGACAAAGTCAAGATAAGCTATTGCCATCACATGTGCGGAAGTCTGTTAGTCTGTGAGTCTGTTCACATTTTCCTTTAGCATGGGCTACACCCCGCAGTTCTTGTCTGATCATCACAAAATTTCATATGCAGGTTTGGGGTCATGTCTAGATGAGAACGTCCCCTTTTGGTCGCGATCGGTCAACCGGTATGGCTGCCCGAGCCCAAAACCCGAAAACCATTAGCACATTCTACAGGTCGTATTTATGAAGGGATTTCATTGTAACTTGGTAGGATGCCTCTGTATAATTCCTAGATGAGAATGTCCCCTTTTGGGCATGATCTGTCAACCGTGATGGCTGCCCAAGCCCGAAACCCAAAAACCTTTAGCACAGTCTGCAGGTCATGTTTAATATGGAGGGATTTCGTTGTAACTTGATAGGATGACTCCTTATGATGTCTAGATGAGAATTTCCCCATTTGGGTACGATCTGCCAACCATGACGACTGCCCGAGCCCAAAACCCGAAAACTTTTTGCATAGTCTACAGGTCATATTTATTGAGGAATTTCATTGTAACTTTCATTGTAACTTGATGGGTTGACTTCATATAATATCTAGATGAAAAAGTCCTCTTTTGTACGTGATTGGGCAACTGTGACAGCTACAGGGGCCCGAAGCCCAAAAACCTTTAGCACAGTCTACAGGTCATATTTATGAAGGGATTTCATTGTAACTTGGTAGGATGACTCCAAATATTGTCTAGATGAGATTGTCCCCTTTGGTTGCGATCATTCAGCCATGATGGCTGCCCGAGCCTGAAGCCCGAAAACCTTTAGCACAGTCTACAGGTCATATTTATGAAGGGATTTCATTGTAACTTGGTAGGTTAGCTTCATATAATGTCTAGATAAGAACGTCCCCATTTTGATCGCAATCATTCAGCCTTGATGGGTGCCCGAGCCCAAAAACCTTTAGCATAGGCAAAAGGTCATATTTATGGAAGGATTTTATTGTAACTTGTTAGGTTGACTCCATATAATTCCTAAATGATGACATCCCCTTTTGGTCGTGATTGGTCAACTGTGATGGCTACAGGTGCCCGAAGCTCGAAAACCTTGAGCACAGTCTACAGGTCATATTTATGAAGGGATTTCATTGTAACTTCGTAGGATCACTCCAGATGATGCCCAGGTGAGAATTCCCCTTTTGGTTGCGACCATTAAACCATTATGGCTGCCCGATCCCGAAGCCCGAATACCTTTAGCACAATCTACAGTTCATATTTGTGAAGGGATTTCATTGTAACTTGGTAGGTTTAACTTCATATAATGTCTAGATGAGAACATCCCCTTTTGGACACGATTGGGCAACTGTGACAGCTACAGGGCCCGAAGCCGAAAACCTTTAGAACAGTCTGCAGGTCATAATTATGAAGGGATTTCATTGTAGCTTGATAGGATGACTCCAAATAATGTCTAGATGAGAACGTCCCCTTTTGGTCGCGATCATTCAGCCTTGATGGCTGCCCGAGCCCAAAACCCCAAAACCTTTAGCATAGTCTATAGGTCATATTTATAGAAGAATTTCATTGTAACCTGTTAGTTTGACTCCATATAATGCCTAGATGATGACATCCCCTTTTGGTCGTGATTGGTCAACTGTGACAGCTTCAGGGGCCCGAAGACCAAAAACCTTGAGCACAGTCTACAGGTCATATTTATGAAGGGATTTCATTGTAACTTTGTAGGATCACTCCAGATGATGCCCAGATGAGATTGTCCCCTTTTGGTTGTGATCATTCAACCATGATGGCTGCCCGAGCCCAAAGCACAAAAACCTTTAGCACAGTCTACAGGTCATATTTATACCCCCCGCAAACAAAGTTTGGGGGGGGTATATAGGAATCACCCTGTCCGTCCGTCTGTCCATCTGTCCATCCTAAACCGTTTAAAGATTTTTCATGAAACTTTACACAATGGAAGAACTCTATATGAAGATGTGCATGAAGCAATATAATTCCGTTCTGACATTTCCAAGGGGAGATAATCTAACTTATACCGTCTGTCCATCCTTGTAAGCGCAACTCCTCCTAAACCGTTTGAAGAATTTTCATGAAACTTTACACAATGGAAGAACTCTATATGAAGATGTGCATGAAGCAATATAATTCTGTTCTGACATTTCCAAGGAGAGATAATCTAACTTATACCATCTGTCCATCCTTGTAAGCGCAACTCCTCCTAAACCATTTGAAGAATTTTCATGAAACTTTACACAATGGAAGAACTCCATATGAAGTTGTGCATGAAGCAATATAATTCCGATCTGACATTTCCAAGGGGAGATAATCTAACTTATACATTTCAGGCGTGGGGGGGGGGGGGGGGGGGTATCAGTTTGTGAGTTTGCTCACAGTACCTCTAGTTATGAAGGGATTCCATTGTAACTTGGTAGGTTGACTTCATATAGTGTCTAGATGAGAACGTCCCCCTTTGGACACAATTGAGAAACTGACGGCTACAGGGGCCCGAAGCCCGAAAACCTTTAGCACAGTCTACAGGCCATATTTATGAAGGGATTTCAATGTAACTTGATAGGATGACTCGTTTGGAATAATTTCACTGTAACTTGGTAACTTTCGTTGATATACGTTAACTGTGAGGGCCACATACATTAACTGTGAGGTCATATTAACCCACCCCTCAGCTCTTTAGTACATTGTACACCTCATATTATTTTTATCCAAAACATAGCATACAAGGAACAGAAATGAACATATTCTCAATTATCACAATTCTTGTCTTATTTCATAATCCAATCATAAACATTGAACATAATCCTTTTCATCAAACACAACACACAAGTTAAGCTACAGTGTCATTGACACTTTCATTTTGTTATTTTGTTTGACGGTGCTCATAGAGCTCTGTTAAACAAGATATAATGCAAAAAATGCCTGCTTTGTATGTACTGCGACTAAATAGGTCTATAAACAAGGCAGCGCAGTGAGTGTCAGCGGAATTTCTCGACATTTGATAAGATTATTTATTCAGTTAACAGGAGTTTACTCTAGAACCTATATTGATGGAGCTAACAGGTTAAATTTGTACTGAGGTATGGTAAATGGGTTTGTGTTTGGAAGTTCTATTCAGTTAAGAGAGTTATTTGATTGAGAGTTATCCAATTTAATGCTCCACTCTGTTTTGTTTTCAGAATGACATGCTATCATTCCTGGGATTTTCTCACTTAGGACTTTAGAACAGTAATCTAACACTTCAGTGGTTAGCTGGATAACCAGTTCATAACTGGTTACCTACCTAGCCATTTGCAGAAGGTCCAATTGCTTACATGCAATATCACACTTGAAAATAAAGAGCTTATATTGTAACCCGTTAGCAGGTTACGCTATATAACAATGTGGTAGCCTATAAGAATAATGTATTGTCATGCTTTTTAGCTCACCGAAGGGAGCTTAACATATCACTTGCCGTCCGTCATCCGTTGTCGTCCGTCGTGAACTTTACATTATCGACTACTCCTCCCAAACTACTGATCAAATTGAACCAAATTTGGTGTGATGTTCCCCATCACATGTCAATTTAAACTTGTACAAATAAACTTGCCGCACCCACAGGGGGCACCACAAGGGGCATAATTCTGATAGCACCCATGAATTTCTTTCCAAAATGCAAAACATTCTTCTTCTTCAGATCCACCAGGCAGAATTCTTTGCTATTTGGTATACATCATCTCTAGGGGGGGGGGGGGGGGGGGGGGGGGGGGGGGGGGGGGGGGGGCAGATTCAAGTTTGTTCAAATCGGCCCCCTGGATTCATATTTGGACTCACTATAGAAGCCCGAATTTGAACTTAGTGCATTTCAGGCAAATTTCTTTAAAAATCTTCTTCTCTAGATCCAGCAGGCAGAATCTTTTGATATTGGGTATGCAACATTGTGGAGTGGATCCGATTCAAGTTTGTACAAATCGGCCCCCCTGGGTTCATATTTGGGCTCACTATAGAAGCCCGAATTTGAACTTAGTGCATTTCAGGCAAATTTCTTAAAAAATCTTCTTCTCCAGATCCAGCAGGCAGAATCTTTTGATATTTGGTATGCAACATTGTGGGGTGGATCTGGTTCAAATTTGTACAAATCGGCCCCCTGGGTTCATATTTGGGCTCAGTATAGGAGCCTGAATTCGAACTTAGTGCATTTCACGCAAATTTCTTTAAAAATCTTCTTCTCAAGATCCAGCAGGCAGAATCTTTCGATATTTGGTATGCAACATTGTGGGGTGGATCTGATTCAAGTGTGTTCAAATCGGCCCCCTGGATTCACATTTGGACTCAGTATAGAAGCCCGAATTCGAACTTAGTTCATTTCAGGCAAATTTCTTAAAAAATCTTCTTCTCCAGATCCAGCGGTCAGAATCTTTTGATATTTGGTATGCTACATTGTGGGGTGGATCTGATTCAAGTTTGTTCAAATCGGCCCCCTGGATTCATATTTGGGCTCACTATAGAAGCTTGAATTCGAACTTAGTGCATTTCAGGCAAATTTCTTAAAAAAATCTCCAGATCCATCAGTATAGGAGCCCAAATTTGAACTAAGTGCATTTCAGGCAAATTTCTTTAAAAATCTTCTTCTCGAGATCCAGCAGGCAGAATCTTTTGATATTAGGTATGCAGCATGCTTAGGTGGGTGAGATTCATGTTTGTTCAAGCCAAGTCCCTGGGTTCATATTTGGGCTCACTAGGTAGCCCGAATTATAACTTGGTTCAAAATGAGGAATTTTCTTTAAAAATCTTCTTCTTCAGATCCAGTAGTTGGAATGTTTTGATATTTGGTATGCAGCATCCTTAGGGGGTTGAGATCCAAATTTGTTCAAACCATGCCCCTAGGTCCATATTTGGGCTCACTGCGTGAGCTCAAATGATAACTTAGTTCAAAATGAGGAATTTTCTTTAAAAATCTTCTTCTTCAGATCTAACAGTTGGAATGTTTTGATATTTGGTATTCAGCATCCTTAGGGGGGTGAGATTCAAGTTTGTTCAAGCCATGTCCCTAGGTCCATATTTGGGCTCACTGTGGGAGCTTGAATTGTAACTTAGTTTGAAATGAGGAATTTTCTTAAAAAATCTTCTTCAGATCCAGCATTCGGAATGTTTTGATATGTCGTGTGTAGCATCCTTAGGGTTGTGAGATTCAAGTTTGTTCAAGCCATATTTGGGCTCACTGTGGGAGCTTGAATTGTAACTTAGTTCGAAATGAGGAATATTTTTATACTGTACCAATGACCCAGACTTAGCTGGTGCTAACTCTAACAAAACCAGGGCCAAACACAAATTTTGCCCCCCAATCCCCAAAATTTGCATCCAAAACAAAAAGAAATCATGTCCTAAAGGACCTCCATACTACGCCTCTACTGCGCATGCGCAGTGACGCAGACGTCCCGAAATTGGCGCCAATTATCATTCTCTGTTTGGCCCTTCATCAGTCAACATCTCACTGATCTTTGTGCTTGTAAATCTCAGTTTAAAGGATGCAGACACGTAATTTTTGGAGAAAATGTGATTCTAAGGAGGATAGAAGGAGGAGAGGAAAAAGAAGTAACAAAAAATAATCAGGGCTGTACTTAAAATTTTTTGATGAAATTATGTTAAGTTGCCTATTTTCGAGGCATGGGCCTCTTGTTGTCATTCTTGCTAAATGTTGCACTGCTTATTCAGTGTTTCCTCTCCCCTAGCCTTCTAAAGTCCCCCCTTGCAATTCTCCCATGCTTTTGGCATATTTTTGAGAAAGTTCATTTCTAAAATTTCCTGGGAGAGTTGCTTGGTTACAGAATGTTTTCTGTTATTTTCCCCATAGTTACGTTTTCACCCATGGGTGTATAACGTTTTGTTCTGCATCTTCCATCTGATGTTCTGCAGATTCTCTCCTGGGAGTCTCTGTTTTGCATCAGATAGAGTGTAATTTTGATGACTGATTCCGGGCCAGTTTTTTCAGTGCCTGGAGTCATGTTTTCTGGTGTTTTACATTGTTTGTTTACATTGGCAACAGCCTTTTTTGAGAGGGGCTGTTTGCCTTTGCTGTAGTTTATCTCACTATAAGATACATTTATATTATCCGTAAGTGTCTCATTAATTATTTAATATAAATTTAAAATTTTTGACCACACTTTGCCATCGGATCCATCGGGGCTCAACGTTACTTTTCAGCAACTTGGGCTTCGCTGAAAAAATATTTTTTCAAAATTATTTTGATTTGTAATTGTTTTTTCATTTATTAATGGATCATGTTATTATGTATCTTTGTGTCAGGGGTTTGTGCGAGTAACTAGGACTTGTTGTTGTCCTTTCACAATGAAGGGACATTGTTCAAATTGTAATAGGAAGAAATCTTCCTCTGACTTTCATGATCATTGTATTAATTGTAGTCAGTGTTCTCGCATAAATCCCTGTCCTATATGTGAATATTGGGATGAGAAACATTGGAAACGTGTGTCACGATATGTTGTTTCTGTAGAAAGGGCTATGCCGGCTCTTTCTCCGCAAGGTCACTCTACTCTCTCAGTTTCTATTTCAGAGGAACAAGAACAGGGTGATGTTTCCATGTTATCTTCTACAAGTGTGCGTCCGTCGTCACAAATGAATTCAGAGCTAGCGGTAAAAGTGCTCATGGAGATTAGACAAATGTCGTCCGCTAGCTCGCCCGGTGTAGCGTCCATTCACCGAATGGTTTGGCAGCCGGGTTCGTCCGATGCGGTCCAGGAGGAAATTTTGGGTGATGCGAGCACTATAAACATAATAGATGCACACCCAGTGACGGCGGATAGTAAGCGAGAACGGAGGAAGCCTTTGAGTCCGGTTCCTAGCTCGTCCAGGTCCAGCCGGGCCGCGAGCGAGAGAGGCCCCTCTCTCGTACAACAACATCTGGGACCAGATGTTGTGGTACAAAATGTGTCGCTAGCGGAGCATACGTCCATCGCTCGGGACGCTCCGTTGTATAAGCAGTCCGCGGAGACTGTTAAGGCTTCCTCTTCTCGTCAGCGCACACGACCGCACCTTGGCTGCGTGACCGCCGATATATTACCAGCTTCGCTGATCAAGGATTCTTCGGCGACCAGGTCACACCATCCGGCAGCCAGGGATTCGAGACCGATGGACTCCGGACGTTCGCATAGGAAAAGTATGCGGGAGCCATCTGATGCGGAGCTGCCCTCGGCGAAGCAGCGAAAGACTGCGCCTCCGCAGGTCTCGACGCCGGACATTCTTGTGCAGATAGCACAGCTTATCGCAGCATCCCAGCAGCCGACAGAAACGGTGTCGGATCGAGAATTATCCGACGGCGCTGGGTCGGTACATCATGAGGTCCGACCGGATGGTGAAAGGGATACGGATGATTTGGAACTATCCCTTTCGGAACAACATAAAGCTGCCGTGGACTTCATCTGGCACTTTCTCCCTCAAGTTGTTCCGTCGGGCCAGACTGCTGCGGTTCCGGACAAGAGGATTATAGCGTCATTGGACTGAGCGGTTCAGGGACATCGCTCCCGAGTTTCCGTCGCAGTCCAATAATGTTGCAAGAACATTTGAATTATTGAACGACGCTATATTTAAACTTGCTTCCAAGACGGGGAAAGCAGGTTTCTTGTCCGCTAATACTCTCAACCTGCCTTTCATTAATGCAAGGAATAAATTCGATACGGCAGGACAGGGTATCCCGAGAGTTCCTCTGCGTATGGACGACGAGGCGGAAGACTTAGAGCTATCATTACCGTCGTCGGCTTCTATTCCAACCGCGGTGTTGGAAACAGCTATTGCGTCTAACAGAGCCAATTTAGATGCCTTATCTTACGCAGATCACCTTACTAAGGCATTATCACTGCGCCTTCAAGGGAAAGAGTTTCAGGATATACAATCCTCTTTAAGACTTCTTTCAAGGGCAGTAGCTTATTCCACGTGTAACTCCGCCCTTTCAGTGGCAAATCTGGAGTTGGTTAGACGTGACGCAGCCCTAGCTACATCCACACTCGTGAATACTAAGGTGAAGAACTCTCTTAGAGTCGCTTCGGTCTCCGGAGAACTTCTCTTTGACGGCAAGCTTTCTGCTATTTATGATAAAATTACAAAGAAAGCTTCGGATTCTCTGTTGTTTAAATCTGCTTCTAAGAAGTCGGATACAGCAGACAAGAATAAGACAGGCACTTCTGGGTCTAATGCGCCCAAGAGAGGTTCCTATAGAGGTTCCGGTGCGTCCTCTTGGTCTTATTCGAGAGACCGTCAGGGTAGCGACTCTCGTTCGGGACGTCCTTCGGGCCGGGACAATCGGTCGGATGCCCCGAGGTTGTCGGGGCGAGGTGCGGGTCGTGGAGGACGTGGTTTCTCCTACCGCAGGCCTCGCAGGTCCAGGAGGTGATGGCTTAAACCTCTATCGCGTACCGGTTGGCGGAAGGTTGTCGAGCTTTTCACAAGAATGGGCGTCGATTACGGACGACCCTTGGGTGAGAGGAGTGACTTCGGAAGGTCTAAAGATATCCTTGAAACGAAAGCCTCCATTAACTCGAAGTCCAAAGTGGACTCATCTTCCGTCAAATCCGCAGAAAAGAGACGCTCTGCTATCAGAGGTGCAGTCTCTTTTAATGAAGAACGCGGTAGAGGTCGTAGAAAACCAGGAATCTCCGGGATTCTACAGCCATCTGTTTCTGGTTCCGAAACCAGACGGCTCGTTCCATCTAGTCATAGATTTGAGCTGGATAAACAAGCTGATCGTCGCTCCGAAATTTTATATGGAGACGATTCGGTCGGTCAGAGCGAGTATTCGGGTGAACGATTATGCAACAAGCATAGATCTCAAAGATGCGTACTTTCACGTCATGGTACATCCGACATTCCGAAAGTACCTACGCTTCGCAGTCCTAGGAGTGGTGTATCAATTACGGGCGATGTGCTTCGGATTGAATCTAGCACCCTGGGCTTTCACTCGGGTAATGAACTTGGTAATGATGTATTTCCGAGCTCATTCGTCTGCGGTAACGTCGGCCTACCTGGACGACATTCTTCAGAGGTACGGCAACGAGTTAACGCTTCAGAACGATGTTCAGAATCTTCTTCTATTGCTCCGACGTCTCGGTTTTATAGTAAACGAGGAGAAGTCGGATCTGGTGCCGTCCAAGTCATTCACTCATCTGGGAATGAGCTTCGAGACGCACAACAATCTCGTTCGTCTGCCGTTAACCAGAGCGAAATTAGTCAGTTGTTACGCTCGCTATTGTCTGCACGCAGACAAAGTCACAGCGAGAGAATTTATGAGACTGATAGGTCTGTGCGGAGCCGCTGCGGATCTCATTCCGATGGGGCGGTTACGCACACGTCCTCTTCAAATTTGCTTGACTCAGAATTGGAGTGTGAAAATTCATTCGCTCGACGTAGACATTCTCTTGTCAGATCAAGTGAAACAAGAGATTCAGACTTGGGCAAACATTCAGTGGTTAACTCAGGGAGTTCCGCTGCAGTTGCCGGATCCGAGTTTTACCATTATGACGGATGCCAGTCAAACAGGTTGGGGTGCATCATTAATCCCAACGGATTCGAGATGCCAGGGTCTTTGGGATCCGCAATTCCTGTGCAAGCACATAAACAGCAAGGAAATGATGTCAGTTTGGCTTGCGTTACGTCACTGGATGGACATTATTCACAAGGCTCATGTCCAAATCCTATCCGACAATACGACAGTAGTGGCGTATATACGGAATCAGGGAGGCACTCATTCAGTTCCGTTGTTCAATCTAACGGAAAGAATCCTTCTGTTTGCGCTAGAACATCACGTTCTTCTTACGGTCCGTCACATACCGGGTCGTCTGAATGTGCTAGCAGACTCCCTTTCACGAAAGGGTCGCTTGTTGCCGTCGGAATGGACTCTCAACAAACAAGTATTCAATCAGATTTGCTACCAATGGGAACGGCCAATGATAGACTTATTTGCGACACATCTCAACAATCAGTTGCAGACGTATGTGTCTCCGTGTCCGGATCCAAGAGCATTTGCAGTAGACGCTCTGTCGATCCCTTGGGACGGAATGATAGGATATGCGTATCCTCCAGCGCCGTTAATTCAACAAGTATTGCTAAAGATAAAACAATCTCAATGCAAGATTCTGTTGGTAGCATCTCTGTCGCCACAGAGACCGTGGATAAATCTACTCAAGTGTCTGTTGTGGGACCTACCGCGAAAGCTTCCTCCACGGGAGGATCTTCTTTCGCAGGGGAAATCGCGCCAACTCCATCACAACCCGCATGGTCTCAACCTTCACGTTTTTCCGTTGTCCGGTCCTTCTTGCATGGCAAGCACTTTACAGGACGAGCAGTGGATGCGATTTCTAACTGTAGGAGGACCTCCTCTTCGCTAAACTATGCGGCTAAGTGGAAGGTTTTTCGTCGTTGGTGTAGGGATCATTCTGTAGATATATTCGATCCCTCTATACCAGACATTGCAAACTTTCTAGTATACTTGTTTGACGAAATCAAACTGCAGCCTGTTACTATAAAGGGTTATAGGTCTATGTTATCTGATACCTATGCACATCATGATAGTTTACAAATTGGATCTAATGTCTCTTTATCTAAGTTGGTTAGAAACTTTTCGATAAATAGACCCAGAACTCTTAGATTAATTCCCAAGTGGAATTTAGCTTGGGTTCTTCTTAAATTGAAGGAAAAGCCATTTGAACCTCTTGGGACAGTAGATTTCAAATTCTTATCTTATAAGACAGCTTTTCTCTTAGCTTTCTCTTCTGCTAGAAGAGTCAGTGAGCTTCATGCACTGTCGGTGGATGATTCTCACTATCGTAGTGTCGGGAACACTATCACCTTCACTACTAATGTGGGTTTTTTAGCTAAGAATCAGGCTCCTAATAAATATCCGGAACCTATTGTTATTAAGGCTCTTCCATCTTCAGACGGGCGTAGGCCCTTACTCTGTCCTGTTAGAGCGTTACGTATCTATAAACAGAGATCTCAGTTTATCAGAAAGGGACGGAAACGTTTCTTTCTGTCTTTGATGCCTAATAGAAAGGACATTTCGGTCCATTCTATTGCTAGATGGATTCAATTAACTATCCGTACTGCTTATGAGAGTTTATCTTCTTCTCAGCAGTCTGTGCTTAAGATTTCCGCTCATGAAGTAAGAGCTCTTTCTACTTCCTGGGCTTATGCTAATAGTGTTGCTATTACAGATTTAATGAAGGCTGCTTATTGGTCTAAGCCATCCACATTTACAAATTTTTATCTCAGAAATATTGAGTCCATTTCTGGAGACCTGCATTGTTTAGGTCCGTTATCTGTTGCTCAGAATGTCGTCCACTAAACAGTTGCAACTATAGTTATGCAGGCTTTCTGTTCCGGCAGTGACTCCGTCCGGCTGCCCTCTTCGCTCTGGGCTATTTGACCCAGGGCAAGGGGAAGGGGGGGGGGGGGGCAGGTGTTCCCTTAGGTCACCTGCTTTATAGTGAAAAGCAAGGGAATGCCTCCTCCAAGTCAGTATTTCTGAGTCGCTTCCGGGATGGTTTTAAAGTGTAATATTAATGTTAAATTCATTCATGTCTTATTTTTAAAGTGTAGCTCGGTGTGAAGCATTTGTATATGTCAAGTGTCAAACGGGCTTTAATATACTATACTCGGACACTTTTAAATGACTATAAAGAGTCTCAATTCTCTGGACTACTTTATTTATTGGCTTACTTTAAAAATAATTAGTATAAGGGATATACTGGATGTTAATAGAGAACATGAATGTTATTGTGCTCAATTATCAAGCGTAGTGTATCTTTCTAATTTAATATTAAATAAGAAAGATATATGTAAAGCCTAATACTCCTTTTCTCCTTAAGGGGTTACCTCTTTACTATATAGTTGAGCTTATTGGATTTTCCTCTATGTCCTAGGCCCTCCAGCCTGTTTACTATTCAGCTAAGTCTGGGTCATTGGTACAGTATAAAAATGTTAAAAAATTTATAGTAATTTATATATTTTTTATACTTACCAATGACCCAGTCGGGGATGGCCCTCCCTGGAGTTGGGAACTCTTGCCTCCCCGCTGAGTACATAGCGCTGACCAGGCACTGCCAGTAAGAATGATTATTGGCGCCAATTTCGAGACGTCTGCGTCACTGCGCAGTAGAGGCGTAGTATGGAGGTCCTTTAGGACATGATTTCTTTTTGTTTTGGATGCAAATTTTGGGGATTGGGGGGCAAAATTTGTGTTTGGCCCTGGTTTTGTTAGAGTTAGCACCAGCTAAGTCTGGGTCATTGGTAAGTATAAAAAATATATAAATTACTATAAATTTTTTAACTTTCTTAAAAAATCTTCTTCTTCAGATCCAGCAGTCGGAATGTTTTAATATGTGGTGTGTAGCATCCTTATAGGGGTGAGATTCAAGCTTGTTAAAGCCAAGTCCCTGGGTCCATATTTGGGCTCCCTGTGGGAGCCCAAATTATAACTTAGTCAATATGAGGAATTTTTCTTTAAAAATCTTCTTCAGATTTAGCAGTCGGAATGTTTTGATATTTGGCAAGCAGCATCCTTAGGGGGTGAGATTCAAGTTTGTTCAAGCCAAGTACCTGGGTTCATATTTGGGCTCACTGTGGGAGCCCGAATTATAACTTAGTTCAAAATGAGGAATTTTCTTTAACAATATTCTTCATCAGATCCAGCAGATGAATGCTTTTGATATTTGGTATGCAGCATCCTTAGGGGGGTAAGATTCAAGTTTGTTCAAGCCATGTCCCTAGTTCCATAAAATTTGTCTCTCATGAGTTCATTCCTTTGTAGTGTTGATGAACCATGTCTAACTGAATGTGACCCCAAATACTTCTTTGAACCACTTTGGCCGGTGAGCGATTAAGGCTCCTTGGGACCTCTTGTTTCTGTTTTACTACCTCAGTCATGCTGTTTACGTCTTAGCACAATTTCTGTTACAATAAATAGCAACAACTTACACATGATCTCTCTTTGGCGATCTCTGTTTGGCAACCTCGTCTTCTCTGTTTTACTATACCAGCCATGCTGTTTATGTCCTAACGCAAATCTGTTGAGACATAAATGGCTTGCCATCCTATGTGGATGCAATGCGCAACCAATGAGTCCAGATAGTCCCAAGAGATTATCAAGTCTGACAGACAAAACATGCTGGATTAGGAGCTTAAGTATGTTGTATTATTTTGTCCTGGTATTATTTTGTCATAACCTGTAGTTAGCATATTTCACAATTGACGTAACCCCTATGTAACCGAAACAATCATTTGTGGGTTATATTCAGGCCTGCAATATTAATAACAATCAGCATTCCAATGGTAAAATATATTACATTTAAGGTGTCAGCCCCAGCCAGCCTCACAATTTTCTCTTGTCAATCCAGCATACAGAAACTGTACAAAAATTCCACTGAAACACAGAGAGTACTCAGTGATATATAAAATCTGAAAGCCCAATTCAGAGTTGTTTGATATATGCTTCTTGCCTTGCATCATAGAGCTCTGACTCCTAAGTGGTGTCTGTGAGTACTGCCTATACACATAACCTATTCTGTAGTGCATATACAGTGGAGCCCAATTAATTGTATATCTCTTAATTGAAAAATCTGTTAATATTGAATGTTACTTTGAAACACAAAACCATTTACTGGTGCCATACCTTCAGGACAAATTTTACCTTTTGATTGCTTATGGGTTAGAGAGTAAACTCCTAGGAAATACGGTTATGGCATTTGGACTTCAAATCGAAAGGTCCATGGTTTGGTCCCCAGCAGGGTTTATCTGTGTGTCCTTGGGCAAGGCACTTGATCCTGATTGCCTATGCAGGGGTTCGGTTGTGCTGTATACTAAGGCATACTGTATATTGATGGTTCACTCATCTTCAACCAGTGTTTACCCTTCTTGCATGGAGTTGGTACATTGGAGAGTATGACAGCTGCTCGCCGCTGCCTCAATACATCCAATGCAGGCATTTAATCTATTAGATCTTGTTTGACAGAGCTCATGGAGCTCTGTCAAACAAGATATAATAGAATAAATGCTAAGTTTATCTCTAGAATACAAAAAAGTGACACAATCCCTGTTCGTTGAATACTCCTGTTAATTGAATAATTTTCATTGGCAAAGTGACTATTCAATTAACAGGGTTCCACTGTATCTGCAGCATGGAATAAAATCTCAGTTTTAGGTTAGATTATGCCACGAAAATACATAATGCCAATTTCATTGCATGAATGGCTGGGATTCAATCTCCTGCCAGCTGGCAAATGGTGTGTTGAGTTTATACAAATTTTTTCCACACTCAATCTGGGTTGTCACATTCCATCAAGTTGATGAGACCAGATCATCCAAATCAAACAAGATGCCATTGTAGTCTTATTGTATCTTGCTGATCTGATCTCATCAGTGAGATGGAATATGACAACCCAGATTGGTTGACTGTTGTAATAATTTCTTTATTATATGACAGTGGTTAGGTCTAAAAAAGTTAAAAGTCTGTTCTCTCAGGTGCTCCCGCTTGGTCCTTTTTATAACTAATGCAAACTTAAAAAAATAAAAATTAAATGGTTTGTGTCTGATATTGTACCCAAATTAACGAAATTGATAAATTTGTCCCCCTTGAGTGCAAGAAGGCTATTTTAGCACTCAAGGGACGAATACACCTCCATCCATGCTGTTCTGTAGATTATGCGGCCTAAAACATAAAACAAACCAAGAACATGAACTTTTGATGGCAAAGAAATAATTACAAAAATAAAATACTCCCCCCCCCCCCCCCCCACCTTATCTAAAAAATTGATTGAATCGAAAGAAACAAGCAAACCTTTCTAAAAATTTAATATTACACCAGAAATATAACAAAAAAAGAAATTATGGAATGTTTGTCCACCATATCCACCATGAAGGTACTCAAGTTTTTTCACATCAGTGATTTCAAGTGAGCCTCATTCGAGTCAGGAAAGATATAAATTTGAAAAATTTGATTCACTTGTTGTCCAGAGAACAGAATTTATGGGCAAACTACAGTGGTATTGAGAGCCTATTTGTGGTAGTCATGTAATAAAGTATAGTTATATTTAGCCCTTAACTGGTAGAGTGCTGGAAGCCCATTTTTGGGCTTTACTCTGATGTACACGTACCACAACTCAAAGTCCTCATATTCAGTGGATGTACTTCACTTTACCTTTGAAGTGAAATTATTTAATCTGTTAGGATTTGCCTTGTTACAATTTATGGGAGAGTGCCCATTGGCACTCTCCCATAAATTGTAACAAAGCAAAGACACATTAATAAATTCTGATGACCAAAAATAATTTAGCACTCTACCAGTTAAGGGCCTAATTCTGCTTTTGATAACTTTTTGGGAGCGCAGTGGCTCAGTGTTAGACTGTTGGACTTCTGTGCTAGAGGTCCCGAGTTTGATCCCCATCCGGGATGACCCGCTGTGTCCTTGGGCAAGGCACTTTATCCCAGTTGCCTACATGGGGGCATGATAACGCTGTGTACTAAGGCGTACTGCAGGTCAATGGTGCACATGTCTTCAACCGCTGTAACCCTGCTAAAGCGGAGCTTGAACAGAGTTAGAATGTTGAGGAGATGACAGTTGCTAGTCGATGCTCGGTGGTTCTCTCTGGGTACTCCGGCTTCCTCCACCTATAAAACTGTCATGGTCACGATTAGCCATTGTGCATAAGAATGTGACCTTAAACACCAATAAATAAATATGATAACTTTTCAATGCAAAGGAAGGGGTGCTCCAACATGCATTGTTTGGGTAAATTCAAAACTGGTTTTCTAAGTACCTTGTCAGTTGTTTCTAGGTAAGTCTTGGCTGCCTCTGTAGGCAGCCAAGGCTTGACTAGAAACAACTGCAAAGCCACCGGAGGTAGACTTTCAAAGTATAGCGAAAATGTATAAAAATCTCCAGGCTCTTAAGGGTTAAGGAATAGTGCATGGTCTGGAATTGACTGCACTAGTTCTATGCCACCTCACTGTCACTATATGGGTGTAGTCAATGACAAGACATGCACTATAAATCCTTATATTATATCGAACAAGTTTCAAGAAAAAGTTTGGCTGATTTGTTAAGCAAACAGTCAAAAAGCAAATCTGTCTTGCAAATTGCCAACTGGAGAACCTGTATATTTTGGAAAGTTTTCAAGCCACTTTGCAGTTTCATAAAGTCTTTTCTATCGACATTTTCCACTGATTCACTCAATTTTTTTGAAAGATTAACTAAAATAATGTTGGCTTTTAAATACATGCCTCATTTATGCTTCACCACTTGTATTTTTCCACTATACCAATGGCCCAGACTAGCTGGTGCAACCCAATTTATTACCAGGGCCAAACACAAATTTTGAATCCCCCAAACCCCCCAAATTTGCCAAAAAACTTAAAAACGAGAAGACCAGTATGGTCCTCCATACTTTTTGCACAATGCGCAACTTGTTCTCAAGGACAACAATAGGCTACCACCATCTTGTCATTCTGTTGTTTGGCCCATGTCAGATTAACACGTATCCTGACTTTTGTGCTATAAAATCCTAAAGTATAATGTAGCCAGACACGATTTTGAAGTGGAATGGTGGAATAATTGCAGCAGAATCTACCTGAATATAGACATTGAGTTTTTGAACATTCAGGGCTATAACTTTATTGAAATTAAATAATATTTCTTGTTCTTCCCGTTTTCGGGATATGCACCTGATTCGTTCATTCTTTGTTTATCATTATGTGTGTGATCAATGTTCACCTTTTTCCCCTTGAATTCTTTCATTAGATTTTTAAGAACTATTTGCCATTTGCGATTTTGTTATTAATTAAAATTCTTCTTAAAAATCTTAGATAATTTATGGAATGTGGATTATTCGTACCCCCTTTGTCATGTACCAGTTATTTTTGACATAGTCGGGCGTGTCTGTTTGCCATTACCCTTCTCTATGGGGAATCTTCTGGGGAAATTTCTCTATTGTTAAGGGTATTCTTGAGATACCGGTTGTCTGACCTGGGCCTCTGTTGTGCCTGTTTTGGACTTAGTTACCGGCTCCTATTCAGTTTAAAATTTTTGCCTTGGACGTGTGTGTATTATGAAGTCCTCATGTTCAAAATATAAGAGGAAGAAGTCCTCTCTTGATTCTCATTCATCATGTTTGGCTTGCACTCGTTGCTCGAAAGATGTTACCTGTGCAACTTGCTGTTTTTGGGATTCCAAGCGATGGAATTCCCTCTCAACTTATGTATGTGTTGGCGAAGCACCGATTTCGGTGCTTTCGCCTAAGGTAACTAATCAAAATTTAGTTTCCATTTCAGAGGAACAAGAACATGGTATTGGTCATGGTTTAACATGAAGTTCTGTGCTGCCATTGTCTTCAGATACAGAGCATGTTGACTTACGAGGTATCGCAGAATACTCGGTACGTTGGGCAAGCAGACGGTTAGCTAGCTCGACCGGTGTAACGGAGCCTTTAATTAGTGCTTCAGTACTGGAAAATCCATAGCGGTCCAGGATACGGAGGATGGAAGACAGTCTGTTCAGATGACAGCACATAAGGGGAAGAGGCCAGTCAAATTGAAAGGTGCATCAGTAGCAAAGTATTCTTCTGTTTTGGGGTCAAAACAGAAAGATTCGACTTTTATTGCCAGTTCCGCTGGTAGTCCGGTAGAAAATGGTTCGGAGCCAGTTGTTTCTGATGTACCTTTCTCTGCCTGTGCAGCTGTCAGTAATTCTGATATAAGAGGCTCTTCTTCGTCCGTTTCCAGGACTCAGCACAGTAGACCGCATGCTAGCCGGCAAGATCCAGAGGTAGAGAGTCAGAGCCAGGATCTGGCTCTCTCTAAGGCTAGCATTTCGAGGCAAACGTTTTTTTCTAAAAGACGGACACAGGGCTCTGTGTCAGATCACCTTCCGGAGCCAAAAAGGCATTGAATGGGGGTGAACATTGCCTCGAATACGGAATTGCTGGGGCAAATTGCCCAGCTAATTGCAGACTCCTAGCAGCATAATATGCGGCCGTCATCGATCTCCGCTTCGGAAGATTCAGACGGTGCTGGATCGGCAGAAAGAAGGGTTTCCTCAAATAATCAGTATGCCGATAATAGACCAGACCAGGAACCTCTAGCTTGTAGTGTTAGGGAGTTTGATGAAGACGAGACTGACACTACATCTTTGGCTGAGCAACATATGGAAACTATGAGGTTCCTGCAGGATTTTTCACCTGAGTTAATTCCTTCTGGTCAGAGTTCTGTGCCTTCTAGAGCCAAGCGCCTGTCTTCTTTAGACCGGGAGGTCATTAAGTCGAAGGAAAGTATCCTTCTGTATCCGTCTCAATCAGTCCAAGCGTTAGATGCGTTTGATTGTTGTGACAAAGCTATTGCAGACCTGGCTCAGGCTAGAAAAAGTTCTTTCCTTTCAGAAAGGAAGCTTGACCTACCGTTTAGAGGCAATACCTTCTTAAATACGGTAGGTGAGAATAAGATTCCAAGAGCTCCTCTGCGATTGGATAATGGAGCTAGGGACTTAGGTATGTCTCTTCCGTCATCGTGTAGTGTCAGTTCTTTTGTTATAGATACTTGCATTGAATCTAGCAGAAGTATTTTGGACGCTATGTCATATGCAGATCATATTTGCAGGACATTGGCCGGCAATTTGGAATCTGAGAGCTTACAGGAGTTTTTATCTCCTTTGAGAGTGCTCTTTTGCGCCATCATGTATACAACATCCCACTCTGCCACACTTTCAGTAGCGAATTTAGAGTTGGTCAGGCGCGATGCTGCCCTTAAATCTACGTCATTTATTGACGGCAGTGTTAAGAGCTCTCTAAGGGCCGCTCCCGTTTCGGGCTCTTCATTATTCAATGATAAGCTAAAAGCTGTATTTGAAGATGCTTCTAAAAAAGCTACAAGTCAGCATTTGTTACGCTCGACTTCGCAACCTCAGCCTTCCACAAGTGGTACTCCTCGGAGAGGTAAATTTTTTTCCAAGAGAGGCTCAGCCCGTGCTGCTTCTAAAGCTAATCGTGGGCGTGGTGGCTGGAAACAGGGGAGCGATTTCAAAAAGGGGACGACGCAGTCGGAAAATAACGAAACGCGTAACCCCACACCGACGTCACAGAGGGGTGCGAGAGCTTCACGAGGTATCTCCTCGTACAAGCCTCGTAAGTCCTACAAATGAAGATTTCGACCTCTACTGTTCTCCGGTTGGCAGAAGGCTTTCAAAATTCGCAAGCAACTGGAACAAAATAACTCAGGATCTTTGGGTTTGAGACGTTGTAAAAAATGGTCTACGTCTTTCGTTCCAGAGAAAACCTCCATTAACGCGGATTCTGTGTTTTGTGAACCTTCCACAAAATATAACAAAGAGAGAGGATTTGATTTCAGCAGTAGACTCTCTCCTACAAAAGGAGGCAGTAGAGGTCATAGAGAATCCCAATTCAAAGGGATTCTACAGTCATCTTTTTCTTGTGCCGAAGCCAGACAGCTCTTACAGCCTGGTCATCGATCTCAGTTGGATAAACAAGCTAATAATTGCTCCAAAATTTTATTTGGAGACAGTTCAGTCGGTGAGAGGCAGCATCTAAGTAAACGATTACGCCGCAAGTATAGACTTGATGGACGCGTATTTTCACATCTTGATTCATCCGGCTTTTCGGAAATACCTCCGTTTCGCGATTCAAGGAAAAGTATACCAGTTCAGAGCAATGTGTTTTGGCCTGAACTTTGCTCCGTGAGCGTTCACTCGGGTGATGAATGCGGTGATGAGCCACTTCAGAGCACACTCGGCTTTGATGACGTCAGCATATCTGGACTACATTCTTCAAAGGTACGAAAATTTTCATGCTTTTCAAAGCGACGTTCAGAGTCTGCTATTGCTGCTACGACGCCTAGGTTTTATAATCAATGTCGACAAGTCGGATTTAATGCCGACGAGGTCGTTTGTTCATCTGAGAATGAGTTTCGATACTCTCAACAATCGGGGCTGTTTGCCGGCAGAAAGAGCAAAATTAGTTTCTCTTTATGCAAAATACTGCATAAACGCACAAGTCATTACTGCAAGAGAGTTTATGCGGCTGCTAGGACTTTGCGGCGCCGCCGCGGAGTTAATTCCGCTAGGTCGTTTGCGCACTCGTCCACTTCAAATTTATCTAATTCAAAATTGGAGCGTAAAACGTCAGTTGTTGGACAGTCCGATTGTTTTAACACAGACAGTAAAACATCATCTTCAAAATTGGGCGGATATCCAGTGGTTATCCCAGGGAATACCGCTTCAGATTCAGGAGCCGTCATTCATAATCATGACGGACGCCAGTCAGGAGGGTTGGGGTGCTTCTCTGATTCCAGGCGAACAAGTGTGTCACGGTTTATGGGAGTGTCTCATATAAACTACAAAGAAATAAGGGCAATTTGGTTAGCTCTAAATCATTGGCTCAGTCGAGTAATAAACTCACATGTTCAAATTCTGTCAGACAATTCAACAGTAGTAGCCTATATTCGGAATTGGGGAGGTACTCATTCCGTCCAGCTGTTGAATCTCACCGAAAAGATTCGTCTTTTCTCTCAAGAGAATAATAATATAATAATAATAATATGGTTTAAAGCCACGTTTCCACTGAATGTGCTCACGGGCTTTACAATAAGTACATGACATCTAATATGAATATGTAACTAACTAGATATTATGGCGTGATAGGCTAATTTAAACAGATTTTGATATCGATTCGTCATATTCCAGGTCATCTTAGTGTAATAGCAGACTCTCTATCGAGAATGGATCGCCTGCTACCTTCAGAATGGATGTTGAAAAAATCTGTCTGCAATCAGATTTGCTTCCAGTGGGAACGTCCAATGATCGATCTTTTTGCCACGAGTCTGAACAATCAGTTACAGACTTTTGTGTCTCCATGCCCGGACCCTCAGGCTTATGCAGTAGACGCTCTGTCAATTTCATGGAATGGGATAATAGGCTATGCTTACCCTCCAGCTCCCCTCATTCAACAGATCTTGCTAAAGATAAAACAGTCTTCTTGCAAGATTCTACTGGTTGCAAGTCTGTCGGCTCACAGACCATGGGTAAATCTTCTCTGGGAACTTCTTTGGGACGTTCCACGGAAGTTACCACCTCTCCGGGATCTTCTGACACAGGGGAAACTCCGTCGGCTTCATCACAATCTGGAAGGCCTCAACCGTCACGTTTTTCCGTTGTGCGGTCCTTCCTGCACGGAAAACAGTTTTCCAGACGAGCAATGGAGGCAATTTCTAACTGTAGGAGGACCTCCTCTTCGTTAAATTATGAAGCGAAGTGGAAGATTTTTGTTCGTTGGTGTGAATCACAATTGATTGATTTTTTTAACCCAACTATTCCTCAATTAGCTAACTTTTTTATTTATCTTTTTGATGAAGTTAAGCTGCAGCCAGTCACTATTAAGGCCTATAGGTCTATGCTTTCTGACACCTATGCACACCAAGGGAAATTAAACATTGGGTCAGATGTATCTTTAAATAAATTAATGAGGAATTTCTCTGTGAATAGACCTCGTACCTTGAGACTAGTCCCTAAGTGGAATTTAGCTTGAGTTCTTCTGAAACTTCAGGAAGCACCTTTTGAGCCATTAAATACTGTTGAGTTTGAATTTCTTACTTATAAAACGTTTTTTCTTTTAGTGTTTGCATCAGCTAGAAGAGTTAGTGAGCTTCATGCTTTATCTGTTGAAGACTCTCATTATCGTAGTGTTGGTAATTCTGTTGCTCTCACTACGAAAGTGGGATTCTTAGCTAAGAATCAGGTTCCGGACAAACGGCCTAGCCCCATTCTTATTAAAGCATTACCATCTTCAGATGGTCAGAGACCTTTGTTGTGTCCAGTAAGAGTGCTTAGGGTTTATAAGGAGCATTCTAGTTTTATTAGAAGAGGTAGAAAGAGGTTATTTCTTTCTCTTCTTCCTAACAGAAATAATATTTCTGTTCATTTCATATCTAGATGGATTCAGTTAGCTATTCGGTCAGCTTATAATGCTTTGTCTGTGAATCAGAGAATAGCTTATAAGATTTCAGCTCATGAAGTTAGAGCTTTAGCTTCTTCTTGGGCTTATGCTAGTAGTACTTCTTTGAAGGATTTGATGCAAGCAGCTTACTGGACACAACAGACAACTTTTACCAAATTTTATCTTCGAGATTTAGAATCAATTTCGGATGATCTCAGATCTTTAGGACCGTTATCGGTAGCTCAGAATGTCGTCCATTCTAATTAGGATTTTCATTCAACCTTCTGTTTGGTCTGCTCTAGCACTGTCTCCAGTCTGCTACCCGCTTTGTTTTGAAGTGTAGTTACTTTCAAAACAAGGGGAAATGGGGGGGGGGGGAGGGGGGGGGGGGGTGGTATTTCCAAATAGTCATCAGGCTTTATAGTGAAAAGCATGGACATACCTCCTTCAGTGATACTATCCTGGGGTCGGTGCTGTGGTAGTTTTATTGTGTAGCTTGATATGAAGCAATTTTCAATGTATTATATGCTTTTAATGTGTAGCTCGATGTGAAGAGTCATTGTATATGTCATGTGTCAAGGTGAGCTTTACTATACAATACTCAGACACTTTTAATGATTTATAAAGAGTCTCATTTCTCTGGACTTCTTTATATTTTGGCTTCCTTTATCAAATTAGCATAATGGGTTATGCTAGGCCTTATAATTAAATAGAGTTACACCTTTATTTTCATTGTTTTTCTGAAATAGGAGCAATGAATATCAAGTACTATGCCCACCTGCCTGTTTACTATTCTCAGCTAGTCTGGGCCATTGGTATAGTGGAAAAATATGAAAAATTTATACCAATTTTAGTATTTTTAATACTTACCAAGGGCCCAGACGGGGATGGCCCTCCCTGGAGTAGACACTCCTTCCTCCCCGCTGAATTATATTACAGTTCTTAATAACATCTAACAGGCCCAACAATAAAGAATGACAAGATGGCGGTAGCCTATTGTTGTCCTTGACAACAAGTTGCACATTGCGCAAAAAGTATGGAGGACCATACTGGTCTTCTCGTTTTTAAGTTTTTTGGCAAATTTTGGGGGTTTGGGGGATTCAAAATTTGTGTTTGGCCCTGGTAATAAATTGGGTTGCACCAGCTAGTCTGGGCCATTGGTAATTATTAAAAATATTAAAATTGGTATAAATTTTTCATTTTTTGTGCATTTATATACCGAAAATCCAGAGCGTTTTGTTCTAAAAATAAAAACGTAATAGTGCCAGCTCAGGAAAAAATCTGTGATGTAATCCTCCCACCCAGAGGTATAGTGCCTGACTACCGATAACAAAGCATACTACTCGATATAGACTGATTGGAGTTAGCCAATCAGAGGAACAGAAAGTCATGTGAGGTAGAATATACCGATATATTTATGTCAAACGGTTGTTGATGAAAAAACTCTCTGGGGGTTTGAATCATATCCATTCCTTTTTCAGTCAAATTGGCATTCTGTTTCAACTGTTCAGCACTCAAGAATTTGGGATGGAGACATTCTTGCTAACTTCCAATCAAGGGAGTACATTGTGTTGAGTGATGAAATCATGTGTATTTATTTAAAATACTTAAATTTATTTTTTACATTATATTATTTTTATATTTTTAGCAAAACACACCAAATCCAAAGTGCAATCCAGAGGGTTAAAATCTTGCTCTTCAAGTTTTGAATTATTAGGCATTAACTATTAAATTTTTAAACCGTTAGGGACTTGATTGCAATTTTGGTCAACTTTGTAGCCCAAAACAAGTGCTCCAACATGCAACCATAATAGTTCAAGACAACAGTTTAATTACTCTGGTGACGATTTCTGGTCAGATCTTGAGATCAGCCAAGGCTTGCCTCGAAATCACTGATTTGACACTAGACTGACAGCTGGAGAATTTTTCGGGTTGTAAGGATAAGTATGTACAAAAATCAGACCACTTAGTAGTGCTACTACTGGGCATTTTTAAAGTTAATTGAGTAGTGCTACAACAGTTCGTTTTTAAACTTAAGTGACAATATGAAATAATGTTTTTCAGGTCCCAGGAAAACTGAATATACGTGGAAGTAGAAGTCTCCAGCGAATACAGTCACTAAATACAGAGCACGAAGACCAGTATTTTCCAAGGCAAAGCCGAAATGTTACATACATTTCACGACTACAAGCAATGCAGGCTGCAGTTGATCACCAGCTGGAAGACATGATGAAGAACTATCCATCTAGAAGAGTTGGCCTGATTACATTTAATAATGAGGTAATAATTCTCCTTTTTTTCTAAATACAGACTGTGATACAGCCGAATCCTATAAATTGAACAGTAGCCTGTAAATTGAGTATTTATTCCATTTTATCTTGTTTGACAGAACATGTGTAGCTTTGTCAAACAAAATATAATAGGTTAAATTCTAAATAGTAGATGTGCTGTGCCTGAATAGGTCTGTAAACATGGGAATTCAGCAACTGTCAAGAGTAATTCTGTGATATGTCACAAGATTTTTGTTCACTTCACAGTAGTTTACTTTAAGTTTTAGGCCTGTGCATTTAACAGGTCAAATATGAAGTGTTGGTAAGGCCTAAAAAAGTTAAAAATCAGTTTCTCAGGCTCTCCCACGCGGTCCTTTTGGCTGCCGCATGCTCTCTTTTTATAACCAATACAAACTTTAAAAAATTATAATTAAATGGTTAATGTCTGATATTTTACCCATGTTAATGAAATTGATAAATTTGTCCCTTGAGTGCAACAAGGCTTTGCAATGCTTTATCATTGCAAAGCCTTCCTGCACTCAAGGGATGAAATACACCACAATCCATGCTATTCTGTAGATTATGAAGCCTAAAACATAAAACAAACCAAGAACATGAACATTTGATGGCAAAGAAATAATTACAAAAAAATAATAAAAAAATTACCAGCCCACATGCAATTTTACAAAAAATGGACTGAGAAACAGAAGATCTACTTTGTTGGGCCTAAGTAGTTTTGTGTTTGGGAGTTTTATTCAATTAACAGCATTTTTCAGTTAAAAGCCATGGACTTTTGTTTTACCACACTGTTGTAAAAAACTTAATCACCTCAAGTGTTTTCAAAACAGGGCAGTTTTGCAGATATGCAGGACATAGTAAAAATCTGTTGAAGCTGATTGCGGGCTTGTTTGATTCTCTATTTGAGGTGGTGAAGTATTTAAATGGCTTGTTGCAAAATATGAAAGAAATATTAGGCCATAAAAAAAAGAACTTCTGTTTCTCGGGCCCACGTGCATGGTCATTTTTGCTGTGCATGCAACCTTTTTATGACACCAAAAAATCTTTAAAAAAATTTGAGATATTGTGCTCATTTCGGTAAATCGATATCGATGCGTTGGTGAATTTTAAATTAACACACTTCAAGCTTTTTCAACATCATACTTTAATAAAGTGGGTGGGCTTTAGCAATATTCACGACAGAAAGTGTTTTATTCTGTAAAAGGTAAATCATAATGACATCAAGAAGGAAGGTGTCTTTCAGGCTGACAACAAACAGTCACAAAGGGGAATGGTCGATTCCCACCACGTTTGATTCACACCAACCCTCAGAAAGTCTGCAAAGTCAGGTGCTATGTTGAATGGAACACAGTCTCCTGGCATTTATTTTTAGTAACATTTGTATTGTAAATGGCCGTCATTGGGAATTTGTGTACTGTTATTTGAAACCATTATGAGTTTCCCAGTTAATTTAAATAAATGCATTTGAGATGCAGGATAATTGGATAACTAATAGTAACTGCTGCTTTATATAAAAGTAACAGTCATAGTTGAAAATAAATGGGTTCTGATAATTTTGAATATAATGGGGGAAAATTTTTTATTAGGCAGGTTGTGAAGGGATTTTTTTTTTTTGGTAAAATAAATCTGTGAAAGTTGGCACTTCGACATTTGATTTGTCCCAGAGACGTTTCATCCCGAGTCGTTTCACCCATGAGGCGTTTCGTCCTGTGTCATAATTTTCACATTTCACTGAAAAGCAAACATTCAAACCCCACTTCGTTTATGACCCAACACCCCTATGATGAATAACCAATATATTTGCGAAATTTTGCGTGGTCCACCAGGCGTCTGAGTGGGGATCGAATTACCACAAACAACCTCTCGGGGACAAATAAAAAGAGAAAAAAAAAAACCGCCCGCCCACATGCTTTTTTGGAAAAAATGGCCTGAGAAACAGACAGTCAACTTTTTATGGTCTTACTGCACTTTTAAAAAAAAATCACACTCTCCACCCCCATCCCACAACTATGACCTGTTCTGAACAGTGTCCCTTAAGGATGAATCACAACTGATTCTTTACGGAGACTCACAAAAGCTCCAAGTTTTCTGTCGAATCTCTTTACTTACAAGTTGTTTTCTTTGCTATTAGCTCACCTGACTGAAAGGGTGAGTTACAGTCATCACTCAAGGTCTGTTGTTCATCATCTGTCATCCGTGAACACAGTGTTCACAACTTCTCCTCCAAAACACTGGACCAATTTCAGTTAAGCTTGAGGTAATCATTTGTTCTGACATCGCATTTTGATTTTGTTCAAATCAACTTGCCCCACCCGATATGGGGTGGGGGTGAGGGAAAATGCTCCCAAATCTTGAATCTGCCCAAAGTTTATATTTTCTGAATGAATGAGCTGATTTATGCCAAATGTGGTGTGTGGTATTATTGAGTCAAAAGTACTTGATTCATGCCAAAAAAATTTCCCCACATCCCTCTGGGAACCCCCAAGAGCTTAAAATGGAAATATTTTCAAATGCCCATATTTCCCACATCACACAGTAGAGAACTGCTATGTGGTATGTAGCATTCTTAGAACCAATAGAAAGGAATGGTAAAAAAATGACATCGGTTGTGTCATAGTGTACTGTAGGGGGAGATTGAAAAAAAATGGCTGAGTCAGCATATTTGCAAAAATTAAAAAAATATTTTTCCAGAACCACCATTCTGAATGTTTGGATATTTGGTTTGGGGGACAGATCCATGTTTGTTGTAATTAAGCCCCTTGGTTCATATTTATACCCCCACTTTCGAAAAGTTCACCATTTTCTTCTACTGCTCTCACCTCTCTCATTTCCAGTTTTGCTGCCTTTAAGGCATTTCCTTTTGTCCTTGCTTTTGGTGCATTTTCGTGGCTGTTCCTCCCTCACCTGCAGGGAAGGGATGCTGTCGTTTCAGGGCCTCCCGACACGACCATATCTGGTGTGAGTTATAACCCCTCTGGGGGATGTTCAGCTCCTCCCACACCTGCGGGGGGTGGGGAACGCTGTCATTTCGGGGCCTCCCGATACGACCACGTCTGGTGAGAGTTATTCCCCATCGGTGGGAGATGTGCATTTTTTTTACCGTGGTGGATACTGCAGGAGCTGTTGGATTTCTTAGTGGAGTGCCTCAGTCTGGGACGAAATCGAGGTGACTACTGCCGACGCCTACCTTACCCTGTGAGTGAGTAGAAGTGGCGGTAGGAGGATCAGCCCTTAGCTTTGCAGAGGAAGTGGAAGGGTACTTGTTAGGCTTTGGATGGCGCCTGCCTCCAACAGAAGGCCGATCAAGCTGACTAAGCAGCATCAGATCAATGGAATGACAAAGGGAGCCATCCTGGACCTCGCCACGGAACCATGGAATAGTCGCAGACCCGCTGAAAGATGCAGATCGAAGAGCAGCGCACTGCCCCTCAAGAAGGGGACATCTTGTGTCCAGCACAGTGTATCTGCGAACTAATTCCAAGCTAGCCGCGTAACAGGCATGTGTGTGAGAAGATGCATGAGCATCTTGAACAGCACACACAAAACAAAAACCTGTTTGTCGTCAAACTCATCTGGGAGCAGATAAGCAGCAAAGCAGAGATGACGTGATCGAAGAGAGAACGCATTCCAGCAGCCCTCCCAATAAGCCCAACCTGAACTCCAGAGTCTCCATATAGCTGATGAGTTGGAGTCCCGATCCAAGACCGTCACAGTCTGGTAGGAACGATAATGCACCAGAGGCAAAAGTGTCAACCTTGATGAAGAATGACATCTTCATAGCCTTGGAACTCAGCTTAGAGTCCAAAGCGGTAAATGCTTCAACCACCTGTACCGACAGGCATGGTTGAAGGTGCCCAGAAGCATGTTGCTCCACAGGCTGTAGGCGTGCAACCGATGATCGCAGCCGGGCTGAAACTGTCGGCTGATTTGACGGTTTGAGACCTGGAAGGAACCCAAACACAAAGTCAAGAGCTGCTCCCAAGTCAGAAGACTGATGGCTCTCGACGTCAGGAATGTCAGACTCATCCCACGACTCAGAAGACACATAGCCCATCATGGGCAAACCAGCCGATGCCTCCCATGGTGTGGGCACACCAGGGGATCAGAAAGCAACCTGTTTCCAATCCCGGGAGGCAGCACCACAGGGGGCGTCCGGAAACCACTCATAGCCTCGCTGGAAGCAACGGAAAAGGCTCTTGGACAGAACCTAAGTGAGCAAGGAGAGGGCCTCCCTAAGCGCACTGACTGTCGGAACGGAATGAAGTGGGAACGAACCAACAAAGTGTCTTCAATCCTGACCCATTTACCAGCGAAGGGTGACGATCCACAAATACACCCGATGCGGGGTGACAGGCTGCAGCCGAAAACATCTGAAGGCAGATTGTAGTGGGGTATCACATACCCCAAGGATCAACAGAGCGGAAACTCAGGAGAGTCGCCGCGGACCTCTGCACAAAAAGCGTTGGTCACACAAAACTGGCCATGGGACCAGAGTGCGTGATCCCACCATGAACATCCGAAGCCAATGAGAAAAACTGAGGTACTCGACGGCTGAGAGACCACAGTAGAGGGTTCGGCTGGCAGCCCCTTCCAACTTCGCCAAGTTGAAGTCAGGGAAGGATGAGGCCAATACACCTCATCTACATTACCAGACATCCCTGCAGACCCCTGCAGGGATAAAACTGCTGTGCTCAACGGCTGAGAAGACACAGCATGAGGGTTCAGTCGGCAGCCACTTCCAACTTTGCCGAGTTGAAGTCACGGAAGGCTGAGACCGATACCCCACGTCTACACTACCAGACACCACTGCAGAGCTCTGCAGGGAGAAAACTGCTGTGCTCAATGACCAAGAGGACACAGCAGGGGGTTCGGTCGGCAGCCACTTCCAACTTCGCCGAGTTGAAGTCTGGGAAGGCTGAGGCCGATACTTTTTGACTTAGAAATTGTAGGAAATAGACATTATTTGTCTGTCCAGCCTGTATCTCAGGTATGGGTTATCGGATTTCAGTGAAATTTGGCATGCAGTTTGTCTATGACAAAGGCTTCTGCCTCATTGCATAAAACTTCCAAACACCAAACAATTGACCATACCTTTTGACTTAGAAATTGTTGGAAATTGTTGAAAACTTTTGAAGAAAATGGGAAGGGGAGGGGGGAGGTATACTGGATTGCTTCCGTCCATTTGTGCATCCGTCTGTCAGTCCATATGAGAATATTCATAAATAATATTTGTTGGTCATAGATATGCCCACACTAGGCGGTACACCATGTGGGGGTATGCACCGGACGAAAGTCCAGCTCTTGTTGAGCTCTGTATTGGAGAAATATGAGAAGCACTCTTTAAAGAATCTTCTTCTCCAGAACCACCAGTCAGAATCATTTGATATTTGGTATACAAATTGGCAACAGATTGAAGTTTGTTTAAATCAAAAGCAAGTCCCTCAGTTAATATTTGGGCTCCCTGTGGGGCACAAATTTTATCTTAGTGTAATATGAGGAATAATCTTTAAAAATCTTCTTCAGATCCATCAGTCAGAATCTTTTGACATTTGGTACACAGCATCCTTAGGGAGGTCAGATCTAAGTTAAGTCAAACCAAGTATCTGGGTTAATATTTGGACTATCTATTGGAACCCAAATCTTAACTTAGTCCAATATGAGGAATGATCTTTAAAATTCTTCTTCCCCAGTACCAGTAGTCAGAACCTTATGATATATGGTGTACAGAATCCTTACAAGTTTGTTCAAATGAAGTCCCTGAGTTAATATTTTAACTCCTAATGGGAGCCCTAATTTTAACTTTGTTCAAAAGAGGAATATTCTTTAAAATCTTCTTAAGAACTACCATGGTTCAAGCTTGTTCAAGTAAAGTTCTAAATTGATATTTGGGCTCTGTTCACATGGTAACATACCAATACTTGATGCAAATCACCTGACATGGAAAACCGAGTTATGAATAATTAAATGACTTCATTCTTCTATAGTGTTGACTAGTCATAGATACTACTTAAATCCTCTTTTAACAAGTTTGTCTGTTGAGTGCCTCAGCCCCCCCCCCCCCCCCCCTTTTCCGGGGGCCTCTTTTTGTGTAGTATTACCTTAGATTTCACATTGTTTTATTTTCTTTTTAATTGAGCATAATGCGTACATATAACTTATTTTTGCATTAAATAAAAATATTGTTTAAACTTAATTTTTAGCTCAACTTGACAAAGTCAAGCTGAGCTATTGCCATCACTTCTCGTCCGTCGGCGTACGTAAGTATGTACATACGTACGTCTGGGTCCACAATTTCATTTGGCACACCTCACATGTCGCATTTATGATCAGATCGCTTTGAAACTTGGTATGCTTGTTTGAGGTGACCTCTAGATGGGTGTTATCGATTTTCTTCAATTTCCGTCTAAAAATGTTGCCGTGGCCAACGTTCTTAGAACTTAGTTCAGTCAGACCTCAATATTTCCCTTTGGAACACCCTACAGGGCACATTTATGATCGGATTCCTTTGAAACCTGGCATGCTTGTTTGGGGAGACCTCTAGATGGGAGCTATCTATTTTCTTCCATTTCCGTCAAAAAATGTTGCCGCAGCCAACGTTCTTAGAACTTAGTTTAGTCAGACCTCAATATTTCCCTTTGGCACACCCTACAGGGCACATTTATGATCGAATTGCTTTGAAACCTGGCATGCTTGTTTGGGGAGACCTCTAGATGGGAGCTATCGATATTCTTCTATTTCCGTCAAAAAATGTTGCCGTGGCCAACGTTCTTAGAACTTAGTTTAGTCAGACCTCAATATTTCCCTTTGGCACACCCTCCAGGACACATTTATGATCGGATTGCTTTGAAACCTGGCATGCTTGTTTGGGGTGACCTCTAGATGGGAGCTATCGATTTTCTTCCATTTCCGTCCATCAAAAAATCTTGCTGCTGGCAACGATCTTTGAACTAATTAGTTCAGTCAGGCATTAATATATTCCTTTGGCATGCCAAACAAGCTGGAAAAGTAATAGAGTGCAAAAGCACGAAAAAGATCGAAAAAGGGTTGAGCGAGACCGGCGCTCGAAATTACAGGTACTCTCTCTGCACACCTCTTGCATTTACCGAGTGCATGCGCAACAACCGTGACGTCAATTCCGTATTTCCGCCAACGAGAAATTTGTGATTTAGCGGGGAGGCATCGATATCAAAGATATCCCCAAGGAGGGTGGGCCTCCGGTAAACAATTGTGGTAGGTATGTTAAGAAACAAAATTTACTAAAATATTTTTATTTCTTTTCAACCTACTCACAATTGTTTACAGTTGGCTGAATAAACAATAGGAGGAGATGAATCACATGACCAATACCAACAAGAGCAGCAGAAAGAAATGCAAGGAGGGCAGAGAACAATAGTGAAACCTGTAATGAAGATAGAGAGAAGGCACCTGAAAAGAACAAGGCTGAGCCGAGCGCATGCACAACAACCGTGACGTCAATTCCATTTATTTCCTCCATTGTACTCAGTGCCTGAAATAAGACTTTTTAATGTGGTCGGACAACTTTACCGAAGCGCAGCGTGTGTCCTGGCGCGTAGTGCCTAGACGGGGAAGCTATCAGGTGGGGTGTCCCCTCCGGATGTTGAGAAAATTTTGTAAACTTGCGTTATAAATGGTGTTCTCTGGTGCATTCTCACACACTTGAAACAGTTGATACTCCTTTGAAATTTCCGTGGTTATTAGATAAATGTATGATGAATGGTAGTGCGACTTATATATAAGTAGTTAAGTACAATTGGTACGAAAATGTTTTGTTCATAATTTACATATAGTTTTTTGACAGTGAGGGTCGTTTCCCATGGGAATATCAATTGGAGAGTTTTTTCTGTGTGAATTTGTCTGGTTTACATTTTCATTTTATTTATCAATTATGAAATCGTGGAAATAGATTCATTTTTTACTCATTACTTGCTATTTTCAGTTAAAAGATTAAAAAAAAACATCCCCACGTGGTCAACATGGATAAAATGCATACTGTTTTATCCTTGCATTTCCATTTGATATCCTCGAAATAAAACATTATTTCATTTTCGACGATGAGGTTATCAAACCTGTGACCTCGACCTGTGTGCATGTTGTCTATGGACAGATTAGATGATTTTCAAACTGTCTTCCCGGTTATCATCTTATCAATAACCCGATCAAATCACACAGTGTCTTCGATGTGGCACTGGAAATAATGTTTATTGTCACCTAACTTCGCATTAATTCCTGTCTATGGTGGCGACTCATGCACAAATAAATATGATACACGCACACCCCTACTGGTTAACAATGCTTGTATAACTTCGAATGTCTATTTATCTGCACTTAAAAACTTTTTGCCGTCGTAAAATTACAGGGCATCGGCATTTGCGACAGCATTGCTGGTGATTTAATTTTTTTTTCCGACCGTAAATTTGACTGGACATGTACGATGTCCGACTGTTATTTCAGGCACTGATTGTACTGGTCGGAAATTTTGTGACTCGTGCTATTTTTTAGCTGTTTTCTTCATGAACATCTTATTTGTATGTGCTATCTTAATCTGATTATGTGCAAGTGGGTTGTATCCTTTTCAAGCTTCTAAATTATTCACTATTTGATGATATTTTTGATAATTTTTGCTTGCTTTTTCACACATAGTCTTGTTTTTCCCCCACGTGTGAACACATCCATTGTTCTTTTTTCCGTCGGCGGGAAGCTTGATTTCATATATATTTATATTATGCCTAAGACTATTCCTTGTACCTCTTGCTTGCAGGTGAAACATGTGGACGACTCTCATTCCACATGTGTCACTTGCAACAATTGTACTCAGGCCCAATCATGTGGTATTTGTGGGGTTTGGTCCTCAAAATTCTGGGCTTCTGTAAATGAGGTGGTTCTGTCTAGAGCTAGAACCCCTCGTTCTCGGGGTAAGGGTAGCCATGCCTTATCAGATATTTCTGTGAGTGCACGTGTTGACTCTGTCACACAGGATGCTGATCTGTCTTTTTCTGTAGCAAGTTCCTCTGCAACTGTTGACGGTGCTAGTGCGGTGATACCTGACGTGGAGACCGTGGTCTCTTTGTCTTCTGATGTCACTCTTGAGGCATCTGTTTTCGTCGAGAGCTTCTCCGAGGTCAGCTCGGTGACACTCTCCGATTTGCCTCCTACGCCGTCGACAGTTGCTGATGAAGTTGTTACTACAGATCCTATTCTGTATGATGGTGGCTCTTCCATCTCTTCTGGGGATGGTATACAGTCTCGGGAGTCCGAGACTGAATCTGCTGGTGTGTCTATGAGCTCTCAGCCTCCCCTGGCTTCGTGGCGAAGCTGTGTGGGTTTGCTGTCTGTTCCGTCTCATCTGGCTAGGTTTGCTCCTAGTCGGTTGAGCCGTTCGGTCGCTTCGGCAGCGATTCCTCGCCCCTTGAGCGAATCGTTTATTGTTCCTCCTTCCCCTGCTAGTGTGCCGACTAGCAGGATGGGGCTGGGACATTGGCATCCAGGGCCTGCTGTTCGGCAGAGGTCAGTGACAGCCCCGGTTAGCTGTCACTCTCGGAACCTTCCTCCGGTGATTCCTCACTGTGTTCCGAGTCTGGCTGTTGATCGATGCTTGCCATTGGTCTCAGAGGATGGGCAGTTGGGGCCTTCTGCCGTGCAGAGGCCAATGGCAGGTTCCTGTCATTCTTGGGACAATCCTCCGGTGTCTTCTCACCATGTCCGTACGTCATCGGTCTATTTAGAGGATTTGCAGGCAGGGCCTTCTGTTCTGCAGAGGTCAGTGATTGCCCCTGGGCGTCACAATCGGGACTAACCTCTGGTGTCTTCTCACCGTCTCCCTATTCTGTCTGCTGATCGACCTTCGTCGTCGGTCCCTTCTGAGGATTTGGGTTCTTCTACCAGAAGGGGCCATTGTGAGGACCCTCCGTCAGGCGATGCTGCTGCGACGGATTCTCAGAGTGACCTGCGTCAGGACGTTTTGGCGATCACCTGGTTGCTTTCTAGCAACCCTCAAGTTGGCTTCCCTGTGCCTCCTAAGGCACAACCTCCTTTGGTCGGTCGCCGAGATGTCTCGCCTGGCCCTTTGGATACAGCACAGTATTCACAGTATGCTGGTCAGCCTGAGTTGAGCTATGTCTCTTCTGCAACAGAGGATGACAATTTTCTTGAAGGTGATGGGCCCCTCCCCCCCCCCCCCCCCCCCCCTTGTCAGTCTTGGGGCAGGCTTTGGATTTTGTCTTTGGCTTATTGCTGGACATTCAACCTTCAGACCAGCCATCTGTGACAGTCTGGCCGCGGTCCACTGTGGAGCGCCGTAACCATGTTGAGCCTTCTAGCTCTGGGGCTTTGCGACCTCTGCAATCGGCTCAGGTTGTTGAGTCCTTCCAGGGCTTGGACGCCAAAATGCGTTCTAAGGCCCTCAAGGGTTCTTTCTTTTCTAGAGCTGATGCCTTTCTGCCTCCATCGCGGTTTCGTGTTTACGATTCCGTCTGTCCACCAGTCTTTCAAGGGATGACTACTGTGGATGAGGATTCTTCTTCCCTTGGGTTAACTAAGCCGGCAGTTCTCCCGATGTCGGTAGTTGAGCCTATGGTGGGCCTGTCCCGAGAGATGCTGGGTATGTTATCTCTCGTGGACCATGTCGTCGCTGCCCTGGCTGAATATTTTCCACCAGGGGAGTTTGATGATGCTCAGGCGCCTTTTCGCATTTTGTCACAGGCTCTTATGAACTTGACACACGCTCAAGCCTGTAACACGGCTAATTTGGAGCTGGCACGCCGGGATGCGGTGTTGGATTCTTCTCCATCCCTTCCTTCTGAGCAGCATGCTGTTCTGAGGTCTGCCTCTTTGGTTGGACCTCAGTTGTTCCATGGTTCTGTGGAAGCTGTCCGTGGCGAGGTTCTTCGTCATTCGAAGGACCAGCTTTTGCTACGACAGCTGGACCAACCTGCTGCTGTGGGTGGTGGTCATTCCAGGCCCGCCAAGCGTCCTGCTGCGTCTGCCTTGTCGGTGACATCGGCTACGCCTTTGGCTCCGTCTGCTCCTTCTGCTCAGACGAAGCACCGATGCTGCCAGGCTCGCTGGCAGCCTCAGGCAGAAAAGTCTCAGGACTCTGTCACTTCACGAGGTGGTGGTTTCTCCTCTCGGGGGCCTCGTCGAGGCCACAAGTGAAGGTCCTTACCTCGATTCGCCTCCAGTTGGGGGAAGGCTGTTGCTGTTTTATGACTGTTGGACAGAGATAATGTCGGACACTTGGGTCCTCGACGTCATACAATTCGGTCTGCGGCTGTCCTTCCATTGACACCCCAGTTTATCTCGGGTGCCCCTCCGGACTCAGGTTCCTTCCGATTCTCTACGTTGGGACCTTCTGGTGCAGTAGATCGACAATCTCCTCTTCAAAGGGGCGATCGAGGTGGTCAGGAACACCCTTTCACCGGGGTTTTACTCAAGACTTTTCTTGGTGCCGAAGAAAAACGGCCAGTTTCATCCTGTCATCGATCTGAGTATCCTGAACGAGTACATTATAGCACCTCGTTTCAGTATGGAGACTTTCCGGTCGGTTCGACGTTCAGTTCATCAGGGCGACTTTGCTGCCAGTTTTGACCTGAAGGATGCCTACTTCCATGTACCCATTCATCTGGCATCACGGAAATACCTTCGGTTCTCGTTTGGGATCGAGTCTATCAATTCAGAGCTCTCCCGTTCGGTTTGAACCTGGCTCCTTGGGCCTTCACCCGACTGATGTCACATGTGCTTGCTTTTCACCGTACTCAGTCGGCTGTGACTTCGTCAGCCTACCTGGACGACATCCTCCAATGGCACCACAATGCTGCTGTTCTGGAGTCAGATGTCTGGCAGTTTATTTGCCTACTAGCATCGCTGGGTTTCAGTGTCAATCGCGTGAAGTCGGATCTCCTTCCTTCTCAGCAATTTCGTCATTTGGGGATGGATTTCGCCACTCTTCACAATGTGGTGTCGGTCCCCAATGCTCGAGCGATGATTCTTTCTGCCTTGACTCGGAACCTGCTTCAATCTTCCTCGGTCTTGGCCAGGACTTTCCTTTGGATGCTGGGCCTTTGCGGTTCGGTGACAGATCTCAATTCGCTCGGTCGCTTGTTTGTCCGACCTCTCCAACACTTCCTGTTGGATCATTGGCATCCGAATGTAGATCCGCTGGACCTGAACTTCCTATTCCTTGGTCCCTGCTTTGTCACCTCCACCCTTGGGCTGATGTTCCCTGACTGACACAGGGTGTTCCGTTGGATCTTCCTTTGGCCGATCGCATCCTTACTGCGGATGCCAGCGATCAGCAATTGGATCCTCTCGGTCTGTCCACTCACTGCGAGTGAGACAGCGAGCCTTCATATCAACCAGAAGGAGCTCCTTGCTCTTCTGTTGAGTTTTCAGCTTTGAATCCCTCACCTGTTGGACCATATTGTCCTACTTCTTTCGGACAATTCGACAGTAGTGGCCTACATACGGAATCAAGGAGGCAAGCATTCGATTCCCATGTATCGGCTATCTTGGGATCTTCTTCTGTCGGTGCAGGATGTAAATGCTCGGGTGTCCATTCGACACATTCCCGGGCATCTCAACGTCCTAGCAGACTCCCTGTCCCGACGCGACAGTGTCCTTCCAACCGAATGGATGCTACATCTGTTGGTGTTTCAGGCGATTTGCGAGCGGTGGGGACGTCCTCTGGTCCACCTTTTCGCCACTCGCTGGAATCATCAGGTAGAGACCTTTGTCTCTCCTTATCCAGATCCTCTGGCATTTGCGGTAGACGCTTTGTCTCTGGACTGGACAGGTTGGATCGGCTGTGCCTTCCCTCCTGCACCGATTCTTCCTCAAGTATTGGCGAAGATTCGTGCTTGCAGTTGCAGGATCATTCTGATCGCACCTCTGTCTCCACAGAGGGTGTGGATCAATCTGCTGCGGCCTCTGTTGGCAGATCGGCCGATTCGTCTACCTCTACGTCGTGATCTTCTTTCCCAGGGTCATCCCAGGAAGTATCACAACAACATGGTGAGCCTGTCCCTTCAAGCCTGTCTTTTATCAGGTCCTGTCTCCGATGTAGAGGTTTTTTTGAGATGAACAGTGGAGTGCATTTCTGCATCACGGCGACATTCCACTGGCATGACTTATGCTGCGAAGAGGAAGGTTTTCTGCCACTGGTGTACAGATCACAAGGTGGATTATCATGATCCCTCAAACGCTCAAATTGCAGATTTTCTGGTATACCTTTTTGACTCCAAGGGCCTCCAGCTTATTACGATTAAGGGCTATCAGTCTATGCTGTCCGATACTTTCTCTTATGTGGGAAAGCGGGGCATCGGTCGTAATCTTTTTCTCTCCAAACTCATTTGGCACTTTTCTTTGAAGAGGCCTCGAGTTTGGCGTCTTACACCCAAGTGAAACTTGGCATGGGTGTTGCACTGTTTGGAGGGGGCACCATTCGAGCCTTTATCTGAGACCGATATGCATTTTCTCACCTATAAGACGGTTTTCCTTCTAGCGTTTGCTTATGCTCGACGTGTCAGTGAGCTTCATGCGCTATCTGTTGATTCTGCTTTCTTCAGAAATGAGGCTAACAGTGTCACCTTCACTACTGATTGCTCTTTTCGGGCTAAGAATCAACTTCCTGATTCGGTACCTCCTCCCATCTGCATTCGGGCTCTCCCTGCTGTCGATGGCCGGAGACCTCTTCTTTGTCCTGTTCGTGCAACAAGACTTACATTAATTGCACTCAGTTCATTAGGAGGGGGCAGAAGAGATTCTTTCTGTCTCTCATTCCTAAGAGGCAGTCTATCTCTTCCCATTCGATTTCCAGGTGGATCTGTCTTGCAATCAAGCTGGCTTATTCTCGCTTTTCTGCTTCGGATCTTGTTTCGAACCGGTTTAATGCTCATGAGGTTTGTGCCATTTCTACATCCTGGGCATTCGCCAATTCTCTTTCGCTCTGGGATGTCATGAATGCGGCTTATTGGAGAAATGCTTCTACCTTCTCCTCCTTTTATCTCCACCACCTACAGCAGCAATCTGAGGACCTTTATTCTTTAGGACCTCTTGTTGCTGCTCAGGTTGTTGTGCACCCTCATTAAATTTGTTTTTATCAGGTTTGTGTTTCGCTCAGCCTTGTTCTTTTCAGGTGCCTTCTCTCTATCTTCATTACAGGTTTCACTATTGTTCTCTGCCCTCCTTGCTTTTCTTTCTGCTGCTCTTGTTGGTATTGGTTATGTGATTCATCTCCTATTGTTTATTCAGCCAATTGTAAACAATTGTGAGTAGGTTGAAAAGAAATAAAAATATTTTAGTAATTTTGTTTCTTAACATACCTACCACAATTGTTTACCGGAGGCCCACCCTCCTTGGGGATATCTTTGATATCGATGCCTCCCCGCTAAATCACAAATTTCTCGTTGGCGGAAATACGGAATTGACGTCACGGTTGTTGTGCATGCACTTGGTAAATGCAAAAGGTGTGCAGAGAGAGTACCTGTAATTTCAAGCGCCGGTCTTGCTCAACCCTTTTTGGATCTTTTTCATGCTTTTGCACTCTATTACTTTTCCAGCTTGTTTGGAAAAGTTTCTTAAAAGCTTGAGTTAGTTCCGAAGTAGGGCTTGCACTTAACGTTACAGCCAATTGTAAACAATTGTGGTAGTTATGTTAAGAAACAAAATTTACTAAAAAATTTTAATTTCTGTAAAAAAATGTTGCCGCTGACCTTTGAACTTAGTTTAAGTCAGACCTCAATATTTCCCTTTAACACATCCTTCAGGGCACATTTATGATCGGATCACTTTGAAACTTGGTATGTGTGTTCGGTCTGACCTCTACATGTGAGCTACTGCTTTTTTTCATTTCGATAAAAAATTATTGTCGTTATCACCAGCCTTTGAACTTATTGCATTTGTGCATCAGCTTATCCCTTTTGCACTCTCTGCAGGGTATATTTATGAATTTCCATAAAAAAACCCCATTGCCACAAGCAGTGACCTTTCTACTTAGTGCATTTGTGCATTAACATTTTCTTTTGCATGCCTCAGAGGGCACATTCATTATCAGATTGTTTTGAAACTTTTTATGCTAATGCAGGGTGACAAAGATAGGAGCTATTGATTTTCTTTTCATTTCCATCAAAAACTGTTGCTGTTAGCAACAATCTTTGAATTTATTGCATTTGTGCATCAACATTCTTTGACATGGCCTACAGGATTGTTTTTGAGCTTGGTGTGCTCATTAGGCAAGACCTTTAGATAAGAGCTATTGATTAGCATTCATTTCTGTGAAAAAAGTTGCCATTTACAATAACCTCTGAACATACTGCATTTGTGTATCAACATTCTTCCTTTAGCCAGTCTTACAGTTTACATTTAAAAATGCATGGATTACTCTGAAGTTGTACACACACATTGCTGTTATGTTGAAATTTCATCAAATAACATTGGTACCAGTGATCTTCAATTTTGCCATTTCATTTATAACTTACCAAGTTCAAGTTTGTCAAGTTGATCTACAGTGTCATTGACACTTTCATTTCCCATTCACATCATAAAATAAAATTTTCGGGACTTATTGACAGTTCACTATGTTTTTTGTTTGATTAATTTCGAACAACAGTCAGTAATTTTGCTAACAGTAAAATGCATGGTACTACATTCTGATGTCTAAAGTGTTGTCTCTGCTGTCACTTTCTTTTTCGACATGCATATTGGCTCTTCTGATCATGGCTAATTTGTATTTTGTTGGAATGGGTGATATTTTGTGCAAAAGAATTTGACCCTTGGGGCCTAATTCCAACTTTGCTTAACTTTTTAATGCAAAGGAATTGGTGTCCAACATGCTTTGTTTGGGTAAACTCAAAACTTGTTTTCCAAGTACCTTGTCATTTGTTCCTAGGCAAGTCTTGGCTGGCTTTGTAGGCAGCCCATACTTGACTAGAAGCAACTGCACAGCCACAGGAGGTAGACTTTCAAACTATAGTGAAAATGTATAAAAATCTCCAGGCCTTTAAAGGTTAAAGAATGAAAAATCAATCTCCTTGAAGAATTTTATGGGAATGATGGGAGAATGAAACAAGTGTTTCTTTAATTTGTGCGCCCCTTTATTGTTATAAAATCAACACAAGAGTGTTGAGGTTTCATAACATGAGCCATCTTCCTGTCTCACGTCTTGGTGAAAATGGCAAAGTACTTCATCATACCTTTGAATAACATTCAAAGATGGTGTTTGGACTTTTTGTCGCTCAAATATTTCCCAAAAGATTTAGCTGCCAAGTTATTATTAGCTCAACTTTGGTGAAGCCAAATTTAAGGTATTGTCATGGCCTGTCATTCGTCGTCCGTCTGTCCGTCAATCGCACTGTACACACGGCTCGGGCGAGAGGCCGTATTTATGAACCGATCTTTACGAAACTTCTTGGGAACCTTTGTTATCACCGTGAGACGAGAACGAGTCTTTTTGGGTCTGGTCGGAAATACAAGATGGCCACTGGCAGCCATTTTGTACAATATTAGGTGCAATCAGATTTTTGCGCAGAACTTCCATATGAAAGGGCTGATTTGAATAATGTTCTGTGTGAATGTTTAGTACCATGGGATACATCACATATAATACAGGTTTTTTTCTCGTGCATAAATTATGCTGATTGGACTAACTTGAATCTATTTAATGTTACTTTCAGCATTGTAACTGCAAATGCCAATACGGCTCGGGCTAGAGGCCGTATTTATGAACCGATCTTTACGAAACTTCTTGGGTACCTTTGTTATCACCTTGGGATGAGAACGAGTGTTTTTTGGGTGCAGTCAAAGATTCAAGATGACTGCCAGTGGCCATTTTGAACCAAAATTAGTGCAATCAGTTTTTTGTACAGAACTTCTGTATGAAAGTTCTGATTTGAATAAATTTCTATATGAATGTTTAGAAACATGGAATACATCACATATAATACAGGTCCTTCTAATAATTGTTTTTATAGACGTGAAGGCATGTAATAAACACAGAATGAGACACCATGTGAATGGGTTCATCGATATGGCACTTGTGCCATCACGGAAGGATAAAACTCGAGGCCTGTGGCTTCTTGTTTCATCCTTGTATGCTGGCACTCGTGCCATATCAATTAAGCCATTCACACTCATGTGTCGTTCTGTGTATTTCTTTTGCAGTATTACAAAAAGTAATTGCATACAACCATAGTTTTTACTTTGTTTCTAGGTTAACCTAATTGGAGATGGCAAAAGTGAGCCAATCATAGTAGCTGGTGACAAGTTGATTGATAAGGAAGCATTATTGAACTGTGGACAGGAATCAATATTACCAGGTGCTATTAAACAGTGTAGAAGAAATCTTGGTGAAAAACTCTTTGAGTAAGTATAATTATAATATTTTGTTGTATTGGTCTGTTCCAGTCTTTACAAATTGGGGAAGCAATAAGCAAACAGAAAGCTTGTTTGCCCAATTTGTGTGAACAATGTTTTCATCAGGTTGTCATTCGCATAAAAAGAAATATGGCAAACAATGTTTCATTTGCCTATACACTGAAACCCTTTTAATTGAGTAGCCACTTTGCCAGTGAGAATTATTCAATTAACAAGAGTATTCAATTAACAGGGATTTGATCACTTTCCTGTATTTTAGAGATAAATTGAACATTTATTCTATTATATCTTGTTTGACAGAGTTCATTGAGCTGTGTCAAACAAGATCTAATAGAATAAATGCCTATATTAGATGCCCTTATGTGAAATAGGTCTCTAAACATTGGGGTATTTGGTGAAATGAAATGAAATGAAATGAAATTTATTCAACAAAATACCAAATTTACAAGTTAGATTTGTACAGAGAGTTTTATGTATATAGGATACACTGGTAAATTGTTGGGAGACAACATAGCCACATTGGCTGTCTTCCTGTTGCCCCCAGGAAGAGAGAAAGACTATACAGAAATGACTACACAGAAATGGAGTAGGTTGGATATTTTTGTTCATAAGTACCACTGCCTATGGCTCAACTATTGAATGAATGATGAGAGGAAGGAAGACCTCGAAACTATATGCTAGCCCCTTCCCAGTGTTTGTGAAAGACTGCACCCGATATACGCGAGTGCAATTTGATGGTAGACTACAAATTTGGATATATAAGATTAGACGTGAGATGGTGGGGCAAGGTATGATTGGGAGATTAATTTGAGGTCGGGTGGGATGAGATAACTGGAGAAGTCACCGACATGGGCTGACAATGGTGTCCTACGATTAAGAATGCTTTTTTTCTTGACAGGAAAGACTCGAACAGTCGGCGCCTTGAGCAGAAGTATTTAGAATAAGGCTCGTTTGTAACTAGGAGGGAATGTTATTGGCAAATAGAACGATTTCCTGTTTCCATTGACGTCATACTTAAGGTATGGACGTCAATGGAGACTTAAGATATACCATAGTGCTAGAGTGTCCTCTGTCCCACTGGCACATAGAGCACTCAAGCACCCTCTCTCTCTCATATAATGGGTCCCACGGGCGAGTGACGAGACATGCGAGTATCAATGAACATTAGGCCTACAATCTGGACACATTTGATACGAACAGGTAACATGTGAGAAGTAGTTTGTTAAGCATTCATTAGTAAGCTGTTTCTTGAAAACATATCTGGAAGGTATGTCCCGTAAGTCATAAGCAATTCCATTCCAAATCTTTGGGAAGCTATGTTTTGGCAGTTTGGCAGAGAATTGGGTTCTAGCTTTCTGCGACTGTATCATGCCAACTTGTCTTGTTTGAAGTCCAGTTGATGAGTGTACACTTAAAAAAGTTCTGAATGAGTCAGGCAACCTATCGTTTTTCCAGTCGTACATGAATAGAGAGACATTCACTTTGTATAGATCGTTAAATTTTAAAATGTTATTATCCTTAAATAAGGGATCAGTATGGCTATTATATTTTTTGCAACTAACTACTCGCATCGCGCGTTTCTGTAGAGAGTATATTTTACTGCTGGATGGCCCATGCCCCCAAATATGGATTGCATACAGTAGGTGACTATGAACTAATGTATAATACAGTAATATCAGTGATTTCTTGGGGAGAACATTTTTCACTTTGTTTAGACAGTAGATTGCACTTGACATCTCAGAACATACTGTGGATATGTGGTACTTAAAATTGAGGTTTTCGTCAAGGTATACGCCTAAGAACTTAGCGACTTTTTCTTGTTGGGAGTTACCTATGGGTGAAAGCTTAGTATTGTTAAGAACAGTATTTAGTAAGTCGGATTTGTTCGGATTGTTCAGTGGGTGTAGCATAGTATATTTACATTTATTGGCATTCACTTTGAGTTTGTTGCAACAGCACCAGTCGAATATTTTATTCAGCTCAGTATTAACTGTAGTCTCCAGAGTATTTAGGTCATGTCCAGCTGTAAACGGGGTTGTGTCGTCGGCAAATGATAAGAGGTTAAGAACAGAGGAGTATCTCATATCATTCACGTAGGTTAAAAAGAGGATAGGCCCCAACACAGACCCCTGGGGGACCCCGCAAGTGACATGTCGGTTTGGGGACCGATTCGTGTTGTATTCCACATACTGTTCTCTACCTGTTAAATAGCTTTGGAACCAAGGTTTACTTATCCCTCTTATTCCGTAGAATTCCATTTTGCTAAGTAGAATTTCATGACTAATGGAGTCAAATGCCTTAGACAAATCGAGGAAGACGGCTAGAGTAGAGTCTTTTGTAGGCATGTTGTTGCATTCAGCGACATACTGCAAAAGGTGCATGATGGGGTGAAAAGTAGAATGTTTTTTGCGAAAACCGTACTGATGTTCGTACAGAATATTAAAATCATTGAGAAAATTAGAGAGTCTCCTGTTCATTATTTTCTCCAGAAGTTTCGAAAAAGCTGGTAATAAACTGATTGGCCTGTAGTTACCAAGCTCACGGGAATTACCTCCTTTGAAAATTGGTATCACCTTTGCTATTTTCATTTTATCGGGCACTTTACCTTGTATAAATGACTGATTGAATATATAGACCAGGGGTTTCGCGATCTCACAAATTGTCTCTTTCATTATTTTTGTAGATAAATTGAAAGCATCGGTACTCGCTTTCCCTTTCAGTTGTCCGGCTGTCAATATGATTTCTTGCTCGTTTGTTGGGGTAATAAAAAAACAGTCCGGGTAATTTCCATTCATGAAGTCACCGAAGTTGTTATCGGAGGTAGGGATGTTATCGTTAATAGTCTGACCAATTTCTGAGAAGTAATCATTAAAACTGGTGGTGATTTTATCGGGGTCAGATATTTCAACATTATTATGAGATATGCTAGAGGGAAGTGTTGCCGCTGATTTTGATTTGTTGATTAAGGTACAAAGTATTTGCCATGTTTTTTTAGAGTCGTGTCTGTTTGTTTCTATAACATCATTGTAGTATGTAGCCTTACTTCGTCTCTTTAATTGATTAAAAATCGAGGAGTACATTTTATATTTATTGATGTTAATTTCCGTGGGTTTTTTCAGTTTAACTAGGTAAAGTTTATTTTTAGTTTGGGAGGACTGTAACAGACCCGATGTCATCCAGGGCTTACGTTTTATGAGCTTTTTGGGTACGTTCAAGCTTCTCAGGGGAAATGCCGATTCGAATGTGTCAAGGTAGATATTCAAAAATGTTTTGTATGCTGCATGGGCACACGTACAGCTATACACGGAGTCAAAATTAATATTATGAAGCAAGTGTTTGAATAGATCAATATTTTCTCTCTTGAATGATCTTCTAAGTTGGGGTGATGGCTTGTCGGGCTCGTTATCACTTTCCTGTATGTAAAATGTGGCGAAGTGATCAGAAATATCAGTACCGTAACTAATATTCCCGCACTGTAGTTAGCAGATACATTATTGGAATAAATATGGTCAATTAAAGTTGCTGAATGCTCGGTTATTCTGGTTGGTTTAGTTATTACTGGCATGAATCCGTCACTAAACATGTTATCTATGAATGCGTTAGTTTTGCTGTGATTATTAAAATTCAGCAAATCTATGTTAAAATCGCCTAGTAAGAAAGCCCGGCTGTGCTCTGAGTTGATTTTGGTGAGAATGTCGCTTATGGAAGAGACAAACACATCAATATCAGCTAGAGGTGCAGTGTTTGGCCTGTATATGCATCCAACTATGTACGAGTTTTTGCGCCCTGGATTGATTTCTGTGAAAATAGTTTCAATGACATTTGGAATGAAAATCGTCAGATCGGGTCTTAGTCTGTAAGAAACATTCACAGAAATAAAAAGACCCACTCCTCCTCTGTTGTCATTTGAACTAGGGCGGGTCTTGTATACAATTGGGTGGTAGCCATCAATTTTGTAATTGAGATGCTCGTGGAGTTTGAAGATTTCTCTTAGACCAATTACGTTGAACATATTCTCACCTTGCTGGATGTCACAAAGGAAGTTGGTGAATGAGTCCCAGTTGGCACTAAGGCTTCTGCAGTTTAGACTAAGAAGGGTTACAGTTTTGTTTTGTCTGTGGAAATTTTGTCGGAAGTTGGAAGGCGAAAAATAATTGCATGAGTGACTATAGAAACCCTATGGAAAATCACATTTTCATCTTCTTCTCTGGAACTGCTGAGCCGACATGAACCAAACCTGGCAGGGACAGTCTATGGGAGGTCCTCTACAAACGATCCTTATTTTGTTTCCATGGGTTTGAAAACATGGCCGCCAGAGGCATTCATTGATTCTGATTGGTGGATTTTGAAAAATCTTCTTCTCTGAAACCACAGGGCCAAATGTTTTGAAACTTTGCATGGTTGATGACTGGGACACCCTCTACCAACGATCCTCATTTAATGTTGATCGGGTTGCAAACATGGCCACAATTGCGGCTTAACTATAGAAACCCAATGAGAAATCACATTTTCATCTTCTTCTCTGGAACTACTGAGCCGACATGAACCAAACTTGGCAGGAATGATCTATGGAAGGTCCTCTACAAATGATCCTCATTTTATTGCCGTGGGTTGAAAAACATGGCCACCAGAGGCATTATTTGATTCTGGTTGGTGGATTTTCAAAAATCTTCTCCTCTGAAACTGACAGGCCAAATGTTTTGATACTTCACATAAATGATGACTGGGACCCCCTCTACCAACAATTCTCATTTAACGTTGATCAGGTTGTAAACATGGCTGCAATTGCGGCTTATAGTTACTATAGAAACACTATGGGAAATCACAGTTTCATCTTCTTCTCTGGAATTACTGAGCTGACGTGAACCAAACCTCGCAGGGATAGTCTATGGCAGGTCCTCTACAAATGCTCCTCATTTTATTACCGTGCATCAAAAAACATGGCTGCCAGAAGCATTTTTAGCTCACCAACTTTAGTTGTGTGAGCTTATGGCATGGCTTGATCGGTCGGCATCAGCATCAGCGTCGGCGTCAGCGTACTACGTGTCCAATAATGTTAAAGCTTCTGTTTAGGTCACTTACTCGCCCTATTTCCATATCATGGCCTTTATAATGCTGCTATATGATGATTATTATCATTCTACCATGATTTAACCCCTCATACCCTACATTTTAAACATTTTTAGCTCAACTTTGACGAAGTCAAATTTGAGCTATTGTCATGGCCCGTCGTCCGTCCGTCCGTCCGTCTGTCCGTACGTCAACAATTGGCTATGGCTCGGGCTAGAGGTCGTATTTATGAACCGATCTTTACGAAACTTCTTGTGTACCTTTGTTATGACCCTGGGACGGGAACGAGTGTTTTTAGGTGTGGTCCGAAATTCAAGATGGCTGCCAGTGGCCATTTTGTACCGATGATGCAAAAATCAGTTTTTTGTACAGAACTTCTGTATGAAAGTTCTGATTTGAATAAAGTTTTGTATAAATGTTTAGTACCATGGGATACATCACATATAATACGGGTTTTTTTCTCGTGCGTAAATTATGCAAATTAGACTGACTTTGATTTATTTAGTGTTACTTTCAGAGCTGTAAGTGCCAAGCTGCTATGGCTCTGGCTAGAGGCCGTATTTATGAACCAATCTTTACGAAACTTCTTGGGTACCTTTGTTATGACCCTGGGACGGGAACGAATGTTTTTGGGTGTGGTCCGAAATTCAAGATGGCTGCTAGTGGCCATTTTGTACCGATGATGCAAAAATCAGTTTTTTGTACAGAACTTCTGTATGAAAGTTCTGATTTGAATAAAGTTTTGTATAAATGTATAGTACAATGGGATACATCACATATAATACGGGTTTTTTTCTCGTGCATAAATTATGCAAATTAGACTAACTTTGATTTATTTAGTGTTACTTTCAGAGCTGTAAGTGCCAAGCTGCTATGGCTCGGGCTAGAGGCCGTATTTATGAACCAATCTTTACGAAACTTCTTGGGTACCTTTGTTATGACCGTGGGACGAGAACGAATGTTTTTGGGAGCAGTTCCAAATTCCAGATGGCTGCCAGCAGCCATTTTGTACCGACGATGCCGAAATCTGTTTTTTGTACAGAACTTCCATATGAAAGCTCTGATTTGAATAATTTTTTGTATGAATGTTTAGTACCATGGGATACATTACATATATTACAGGTTTTTTTCTTGTGCGTAAATTATGCAAATTAGGCTAACTTTGATTTATTTAGTGTTACTTTCAGCACTGTGAGTGCAAATCCCAATACGGCTCGGGCTAGAGGTCGTATTTATGAACCGATCTTCACAAAACTTCTTGGGTACCTTTGTTATCACTGTGGGACGAGAAGGAGTGTTTTGGGGTCCAGTCTGAAATTCAAGATGGCCGCTAGCAGCCATTTTGTTCAAAATTAAGTGCAATCAGATTTTTGCGCAGAACTTCCAAATGAAAGATCTGATTTGAATAAATTTTTGTATGAATGTTTAGTACCATGGGATACATTACAAATAATACAGAGTTTTTCTCGTGAATAAATTATGCAAATTAGGGGTCCGGGTGGGACTTAGAAAATTTTGGACCAAAATCCGGAAATTAGTTTTTTGTGTTTTGATGCATTTTGGTAAATTTTAAGAAGAAGAAGAAAAAATTTTAGTCTGAAAATATTTTGTTTGGGACTGAAAATTTCCACACAAAAATAATAATCTACAATGATTGGTCTTAATCTGTAGTCCATTACAGTCACCTTGTAATTCTTTTATTATTGTTGACTGGGCCAAAACAAATACTAATTCCTGTCATATTCATTATTCAGTTGTCTTGGTCACAGCAAGTACTAATTCCTGTCATATCCAAGTTGAGCTACAGAGTCATTGACTCTTTCATTCTTGACATTTTTAGTTGCATTTAGTTTACTGTTTAGCTCAGAATTTCATGTTTAACTAAGTGTTTAGGTCAGCTGCTGTGCTCCTTCTCTTCCCATAGCACTTCTATTCATCATACATGTTTCTCAGTATCATTGTTCCATGATTAACCCCTCATACCCTACATTTTAAACATTTTTCTTGACATTTTTAGTTGCGTTTAGTTTTCTGCTTAGCTTGGAATTGCATGTTTAACTTAGTGTTTAGGTCAGCTGCTGTGCTCCTTCTCTTCCCATGGCACTTATATTCATCATACATGTTCCTCAGTATCATTGTTCCATGATTAACCCCTCATACCCTGCATTTTAAACATTTTTCTTGACATTTTTAGTTGCGTTTAGTTTTCTGTTTAGCTCAGAATTTCATGTTAAACTAAGTGTTTAGGTCAGCTGCTGTGCTCCTTCTCTTCCCATGGCACTTATATTCCTCATAAATGTTCCTCAGTATCATTGTTCCATGATTAACCCCTCATACCCTGCATTTTAAACATTTTTCTTCACATTTTTAGTTGCGTTTAGTTTTCTGTTTAGCTCAGAATTTCATGTTTAACTAAGTGTTTAGGTCAGCTGCTGTCCTCTTTCTCTTCCCATGACACTTATATTCATCATACATGTTCCTCAGTATCATTGTTCCATGATTAACCCCTCACACCTTGCATTTTAAACATTTTTCTTGGCATTTTTAGTTGCGTTTAGTTTTCTGTTTGGCTCGGAATTTCATGTTTAACTTAGTGTTTAGGTCAGCTGCTGTGTTCCATCTCTTCCCATGGCACTTATATTCATCATACATGTTCCTCAGTATAATTGTTCTATGATTAACCCCTCATACCCTGCATTTTAGACATTTTTCTTGACATTTTTATTTGCGTTTAGTTTTCTGTTCAGCTCAGAATTTCATGTTTAACTTAGTGTTTATGTCAGTTTCTGTGTTTTACTTTTAAGAGGCTGTGTTTAGGTAAGCTTTGTCGCATGTCATGAGCCTGTTTGATACAGTTCTTGTGTTTGCCAAAGTTACTATCAAAGAGGAATGTTGGTGAGTTATAGGGCGTTGGCGTCCTTCTTGTTTTTATTCTGATTGGTGGATTTTGGAAATCTTCTCTGAAACCACAGGGCCAAATGTTTTGAAACTTTGCATGGTTGATGATTGGGACACCCTCTACCAACGATCCTCATTTAATGGTGATCGTGTTGAAACATGGTCACAATTGCAGCTTATAGTTACTATAGAAACCCTATACCAAATCACATTTTGATCTTCTTCTCTGAAACCTCTGAGCCAATGTGAACCAAACTTGGCGGGCATGGTCTATGAAAGGTGTTCTACAACTGTTATTCATTTTATTCCTGTTGAATGAAAAACATGGCCAGCAGAAGCATTTTTTGATTCTGATTGGTCAATTTTGAGAAAACTCTTCTCCTCTGAAACTACAAAGTCAAATGTTTTGAAACTTCACATGATTGAGGACTGGGACACTTTCTACCAGTGATCCTCATGTAATGTTGATGTAATGTTGCAAACATGCCCGCAACTGAAGCTCATAGTTACCATGGAAAGCCTATGGGAAATCACATTTTTATATGTAGTTCTGCCAGGTGAGCGATTACAGGCTCTTTAGAGCCTCTAGTTCATTTTTAGAAGGTTTGGAATATTTTAGAATTACTGATTTTAATGCCTTATGTGTGTGAGCCGAGGGGGGGAGGGGGGCTCTCATGCTCATCTGTCTTGGGATAATGAATGTTCAGCTATTCTATTAATAGAAATCAGAGAGTTCACCTATTTATACTGGTGTTATTCCAATGGGAAATCGTTTCTTAAATGACGGGGAAGGGAGGAGGGAGGTGAAATGCATTTAGATGTTTGGCGATGTCACTAAATTCAGGGACACTTGGGAAGAAAAAATCTTTGCAACAGTTTCTTACTTCTGCAAACGTGTACCTAACTTTAAGTTATGACGAGTAATTCGAACGCTTTACAAATTTTATTTAGTTTTATAAAATATGCAGTGCTTTCACTGCAAATGATTTACTTAAGGCAAGTTAAAGTACCTAAAGTGACCCAATGATTTTTATATGTACTTTCTTTCCATAGATATCACACTGCACAGTACACTTCCAAGTATATCTGGAATGCGCTGTCCCGGTTTTGGCAGCCCACCCCCTGAGTAAGACTAGCTATTCTAGAAAAACAGGTGTTAAGGGAGTGCTGACACCCATACACGAACATTATGACTTTTCCACAAAACTTGTCACAGTTGTTGAAGACATGGTTCAGATGCTTATGATACATCTATGAATAATTTAGAGAGCTACTTGCCTGAAAAGACTTAGGAAGGCAGGAGGGGTGTGTGCCCCTCCACAAGTTTTTAGTCGAGTTGTGACGAAGTCAAACTCGACTTATAGTTTGGTGAATGGCGGGCGGGCGGGCGGGCGGGCGGGCGGGCGGGCGGGCGTAAACAATTGGTTTCCGGATGATAACTTGATAGTGGTTCAACTCACATTCATTAAACTTCATACATAGGTTGGTCTTGGTGGGAGGAAGAACCCTATTGATTTTGGACATGCTACGTCGAAGGTCAAGGTCACAGTGACCTTGAACATAGTAAATCTTAAACAATTGGTTTCCGGATGATAACTTGATAATGGTTCAACTCACATTCATGAAACTTCATAGGTAGGTTGGTCTTGGTGGGAGGAAGAACCCTATTGATTTTGGACTCGCTACGTCAAAGGTCAAGGTCACAGTGACCTTTAACATAGTATATCGCAACAATTGGTTTCCGGATGATAACTTGATAGTGGTTCAACCTAGAGTCATGAAACTTCATAGGTGTGTTGGCCTTGGTGCGAGGAAGAACCCTATTGATCTTGGACTCACCAGGTCAAAAGTCAAGGTCACAGTGACCTTGAACATAGTATATCGCAACAATTGGTTTCCGGATGATAACTTGATAGTGGTTCAACCTAGAGTCATGAAACTTTATAGGTGTGTTGGCCTTGGTGCGAGGAAGAACCCTATTGATCTTGGACTCACCAGGTCAAAGGTCAAGGTCACAGTGACCTTGAACATAGTATATCGCAACAATTGGTTTCCGGATGATAACTTGATAGTGGTTCAACCTAGAGTCATGAAACTTCATAGGTATGTTGGCCTTGGTGCGAGGAAGAACCCTATTGATCTTGGACTCACCAGGTCAAAGGTCAAGGTCACAGTGACCTTGAACATAGTATATCGCAACAATTGGTTTCCGGATGAGAACTTGATAGTGGTTCAGCCTAGAGTCATGAAACTTCATAGGTGTGTTGGCCTTGGTGCGAGGAAGAACCCTATTGACCTTGGACTCGCCAGGTCAAAGGTCAAGGTCACAACTCGACATTGGATCTGTGATCCTGAGCGGCATTTTTTTTTATTGAAATACTGGTAGCCTGCATCCAAGATACCCTTCCTGATTGTCATGCTATGCTGGATCAAGGTCTAAAAATAGTCAGGTGTATTGACATGTAATCATAGCTGAATTAGATTAAATTTACCCACATCCTGTTATGTTGTAGAAACATAATGTTCCTCAATAGCATGTGTGTTTGTTTTTTCCTTTACCCGGTCAAGGACCCAGGAAAGGAAAGGTAGTTCTCTGCACCAGTCTTGGCCAAAATATTTGATGGTCAGAAATTTTGAACCTCAAATCACCAACTACAGAAAATTTCATACTGCATGGTAGATTTTGTAACATTTTAAGAGAAAAAATTTCCAAATCTAGTACCCAAAGGTCATATATTTTGAACACAAGAGGAGTGGTGAGTGAATACAGATTTCTTCAGCAGTTGGAAATTCATGGGTGAGCAGTTGGAAAATACTCACTAAAGGGGGAAGGGGAGTGGGGGTGGAAATCTTTTCACAAATTTGGGAGTGGGGGGTGGGGGGGGGGGGTGCTGTTGGAAATTTGTAGCCTCCCTTTCATGAACCAAGACCCTCTAGCCAAGTCCCTGTATCCACATCACCCCTCCGAGTTGCATAGTCCTCGTACACATGGAACTGACTCTGTGTGTGTGTGTTTTTGTTGTTGCTTACAACTGAAGAATTCACCTCTGATGCACCCTCTAAAATGAATTGCATATATTTTTGCTCCACCTTTCAAAATTTTCCCACACCATGCAAACTGTTTCATTGTCATCTGCCTGGGTTTGTGAACCCAAAATGTTACATTGTAGCAACTATTACACCATAACAGCAACATGACAAAAGAGCGAGCCCCCAATTTAATGAAAAACTAGACCATAAGAAGCCACTGACTATGCACTCGACTTCTCAAAAGACATTAACCCTTTACCCAATGAATCGGCCATAAGCGCCCACGTAATATGCAAATTCAGCAGTTGAAAAAATATTATTTTTCAAAAAATTTCAACAGAACCATATCATGTGACCCCTCTTTGGAACGAGCTCATTCCACTGAGGAGTCACATGATATGGTTTTGTTGAAATTTTTTGAAAAATTTTAAAAAATTATATTTAAAATAATAAATTTTGGTATCGTCTGCTATGGGTAAAGGGTTAAATTACAGCATTGAAGAGAAGAAAAATTGTGTTCAGGTTACAGCTCATATATATCAAACAGTGTTCTGGATGCCTGAAATTATTAAACCCTGTCTATTATCAACCTTTTAGGTCATATTTCATTTGTTATAATATGTGCGTGCAAATCTACCTTTCCCTGTTTTTTAGCTTGCCTGACTTTCAGTAAGGTGAGCTATAGTGATCACTCACCGTCCGTCGTCCATCCATCGTCTGAGAACATGGTGTTTGCGTCATCTCAAAAACTGCTGAACTGATTTGAGTGAAATTTGAGACAATTGTTTGTTATGACATCGCATTTTGATTTTGTTCAAATCAAGTTGCCCCGCCCCTCGATAGGGCCCTGCCCAAAAAGTGTGCTTAAATCTTAAAAAATCTTCTTCTCATGAACCAGCAGTAGCAGAGACTTGATATTTGGTGTGCATCTTCCTTTTGAGGTGTAGACACAGATTTGTTCAAGAGAAGTTTGAGGGGCTATATTTGTCGTCTTTATGGGGAGAGGGGGGGGTGCAAGAATGTTCGTCCCACCCAAAATTTCTCTTTTCCAAACCGAGAGGCTGATTTGAACCAAATTTGATATGAGGGCTTATTGGGTCATAAGTACCTAATTAATGCCAAAGAAAAATTTCCCGTCACCCCATGGGAACCACCCATATCTCCAAAACTACATGGCACTGAGAATTTTTATTTTGGGTGAAGCTTCCTTAGGAACAGCAGAAAGGAATGGTCCAAAAAAAATTGCCATCGTTTTTATCATAGGGTACTTCTCCAGGACTTATGCTGAGTCATCATTTTTTTTAACACTTGTGAGTAATGGGAAAAACATTAAAGAATCTTATTCCCCCATACCACTGCTCCAAAGGCTTTCATATTTCACATATAACATCTTTGGAAGATTCATTCACATGTTTGTTGAAATCAAATCCCAGGGTCCATTTTGGGGTTCACTGTGGGAGTCCAAATGTTCAGATTAGTGCAATATGAGGAGTATTCTTTAAAACTCTTCTTCCGATCCACACATCAGAATCTTTTGATATTTGGTATGCAGCATCCTTGGGGAGGAGTGGGGGGGGGGGGGGGGGATTCAAGTTTGTTCAAGCCAAGTCTCCGGGTTTATATTTGGGCTCCCTGTGGAGCCCAAATTAAAACTTAGTTCAATATGAGGAATATTCTTTAAAAATATTTTTTTTCAGATCCACCTGTCAGAATCTTTGGATATTTGGTGTAAGCTTCTCTTAGGAGGGGCAGATGCAACTTGTTCAAATCAATTCCCTGGGTTGATATTTAGGCTACCATGTCAGGTGAGTGCCCTCAGGCTCCCTGGGGCCTCTTGTTCTTTAGTGATTCCTTGGAGATATTTTAATGGGATTTTATTTTTATGGGGTGGAGGAAGCACAAAAATGTTGGTGGGTTGCATTTTGAAAATTTTTGTTGCTGCCCATGGTATTAAAAAGCCTTAACAACTAATTTTTCCACAACTTCGCCCTTCCCAACCTTCCTAAGAATGACTGAAAGACAGCCTTTGTCTTTCCTCAGCCTAGGAAGACAACACCCCCCCCCCCTCCACCCATGTCACCCTTCCTCGCTCTGATGCCTTCTGGTTATTGCTGAAGATTCAATAATCAACAAAGATTGCTTAAATTGTTACCTTCCAACCCATTACTCACATAGAGTGGAAATTTGATTATTATTAAAACACACATTCAGTTAAGAATCCAACAGTCGGTAACTCATATTCTGTGAAAATATATTTGATGCACAACCAAAAATTTCCATTATGTTACTCAGGGTTTAACATGTATGTTTATTGCCTGGGATATATCTTGTGGTATTTGTTTTGTTTTTCATGGAATACACTGTGTGTTCCAGTTTGAATTTTTTCTCCATCTTCTTTTATATACTATTTAAAAAAAGTAGGGGGTATCCAAACTGATGCTGATATTTTTGGAAAATGATATTGGATATGTGTGATTGGGCACATCAATATGTTACCAAGTTTAGTGTGGATCATGAATGTCACTGTTCCACTAAAACTTTGTGCAGGTTTTTCGCACCAGTACCGCATTAATGTCTGTGGGATATGTTGTGAAATTTTCATTTGTACTGGACAGGCTTTTTCGAAGGTCTCATCATTCTTTTCTTGGTATAAACTCGTTCATCAATAGTTTCTTGTCGAAACATAACTTTTGAGGTATGCAAAGACTGACACCTGATGAACGTTTACTGCTGTTGGCATGTTGGAAGCTGGCAGCACACAGACTTCAGTGGCTCAAATTCTCAACATTTCTCAATCTGTGATTAACAGGTTGTGGTCATGCTACCGCCTGACAGGATCATTTCATCTGAACCACAGCATTATGTAACTGCCATTAAAGTACGTCAGAAGTTGGACAGTAGCGGCACCAAGCAACATGTGTGAGTCAGTGGTCAGACTATCTGAAATCGTCTGCACAGCTGGAATTTGTACGCTTGACGACCTCGAATAATTCAAACTTTGACTGAATGTCACTTCGCAGCAAGGCATAATTGGTGTGGAGCACGACATCGCGGGGGCAATCGTCGGGGGAGCAACGTCATGTTTTCAATGAATAAAGATTCACTCATGACTTCCACGACAGGCTAAACAGAGTGTGGCGGCGGAACAAATGATACCATGACGTAACCGTTAAGCAGCACGATCATTTTGGTGGTGGATCGTTATGGTGTGCGGAGGCATAACCATGACAAGCAGAACAGCATTACATGTCATCCAAGGGCATGTCACAGGGCAGTACTACCATGATAACATGTTAGCAGCTCATGTGGTACCATTTGCTCGATGTTACAGTCGTTTCGTTTTCCAAGATGACAGTGCAAGAGCACACATGGCCCGTGTCACTAGAGAGTTCCTCCAGGAGCAGAACATAACTACACTGCCTTGGCCAGCATTAAGTCTAGACCTTTCACCAATCGAGCATGTCTGGGATATGTTTGGCAGGTGCCTATGACAACACCAACAGCCCCCAACCAATGTCCAGGAACTTGCCGTTGCACTGCAGGAAGAATGGAATAACATCAGTCAAGCTGATATTGGACGTTTGGTGAGGATTATGCCACGCCGGATCCGCGCTTGTCTCGTGAACCGAGGAGGATTTACAAGGTATTGAAGTCTTGGACTGAATGTGGTAAATTCTCTGACTGACCATCCATGTATTCTACAGCTCAGTGCATGGAATGTGTGCTTGTCAAACACCCAGCTATCACTGAAATCATTCAACAGATGTCACAGTGCAATGCCTCAACTGTCTTTTTGATGACATATAACTATATTTCTTCATATATATCACTTTTATCAAATATCCCAGACTCTTTTTGAATAGTATATACAATACTGTACTATGCAATTATTTATGATTGGAAAACATTTAAGTTAAAAAAATCATACCGGTGAGATTATTTTGAATGGGAAACATAGTGCACTTTCTGTGGCCCATGTCAATTGTTTATTGTTGCCATGATGACTGATGTCATTTTCATACTGCTTGAAAAATATTGTCACTTCAGTAACAACTTTACCTGTATATACATTACGAGGTCTAGTGTTTTGGATTAATTTACAGGGAGGAAAGTGTTTAACACTCTTCATTTGTTCTATTTCGATTTTGTTCTAAGCAGCTCATGTTCCATGAAATTTAAAAGATATAAATGTGACAGAATAGCTTCATAACATTCAGTTGTAGAGTTCTGTTCTCAGTTGGAACTTTTATTTTTTATAATAAATACAAGTAATGGGAATAAAATTGGCAAGTGAAAATATCATTTTTGATTATAAAGCAGACATCCAGATTTTTATAATACTTAGTGTGTGAATAATTTTTTGTTTCTTTGCGTAATGTGTTTTTATATTTCTTTCAGTGTTGAAGAAGGTGGACAAACAGCACTTGGTCCTGCACTTCTGATAGCTGTTTCTATAGCTTCACAATATCCAGGGTCAAAAGTCATTGTTTGCACTGATGGAAAAGCTAATATTGGCATTGGACAGTTGGATTCTGCAGGAGTTGCCGCAGATATTGATCCAACAGAATTCTATGATGATGTTACAGACATAGCGAAAAACAAAGGGTAGGTATCCAAAACTTGTGACTCATTGTTTTCATCATAGTTGTTAAACTATGTTTGAAACTTTTCTGTTGTCAAACCAACAGGGAAATTTTATAACTACAGTACAGGAATAAAGCTAAAATTTAGACCTATGTTTGTTATCCATATAAAGTAGATGGCTATTAATGGGTTAATTCTTTACCCAGCTTGAATAGCAGACATGCAAAAAAAAAAAATCTTGAATAACTAAAAAAATGTTCATGTTTTGCCACAAAAAACATAGATGAGCCTTTGTTGGAATGACCTAATGAGCTCATTTCTAGTGAAGGATTGTAAGCTATATATTTTAGACAAAAAATGAAAACAGAATTTAATTTGAATACTTGCTTTTGTGAATAACACTAGCTGTTGTTGACCGTTCTAGTGGGTAAAGAGTTAAACAAAAACCTTTTCAACCCTTTATCTGATGTAAAGGGTGGGGCATGGTGGCTCAGTAGATAGCAATGCAGGCTGCAAGCCGCTTGGTCCTTGGTTCAAATCCCACCTGCAGCAACTGCATAATGTCCTTGGGCAAGACACTTCACCCCCATTGTCCAAGTGGGGACATGGTGGCATTGTGTATTAAGACGTACTGCACGTCGATGGTGCACTTGTCTTCTACCAATACTAACCCTGCTTGTGTGGAGTTAGTATGTTGGTGAGCTGACAGTTGCTCGCCGTTGCTCAGTTGTTCTCTCTGGGTACTCCGGCTTCCTCCACCTGTAAAACTGTCAGTAAAACTGTCATTGTGCAGAAATATGTGACCTTAAACACCAATAAATAAATTAAATAAATAATGTTAACGATATCAAAATTTGCTATTTAAAAAAAATATTTTTTTCAAATTTTCCAAAGATTTCAACAATACCATATCATGTGACCCCTCATTGGAACCAGCACATCGAGCTCGTTTCAATGAGCAGATGCGGCCGATTTATTTGGTAAAAGGTTAAAGCTTTAGAACTTTTTTTTCAAAATTAGTTTATTACCCCATATTTGAATACTGGAATGAGCTTGAGTTCAATTGGCTGAAGGCTTTCTGAGCCCAAAACAACAGTGTGTAACATTGATCACTTATCCACTTTTAATGCGGTTGAGGCATGATTGTAAATACCAGTGACCAGCCTAGGGAGTAATTTAAGGGGGAAGTCACCCCTCCAGCTTCACACTTTTTGGAGAAGTCAAATGAAAATAGGGAGAAGTCAAATGAAAATAGGGAGAAGTGAAGACGGGAAGTGGAAGAATGAATGGGCATTTGCACAATTGTTCCATCATATAGTTTTCTCATATGTAAATAACTCACTGAAGTTGAGAAAAAAAGACAAAAAAAGGCATGTTTATATGTGTAATTTAGTCAGAAAAAAAATTGTGCAAAAAAAAAAATTCCAGTTGGTATATAATTTTTAGCTTAACTTGACAAAGTCAAGATAAGCTATTGCCATCACGCATGCAGAAGTCTGTTAGTCTGTGAGTCTGTTCACATTTTCCTTTAGCACAGGCTACACCCTGTAGTTCTTGTCCAAACATCACAAAATATCATGTGCGGGTTTGAGGTCATGTCTAGATGAGAACGTCCCCTTTTGGTCACGATCTGTCAACCCTGATGGCTGCCCAAAACCTGAAAACCTTTAGCACAGTCTAGAGGTTGTATTTATGAAGGGATTTCATTGTAACTTGTAGGATGCCTCTGTATAATATCTAGATGAGAACGTCCCTTTTTGGTCATGATCTGTCGACCGTGATGGCTGCCCAAGCCCAAAACCAAAAAACTTTTAGCACAGTCTACAGGTCATATTTAATATGGAGGGATTTCATTGTAACTTAGTAGGATGACTCCTTATGATGTATAGATGAGAACTTCCCCATTTGGTCGCGATCTGTCAATCGTGATGACTGCCCGAACCCAAAACCCGAAAACATTTAGCACAGTCTACAGGTCATATTTATGGAGGGATTTCATTGTAACTTGGTAGGTTGACTCCATATAATGTCTAAATGAGAATGTCCCCTTTTGGTTGCGATCATTCAGCCGTGACGGCTGCTCAAGCCCAAAACCCAAAAATCTTTAGCACAGTCTACAGGTCGTATTTATGGAGGGATTTCATTGTACCTTGGTAGGATGACTCCATATAATGTCTAGATGAGAACGTCCCCTTTTGGTCGCGATTGATCAACTGTCACAGCTATAGGGTCCCAAAACCTTTAGCACAGTCTACAGGTCGTATTTATTCAGGGATTTCAGTGGAACTTGGTAGGATGACTCTGTACAATGTCTAGATGAGAACGTCCCCTTTTGGTCATGATCTGTCCACCGTGATGGCTGCCCAAGCCGGAAACCCCAAACTTTTTAGCACAGTCTACAGGTTGTATTTAATATGGAGGGCTTTCATTGTAACTTGGTAGGATGACTCTGTATGATGTCTAGATGAGAACTTCCCCATTTGATCATGATCTTTCAACCATGACAGCAACAGGGGACCAAAGCCCGAAAACCTTTAGCACAGTCTACAGGTCGTATTTATGAAGGGATTTCATTATAACTTGGTAGGATGACTCCAGATAATGCCTAGATGAGAATGTCCCCTTTTGGTTGCGATCATTCAGCCATGACGGCTTCCAGAGCCCAAAACCTGAAAAACTTTAGCACAGACTACAGGTTGAATTTATGAAGGGATTTCATTGTAACTTGGTAGGATGACTCAGTATAATGTCTAGATGAGGACGTCCCCTTTTGGTTGCGATCGGTCAACTGTGATGGGCGACACAGGCCTGAAGCCCAAAAACTTTTAGCACAGTCTACAGGTCATATTTATGAAGTGATTTCATTGTAACTTGACAGGATAACTTGTTTTGGAATAATTTCACTGTAACTTGGTAACTTTTGTTGACATACATTAACTGGGAGGGCCACACACATTAACTGTGAGGGCCACATTAACCCACCCCTCAATTCTTTAGTACAGTCTTCACCTCATATTATTTCTTTTCAACCTACTCACAATTGTTTACAATTGGCTGTAACATAAGTGCAAGCCCTACTTCGGAACTAACTCAAGCTTTTAGAATCTTTTCCAAACGAGTTGGAAAAGTACTAGAGTGCAAAAGCACGAAAAAGATCGAAAAAAGGGTCGAGCAAGACCAGCGCTCAAAATTACAGGTACTCTCTCTGCACATCTCTTGCGTTTACCGAGCGCATGTGCAACAACCGTGATGTCAGTTCCTTTATTTTCCGCCATTGTACATGGTCGGAAATTTTTGTGACTCGTGCTAATTATGCTGTTTATTCTTCGTGAACAACTTATTCTACATATTTAGTGTGCAAGTGGATTGTATCCTTTTGTCATGCTACCAAATTATTGTTTATTAATGTTAATTTGTATTTTTCTTGCTTGTTTCTTCACACTTTATCTTGTTTTTCCCCCACGTGTGAACACGACCTTCGTGCTGTTTTCCGTCGGTGGGAAGCTTGATTATTTTACTATAATGCCTAAGACTATTCCTTGTACCTCTTGCTTGCAGGTGAAGCATGTGGACGACTCTCATTCCACATGTGTCACTTGCAACAATTGCACTCAGGCCCAATCATGTGGTATTTGTGGGGTTTGAGGTTGACTCCATATAATGTCTAAATTTTGGGCTTCTGTGAACAAGGTGGTTCTTTCCAGAGCTAGAATCCCTCGTTCTCGGGGTAAGGGTAGCCATGCCGTAGCAGACATTTCTGCTGGTGCACGTGGTGACTCTGTCACACAGGATTCGGATCTGCCTTCTGTGGCGAGTTCCTCTGCAACTGTTGGCGGTGTTAGTTCAGTGATACCTGACGAGGAGACCGTGGTCTCTTTGTCTTCTGATGTCACTATTGAGGCGTCTGTTTTCGTTGAGAGCTTTTCCGAGGTCAGCTCAGTGACCCTCTCCGATCTGCCTCCTACACCGTCGACCATTGTTGAGGAAGTTGCTACTCCAGATCCTATTCTGTCTGATGGTTGTTCTTCCATCTCCTCTGGGGATGGTCTACAGTCTCGGGGGACCGAGACTGTATCTGCTGGTGTGTCTGTGTGTTCTCAGCCTCCCCCAGCCTCGCGGCGGGGCTGTGCGTGTTTGCTGTCTGCTCCGTCTCATCTGGCTAGGTTTGCTCCTAGTCGGTTGAGCTGGCCGGTCGCTTCGGCAGCGATTCCTCGTCCCTCGAGTGAATCGTTTATTGTTCCACCTTCCCCTGCTAGTGTGCTGCCTAGCGGGATGGTGTTGGGACGTTGGCATCCAGGGCCTGCTGTTCGGCAGCGGTCAGTGACAGCCCCTGTTAGCTGTCACTCTCGGAACCTTCCTCCGGTGATTCCTCACTGTGTTCCGAGTCTGGGTGTCGATCGATGCTTGCCGTCGGTCTCAGAGGATAGGCAGTTGGGGGCCGTCTGCTGCGCTGAGGCCAATGACAGGTTCCTGTCATTCTTGGGACAATCCTCCGGTGTCTTCTCACCGTGTCCTAGGTCCAGATACCGATCGACGTGTGCCGTTGGTCTCTTTAGAGGATTTGCAGGCAGGAGCGTCTGTTTCTCAGAGGTCAGTGATGGCCCCTGGGCGTCACAATCGGGACTATCCTCCGGTGTCTTCTCACCATGTCCCTATTCTGTCTGTCGATCGACGTTCGACGTCGGTCTCTTCTGAGGATTTGGGTTCTTCTACCAGAAGGGTCCATTGGGAGGACACTCCGTCGGGCAATTCTGCTGCGACGGATTCTCAGGGTGACCTGCGCCAGGCCGTTTTGGCGCTCACCCGGTTGCTTTCTGGCAACCCTCAAGTTGGCCTCCCTGTGCCTCCTGAGGCACAACCTCCTTTGGTCGGTCGCCGAGATGTCTCGCCTGGCCCCTTGGATACTGCACAGTATTCACAGGAGGTTTCTGCTGGTCAGCCCGAGTTGGGCTACGTCTCCTCTGCTACAGAGGATGACAAGTATCTTGAAGGTGATGGGCCCCCTCGTCAGTCTTGGGGCAGGCTTTGGATTTCATCTTTGGCTTATTGCCGGACGTTCAACCTTCCGACCAGCCTTCTGTGACCGTCCGGCCACGGTCCACTGTGGAGCGCTGTAACCCTGTTGAGCCTTCTAGCTCCGGGGCTTTGCATCCTCTGCAATCGGCTCAGGTTGTTGAGTCCTTCCAGGGCTTAGACGCCAAAATGCGTTCTAAGGCCCTCAAGGGTTCCTTCTTTTCTAGAGCTGATGCCTTTCTGCCTCCATCGCGGTTTTGTGTTTACGATTCCGTCTCTCCACCAGTCTTCCAAGGGATGACTACTGTGGATGAGGATTCTTCTTCCCTCGGGTTGACTAAGCCTAAGTCGGCAGTTCTCCCGATGTCGGTAGTTGAGTCTTTGGTGGGCCTGTCCCGAGAGATGCTGGGTATGTTATCTCTCGCGGACCATGTCGTCGCTGCTCTGGCTGAATATTTTCCACCAGGGGAGTTTGATGACGCTCAGGCGCCTTTTCGCGTTTTGTCACAGGCTCTTATGAACTTGACACACGCTCACGCCTGTAACATGGCTAATTTGGAGCTGGCACACCGGGATGCGGTGTTGGATTCTTTACCATCCCTTCCTTCTGAGCAACGTGCTGTTCTGAGGTCTGCCTCTTTGGTGGGACCTCAGTTGTTCCATGGTTCCGTGGAAGCTGTTCGTGGCGAAGTTCTTCGTCATTCATAGGACCAGCTTTTGCTGAGACAGCTTGACCAACCTGCTGCTGCGGGTGGGGGTTGTTCCAGGCCCGCCAAGCATGCTGCTGCATCTGCCTCGTCGGCGACGTCGGCTACGCCTTCTGCTCCTTCTGCTCATAAGAAGCGCCGACGTGGCCAGGCACGCTGGCAGCCTCAGGCTGGAAAGTCTCAGGACTCTGTCACTTCCCGGGGTGGTTTCTCCTCTCGGGGGCCTCGTCGAGGCCGCAAGTGAAGGTTCTCACCTCGATTCGCCTTCAGTCGGGGGAAGGCTGTCGCTGTTTTACGACCGTTGGACAGAGATAACGTCGGACTCTTGGGTCCTCGACGTCATTCAATCCGGTCTTCGACTGTCCTTCCATCGGCACCCCAGTTTATCTCGGGTGCCCCTTCCGATTCAGGTCCCTTCCGATTCTCTGCGTCGGGACCTTCTGGTGCAGGAGATCGACAATCTCCTCACCAAAGGGGCGATCGAGGTGGTCAGGAACACCCTTTCACCGGGGTTTTACTCGAGACTTTTCTTGGTGCCAAAGAAAAACGGCCAATATCGTCCTGTCATCGATCTGAGTACCCTGAACGAGTACATAATAGCTCCTCGTTTCAGTATGGAGACTTTCCGGTCGGTTCGACGTTCAGTCCATCAGGGCGATTTTGCGGCCAGTATCGACCTGAAGGATGCCTACTTCCATGTACCCATTCATCTGGCGTCACGGAAATACCTTCGGTTCTCGTTTCGGGATCGAGTTTTTCAATTCAGAGCTCTCCCGTTCGGTTTGAACCTGGCTCCTTGGGCCTTCACCCGACTGATGTCACATGTGCTTGCTTTCCACCGCACTCAGTCGGCAGTGACTTCGTCAGCCTACCTAGACGACATCCTCCAACGGCACCACGATGCTGCTGTTCTGGAGTTCGATGTCCGGCAGTTTCTTTGCCTGCTAGCGTCGCTGGGTTTCAGAGTCAATCGCGAGAAGTCGGATCTTCTTCCTTCTCAGCGATTCCGTCATTTGGGGATGAATTTCGACACTCTTCACAATGTAGTGTCGGTCCCCCAGGCTCGGTCGACGATTCTTTCCTCCTTGACTCGGGACCTGCTTCAATCTTCCTCCGTCTCGGCCAGGACTTTCCTTCGGATGCTGGGCCTTTGTGGTTCGGTGACAGATCTCATTCCGCTCGGTCGCTTGTTTGTCCGACCTCTCCAACACTTCCTGTTGGATCATTGGCGTCCGAATGTAGATCCGCTGGACCTGGAACTCACTATTCCTCGGTCTCTGCTTTGTCACCTCCGCCCTTGGGCAGATATTCCCTGGCTGACACAGGGTGTTCCGTTGGATCTTCCTTTGGCCGATCGCATCCTTACTGCGGATGCCAGCGATCGGGGCTGGGGTGCGACGTTGGATCCTCTCGGTTTGTCTACTCACGGAGAGTGGGACAGCGAGCAGGTGGGCCTTCATATCAACCAGAAGGAGCTCCTTGCTCTTCTGCTGAGTTTTCGATTTTGGATCCCTCATCTGTCGGACCATGTTGTCCTACTTCTTTCAGACAATTTGACAGTAGTGACCTACATACGGAATCAAGGAGGCACACATTCGATTCCCATGTATCGGCTGTCTCGGGATCTTCTGTTGGCGCAGGATGTGAACGATCGGGTGTCCATTCGACACATTCCCGGGCATCTCAACGTCCTAGCAGACTCCCTGTCCCGACGCGACAGTGTCCTTCCAACCGAATGGATGCTACATCGGTCGGTGTTTCAGGCGATTTGCTAGCAGTGGGGCCGTCCTCAGGTCAACCTTTTCGCTACTCGCTGAAATCATCAGGTAGAAACCTTTGTCTCCCCTTATCCAGATCCGCTGGCATTTGCAGTAGACGCTCTGTCTCTGGACTGGACAGGTTGGATTGGCTATGGCTTTCCTCCTGCACCGATTCTTCCTGAAGTTTTAGAGAAGATTCGTGCTTGCAGTTGCAGGATCATTCTGATCACACCCCTGTCTCCACAGAGGGTGTGGATCAATCTGCTGCGGCCTCTATTGGCCGATTGACTGATTCGTCTACCTCTATGTCAGGATCTTCTTTCACAGGGTCGTCCCAGGAAGTATCACAACAACCTGGCGAGCCTGTCCCTTCACGCCTGTCTTTTATCAGGTCCAGTCTCCGACGTAGAGGTTTTTCGAGACGATCAGTGGAGTGCATTTCTGCATCGCGGCGACATTCCGCTGGCATGACTTATGCCGCCAAGTTGAAGGTTTTCTGCCGCTGGTGTGCAGATCACAATGTGAATTACCGTGATCCGTCAATCGCTCAAATTGCGGATTTTCTGGTTTTTCTTTTTGACTCCAAGGGCCTCCAGCCTATTACGATTAAGGGCTATCGGTCTGTGCTGTCTGATACTTTCTCTTATGTGGGAAAGCGGTGCATCTTTTTCTCTCCAAACTTATTCGGCACTTTTCTTTGAAGAGGCCTCGAGTTTGGCGTCTTACACCCAAGTGGAACTTGGCATGGGTGTTGCACTGTTTGGAGGGGGTGCCATTCGAGCCTTTATCTGAGACCGACATGCATTTTCTCACCTATAAGTCGGCTTTTCTTCTAGCGTTTGCTTCTGCTCGTCGAGTCAGTGATTCTGCCTTCTTCCGAAATGAGGCTAACAGTGTCACCTTCACTACTGATTGCTCTTTTCTGGCTAAGAATCAACTTCCTGATTCGGTACCTCCTCCCATCTGCATTCAGGCTCTCCCTGCCGTAGATGGCCGGAGGCCTCTTCTTTGTCCTGCTCGTGCGATCAAGACTTACATTACTCGCACTCAGTTCATTAGGAGGGGTCGGAAGAGATTCTTTCTGTCTCTCATTCCTAAGAGGCAGTCTATCTCTTCCCATTCTATTTCCAGGTGGATCTGTCTTGCAATCAAGCTGGCTTATTCTCGCTTGTCTGCGTCGGATCTTGTTTCGAACCGGCTTAATGCTCATGAGGTTCGTGCCATTTCTACATCCTGGGCGTTCTCCAATTCTGTTTCGCTCCGGGATGTTATGAATGCGGCTTACTGGAGGAATGCTTCTACCTTCTCCTCCTTTTATCTCCTCCACCTTCAGCAGCAATCTGAGGACCTTTATTCTTTAGGCCCTCTCGTTGCTGCTCAGGCTGTTGTGCACCCTCGTTAAAATTGTTTTTGTCGAGGTTGCGCTTCGCTCAGCCTTGTTCTTTTCAGGTGCCTTCTCTCTATCTTCATTAAAGGTTTTCGTTATTGTTCCTTGCCATCCTTGCTTTCGTTCTGCTACTCTTGTTGGTATTGGTTATGTGATTCACCTCCTCCTATTGTTTATTCAGCCAATTGTAAACAATTGTGAGTAGGTTGAAAAGAAATTAAAATTTTTTAGTAAATTTTGTTTCTTAACATACCTACCACAATTGTTTACTGGAGGCCCACCCTCCTTGGGGATATCTTTGATATCGATGCCTCCCCGCTAAATCACAAACTTCTCGTTGGCGGAAATACAGAATTGACGTCACGGTTGTTGCGCATGCGCTCGGTAAACGCAAGAGGTGTGCAGAGATAGTACCTGTAATTTATAGCGCTGGTCTCGCTCGACCCTTTTTTCGATCTTTTTCGTGCTTTTGCACTCTAGTACTTTTCCAACTCGTTTGGAAAAGATTCTAAAAGCTTGAGTTAGTTCCGAAGTAGGGCTTGCACTTATGTTACAGCCAATTGTAAACAATTGTGGTAGGTATGTTAAGAAACAAAATTTACTAAAAAATTTTAATTTTTATTGAAAACATATCAAACAGGGAACAGAAATTAACATATTTCCAATTATCACAATTCTTGTTAGCTCACCTGAGCGAAGCTCAAGGGGAGCTTTACTAATCACTTTCTGTCTGGCGTCCGGCATCCGTCGTCTGTCGTCGTCCGTCCGGCGTTAACTTTACATTATCGACTTCTCCTCCTAAACCACTAGCCCAATTTTATTCAAATGTTGGCTAAATGTTTATTACCTAATGCCAATTCAGATTTGTTCAAATGAAGTTGCCCCTCCTCCTGGGTGGTGCCACGCCCCCAAGGGGCACCAAAATCTTTGTAAATCTTCTTCTCATGAACCAGCAGTAGCAGAGACTTGATATATGGTGTGCTGCTTCCTTTTGAGGTGTAGACTCAGATTTGTTCAAGAGAAGTTTGTGGGGCTATACTTGGCGTCGTTATGGGAGGGGCAAAATTTTTTGCCCTGCCCAAAATTTCTATTTTCCAAACCAAGAGGCTCATTTGAACCAAATTTTATGTGAGGGCTTATTGGGTCATGAGTACTTGATTTATGCAAAAAAAAAATTTCCTGCAGCCCCGTGGGAACCGTAGGAGCTAAAAATAGAAAAAATTTAAAACGCCCATATCTCCAAAACTGCACGGCATTGAGAATTTTTATTTGGTGTGCAGCTTCCTTAGGACCAACAAAAAGGATTAGTAAAAAAGAATTGCCATCGGTTTTATCATAGGGTACAGTTTCGGGACTTTGAAAAAGTGCTGAGTCAGCACTTTTTAACACTGTAGGCAATGGGAAAAACATTAAAAAATCTTCTCCAGATCCAGCAGGCAGAATCTTTTGATATTTGGTTTGCAACATTGTAGGGTGGATCTGATTCAAGTTTGTTCAAATCGGCTCCCTGGGTTAATATTTAGGCTCAGTATAGGAGCCCGATTTCGAACTTAGTGCATTTCAGGCAAATTTCTTTAAAAATCTTCTTCTCCAGATCCAGCAGGCAGAATCTTTTGATATTTGGTATGCAACATTGTAGGGTGGATCTGATTCAAGTTTGTTCAAATCGGCCCCCTGGGTTCATATTTGGGCTCAGTATAGGAGCCCGATTTCGAACTTAGTGCATTTAGGCAAATTTCTTAAAAAATCTTCTTCTCCAGATCCAGCAGGCAGAATCTTTTGATATTTGGTATGCAACATTGTGGGGTGGATCTGATTCAAGTTTTTTCAAATCGGCCCCCTGGGTTTATATTTGGGCTCAGTATAGGAGCCCAAATTTGAACTTACTGCATTTCAGGCAAATTTCTTTGAAAATCTTCTTCTCCAGATCCAGCAGGCAGAATCTTTTGATATTTGGCACGCAACATTGTAGGGTGGATCTGATTCAAGTTTGTTCAAATCGGCTCCCTAGATTCATATTTGGGCTCACTATAGGAGCTCGAATTTGAACTTAGTGCATTTCAGGCAAATTTCTTCAAAAATCTTCTTCTCCAGATCCAGCAGGCAGAATCTTTTGATATTTGGTATGCAACGTTGCGGGGTAGATCTGATTCAAGTTTGTTTAAATCGGCCCCCTGGATTCATATTTGGGCTTACTATAGAAGCCCGAATTCGAACTTTGTGCATTTCAGGCAAATTTCTTTAAAAATCTTCTTCTCCAGATCCAGCAGGCAGAATCTTTTCATATTTGGTAAGCAACATTGTGGGGTGGATCTGATTCAAGTTTGTTCAAATCGGCTCCCTGGGTTAATATTTGGGCTCAGTATAGGAGCCCGATTTCGAACTTAGTGCATTTCAGGCAAATTTCTTCAAAAATCTTCTTCTCCAGATCCAGCAGGCAGAATCTTTTGATATTTGTTTTGCAACATTGTAGGGTGGATCTGATTCAAGTTTGTTCAAATCGGCCCCCTGGGTTCATATTTGGGCTCAGTATAGGAGCCTGATTTCGAACTTAGTGCATTTAGACAAATTTCTTAAAAAATCTTCTTCTCCAGATCCAGCAGGCAGAATCTTTTGATATTTGGTATGCAACATTGTGGGGTGGATCTGATTCAAGTTTGTTCAAATCGGCTTCCTAGATTCATATTTGGGCTCACTATAGAAGCTCGAATTCGAACTTAGTGCATTTCATGCAAATTTCTTAAAAAATCTTCTTCTCCAGATCCAGCAGGCAGAATCTTTTCATATTTGGTAAGCAACATTGTGGGGTGGATCTGATTCAAGTTTGTTCAAATCGGCCCCCTGGGTTTATATTTGGGCTCAGTATAGGAGCCCAAATTTGAACTTACTGCATTTCAGGCAAATTTCTTTGAAAATCTTCTTCTCCAGATCCAGCAGGCAGAATCTTTTGATATTTGGCATGCAACATTGTAGGGTGGATCTGATTCAAGTTTGTTCAAATCGGCTCCCTAGATTCATATTTGGGCTCACTATAGGAGCTCGAATTCAAACTTAGTGCATTTCAGGCAAATTTCTTCAAAAATCTTCTTCTCCAGATCCAGCAGGCAGAATCTTTTGATATTTGGTATGCAACGTTGCGGGGTAGATCTGATTCAAGTTTGTTTAAATCGGCCCCCTGGATTCATATTTGGGCTTACTATAGAAGCCCGAATTCGAACTTTGTGCATTTCAGGCAAATTTCTTTAAAAATCTTCTTCTCCAGATCCAGCAGGCAGAATCTTTTCATATTTGGTAAGCGACAATGTGGGGTGGATCTGATTCAAGTTTGTTCAAATCGGCTCCCTGGGTTAATATTTGGGCTCAGTATAGGAGCCCGATTTCGAACTTAGTGCATTTCAGGCAAATTTCTTAAAAAATCTTTTTCTCCAGATCCAGCAGGCAGAATCTTTTGATATTTGGTATGCAACATTGTAGGGTGGATCTGATTCAAGTTTGTTCAAATCGGCCCCCTGGGTTCATATTTGGGCTCAGTATAGGAGCCCGATTTCGAACTTAGTGCATTTAGACAAATTTCTTAAAAAATCTTCTTCTCCAGATCCAGCAGGCAGAATCTTTTGATATTTGGTATGCAACATTGTGGGGTGGATCTGATTCAAGTTTGTTCAAATCGGCTTCCTAGATTCATATTTGGGCTCACTATAGAAGCTCGAATTCGAACTTAGTGCATTTCATGCAAATTTCTTAAAAAATCTTCTTCTCCAGATCCAGCAGGCAGAATCTTTTCATATTTGGTAAGCAACATTGTGGGGTGGATCTGATTCAAGTTTGTTCAAATCGGCCCCCTGGGTTTATATTTGGGCTCAGTATAGGAGCCCAAATTTGAACTTACTGCATTTCAGGCAAATTTCTTTGAAAATCTTCTTCTCCAGATCCAGCAGGCAGAATCTTTTGATATTTGGCATGCAACATTGTAGGGTGGATCTGATTCAAGTTTGTTCAAATCGGCTCCCTAGATTCATATTTGGGCTCACTATAGGAGCTCGAATTCAAACTTAGTGCATTTCAGGCAAATTTCTTCAAAAATCTTCTTCTCCAGATCCAGCAGGCAGAATCTTTTGATATTTGGTATGCAACGTTGCGGGGTAGATCTGATTCAAGTTTGTTTAAATCGGCCCCCTGGATTCATATTTGGGCTTACTATAGAAGCCCGAATTCGAACTTTGTGCATTTCAGGCAAATTTCTTTAAAAATCTTCTTCTCCAGATCCAGCAGGCAGAATCTTTTCATATTTGGTAAGCGACAATGTGGGGTGGATCTGATTCAAGTTTGTTCAAATCGGCTCCCTGGGTTAATATTTGGGCTCAGTATAGGAGCCCGATTTCGAACTTAGTGCATTTCAGGCAAATTTCTTAAAAAATCTTTTTCTCCAGATCCAGCAGGCAGAATCTTTTGATATTTGGTATGCAACATTGTAGGGTGGATCTGATTCAAGTTTGTTCAAATCGGCCCCCTGGGTTCATATTTGGGCTCAGTATAGGAGCCCGATTTCGAACTTAGTGCATTTAGGCAAATTTCTTTAAAAATCTTCTTCTCCAGATCCAGCAGGCAGAATCTTTTGATATTTGGTATGCAACATTGTGGGGTGGATCTGATTCAAGTTTGTTCAAATCGGCTTCCTAGATTCATATTTGGGCTCACTATAGAAGCTCGAATTCGAACTTAGTGCATTTCATGCAAATTTCTTAAAAAATCTTCTTCTCCAGATCCAGCAGGCAGAATCTTTTCATATTTGGTAAGTAACATTGTGGGGTGGATCTGATTCAAGTTTGTTCAAATCGGCCCCCTGGGTTTATATTTGGGCTCAGTATAGGAGCCCAAATTTGAACTTAGTGCATTTCAAGCAAATTTATTAAAAAATCTTCTTCTCCAGATCCAGCACGCAGAATCTTTTCATATTTGGTATGCAACATTGTGGGATGGATCTGATTCAAGTTTGTTCAAATCGGCTTCCTAGATTCATATTTGGGCTCACTATAGAAGCTCGAATTCGAACTTAGTGCATTTCAGGCAAATTTCTTAAAAAATTTTCTTCTCCAGATGCAGCAGGCAGAATCTTTTGATATTTGGTATGCAACATTGTGGGATGGATCTGATGCAAATTTGTTCAAATCGGCTCCCTAGATTCATATTTGGGCTTACTATAGAAGCTCGAATTCGAACTTAGTGCATTTCAGGCAAATTTCTTAAAAAATCATTTTCTCCAGATCCAGCAGGCAGAATCTTTTGATATTTGGTATGCAACATTGCAGGGTGGATCTGATTCAAGTTTGTTCAAATCGGCCCCCTGGATTTATATTTGGGCTCACTATAGAAGCTCGAATTCAAACTTAGTGCATTTCGGGCAAATTTCTTCAAAAATCTTCTTCTCCAGATCCAGCAGGCAGAATCTTTTGATATTTGGTATGCAACATTGCGGGGTGGATCTGATTCAAGTTTGTTCAAATCGCCCCCCTGGATTCATATTTGGGCTTAATATAGAAGCCCGAATTCGCACTTAGTGCATTTCGGGCAAATTTATTAAAAAATCTTCTTCTCCAGATCCAGCAGGCAGAATCTTTTGATATTTGGTATGCAACATTGTGGGGTGGATCTGATTCAAGTTTGTTCAAATCGGCTTCCTAGTTTCATATTTGGGCTCACTATAGAAGCTCGAATTCGAACTTAGTGCATTTCAGGCAAATTTCTTAAAAAATCTTCTTCTCCAGATCCAGCTTCAGAATCTTTTCATATTTGGTAAGCAACATTGTGGGGTGGATCTGATTCAAGTTTGTTCAAATCGGCCCCCTGGGTTTATATTTGGGCTCCGTATAGGAGCCCAAATTTTAACTTAGTGCATTTCAGGCATATTTCTTAAAAAATCTTCTTCTCCAGATCCAGCAGGCAGAATCTTTTGATATTTGGTATGCAACATTGTGGGGTGGATCTGATTCAAGTTTGTTCAAATTGGCCCCCGGGGTTTATATTTGGGCTCAGTATAGGAGCCCAAATTTGAACTTAGTGCATTTCAGGCAAATTTCTTTGAAAATCTTCTTCTCAAGATCCAGCAGGCAGAATCTTCTGATATTGGGTATGCACCATGCTTAGGGGGGTGACATTCAAGTTTGTTCAAGCCAAGTCCCTGGGTTCATATTTGGGCTCACTGTGGTAGCCCGAATTATAACTTAGTTCAAAATGAGGAATTTTCTTTAAAAATCTTCTTCAGATCCAGCAGTCGGAATGGTTTGATATTTGGTATGCAGCATCCTTAGGGGGTGAGATTCAAGTTTGTTCAAGCCATGTCCCTAGGTCCATATTTGCACTCACTGTGGGAGCTCGAATTGTAACTTAGTTCAAAATGAGGACTTTTCTTTAAAGATCTTCTTCTTCAGCCATGTCTCTAGGTCCATATTTGGACTCACTGTGGGAGCTCGAATTGTAACTTAGTTCAAAATGAGGACTTTTCTTTAAAAATCTTCTTCAGATCCAGCAGTCGGAATGTTTTGATATTTGGTGTGCAGCATCCTTAGGGGGGTGAGATTCAAGTTTGTTAAAGCCAAGTCCCTGGGTTCATATATGGGCTCCCTGTGGGAGCCTGAATTATAACTTAGTTCAATATGAGGAATATTCTTTAAAAATCTTTTTTTTTAGATCCACTGGTCAGAATCTTTGGATATTTGGTATAAGCTTTTCTTAGGAGGAGCAGATGCAACTTGTTGAAATCAATTCTCTGGGTTGATATAAATTTAGGCTACCATGTCAGGTGTGCGCCCTCAGGCCCCTTGGGGCCTCTTGTCTTATTTTATAATCCTTTCATAAACATTGAACATTATCCTTTTCATCAAACACAACACACAGACAAGTTAAGCTACAGTGTCATTGACACTTTCATTGCAAAGTACAGCTCACCCTGTATAAGTAATTCAGTGTAATTCTAGTGTTCAAGGAGGACCCTTTTTTGCGGCAAGTACACTTGGAAACTATTGATAGAGTACACCCTTATAATGTCAACAAGATAGATGTTTTTGATACTTCATATGTGAATTTAAAGTCATATTTTCACCCAAAAGTGTTGTTTTCTAAAAAAAAAAATGCCCTCTTCAAGAGTTCTCAGTTCAAAAAAATAGTTGTTTTGAAAAAAAATTTAGAACACAAAATCACATTGTCTTCTGCCAGTTGTCACATATTTTCACTGTAAGCATAAACACGTTGGGTTTGACTGATAACTTTTTTTTATCTATTTATTTTTTTTTTAATTACTATGAATATTGGCTCAAACATCATTAAATGCTTCCTGTAAAACTCTTTTAGGTAATTATTGGAAGAAATTTGGCACAAAATTGACCCAATTTCAAGCAGACTAAATTTTTTCAAGGTGACTTCAGAGTCACTTTTTTATTGAAGGCAGAGCGAAATCTGCGGTGCCTTCAATGTCTTAGTCACCTAGTTGGCCGACTCCGATACAGACCTCATCTAAGTTCAGTTCACAAAGGCTAAAAGCCTTGGTGGATAAAATTTAGGTCAAGTCTGTACAATCATGTCTCAGCTGAAATGAAAAGTTCTTCATCAGTTGGTTATATGTCAACAATTTACAAGATATTATAATTAAATAGCCATATCGACCACTCTGTGGGCTTAGAGAAGGCAACTATTTTTCATACATGGAAATGACCATATATATTTTTGTCTCAGAATGTGAGTTTGTCCCGTTGAACGCAACTGCATTATGGCGAATCCTCTCTTCTTGACTTTCTGAAAATTAGAACACAATAAGCATTCCGACATTTCTTCTTTTAATGGAAAAATATATTGCACATTAAATTCTTTGAGACTTTCTCGGCAACTCATAACAGTTTCAGCTTTGCAGCTCAAACTCACAGGAGTTGCAGTTACAAACATATACATACACTGTATGCTGCATTATAGCATTAATTCAAGCGAAACAACTGAAGCCAACGTTTCATAGATTGAAACAGCAAAGTTATTTGATTAGCAAAACATACTGTTCATCAACAGTATCACATGTGCCTGTGTAAACAACTGCAATCTCTGGTCCAAAATTTCTAACAAATATATATGACTGTTCTATGGTAAGTTTACTCTATCCATTTATGTTTATAACTAAATGGGAGCGTGGTGGCGTTGCAGTAACCGGTTCTCGTCAGATCACTGAAGTTAATCCTTGGATGGGTGACCATTTGAGTGATCGATTCGAACTCCCATGTTGTGTCCTTGGGCAAGGCACTTAACCCCGATTGTCCAGATGGGGGCATGATGCGCATTTCTTCAACCAATCTATCCCTGCCTGTGCAGCTGGCAGCTGCTTGTCATTGCTCCCTGGTTCTCTCTGAGTACTCCGGCTTCCTCCACCCGTAAAACTGTCAGACACAATATGCTTAGCTGTTAATGTATCGTTAAACCTTAATAAATAAATAAATTTATAACTAAACTGTGAATTTGATCTGTTTATAAAACAAACTATGCAGAACTGCCTGGAAGAATATGATAATATTTTCTATAATTGAAAAGCAGAAAATCCACAATCATTTAACAAGTACAGATTATCATGATAATGTGCATGCCCTGTGATTTGTATCAGATTCGAGGTTGTAGCCAGAATGGGATCTCAATGAGCCGGCTTTGTGATCCCATTTTTGGACACCATCACAAATCTGATGCAAATCACATAACATGCACATTACATTATCATGATAATTCATTTATCTAACAATTGTGTCACATAAACAGGTTAAATCTTAAATTATTAATACAGTTTTGGGACATAATGTTGACCGAGGAAAAGTTTTAAAAAAAACCCATGTTTTATGGAACTATATTATTCTGCACTCTAATAGACAATGATGAATGCGGTCACTGCAATTTTCAAAGTTGTGTTGTCAAAAATTATTCACTCTCAGTGTCACTTACTATGATGATCCACTTGAATTTATGAGTGTTCGATGTGGTTACATCCTCGGGAGCCGGGTAGGCGTAATATTGAATTGTGCAGTTACTATATATTGTGAGTGGTACAGGGAGGAGGGGGGCAGACATGTTACCGTGAGACTCACAGATTCACCATGAGACTCCCGGGATTGGGTCATTATCTCCCGCACTCACGGCAGCACCCATAAATCTCCCGCATCGTCAGAATTTATCAAGTGAAAAAAAAAAATCAACCATTTCTTTATTGTGTACAATTTACTTCACGTTTGCAAACGGTAATTCGTGAGATCTGCTCAGTGACCCGGTAATTTAAGTCAGTTTCAGAAATTCAGTCTCTTTTTTTTCTCTTCCCTTTGTTCCAAATCATGTTTAATTAAAATAAATTAATACAAGAATGGACTATTTGATGTTATTCTGTCATTAAATGGTGATCGAAGACCAAACAATATAGCTTGGTGCAGTGTTTTCACAACAAAAACACCAACCTTTTTTCTTAGTACTTAAGCGACTTTGTCCCAGTTTTTACAACATAAACACAGCCACATGTGAATGAACAACAGCTGATTACTGTTTGAAACCATATTGATTTCAGCTCAGCTTTTTAATTGAAAAATAACTTTGTTTTCAAAACATTCTATGGTGAATGGATCACAGGTAACTGTAGTTGTGTTTTTAGCTCACCGAAGGGAGCTAAACTTATCACTTGCCCTCCGTCGTCGCCGCCCATCCGGCATCGTGAACATTTTTCAAACGACTTCTCCTCTGAAACTGCTAGGTCGATTTGCTCGAAACTTGGTATGGATGTTCATTACCATATGTCAATTCAAGTTTGTTCAAATGAAATTGACATGCCCACTTGGGGCTCTATAGGGGGCATAACTCCAATAGCACCTTATGTATATTAGAGAAATTACTAAAAAATCTTCTCCAGCACAAGTGGGCAGAATCATTTGATATTTGGTATACAGCATTATGGGGTGGATCTGATTCAAGTTTGTTCAAATCGGCCCCCAGGATTCATATTTGGGCTCACTATAGAAGCCTGAATTCGAACTTAGTGCATTTCAGGCAAATTTCTCTAAAAATCTTCTTCTCCAGATCCAGCATGCAGAATCTTTTGATATTTGGTATGCAACATTGTGGGGTGGATCTGATTCAAGTTGTTCAAATCGGCCCCCAGGATTCATATTTGGGGCTCACTATAGAAGCCTGAATTCGAACTTTGTGCATTTCAGGCAAATTTCTTAAAAAATCTTCTTCTCCAGATCCAGCAGGCAGAATCTTTTGATATTTGGTATGCAACATTGTGGGGTGGATCTGATTCAAGTTTGTTCAAATCGGCCCCCTGGGTTCATATTTGGGCTTAGTATAGTAGCCCGAATTTGAACTTAGTGCATTTCAGGCAAATTTATTTAGAAATCTTCTTCTCAAGATTGAGCAGGCGGAATCTTTTGATATTGGGTATGCGGCATGCTTAGGGGGTGAGATTCAGGTTTGTTCAAGCCAAGTCCCTGGGTTCATATTTGGGCTCACTGTGGGAGCCCGAATTCTAACTTAGTTCAAAATGAGGAATTTTCTTTAAAAATCTTCTTCTCTCAGATCCAGCAGTCGGAATGTTTTGATATTTGGTATGCAGCATCCTTAGGGGGGTGAGATTCAAGTTTATTCAAGCCATGTCCCAAGGTCCATATTTGGCTCACTGTGGAAGCCCGATTGATAACTTAGTTCAAAATGAGGAATTTTCTTTAAAAGTCTTCTTCAAATCCAGCACTCAGAATGCTTTTGATATTTGGTATGCAGCATCCTTAGGGGGGTAAGATTCAAGCTTGTTCAAGCCATGTCCCTAGGTCCATATTTGGGCTCACTTGTGGGAGCTCGAATTGTAACTTAGTTCAAAATGAGGAATTTTTTGCTCACCGAAGGGAGCTAAACTTATCACTTGTCGTCCATCCCGGCATCATGAACTTTTTTAGCTCACCTGAGCGAAGCTCAAGGGGAGCTTTACTGATCACTTTCTGTCCGTCGGCCATCCGTTGTCCATCGTCCGTCATCCATCATTAACTTTACATTATCAACTTCTTCTCACAAACTGCTCAACCAAATTGAACCAAATCTGGTGTGCATGTTCCCTATCATATGGCAATTCAAGTTTGTTCAAATTAAGTTGGACCTGCCCCTTGGTAGGGCCACAACCAAAACTGGGCCTAAATCTTAAAAAATCTTCTTCTTATGAACCAGCAATAGCCAAGACTTGATATTGGGTGTGCAGCTTCCTTTTGAGGTGTAGGACTTAGATTTGTTCAAGGGAAGTTCTAGGGGCTTATATTTGCCATCGTTATGGGAGGGGCAAGAATTTTTGCCCTGCAAAAATTTCTATTTTCCAAACCGAGAGGTTGATTTGAACCAAATTTGACATGAGGTTTTATTGGGACATAAGTAGTTAATTTATGCCAAAAAAAATGTTCCTGTTGCCCCATGGGAACTGCAGGAGGTAAAAAATAGAAAAAAATTAAAATGCCCATATCTCCGAAACTACACAGCACTGAGAATTCTTATTTGGTGTGAAAGCCCCCTTAGGACCAACAAAATTGGAATGGTAAAAAACAATTGCTATTGGTTTTATCATGGGGTACTTTTTTTTAAAAAGTGTTGAGTCAGCATTTTTTAACACTGTGGGTAATGGGAAAAAACATTTAAGACTACTTTTCTCCCAAACCACTGCTCCAAAAGCTTTCAAATTTCACATATAACATCTTTGGAAGATTGTTTCACATGTTTATTGAAATCGATTCCCTGGGTCCATATTTGGGCTCTCTATGGGAGCCCAAATGTTGAAATTAGTGCAGTATGAGGAATATTCTTTAAAAATCTTCTTCTTCAGATACCAATAAGAATCTTTTGATATTTGGTATGCAGCATCCTCAGAAGGGGTTAGATTCAAGTTTGTTCAAGCCGAGTCGCTGTGTTCATATTTAGGCTGAAAATTTGAGGTCCCGGTCCGGACTCAGAAATTTTGGGACCAAAATCCGGAAATGAGTTTTTTGGTTTTTTATGCGTTTCGGTCAGTTTTAAGACAAATTTTTTTTTTTTCACACAGAAAATTTGGGGTCCGGGTGAGACTTAGAAATTTTGGACCAAAATCCAGAAATTAGTTTTTTGTTTTTTTATGCGTTTTGGTCAATTTTTAAGACAAAAAATTTTTTTATTTTTTTACACTGAAAATTTGGGATCCGGTTGGGTCTTGGAATATTTTAGACCAAAACCGGAAATGAGTTTTTTATGCATTTTGGTCAATTTTAAGACAAAAAATTTGGGGTCTGGGTGGGACTTGAAAAATTTTGGACCAAAATCTGGAAATTAGGTTTTGGGTTTTTTATGCGTTTTGGTCAATTTTAAGAAGAAGAAAAAAAATTTTAGTCTGAAAATATTTTGTTTGGGACTTCGAAAATTTGTGAACAAAAATAAAAAAACATCTGTTTTTTATGCGTTTATCTCAATTTTGGGACGTAAAAGTGCAGGAACTGAAAATAGAAGGAAAATCCTGTGTATTGTGTGGGCACAATCGTTTCATCTACAGTTAAAACTAGAAGTCCTGTCCCGTATTCTGCACTAATTTGAAATAATAGCGCGTTAGGTTAGCGCAGCAAATCATCAGAGAATCACATCTGATGCACAGTAGTGTGTCGCGACTTCTGCAGAATTGTAATGCGTAACGGCTGATTGATATTCAGTACTTGAAACAGGCAATCAACAGTAATTAAGTCACACCTCCTACTGACATTTAAGGTGGCAACTAAATATTAGAATGTAGATACTCAGAAGATGATGTTCAGTCATCTGCAGACCCCCCCCCCCCCTCCCCCCCCCCCCCCCCCCCCCCCCCCCGCCCCCCCCTTATCAATTCATTTCACGACAATACAAGAAGTATTTAAAAATACGTATTGCGTGATTTTTGTTTTTCGAAGATTGATGAGAAAATCATGCAGGTTGATTCACGACTGCTAAACATTGAGAAGACAGAAGTAATAGTGTTTCATTTCGAGAATTTTTAGCCTACTATGAAATCGCAGCCGTTCTTATGGAGGAACTATGAGAAGACCTGCGTGGTTGGAAACAAAGAACGCTCTCCACAGAGTACCGAACTGACAGCGAATCGAAAGTGTTGCGAGCGAATTAAGAAATCGGAATGCTCAGCTATTGATAAAGACAGTTTTCATTTTCAAGAGATAGTTGGTGTTCTGTAAAACAAAATATACATTTGGATGAAAGCTGAAAAAGAAATTAATTATTCACCGAGGATTTTGAAAATCAGGTCAACAAAAAGAAAAAGATGCCCCCCCACACACTCCCTTTCCTCAGCAGAACCCTCAAGTCCTCACATACCCTTATCCCTACAAAGAGGGAAGCATGGGTAACAAACTGCCAATTTCTCATACTCTTCCTCCCCACACTAGCTTCGTTTTTTTACCTGCGTCGCCAGTGGCAGAGCAGGTCTAGTAACCACTCGACTCCATCCGTCCGTCAGTCGGTCCATCCGTCCGTCCGCCCAAAACACTTTTTCCGTCAAAAGTTTTCTTGGCTTCTCTGAAAGGGAATGATTTTTATATTTGGTCTGCTGCTTCATAATGATGAGTTGTATCGTGTAAGCAATTTTCAGATCTGCCGTGCAGCCACTTCCTGTTTGCCAATACTTTGAAATTTTACTGTACCCACTGAACATTGAAATTTTCCGTCCAGGTTTTCTCGGCTTCTATGCAAGAGATTGATTTTATATGTGGTCTGCTGCTTCATAATGATGAGTTGTATCGTGTAAGCAATTTTCAGATCTGCCGTGCAGCCACTTCCTGTTTGCCGATACTTTGAAATTTTACTGTACCCACTGAACATTGAAATTTTTCGTCAAACTTTTCTTGGCTTCTATGCAAGGGATTGATTTTATATTTCATCTGGAGCCTGATAATGATCAGTTGTATCGTGTATGCAATTTTCAGATCTGCCATGCAGCCACTTCCTGTTTGCCGATTCAATTGCATGCAGCGACGCAGGTCCAGACCCGGTATTGGTCTTGGCTTGTTATTTAAAGTAAACGGTAAAAAAGTATTCTCCAATTGTGGCGTGGATAATGCCACGTGCACCTTCGATCATTGAAGTTAAAGCAGGGTTAATTAAGTAATTATTTTGTGTGAGGTGGGGGGATGGGGAAAATATCATGTCTGGAAAAAATCCCCCCCCCCCCCAAAGCCAACACAAGTTTCCGCCACGGCATGGTTCGGTGGGCATGCTGTGTTAACAATTTATGATTGATAAGGGCAGGCCTACCCTTCATAACACTTTTTCTGGGACCTACATATATTCCTACGCTTCCACATTAACTTCAGTTAAATTTGGCCTATAATTCACAGTACGGCATTTTTAAATTTCTCTCGAATACTGGCAATGAAATGCATGTATTTTATTTTAGAAGATATCCATGAAACCTTTCAAACAATTGTTGTCAATGTTTAATGGAGTGTTGAAAAAGCAGGGGCAACTGAAAATTGTCCACATGCTCATGCTAGAAATCAATTAAAATCAGTTTATCATTTTCTGTCTGTGGGCGGCTTTTTGGAGTGAATTGGTATTCTGAAGCACTGCGCTTGATAGGTTAATATGTCGTGGGAGAGCATTTCAAATGACTGAGAACAATCAAAAGTGTGTAACAGCTATTTATTCGTGAAAAATATCCGAAGGAACGTTTTAGAAAGCTTAGAGAGCATTAACATTGTGGACAATTTTCACGTCCACATCATGACACAATGGCTTGAGACATTGCCACATCCTCTCCCAGTTTCGTACCACAGACGACTCAACACATCGTTCTTGTGATTTTTACATTCTCGTACAGACGTTCACTGTAATCGACTGTACTTTTGATTGTGGATATTCTGTAACCTGTCTAAATCCATCCACGGTACATGGTGGATGCTTTTGTACAGAAACACCAACAAAGTGAAATTTCCACGCATACTGGATTTTGTTATGTGAAAGAAACATTCTCAGGTTCAAGTGAGCTTCAAATCAATCTAAAAAGTCCAAGCCACTGAACCATACTGTGTGCTTGCTTTGTCACAGAAAAAATGAGTGTATCATTTGGGTGGATATTCCACCCCTGGAGTGATTTGCAGACACCCACAATTATATGATAGGAAGTTCTTTGAAGAATAATTCTGGTTATTGGGTGAGTCGATGACTGCAAGTGGAGTTTCCTCGAGCTGAAATTTGCAAGACTTTCAGTCAGATGTCCCAAACAGTGGGTGAGGATGGAAATTTTATAGACCCCATTCTACATAGGATCCCTTCATATGTCCTAATATAGGAGTACAGTTCGTTAGAGAGGGCTGCCATTAAATCACCGGTGCCCTGACGTTTTTAACCCACACACTTGAAAGTTTATGCAAAGACGTTTAGTCCCCAAGCCGTTCTCAAACAGACTGCTGCAGACCTGTTAACCTCTGAAGGTGACTGTCAGTGAGATTTTGATGAGCTCTCAGTGAGAATTGGATGCTTGTCAGTGAGATTTTTGCATGCGGCCAATACATCAATATTTTCCCACCTGTGCACCCCCCCCCCCCCCCCAACCCAAATGCATTATATATTTCATTAAGTAAAAGCATACAGATATGGATATCAGTGGTCCAAGCCCCTGCCCCCAGGGACAATGACCCCCCCCCCCCCCCCCCCCCCCCCGACACACAAATTTTATGTGAGTGGATGCCTATTGCCTATCTAGACCTTGTCTGCCACGCCCCCCCCTCCCCAGTCCGGCCATTTTTCCTTGCTCATGCAAGCCCCATCCCGGTGCTTCAAAACATGGAGGCTGAAACATCTTGGGCCAAAACGCCCCAGGACCAAAACGTTCAAGAGCCAAAACAAGCATTCCTTCTTCATTCATGCCATTTATTCATGTAAATTCTTTGTTCAGTCTGTACATTTTTAGTGAGGAAATATTCATTCTTATTATCTTTTAACAGGTTTTATTGTACAATAAAAATTACTCAATGCTAACAATACATATCGTTTTGTTTAAAAAAAAAAAACACCTGTTGTTGCCGGTACCATGAAGTTGTGTGTGATTGTGTAATTTCGTTTTCGTTTTTTTATTAAAAAATTATTGAACTGTGTATTGTATTACTCACATTAGAGAAGGTGCCCTCAGGATTCATAACTCCCATTGTGAAAAAAATACAAACAAAATAATCCTGTTGGTTCAAAATGAAGACAAAATACTCTGCTGGAGCCTGGACATGATTGTTCTGAATATGTTTGTATATAAGTAAGGGGAGGTAACTTAATTCTTGTGAAATCTCACAACAGATTTTTTTCAGTTTTCAACAAACTTTCAGTTATATTTTTTTTTACACAAAACAAATAAATTTGGTATGAACCATAACATTAGTATATATAAAAGGTCAGCTGAAGTTAATTATACTTGAGAGATTATGTTTTTATTTAATTTATATTTTGAGTTTATATAATTTTGATTTCTTTCACGAAACCACGACAGTATGAAAATATTTGGCATACAATATAACTTGTTAATGTTTAAGGCGAGGGAGGTGAGCGTTGGTCCTGCGCCCCAATCTCCTAGCCCCTTTTTTGTAAAGCGCTCCCTCTAGCGCACAATCTGTCCTGACCCCATGATAATTGCAGGCCTGTTACCTGAACCAGGAATGTTCAGGTTGGGTGGCACCTTGTTAAGGTCCGTTTTGTTTCTTTCAAATTGTCTATCGCCGAAACCATACACGCCAGCGAAAGAGCCCAAGGCAGACTATACTTGCCGATGAAGGCCCATCTTCAACATCTTCAACTCCAAATCACAAGCGGCAGACTATACTTGCCTGAAGAACAACAACCAGAAACATCAACTCCAATCCTCTTCCTCCTTTACACCGACCAGACATGATGCGGGTGATGATGACTCAAAAATTATCGAAACCTTAATATACAGTAATTGAGGGTCGAAAGGGCATGCCCCATATCGTCCCAGCGCGCCTTCGGCGCACGAAACTATTCTTTAGACTTAGACTTAATTTAGAAACTAGAATAAGACAACTATTTTTGTAAAGTATCAATCAAATTGGGAGAAAATAGTATGTGACCATGAGAGCTTGAGTTGGTGCCTCAAACTGGGAGACTCATGGTGAAACCGGGAGAGTTAACAGGTCTGGACTGCTGTGTTTTTCCACGTCCATTTGTCCTTGTAATATTTTTTATCTTCAACGAACTGTGGATGTAGGCCACAACTTATTGTACTTTCACTTCTGGGAGGGAGGGCTTGTCAGGCGTTAATTTTCAAAAATTGTCACCAGTCCGTTGATCAATTCAATATTCTACTTTCTTGCTCCTCATTTATAGGACAAATATGATTATTATTTATTGACGCTGAAGGCTATATCAGAAACTTGGGCTATACTGTGGCGACGGCCACATGTGTGGCATAAAGTACCAATAAATATGGATGATGATCGCTATCCTTCTCGATGTAACATACTAGGAGAGGTATAATCCTGCCTGAAAAGAGAATATTCTTCTCCATTTGCGGCTGTTTTTCAGGTAACAATCAGTGATGTTGGCAATCACCATTTGTGCTTTTGGGACAGTGGAAGGTGTGAATAAGCTTTGAAAACAGTCCTGTCAATATACAAAGCTCCCGTTTTATGACTCCAATTAGGAAATGGGTTACTTAATAACAATTAGGTGTAAAATTTATATTTCCAAAGGTCTCATGTTCTTTTATCATCAGTGATTAAGTATTAATGATGAAGAGTGATTGAAAAGACCTGATCCGGAGAAAAATCAGTTTGGGATAAAAAATAAAAGTAAAAAAAACGACTCATTTTTCCCAGCTGCTTATTTGTTTACAGGGACGTGATTTTTCAGCAGCTTTCAGCGAATTCATGCCCCAATAGTGATATTTTATAGAAATTAAGTATTTCTAACTTCACTCTGTGTTCTTAAATTTTTTTTTAAAAAAAAAACCCTGATTTTCAAATTTATTTTGAATCTAAGGGAATTTTCACAAAAATGTTGAAGAGCAAACTGAAAAAAGTTAAACAAATCAGAATTACGAAACCTCACTTAGCTTCAGAAGAATTTATCCCAAAGTGTCGGACAGTACTCTTATTGAACAGATCACCTGAAAATACAAGCAGTTGGCCTGGTGATCGAAATTGGGAAGAAGGGGTGTTTTTTTTAAAGCCATGACTACAGGCCTATATGTTTGGTTTTTGAAAATCTTGGTGGGGGGGGGGGGGGGGAGGAGGTGTAGGTCGAAGTATTGAGGGGACGGTTTGACTTGGGGACATGTGGGGTGAAATCGTTCGCCAGCCTTACAGCATGGCGCTGAAGGTCGGTTTGGGTCAAACAGCGGAGACGATTGGGATCAAAACGATGGGGGGCGATTTGGCCAGGGCAATTGTCATCGTACTGAATAGCGAGTCGCGGCCCCACTGTTAGTAATAATTGGACGTAGCTGCTAGTAATATGAACAAGGGCCTCAAAAAGGAATGAGACGGTTTTAAATGATCTTGAAAATTTACTGCGATTTGCTTGTAAAAAAGTCAGTTGGAGACTGAGCGGTATTATCGGAATTTGGATTTTTTGTGGTGATTTTACAAACAAATTTATCCATGTTTTCCACGTCGAACGAGGTCACAGATATTAATTGATAAAATGTTGGTGGCAAAACATTTTTTATTGGGCTTTTTCAAAATGATCACATACTGGGTTGTTCATCCATACACATCTCACACAAGTTTCGCTCCCGTGTTCAACAATAGACCGAATAAATCATTTAAAAGACGATTATCAGATTTGGCAGTGACTTTGATTTCACTGTCCGCGATTCTTGTGAAAGTTAAAACTGGGCATTTCTACATTTTTAGCTCACCTGACTGAAAGTCAGGGTGAGCTATTCTGATCACTTTTCGTCCGTCGTCCGGCGTCCGGCATCCGTCGTGAAGGTGGTGTTTGGGCTTTTTCTCCCAAACCACTGGCCGCATATTAATGAAATTTCATGTGAGAAGGGGTTATGTCTGCGGACACCGATTTTTTGTCAAATTAGGTTTCGGCTCACATTGAGCAGAGGGATGGGGCAAAAATGCTCCAATTCTTAAAAAATCTTCTTCTCAAGAACCAGCAATAGCAGAGACTTGATATTTGGTATGCAGCTTCCTTTTGAGGTGTAGACTCAAGTTTGTTCAAGAGAAGTTGGAGGGGCTATATTTGACGATGTTAAAGGAGGGGCAAAAATTTTGGCCCCGCCCCAAATTTCTATTTTCCAAACCGCGAGGCCGATTTGAACCAAATTTTACATGAGTGCTTATTGGGTCATAAGTACCTAATTTATGCCGAAATTTTTTTCCCCATAGCCCCGTGGGAACCACAGGAGCTAAAAATAGAAAAAAATGAAAACACTCATATCTCCAAAACTACACGGCACTGAGAATTCTTATTTGTTGTGAAGCTTCCTTAGGACCAACAGAATGGAATGATCCAAAAAAATTGCCATCGGTTTTATCATGGGGTACTTTTTGGGGAGTTTGAAAAAGTGCTGAGTCAGCATTTTTTAACACTGTGGGTAATGGGAAAAACATAAGACTACTTTTCTCCGAAAGCACTGCTCCAAAAGCATTAAAATTTCACATATAACATCTTTGGAAGATTGTTTCACATGTTTATTGAAATGAATTGCCTGGGTGGATATTTGGGCTCTCTATGGGAGCCCAAATGTTTAAATTAGTGCAGTATGAGGAGTATTTTTGAAAAATCTTCTTCTTCAGATCTAGCAATAAAAATGTTTTGATATTTGGTATGCAGCATCCTTAGGGGGGTGAGATTCAAGTTTGTTGAAGCCAAATCCCTGGGTTCATAGTTAGGCTGAAAATTTGGGGTCCCGTTGTGGACTTCGAAATTTTGGACCAAAATCCGAAAAAAAATTTTTTTGTTTTTTATGCATTTCTGTCAATTTTAAGACAAAAAAAAATTTTTTTTTTTTTTTTTCCCTGAAAATTTGGGGTGCGGGTGGGACTTCGAAAATTTTGGACCAAAATCCGAAAAAAAATATTTTTTGTTTTTTATGCATTTCTGTCAATTTTAAGACAAAAAAAAAAAAAAAATTTTTCCCCTGAAAATTTTGGGTCCAGGTGGGACTTAGAAAATTTTGGACCAAAATCCGAAAAAAATTTTTTGTTGTTTTTTCTGCGTTTTGGTCAATTTTAAGACAAAAACAAATTTTTTTTTTTCCCCTGAAAATTTTGGGTCCGGGTGGGACTTAGAAAATTTTGGACCAAAATCCGGAAATTTTTTTTTTGTTTGTTTTTTATGCATTTCTCTCAATTTTAAGACAAAAAAAAAAAAAAAAAAAAAAAAAAATTTCCCCTGAAAATTTGGGGTCCGGGTGGGACTTAGAAAATTTTGGCCCAAAATCCGAAAAAATTTTTTTTTTTTTTTTTTTCTGCGTTTTGGTCAATTTTAAGACAAAAAAATTTTTTTTTTTTTTCACCCTGCTTTTCTTGGGAGGGGGCGTATGCAGCTTATTGAAGTCAAGTCCCTGGTTTGATATGTAGACTACCGTGTCAGGTGAGCGCCCTCAGGCCCCCTGGGGCCTCTTGTTTTCGGTGTATTTTCTTTCATTGTCACCATTAATTTACCAGACGAACCTGCTTCAAAATGATATCGAAGGGTGTTCTAGTCCAGTTACAACACATGTCTTATCCAAATTATATGTGTCAGAGATCAAAGTAAACGACGTCGTGAATAACGCACTACATAATGTGTTACATAGCGCAGAAGTTAACGCATGTTTAACAAGGTTTACTTGACTATTCTGCACTAGATAGCGCATTAACTAATGAGCGTTTTCTGCACTAGACGTGACAGGACTTCTAGTTTTAACTGTAGTTGATGTACGCTTTTCTTAGGAGGGTCATACATAGCTTATTCAAGTCAAGTCCCTGGTTTGATATTTAGACCACCATGCCAGGTGAGCACCCTCAGGCCCCCTGGGGCCTCTTGTTATATCAGGCGATGTATACCGGTAAGTACCATTCGCAATCGAATTTGCAATGTCTGAAAATCCTTCCAAAAATCATTGCTATGACTCTAAATTTAAAGAATCATGGAAGAAGGAAATGACCTGAAATTTATACAGGCATAAAGTAAGGGAAGGGAGGAGGGTAGTTGGGGGATAAACTAATGTGAAGTGTGCGTGTGTGTGGGAGGGCGCTATTGAACTAAGTTTGGAATAGAATATGTTGGGATGGGGAGGGGTAGTAGTGGGTAAATTAATGGAGATAAAGTGTGTGTGTGTGGTGGGGGGGGGGGGATTAAACTATATAAACTGTATAAATTTACCCCACTTACAATTACAAAGTGTGCGTGTGGTTTCTTAACTGAAAGTTTGCTGGTGGTTCTTAAGCTTTTTCTCAAAAATTGTAAGTGGGGTAAATTTATGCAGGGATGAAGTGATGGGGGGGAGGGGGGGGGGGGGGAGACCAGTAAATTGATAGAAATCCATGTAGATAACTTCATAAATTGTTCTGTGAACAAAAGTTTTGTTATAATATTCACATGCGAAAATCTCCCTGATTGTCATTTTCAAAACTTAACATGTCTGGGGTGTGGGGGGGGGGGAGGCATCATTGGCTATTAATAGTTCTGTCGCTAACTGTAAGGAATTTTGTTTTGTTTTGTAAGCGATCAGCTAAGTCGATCATTGAAACGCACATAGAATTATTAATGCGCCTGTTATGATAGCCCGTTGCAATGCTGGAAATGAGTCGTCTATATGATACAGAATCAAAATGTGTCGCCTATGTGATACAGAATTGGAACACATTATGTGATACGTACCGTTTCTCGTGGTTTTCAGGCCAAAATCTATATGATTGTTAGATAAAACATATCACCCATATGTGATAAAATTACGGCCTGAAAGGTGTATTGGTTTTCTGGGCCTGTCTACAAAATAGTGGCTCCTATACTAAACATTCATTTCTAATCCTTTTTTTCAGAGTGACGGTATCAGTGATAACACTGAAGGGAACTGACTGTAAACTCGCCTTCCTTGGCAAAGTATCAGAGGAAACAAGTGGACAGGTAAGTATGACCAAATTCCAGTTTTATACCATGCTCACCTATGTCACTTCCTGTGAATAGCCTGTAAGTTAAATTTTAGCTTTTAACCCGACTACTGGTGTAAAGCTTCTACAGCAGTTAAAAAAATTTACACCTATAGTAGGAAGTTCATCCATCTTGACCTTTGACATGATGCAATTTGCCAACTCCGATACGTTCACACTTCGCGATGTTTCATTCAGACATATGACGTTTTGCAGTACTATCTACTACGTGCAATGACTTATTAAGTTAAAAATACCTACAATTAAATATTTAAAATAAAATTTAAGAATTGTTAATAAGAATTTGACTGAAAAAGCAAGGTAAAATCAATCAACATTGATGATGTGTCTTGCTGTCAATCAAGCATTAACAGGAAACCGGAAGTATTGTCCACCGGCACAGATGTAAACAAAGCAAACCCATGTGTTTGCAATAGAAAGTGTTGTTTTTTCTCCATTTTAAGTGACGAAGTTGATTATTTATTAAGAGCATGGTATAAATAAAACAAATAGGTACTAGGGCTGGTAATCAGATTTAAACTGCTCATAGAATAAGGGGTTTTAACCACTTGGCAAGCCAAGCGGTTAAAACCCTTATTCTACTTGTGGTTTAAATCTGATTGCTGGCCCTAGTACCTATTTATTCTATATATTCTCAAAGCAAACAAAGCAAACCCATGTGTTTGCAATAGAAAGTGTTGTTTTTTCTTCATTGTAAGTGACAAAGTTGATTATTTATTAAGAGCATGGTATAAATAAAACAAATAGGTACTAGGGCTGGTAATCAGATTTAAACTGCTCATAGAATAAGGGGTTTTAACCACTTGGCAAGCCAAGCGGTTAAAACCCTTATCCTACTTGTGGTTCAAATCTGATTGGCAGCCCTAGTGCCTATTTATTCTATATATTATCAACTCTCACTGTTCAATAACAGTCAAGTAATATCTGTTTTTTAAGCCCCCCCAACTTAAGTCGGGTGGCATATAGTGATTGAAGTGTGCGTGTGTCCGTCCATGTGTGTGTCTGTGTGTCCGTGTGTGTGTCCGAGCCAATAACTTGAAAACTGTTACGGCCACAGTCATCAAATTTCACACAATTATAAAGGACCATGGGAGGATGTGTCACACACCATAGCCAGGTTCGTACCTTCAAGGTCAAAGTCACATTTCAAGGTCACACTAAAAATCGGTCAATATTTGTGTCTCAGCCATAACTCAGAAACGAATCATAGTACAATTGTTAAACTTTTTACAAATGTTAAGGACAGTAAGAAGGTGTGTCGCGTATAATAGTTTCCGCCGCATCTGCAAGGTGAAGGTCACAATTGATCTTCGTATGTTCAGGGTCACAAATCGTGTCTCAAGCATAACTCCAAAACTATTAGGGCTACAATCATCTAACTCCGCTCAATTATAAAGGACAATGGGTGGATGTGTCACACACCACAGCCATGTCCGTAAGATCAAGGTGGGGGGGGGGGGGGGGGGGAAGGTTGGGGGGGGGGGGTCATGTGTTACCTTAATAATATTTTTCTTGTTTCCTCAATTATCCTTTCTGTTTGTTCCTCAGTTATTCATTTACTACCCCATCAATGATGTTAATGCTTCAGCTATTCTTATGTTAATTTCTTTTTCCATAATACATGTGTATGTTTTGAGCTTCTGTTGGTCAAGCAACATTATTTTTTCATCTTCCCTTTTTTTATTCATTGCCCTCGAAAGTTCCTAATACAGTAGAGGTCTGTCAGACAAGGTATATTTGGTTAAATATCAAACTGCATTATGGGAAATATTTGCTGCTTAAAATACTTTGATATCATAGTGCAGAGGGTTAATAACTAGATTTCTATAACAAAAGTTTCTTCACTTATTTCATCCAATATTTTTCATTGTATTTGCACAAAAACTTTGTATAAAGGATTAGTTTGAAGTATAGATGTGTTTGTGGACAAGAGACTTTGATTTGGCAAGTTTTTTTTTAGTTCATACCAGTTAATACCAGTGACTGATTTTTACATGACTAGATTTCCATTACACGATTGTCTCTGCCTAACTCCTCTAACATTTTTCATCATAGTTTAATGATACTTAGTATTAATATGAAGTATAGATGCACAAGCGAATGAGGGCAGTCAGATTTTCCTAACAAAAGTGTGTCTGCTTGTATATTTTCCCTTCTGTTTAAGCTTGTTGGTAATTGTTATTAAATACATTTCAGATTAATTGTATTTTCAATCAGTTCACGGCTCTCTGGTAGTAGGTTTTTCTTTGATGACCTTACTTTGTGTGTATAGAAATATAAAAAAATATCTCTTGTTTTACTGAGCTCATTTGGATCTTTCAAAAAGAAATAATTGATTAAATTATGAACCACATCACAGGAAATCTTTGATGCTAGTAACTTACCTTATTTTGACTATGTGAGATAAAGAGTTGAAAGTTGGCATTCCGGTAGTAGGCTTTTCTTTGATGACCTTATTTTGCTTGTGTGAGACTAAGAATACACAGAGGATATTTAGTGTTTTTGAGTGGATACCGAAAATTATCTCATGAGTGACCGAGACAAATGTTTATTTTTTGCGAGCGCGCAAGCGAAAATGACCATTTGTCTCGGTCACAAGAGAGATAATTTTCAGTATCCACTCAAAAAACACGTGATTTTATTATACGCTTTTATAAGAATATGATAATTCCACTCGTTTCAACCTTAAATTGATGCATGAAAGTAAACAGCGCATTGAATCATTGAAATGCGGAAGTGATTTGATTGATACTCGGAAAGGATAGTGTCTTCAGATCTGATTCAATTGGCGGGTTTCTAGTCCAAACATGGAAAAAACCGTAATTTTAGTCTTTGGTTTGGTACGTCCTTTGAAAGGATGTACCAAACCAAAAACTTATATTACAGGCTTTCAGGCCATGTTTGGACTAGCAGGTTTCTTATCAACTTACCCACAATTGTTTACTACAGGCTTGCACTAAGTGGAAGTCCTTAACTCGGATAATATACTCTTTATTTTTATCTTTCCCAAGCAATTTGGGAAAGAAAAATGTCTACTTTCGGTCCGTCATATTCCGGTTCGTCTGAATGTATTAGCAGACTCCCTTTCACGGAAGGGTCGCTTGTTGCCGTCAGAATGGACTCTCAACAAACAGGTATTCAATCAGATTTGCTACCAATGGGAGCGGCCAATGATAGACTTATTTGCGACACAGCTCAACAATCAGTTGCAGACGTATGTGTCACCATGTCCGAATCCTCGAGCATATGCAGTAGACGCTCTATCGATCTCGTGGGACGGAATGATAGGATATGCGTATCCTCCAGCGCCGTTGATTCAGCAGATATTGCTAAAGATAAAACAATCTCAATGCAAAATTCTGTTGGTAGCATCTCTGTCTCCACAGAGACCGTGGATAAATCTACTCAGGTGTCTGCTGTGGGACATATCGCGGAAGCTTTCTCCACGAGAGGATCTTCTTTCGCTGGGGAAATCGCGTCAACTACATCACAACCCGCAAGGTCTCAACCTTCACGTATTTCCGTTGTACGGTCCTTCTTGCACGGCAAGCATTTTACAGGACGAGCAATGGACGCAATTTCTAACTGTAGGAGGACCTCCTCTTCGCTAAACTATGCGGCTAAGTGGAAGGTCTTTTGTCGTTGGTGTAGGGATCATTCTGTTGACATTTTTGATCCCTCCATTCCAGACATTGCAAACTTTCTAGTATACTTGTTTGATGAGATCAAACTGCAGCCTGTTACTATTAAAGGTTATAGGTCTATGTTATCTGATACCTACGCACACCATGATAGTTTACAAATTGGATCTAATGTCTCTTTATCTAAATTAGTTAGAAACTTCTCGATAAATAGACCTAGAACCCTTAGATTAATTTCTAAATGGAATTTAGCTTGGGTTCTTCTTAAACTAAAAGAAAAGCCATTTGAGCCTCTTGAGACAGTGGACTTCAAATTCTTATCTTATAAGACAGCATTTCTCTTAGCTTTCTCTTCTGCTAGAAGAGTCAGTGAGCTTCATGCACTATCCGTGGACGATTCTCACTATCGTAGTGTCGGGAACACTATTACCTTTACTACTAATGTTGGATTTTTGGCTAAGAATCAGGCTCCTAATAAATATCCGGAACCTATTGTTATTAAGGCCCTTCCGTCTTCAGACAGGCATAGGCCTTTACTCTGTCCGGTTAGAGCTTTACGTATTTATAAACAAAGATCTCAGTTTATCAGAAAGGGATGAAAACGCTTCTTTCTGTCTCTGATGCCTAATAGAAAGGACATTACGGTCCATTCTATTGCTAGATGGATTCAATTAACTATCCGTATTGCTTATAATAATCTATCTTCAACTCAGCAGTCTGTGCTTAAGATTTCGCCTCATGAAGTAAGAGCTCTTTCTACATCTTGGGCTTACGCAAATAGTGTTGCTATTACAGATTTAATGAAGGCTGCATATTGGTCTCAGCCATCCACATTCACAAATTTTTATCTCAGAAATATTGAGTCCATTTCTGGAGACCTGCATTGTTTAGGTCCGTTATCTGTTGCTCAGAATGTCGTCCACTAAACAGTTGCAACTATAGTTATGCAGGCTTTCTGTTCCGGCAGTGACTCTGTCCTGCTGCCCTCTTCGCTCTGGGGTATTTGAAAGGGGGGGGGGGAGGGTGTACCCTTAGGTCACCTGCTTTATAGTGAAAAGCAAGGGGATACCTCCTCCAGAGTCAGTAATTCTGAGTCGGTACCGGGATGGTTTTAAAGTGTAAAGCTAATGTTTAAATTCATTCATGTCATATTTTTAAAGTGTAGCTCGGTGTGAAGCATTTGTATATGTCACATGTCAAACGGGCGTTAATATACAATCCTCGGACACTTTTAATGAGTATAAAGAGTCTCAATTCTCTAGACTTACTTTATTTATTCGCTTACTTTAAAAATAATTAGTATAAAGGGTTATACTGGATGTTAATAGAGAACATGGATGTTATAATGCTCAATTATGAAAGGTGTTGTGTCTTTCTAATTTGTCATAAATAAGAAAGATACATGTAAAGCCTAATCCTCCTTTTCTCCTTGAGGGAATAACTCTATTATATATAGTTGAGCTTATTGGATTTTCCTCTATGTCCTAGGCCCTCCAGCCTTTTTTCTATTCAGCTAAGTCTGGGTCATTGGTACAGTATAAAAATGTTAAAAAATTTATAGTAATTTATATATTTTTTATACTTACCATTGACCCAGACGGGGATGGCCCTCCCAGGAGTTGGGAACTTGTACCTCCCCTCTGAGTACATAGCACTGACCAGGCACTGCTTGTAAGAATGATAATTGGCACCAATTTTGAGACCTCCTTGACACTGCGCATGCGCAGTGGAGGAAAAGTATGGAGGACCATTTAGGACATGTTATTTTCGGTTTTAGATGCAAATTTTGAGGATTGGGGGGCATAATTTGTGTTTGGCCCTGGATTTTGAGAATTAGCACCAGCTTTGTCTGGGTCATTGGTAAGTATAAAAAATATATAAATTACTATAAATTTTTTAACTTTTTACACGTCGTACGATAACTCGAGAACGCTTCAAGAGATTTTAACGATTTTTTGGTAGGTGGTTTATGTTGATGGAAGGAAGCTCCCTTTCGGTTGGTGTCGCCGCTCGATTAGTCATTCCAGAGTTATGGGACTTTATTTTTCACATGTCGAACAATAACTTGAAAATGCTTAGAGCAATTTTCATGATTTTTTGGTTGCAAGTATATGTTGATAGAAGGAATCTCCCTTTCGATTTGTGTCGCTGTCCGATTTGTCATTCCAGAGTTATGGGACTTTATTCATCAAAATATAGGCAATTTTCCACATGTTGGACTTTGAGCAATTTTCATGATTTTTTGGTGGCAAGTATATGTAGCCTGACAAGTACACATGTATACTCATATTGTGTGGTTCTCTCTTGTAATTAATAACGGGCGTATTATGCGCTCGTGGCGCAGCTGTTTATTCTAACAATGTTATTCTTTCCCATTCTTTTCACAAAGACCTAAGTTTCATATTCTCCTACTCCATTGAGTCTCCCGATTACAAGTCTTAACTCTTAGAAGCCGGGAGTCGGGTTTTCTTGCCTGTGATGTAATACGGCAGGTAATCTGGCTGTGACGGTTCAGCTATCTTTGGGCTGGGGGTAAATTAAACACTGAGCAGGTCTTCTAGTCCAGTGTCGTCTGCCTGAATAGTTTTTCGCCGTATGTCATGTTCAATAAATTCATTCTGATTCCCCGGTTTCTAAGAGTTAATCTCACTTTGCATTTGTATTTTTTAGCTCACATGAGCGAAGCTCAAGGGGAGCTTTATTGATCGCTTTCCGTCCTTCGTCCGTCGTCCGTCATTAACTTTACATTATCGACTTTTTCTCACGAACAGCCAGACCAAATTCAACAAAATTTGCTGTGCATGTTCCCTATCATATGTCAATTCAAGTTTGTTCAAATCAAGTTGATCCACCCCCTGGTAGGGCCACACCCAAAAAGTGAGCCTAAATCTTAAAAAATCTTCTCATGAACCAGCAGTAGCAGAGACTTGATATTAGGTGTGCAGCTTCCTTTTGGGGTGTAGACTCAGATTTGCTCAAGAGAAGTTCTAGGGGCTATATTTGCCATCGTTATGGGAGGGGCAAGAATTTTTGCCCCGCCCAAAATTTCTATTTTCCAAACCGAGAGGCAGATTTGAACCAAATTTGATATGAGGGCTTATTGGGTCATAAGTACTTAATTTATGCACAAAAAAAAATTTCCTGTTGCCCCATGGGAACTGCAGGAGCTAAAAATAGAACAAAATTAAAACGCCCATATCTCCAAAACTACACAGCACTGAGAATTCTTATTTGGTGTGAAGCTTTCTTAGGACCAACAGAATGGAATGGTAAAAAAAAAAAATTGCCCTCAGTTTTATCATGGGGTACTTTTTTAGGACTTTGAAAAAGTGCTGAGTCAGCATTTTTTAACACTGTGGGTAATGGGAAAAACATTTAACACTACTTTTCTCCCAAACCATGCTCCAAAAGCTTCCAAATTTCACATATAGCATCTTTGGAAGATTGTTTCACATGTTTATTGAAATCAATTCCCTGGGTCCATATTTGGGCTCTCTATGGGAGCCCAAATGTTGAAATTAGTGCAGTATGAGGAATATTCTTTAATGAAAGTGTCAATGACACTGTAGCTCAACTTGTCAAGACAAAGACATGTACATGTATAGTATGTGACACAGCAATGACAAACATCTAGGTAATGACCTGATAACAAAGGTACATATAAAGTATTGTAACGGTCTGTACATAAATACTGACCGTTGCCTGTAACAAATGTATAGGTAAAGTATTGTAAAGGTGGGTGACAGTCAGATGCTAAACTAGAAAAAAATCTTTTGAGTCCCAGAGTGGGTCTGACTGAACCCCAAAATATTTGTTCTCATAGCACAGTGATAACAAAGGCACCCCAAAACACACTCATTCCTGTCCCAAGGTGAAAACAAAGGTATCCAAGAAGTTTCATGAAGATCTGTTCACAAATATGAGCTGTGTAGAAGTTGTGACAAAAAACTGATTGAACCTAATTTCGATACAAAATGGCCACTGGCAGCCATCTTGAATTTTGGACCGCAGCCAGAAACACTCGTTCTCGTCCCAAGGTGATAACAAAGGTACCCAAGAGGTTTTGTGAAGATCGGTTCATAAATACAGCCTCTAGCCCGAGCCGTATTGACGTGTGCACTTACAGTGTATAAGTAGCACTGAATAAATCAAAGTTCATCTTATTTGCATAATTTCTGCACGAGAAAAAAACCCGTATTATATGTGATGTATCCCATGGTACTAAACATTCACACAAAAAATTATTCAAATTTTCATAATTTCTGCACGAGAAAAAAACCCGTACTATATGTGATGTATTCCATGTTACTAAACATTCATACAAAAATTTATTCAAATCAGAACTTTCATACAGAAGTTCTGTACAAAAGACTGATTGCACTAATTTTGGTACAAAATGGCTGCTGATGGCCATCTTGAACTTTGGACCACACCCAAAAACACTCGTTCTCATCCCACGGTGATAACAAAGGTACCCAAGAAGTTTCGTAAAGATCGGTTCATAAATACGGCCTCTAGCCTGAGCCGTATAGAAGTTGTGTACAAAAAACTGATTAGACCTAATTTCGGTACAAAATGGCCACTGGCAGCCATCCTGAATTTTGGACCACACCCAGAAACACTCGTTCTCGTCCCAAGGTGATAACAAAGGTACCCAAGACGTTTTGTGAAGATCGGTTCATAAATACAGACTCTAGCCCGAGCCGTATTGACATGTGTACTTACTGTGTGTAAGGAACACTGAAAAAATCAAAGTTCATCTTATTTGCATAATTTCTGCACGAGAAAAAAACCCGTATTATATGTGATGTATCCCATGGTACTAAACATTCACACACAAAATTATTCAAATCAGCGCTTTCATATGGAAGTTCTGTGCAAAAATCTGAGTGCACCAAATTTTGTACAAAATGGCTACCATTGGCCATCTTGAATTTCGGACCGGACCCCAAAACACTCGTTCTCGTCCCACGGTGATAACAAAGGTACCCAAGGAATTTCGTAAAGATCAGTTCATAAATACGGCCTCTAGCCCGAGCCGTATTGGCATTTGCATTTACAGTGCTGAAAGTAACACCAAAAAACATCAGAGTTAGTCTAATTTGCATAATTTACGCATGAGAAAAAAACCTGTATTATATGCGATGTATCCCATGGTACTAAACATTCATACAAAAAATTATTCAAATCGGAGCTTTCATATGCAAGTTCTGTACAAAAAACAGATTTCTGCATCATCAGTACAAAATGGCGGCTGGCAGCCATCTTGAATTTCGGACCGCACCCAAAAATACTTGTTGTCCTCCCACAGTCATAACAAAGGTACCCAAGAAGTTTCGTAAAGATCGGTTCATAAATACGGCCTCTAGCCCGAGCCGTATCCAATTGTTGACAGACAGACAGCCAGACGGACGACGGGCAATGGCATAAGCTCAAATTTGGCTTCGCCAAAGTTGAGCTAAAAATCTTCTTCCGATCCACCAATAAGAATCTTTTGATATTTGATATGCAGCATGCTTAGGGTGGTGAGATTCAGTTTGTTCAAGCCAAGTCCCTGGGTTCATATTTGGGCTCACTGTGGGAACCTGAATTATAACTTAGTTCAAAATGAGGAATTTTCTTTAAAAATCTTCTTCTTCAGATCCAGCAGTCGGAATGTTTTGATATTTGGTATGTAGCATCCTTAGGGGGTGAGATTCAAGTTTGTTCAAGCTATGTCCCTAGGTCCATATTTGGGCTCACTGTGGGAGCTCGAATCGTAACTTAGTTCAAAATGAGAAATTTTCTTAAAAAATCTTCTTTTCAGATCCAGCAGTTGGAATGTTTTGGTATTTGGTGTGCAGCATGCTCAGGGGGGTGTGATTCAAGTTTGTTAAATCAAAGTCCCTGGGTTCATTTTTGGGCTCCCTGTGGGAGCCCGAATTATAACTTCGTTCAATATGAGGAATTTTTTTTTAAAAATCTTCTTCAGATTCAGCAGTCGGAATGTTTTGATATTTGGTATGCAGCATCCTTAGTAGGGTGAGATTCAAGTTTGTTCAAGCCATGCCCCTAGGTTCATATTTGGGCTCACTGTGGCATGGGGGGGGAGAGGGGGGGGTCTTCAAAAAAAACCTGTACACAGGGCTGAATTTTTTTTTTCCTCCCAAATACCACCCACCACCCCCCTTTTTGAAGGAATTTTTTTTCTGATTTCGAATGGTACACCCACCCCCCCACTAACCACCAATCTGGTCTAAATTGTCCAAATTTTAAATGCTTTCACTTGCATTTCATCTTCCTATTTCATTCTAACAGTCAGTCCAATTTTTTAAGCTGTCCAAAGGGAGGTAACTAACAAAACAAAGACATATGCAACTTGATGCAGCTCTATCAGTGTCGGTGCAAATTTTACTTTAATTGCATCTGGTTTCAGCTTTCCAAACAACATAAAGGGTAAGTAGATGGTACAATATCATATTTGGTGCTCAATAGTCATGAATTCATCAGAATTCATGAGCATAAAAACCTGATTTCATGTATCCATTCATTTTCACAATGTCCTGCAACATTGAGCGGGCTGACACAACAACATGTGTACTTTCTGAGTTTTCTCGGTGAGTTTTCTGTGAACTTCAACTTACAACTGAAGGATGAGTATTTTACAGGGGAGTAGGAAGGTAAAAATTTTTTGGAGGGGCTGGGTGGTGACTGACTATATTCATTAATTGTGTTGCATTTACTCACAGAGTCAAAGACATTGGGCAAGTAGTTCAACTCATTTCCCAATGTAACAGTGAATGTAATGGCAAACACTTGCCAGCATTATTCACTAAAACTGCCATTCAAATTTTATTATCTTTTCACTTTTTGCTTTCAAAAACATAGCTTATGACCCCATCATTAGAATGAGTTCATTGAGCTTGTTCCAATGATGGGTTATAAGCTTTGTTTTTGAGACAAAAAATGAAAAATTTTAGTCAATTTTTTTCCAAGTGTCGTCTCCTATCCACATTGGTTAATGGGTTAATCTGGTGTCTGAGAGCCATAGGTGACCTCCCAATTCATAATAACTACCCCAATATATTGTAAAATCATCCCAAAATGTGTCTCAACAAATTCCAACTATAATTATCTGTTAAAAGTACGTGAGGAAAAAATTTAGACCACCTGGAAAAAAGCGAGTTCTGGAGCTGCTGGACCACCCACCCACCCCGGCCTTGTGTATCAGAATTTTAATTTTTATACTGTACCAATGACCCAGACTTAGCTGGTGCTAACTCCTTAAATTATAGGGCCAAACATAAATTTTGCCCCCCAATGCCCAAAATTTGCATCAAAAACCGAAATTCAATGTCCTATATGGTCCTCCATACTTTCTATCCTCTGCGCTTGCACAGAGTCAAGGAGCTCTCGAAATTGGCGCAAATGTCATTCTTTGTTTGTCCCTAAAATCAGTAACATGTCACTGATATTTGTGCTTGTAAGTCTCAGTTTAAATGATGCCAGACACATAATTATGAAAGAAATGGTGGATCTAAGGATGAAATAAAGGATGAGAGGAAGAAACAGTTGCAGAATGTGTTCAGGGCTGTAACTTATAATTTTTTTACAAAATTATTTCATGTTCCCTAATTTCGGGGCATGAGCCTTATGTTGTCATTCTGGCTATGAACTTACCATTGTTTGTTCAATGTTTCCTCTCTCCCTTTCCTTAATACCCCCCTTGCTATTCTCCCATACTTTTGGCATAATTTTGGATTTTTTTTTTTTACTAAAATGTCTTGGGAGTTTTGGCTTGGTAACAGAATGATTATTCTGTTTTTTCCCCATGTTTACATCCTCACCCTTGGGTGATTAGGCGTTGTTATCTGCATCTACCATCCGATGTTCTGCAGTTTCTTCTCTGGCAGCCTGTTTTACATCGGATAGTGTTTAAATTGGTGACTGATTTTGGGCCATGGTTACAGTACCTGGAGTCATGTTTCCAGTTTTTGTACACTTTTGTTTATGTTGACAACGGTTACTTATGATAGTGATTACTTGTCTTCGATTAGTTCTGCTCATAGCCAGATACATTAATATTGTCTGGAAGTGTTGCATTAATTTTTAAAAATATTTTAAAATATTTTGTCCACACTTAGGCTTTTTTGGAATCCATTTGGGCTCATTGTTCCCATTGGGAAAATTTTTTTTTTTTTTCAAAATGTTATAATGGATTATATTACATTATGTATCTTTGTTTCTAGGGTTAGTGCGAGTACTATGACTGTTTATATTTTTTCATGTTGAAAAAATATTGTTCAAATTGTAATGCGAGGAAATCTTCCTCTGATTCTCATGTTTATTGTGTTTCTTGTAGTCAATGTACTCACACTAATTCTTGCTCAGTGTGTGCTAATTGGAATGACAACGTTGGAGACGTGTGTCACGGTATATTGTTAGCGGTGAGGGGTCCATTCCGGTCCCCTCTCCGCAAGGTCACTCTAGTTTATCAGTCTCTTTTTCAGAAGAACAAGAACAGGGTGATGTTTCCGTGATGTCTTCAACAAGTGTGTCTCCGTCGTTGCAGTATATTAGGGTTAGCGGCTAAGTGCTCATGGAAATACGACAATTGCCTAAGAGGTCCCTAGTAGGATTGATGGTGTTGATCGTCCGCTAGCTCGCCCGGTGTAGCGACGATTCATCGAATGGCTCGGCAGCCGGGTTCATCCGTTGCCGTCCAGGGAAGCAATTTGGGTGATGCGAGCACTATAAACATTGAACGTGCACACCCAGCGACGGCGGATCCGAGGATAGTACAGAGAAAGCCTGTCAGTCCAGTAGCTAGCTCGTCCAGGTCTATCAAGAGAAGCCCCCTCTCTCTTACAGCAACATCTGTGCCGCGATGTTGTATGTTCGTTCGTTAGTCAGAGCATACATCCACTCCTCCTGCTCGGGACGCTCTGCCACATAGACAGTCCGACGCAGCTGTTCTTTTGGCTTCCTCATCCTCACGTCAGCACACATGACCACACCTTGGCTATGTGACCACAGATTTCCAGGGGACGTTCGCATATTATATAAATGCAGGAATGAACATCCCTGGAGCTCCTGCTTCGCCGACCAGAGAATCCACATCGACCAGGTCACGCCAAGGCCATGAAGCCTTTCCAGTTGGGACGTTCACATATTATATAAATGCAGGAATGAACGTCCCTGGAGCTTCCAGCGGCTAATTACATAAGACCGCGGCTCCACAGGCCTCCGTGATGGACTAGCTATCGCAGATAGCTCACTTCATCGCAGCATCCCACCAGCTATCAGAAACTTTTTCAATAAGGAACTATCTGAGCAAGCTGGGTCGGTTCGCTCCCCTGCAGAGTCAGTATGGACGACCGAGATTATTATGTGGTCCAGGCGGATGGTAAAAAGGAATCAGCACGGCTGAAATTTCTTATCAACCTACTCACAATTGTTTACTTCAGGCTTGCACTACAGTGGAAGTCCCTAACTCGGATAAAATACTCTTTATTTTTGTCTTTCCCAAGCAAGTTGGGAAAGAAAAGTGGTGCAAAAGCACCAATAAAAAATAAGCCAAAACTGGGTCGAGTGCAACCGGCGCAGACCCAGTACGGGACGCTCTCTCCCAAGTACAACTCCACGACTTCCGTTGCCAGTGCGCATATACCGTCTCTAAAGACTCATTCTTTTTATAATCCGCTTCATGTCGAGATGTTTTTGCATGCTTATCAGTGTTCCACCAGCTCGATGTTTGATGATTCCTGATTCATTGTACCACAGTGTATCCTTTGTATTCTCAGGAACAGTGTTTTTTTTTTATATTCTCTTTTCTATTATATGTCCATAATGTATATTTATTTGTTCTCTCTCGAGTCGCACGCGACTTTCGTGTGCCACGCGGTTCGGACTTAGATTATTTCACAATTATTGTTAATGCTTTTTTTGCAAAATTTTCTAATTGTGTTAGAGTTAGGTGTCAGCGGGGGTACCACTCCTACAGTGTTTCTTCTTTCTTTTGAGAGTAGTCTTCCTGTTGTGTGGTTCCCGGTTGACCGTCTGGGGTCTTTGTTTCTGTCACCTTTCTCTCTTCTTTGGGGGTGTTCTGTTTTCTGATTTCACCATCTCTGCTCCTCTCACCTCTATCATGCCCAGGACAATTCCTTGTGGGCAATGTCTGCTGCCAAAGCATGTGGACGATGTACATTAGTCTTGTTCCTCCTGTAATGGGTGTTCGGCCGAGCGGCCATGTGGTGTCTGTGGAGCATGGTCATCCACCTTCTGGGCTTCAGTAAACCGTGTCATTCGTTCTCGTGGCCGTGCCTCCCGCTCCCGCGGGAAAGGAGAACGTGGTCGTTCGGGGCCTCCCGAGCCGACTTTGTCTGGTGAGAGTTATTCCTCCTCCGTGGGGGATGTGCAGTCTTTTCCTGTGGTGGATACTGCGGGAGCCGTTGAGTGTTCTGGTGAAGAGGTGCCTGGTTCCGGGACTACGGTCCCCCTCCAGTCGACATCTGAGGCTGTCACTAGGGTTGTGACTCCTCCTTCGGAGCCGAGCCGGTGTGCTCTCTCCACTATTTTACCAGCCTCAACGACTCTCGACGTATCTATTTACTACTGCTGGTCCGTCTGCTTCGTCGTCTGTTTCAGCCGGCCTCGGCTTTTCGCTGCAGGGGACTGCAGGAATATCCGATACTGTAGACGTGGGATATCGGCCTCAGCCTTCCCTGACTTCAACTCGGCGAAGTCGGAAGGGGCTGCCGGCCGAACCCATCTCTGTGGTCTCTTCGCCGTCGAGCACCACAGTTGTGTCTTTGGATTCGGATGCTTGTAGTGGAAACACTATGAACACCGTGGCGTTTCCGCCTGCTCATTCTGGCCACACGACCAGTTTTGGGGGACCAACGCCTTTTGTGCAGCCTGGACCTTCTGCCCCGCAGAGGTCCACGGTGACTCTCATGAGTTCTCGCCATATTGATCCTCGGGGTGCATCGTACCCCTATACACGTCTGCCTTCAGATGTTTCGGCTGCCGCCCGGCGTCCCGCGTCGGGTGTTTTGGAGGATCGTGACCCTTCGCTGGTTAAGAGGGTCAGAGGTGAAGCCACTTTGCCGGTTCGCTCCCCTGTCGAGCCAGTCGGTACGGGCAGTGAGCTTAGGGAGGCCCTCTCCTTACTCACTCAGGTTCTTTCTAAGAGCCTTCCTGTTGCTTCCAGTGAGGCTATGAGTGGTTTCCAGGCGCCTCCTATGGCGCCGCCTCCCGGGATTGGAAACAGGCCGGTTTCTGATTCCTCTGGTGTTCTGACACCATGGGAGGGGTCGGCTGGTTTGCCCACGATGGGCTATGTGTCTTCCGACTCTGGGGAGGAGTCCGACATGCTTGAGGTCGAGGGCCAGCAGTCTTCGGACTTGGGGGCAGCTCTTGACTTTGTGTTTGGGTTTCTGCCTGATCTCAAACCTGCTAACCAGCCGACAGTGTCAGCCTGGCCGCGATCATCGGTCGCGCGCCAACAGCCTATGGAGCAACCTGTTTCTGGGCGCCTTCGACCGTGTCAGTCGGTACTGGTGGTTGAAGCTTTTTCAGCTTTGGATTCCAACCTGAATTCCAAGGCTTTGAAGACTTCGTTCTTCACCAGGGTTGACACCTTTTTGCCTCCTGTGCGTTATCGTTCCTACGATTCCGCCAATCCGTCGGTCTGCCAGACTTTGACGGTTCAGGATCAGGACTCCACTTCCCTCGGGCTTTCCAAGCCCAAGTCTGCCGTCATTCCAATGACGACTCTGGAGTCCACGTTGGGCTTATCTAAAGAGATGCTTGGCATGCTTTCTCTCTCAGATCACGTCGTCTCAGCTTTGGCTGCTTATCTGCCTCCAGATAAGTTTGACGAGGTACAGGCTCCTTTGCGTGTGCTGTCCAAGGTGCTTATGCACCTTACTCACACGCATGCCTGTAACACGGCTAATTTGGAATTAGTTCGAAGGGATGCTGTGCTGGACACAGGACGATCCCTTCCCGAGGAGCAGCGTGCTGCTCTTCGATCTGCTTCTTTGGCAGGTCCGCAACTTTTCCATGGTTCCATGTCGACGGTCCGGGATGACGTCCTACGTCATTCCAAAGATCAGCTGCTGTTTCGTCAGCTTGATCAGCCTTCTCGGGGAGGCAAGGGCTGTTCCAAGCCTAACAAGTACCCTTCTGCTTCCTCTGTGAAGCAAAAGGCTGGTCCTTCTGCCGCCGCCTCTACTTCTTACTCACGGGGTAAAGGTAGGGGTCTGCAGAATCGAGGGAAGTCTCAGGATTCTTCATTTAGCAGAGGAGGTGGTTTCTCCTCTCGCGGGCCTCGTCGGGGCTCGAAATGAAGGTCCTCACCTCGCCTCGTCCCAGGTTGGAGGAAGGATAGCAGAGTTCGCAGACCATTGGGCCACCATCACATCCGATCCGTGGGTGTTAGATGTTGTTCGGTCTGGGCTGCGCATATCCTTCCGACGGCACCCCCACTCTGTCAAGGGTGCCTCTTCCAACCACAGTTCCTTCAGACGTTTTACGTCGTGAACTTTTGTCCACGGAGATTGCCAATCTCCTGGCAAAGGGGGCGATCAAGGTCGTCAAGAACGTTCAGTCAGTGGGTTTCTATTCCCGCCTGTTCTTGGTGCTGAAGAAGGACGGCCGACTCCGACCGGTTATCGATCTGAGTATCCTGAACCAGTCTATCATGGCTCCCAAGTTCAGCACGGAGACTTTCAGGTCGGTCCGCCAGTCAATTCACCAGGGAGATTTCGCAGCCAGCATCGACCTGCGAGACGCTTACTTCCACGTTCCGATGCATCGGGCGTCACGGAAGTATCTCAGGTTCGCTTTTCTGGGGCGAGTTTACCAGTTCAAGGCCATGCCTTTCGGCCTCAACCTGGCTCCTTGGGCGTTCACCAGACTGATGTCGCATGTGATAGCGTTTCATCGCACACTGTCCAGGGTGACTACTTCGGCATATCTGGACGATATCCTCCACAGGCATTCCAATGCTGCCTTACTGGAATCGGATGTCGCCACTCTGTTGAGCTTGCTCACATCGCTAGGATTCAGAGTCAACGAGGAGAAGTCGGACCTGGTCCCTTCTCAGTCGTTTTGTCATCTGGGGATGTCTTTCCAAACCAAATTCAATTTGGTGGCGGTTCCCCAGGCCAAGGCTGTGATTCTCTCAGCTTTTGCTGTGACTCTGTCCCAGTCCAGGTCCGCGACCGCTTGGAGTTTTCTCCGGCTGATCGGTCTCTGCGGTTCGGTGACGGATCTCATTCGTCTAGGTCGGCTGCGTGTCAGACCTCTCCAACACTTTCTGCTCAGTCGTTGGAGGCCGAATGTAGATTCTCTGGATCAGGTGCTTCCGTTTCCGGACTCTCTGTATCCTCACCTTCTTCCCTGGACAGATGTTCAGTGGATTACGCAGGGTGTTCCACTGGACTTACCCACGTCCGATCGCGTTCTGACGGCAGATGCCAGCGATATCGGATGGGGTGCGACCTTGGATCCTCTCGGTCTTTCCCTACACGGGATGTGGGACCAGGATCAAGCAGCTCTACACATCAACCAGAAGGAGCTTCTTGCTCTTCTTCTGAGTTTCAGGCAGTGGATCCCTCACCTGTCGAATCGCCAGGTCCTTCTACTATCCGACAATTCGACAGTGGTTGCTTACATTCGGAACCAGGGCGGCACGCACTCAGTTCCGATGTACGAGTTAGCTCAGGATCTTCTACTGCTCGCTCAGGATGTTCACGCCGGAGTGGTTGTTCGTCACATTCCCGGTCGTCTGAACGTCCTAGCCGACTCCCTGTCCCGACAGGGCAGGGTTATTTCCACCGAGTGGATGCTTCACAGGGCAGTGTTCCAGTAGCTTTGCGATCTCTGGGGACGTCCCCACATCGACCTCTTTGCGACTTATTGGAACCATCAGGTGGACACTTTGTGTCCCCGTGTCCAGATCCTCTGGCTTTTGCCGTGGACGCTCTGTCACTCGATTGGAACGGTCTAATCGGCTACGCCTTCCCGCCGGTTCCGATTCTTCCTCAGGTTCTCGCCAAAATTTGAACCTGCAGTTGTCGAATCATTCTGATCGCTCCCCTGTCGCCTCAGCGGGTGTGGATCAATCAGCTCCGCTCGCTGATGGCGGCGGTTCCAGCATGTCTCCCGCTACGTCACGACCTTCTTTGTCAAGGTCGCCCGAGGAGGATTCACGTCGACCCGACTTCGTTGTGCCTTCACGCATATCTTTTATCAGGTCCTGTCTCCTCCGTAGAGGTTTTTCGAGACGAGCAGTGCAGTGCATTTCTTCTTCAAGGAGGCACTCCACTGGTTTAGCTTATGCAGCTAAATGGAAGGTCTTCTGTCGATGGTGTGCTGATCACTCTGTTGATTATGCCATTCCTTCGATTTCACAGATTGCGGAGTTTCTGGTATATCTGTTTGATTCTTGGGGTCTCCAGCCTGTTACCATCAAGGGTTACAGGTCTATGCTTTCAGAGACTTTTTCTTATGTGGGGAAGCGTCGTATCGGCACTAATCCTTACCTCTCCAAGGTTGTTCGGCACTTTTCTTTGAAAAGGCCTCGGACTTTGCAGCTTACTCCACGATGGAATCTTTCTGGGTGCTGCTTTGCTTGGGGGGGGGGGGGGGGGGGGGGGGGGCGCCGTTCGAACCTTTATCCCAGGTGGATATGCATTTTCTCACATATAAGACAGCTTTTCTGATGGCATTTGCTTCGGCCAGACGGGTTAGTGAGCTTCACGCCCTCTCGGTTGACCCGGCCTTTTTTAGGAGCTCTCCCAACAGTGTTACTTTTACCACTGATTGCTCCTTTTTGGCTAAGAATCAGTTACCAGATACTACTCCTCCTCCTATCTGTATCAGGGCTCTTCCTTCTGTTGAGGGTAATCGCCCTTTGCTCTGTCCGGTCCGTGCTATTCGCATTTATCTTGATCGGACACGCTTCATACGGAAAGGCAGGAAACGTTTTTTTCTGTCTCTCATTCCGGGTCGACAGAAGATCTCTCCTCAATCCATTTCTCGATGGATTTGTCTTGCTATTCGTACGGCTTATAGTCGTTTAGCAGCTGGCGATTGTATTACCAATCGTATTTGTGCCCACGAGGTGCGGGCACTGTCTACCTCTTGGGCTTATTCTAACTCCGTCAAGTTGTCGGATGTTATGCAGGCAGCCTACTGGAGAAATGCTTCTACTTTCTCCACCTTTTATTTGCGCCAGTTGCAGGAGCAGTCGGAGGACCTTTTTGCCCTGGGTCCTCTTTCTTCTGCTCAGGCTGTTGTCTGCCATAGCCATTAGGCTTCTTGAAGGTCAGTTTCAGCCTTGTGCTGTTCCTGCCCTTTTTCTATCTGTGTGTCACACAGGCTCATATGTCTCTTTTCATTGTCCTTTACCAATGATTGCGACATTATGGTTGATAAGCCTCGGGACCTCTTCCTTCTACTTCACGGTTCCAGTGCACTGGGGTTATGTGGGGGTTGGTTATGCGATTCCCTCCAGCCTTTTGTCCATTCAGCCTGAAGTAAACAATTGTGAGTAGGTTGATAAGAAATCTAAATTTTATAGTAAATTTCCTTTCTTATTATACCTACCACAATTGTTTACATGGAGGCCCCCCGTCTTCTTTACGGGTAAAGAATCTTTCCTCCCCGCTGATCACATAACTCTAACGTTTACGGATTCAAAAAGAATGAGTCTTTAGAGACGGTATATGCGCACTAGCAACGGAAGTCGTGGAGTTGTACTTGGGAGAGAGCGTCCCGTACTGGGTCTGCGGCGGTTGCACTCGACCCAGTTTTGGCTTATTTTTTATTGGTGCGTTTGCACCTCTTTTCTTTCCCAGCTTGCTTGGGAAAGACAAAAATAGAGAGTATTTTATCTGAGTTAGGGACTTCCACTGTAGTGCAAGCCTGAAGTAAACAATTGTGGTAGGTATAATAAGAAAGGAAATTTACTATAAAATTTAGATTTTCCCTTTCTGAACAACTTAAGGTGCCATAGATTTCATCTGGCATCACCTTTAGAAGTTGTTTCTCTGGACAAATGCTGCATTACCTGATAAGAAACTGTAAGCGTCACTGGACACAGACTTTTTTGGCGGATTAGGGACACCGTCTTTGAGTTTCCGACCCAGTCCAGAAGTGTCATCGACATTTGAACTTTTGAATGACGCTATATTCAAGCTAGCCTCTAAGACTGACTGGCAAATCCGGTTTCTTATCGCCTATGCGCTATACAGCTGCCTTTCATCAATGCTAGACATAAATTTGAAACGGCAGGACAAGGCGCGCCGAGAGTTCCTCTGCGTTTGGATGACTAGGCTGAAGACCTGGAACAGTCATTGCCGGCGTCCATGTCTATTTACTCCAGTATACTGGAGAACACAATTTAGACGCATTTTCTCACGCAGATCACCTTACCAGAGCGTTATCACTACGTCTCGAAGCGAAAGAATTCCAGTATCTTCAATCTTCCTTAAGAGTTCTTTCGAGGGCTATAGCATATTCTACGTATAACTTTGAATTCCAGTATCTTCAATCTTCCTTAAGAGTTCTTTCGAGGGCTATATAACTCCGCCCTTTCAATGGCAATATGGAGTTAGTCAGATGTGATGCTGCCCTGGCTTCATCCACAAGAGTGGATAGTAAGGTGAAAAATCTCTCTTCCAGTCGCTCCGGTCTCAGGACAGCTTCTCTTCGTCGTTAAGCTTTCTACAATCTATATTAGATTACTAAGAAAGCTCCGGATTCTCTGCATTATTCCACTTTGAAAAAGTCGGACTCAGCAGGGAGGAGTAAGGCAGGTTCTTCGGGGGCGAATCCGTCCAAAGGAAGTTCCTATAGAGGATCAAAGCCTCTATGTCTTACTCCGGAGACCGTCAGAGTAGCGACTCACATAGGGGCCGTAATGCTGGCCTGAGATATCGGGTCAGACGCTCCTAGGCGACTGGGCGAGGTGCGGGTCATGGAGGATGTGTTTTCTCCTTCCGCAATTTTCGCAGGACCAGGAGGTGATTCCACGTCGACCAGGTCATGCCGTTCACTAGCCAAGGACATGAGGCCTTTCCAGTTGGGTCGTTTGCATATTATATAAATGCAGGAATTAACGTCCCTGGAGCTTCCAGTGGCTAATTACGTAAGACAGCGGCTCCACAGGCCTCTGTGATGGACTTGCTATCATAGATAGCTCAATTCATTGCAGCATCCCAGCAGCTATCAGAAACTTTTTCAGGAAAGAACTATCTGAGCAAGCTGGGTCGGTTCATTCCCCTGCAGAGTCAGTAAAAGACGACCAAAATTATGTGGTCCAGGCGGATGGTAAAAGGGAATCAGCACAGCTGAAATTTTCCCTTTCCAAACAATTTAAGGTGGCCGTAGATTTCATCTGGCATCACCTTTTAGAAGTTGTTTCTCTGGACAAAAATACTGCGTTACCTGATAAGAAACTGAAAGCTTCACTGGACACAGACTTTTTCGGCCGGATTAGGGACACCGTCCCTCAGTTTCCGACCCAGTCCAGAAATGTCATGGACATTTGAACTTTTGAATGACTCTATATTCAAGCTAGCCTCAAAGACTGGCAAATTAGGTTTCTTATCGCCTAGCGCTATTCAGCGGCCTTTCATCAATGCAAGACATAATTTTGAAACAGCAGGACTATGCATGCCGAGAGTTCCTCTGCGTTTGGACGACTAGGCTGAAAACCTGGAATTGTCATTGCCGGCGTCCATGTCTATTATTCCAGTATACTGGAGACGACAATATTGTCTAATAGAATTTAGACGCATTATCTCACGCAGATCACCTTACCAAGAAGAACTTGGACGGCATTCTTCAGGGTTACGGCAGCAAGTTAACACTTCAGAACGATGTTCAGAGTCTGCTTCAATTGCTCCGACATCTCGGTTTCTTAGTAAATGAAAAGAAGTTGGATCTAGTGCCGTCCTATTCATTCACCAACATGGGAATGAGCTTAGAGACGCACAACAAACTCATTCGTCTGCCGTTAACCAGAGCGATATTAGTCAGTTGTTATGCTCGCTTTTGCCTTCACTCAGATGTAGTAACAGCGAGAGAATTCATCAGACTGACAGGTTTGTGTGTAGCGCTGCGAATATTATTCCGATGAAGCGAATACACACTCATCCACTCCACAGATATTTTATCTCAGAATTGGAGTGTGAAGACTCATTCGCTCGAATCGAACATTGTCTTGTCGAATCAAGTGAACAAGGGTTTCAGACTTGGGTAGATTTTCAGTGGTTTACTCAAGGAGTACCACTGCAACTGCCGGATCCGAGTTTAACGATAATGACGGATGCGAGTCAAACAGGTTGCGGGGCATCTCTGAGCCCAACAGATTCAGGGTACCAGGGTCTTTAGGATCCGCAGTTCCTAACAAGTACATAAACATCAAGAAACGATGTCAATATGGTTTGCACTACGTCAATGAATGAACATTCTTCAGAATTCGCATGTTCAAATTCTGTCCGACAATTCAACAGTAGTAGCGTATTTTCGGAACCTGGGAGGCACTCATTCCATTCCGTTATTCAATTTAACAGAAAGGATCCTTCTGTTTGTCCTAGAGCATCAAGTTCTTCTATCGGTCAGTCATATTCCGGGTCGTCTGAACGTTCTAGCTAACTCCCTTTCTCGGATAGGTCATATGTGGTCGTCAGAATGGACTCTCAACAACGATTTTTAATCAGATTTGCTACTAATGGGATTGTCCAAGGGTAGACTTTTTTGCGACGCATCTCAACTATCAGTTGCAGATGTATGTGTCGCCGTGTCCAGATCCTCGAGCGTTTGCAGTAGACGCTCTCTCGATCTCTTGGGACGGAACGATAGGATACACGTATTCTCCAGCGCCATTGATTCTGCAGATATTGCTCAAGATAAAGCAGTCTCACTGCAAATTCTGTTGGTAGCATCTCTGTCACCCCAGAGACCATGGATAAATCTTTTTAGGTGTCTGCTGTGGGACATGCTGTTGAAGCTTCCTCCACGAGAGGATCTTCTTTCGCAGGGGAAATCGCGCACACTGCATCACAACCCGCAAGGTCTCAACCTTCACGTATTTTTGTTGTGCGGTAATTTTTGCACGGCAAGCAATTTACAGGACGAGCAGTGGACACAATTTCTAACTGTAGGAGGACATCCTCTTCGCTAAATTATGCTGCTAAGTGGAAGGTTTTCTCGCGGTGAGGTATGGATCATTCTGTTGATACCTATGCACATCATGATAGTTTACAGATTGGATCTAATGTCTCTTTATCTAAGTTGTGGAAAACTTTTCGATATATAGACTTAGAACCCTTAGATTAATTCCTAAGTGGAATTTAGCTTGGGTTCTTCTTAAGCTTAAAGAAGCACCATTTGAGCCTCTCGATACAATGGACTTCAAATTCTTATGTTATAAGACAGCTTTCTCTTAGCCTTCTCTTCGGCTAGAAGAGTTAGTGAGCTTCAGGCACTATCTGTTGATGATTCTCACTTTCGTAGTGTAGGTAATACTATTAACTTGACTACTAAGGTTGGATTTTTGACTAGAATCAGGCTCCTATAAGTATCCGGAACCTATTATTATTAAGGCTCTTCCGTCTTCAGACGGGCATAGACCTTTAATCTGTCCTGTTAGAGCTATACGTTTTTTACAAACGTAGATCTGAGTTTATCAGAAAGGGACGTAAACGTCTCTTTCTGTCTCTGCTGCCTAATAGTAGGGACATTATGGTCCATTCTATTGCAAGGTGGATTCAATTAACTATCTGTACTGCTTATGAAAAATTATCTTCAACTCAGCAGTCTGTGCTTAAGATTTTGGCGCATGAAGTATCTGTTACGGCAGTGTATCTGTCCTGCTGCCCTCTTCGCTCTGGGGTATTTGACCCAGGGCTAGGGAAATGTGGTGGGGGGGGCGGGGGGGGGGATGGTGTTCCCATATATCACCTGCTTTATAGTGAAAAGCAAGGGAATACCTCCTCTGGAGTCAGTAATTCCGAGTCGGTGCCGGGATGGTTTTAAAGTGTAAAGCTAATTCATATAATATTTTTAAAAGTGTAGCTCGGTGTGAAACATTTGTATATGCCACGGATCATACGAGCGCTAATATACAATCCTCGAACACTTTTTAATGAGTATAAAGAGTCTCATTATCTGGACTATCTTTAATTATTGGCTTTCCTTTAATAAGATTAGTATAAGGGATTATACAGGATGTTAATAGAGATCATTGATGATTATTGTGCTCAATTACGGAATGGTATTGTGTCTTTCTTTTTTGATACAAACAAGAAAGATACATGTAAAACCTGTGCTCCTCTTCTCCTTGAGGGGATAATTCTGTTTTCATGTAATTGAGTCTATTGGATTTTCTTTTATGTTGAAGGCCCTCCAGCCTTTTTTCTATTCAGCTAAGTCTGGATCATTGGTACAGTATAAAAATGTTAAAAAATTTATAGTAATTTGTATATTTTTTATACTTACCAATGACCCAGATGGGGATGGCCCTCCCATGAGTTGGGAACTCATACCTCCCCGCTGATTACATAACACTTACCAGGCACTGGTTGTAAGAATGACATTTGCGCCAATTTCGGGAGCTCCTTGACACTGCGCATGCGCAGTGGATAGAAAGTATGTAGGACCATATAGGACATTGAATTTAAGTTTTTGATGCAAATTTTGGGGATTGGGGGGTCAAATTTGTGTTTGGCCCTATAATTTAAGTAGTTAGCACCAGCTAAGTCTGTGTCATTGTTAAGTATAAAAAATATATAAATTACTATAAATTTTTTAACTTTTCTTTAAAGATCTTCTTCAGATCCAGCAGTCGGAATATTTTGATATTTGGTATGCAGCATCCTTAGAGGGGTGAGATTCAAGTTTGTTGAAGCCAAGTCCCTGGGTTCATATTTGGGCTCACTGTGGGAGCCCGAATTATAACTTAGTTCAATATGAGGAATTTTTCTTTAAAAATCTTCTTCTTCAGATTCAGCGGTCGGAATGTTTTGATATTTGACATGCGGCATCCTCAGGGGGGTGTGATTCAAGTTTGTTAAATCAAAGTCCCTGGGTTCATATTTGGGCTCCCTGTGGGAGCCCGAATTTTAACTTTGTTCAATATGAGGAATTTTTTTTTAAAAAGCTTCTTCTTCAGATTCAGCAGTTGGAATGTTTTGATATTTGGCATACAGCATCCTTAGTAGGGTGAGATCCATGTTTGTTCAAGCCATGTCCCTAGGTTCATATTTGGGCTCACTGTGGCAGGGGAGGGGTGGTCTTCAAAAAATTCCTGTACACAAAGCAGAATTTTTTTTTTCCTCCCAAACATTACGTGTACGCTCCCTGTAAAACACTGCCAATCGACTCCCCATTAACTGCTCTATGAGGTGGGGTATCAAAACCTAAAGATGTGACTTCAATAAGACGTACTATCGGTTATAATTAGCACAAAGTGTTTCCCAGTGTATTGACAAGGTTATGCTTCCGACACAAAATAGGATCTCCATACATCATTTCTCTGCAAAACAGCCGCTGATAATTAGGGAAACAAGCGAAACGCTCCCAAACTACACAAATAAAAATAAAATCGTTAAAATTTATTTCGAAATATCATACAAAATGACTTTTGAAGGCAGTTTCGATCTCGCATGAATATTTGTGAAGACCTTGTCATTACTTTTTGTCGATGTCGGTGTTTCTTTGATCCCGTAATTTTTGGATACCAATTAGCACTTTTTTCCAACCAGTCGGGCAAATACTATTTTTAATATCAAAGGGAAATTTAAAAAACGCGTTTCGTGTCGAATATAAAGTAAAAATCAGTGCGATTTCGTCCTTGAATTTGTAAAATCTGACTATTATTAGCGAAGTTACGCCAAAAATGGAAATAATAAAAAAAATCTCATTTGTAATAGGTTGAAGAACCTTTCGAAAAGAGTCATTCAAATACACACCTTTTTTATTCTGTAATGGTAGACATATTCCGGACATTGAAAAAGAACTTTACACAATTTGGCTGCATTTCCAGGTATTCGCATGAAGGACATCTAATGTCGACTTAACAGGTTGAGAACAACGTAGTTTTGTTACCCCCTAAACGGCCCAAATTGCCAGAGTTATTAGACTCAGACGTCTGGAGACCTGATCTAAATCACCCCTACCTCAAAACACCTCATTCTTATATAATACACAGATCTGTGTGTTATTTATTTTGGAAGTGTGTGTGTGTGTGTGTGTGGGGGGGGGGGGGATATATAAGAGGGGGTGTGACATTGGGGGGGGATGTGATATTAATCAGGTCTCCAGACGTCTGTGGTTAGACTAAGCAGCGGGACCTGGGGGCGGGATGCACAGCAACTCCGAACAACGACATCCCCTTTAATCCGAGGATGATATACAACATTTCTCAATAAAAAAAATAAGCGTTCAACGGGTAATGTTGGATTTCAAGGTGTGCAGAGAACGAGCTGGTCCATTGCGAACTCGCCCCAGTGTCGCAGCAAAGCATCCATGTTTTACAAGGCGATGTTCTCACTCAACTTGGCGGGGCAAAAATACAAAAAGAATACCCAAAATACAGGTGCAGAATGTTAATCTGCCCTCCACCCCCCCCCCCCCCCAAAAAAAAAAAATGTTCTTGGTAAAAAAAAATGCAGTGGAAGATCAGTCGGGTATAGATATTATCTGACTGTTTGGTAGGTTGGGGGGGTGGGGGGGGGGGGGGGGGGGGGGGGGGGGCTAAGTACAAATTCAATGGAGGCAGAGAGCCGACTGTTATGGGCCTACCATCTTGCCATCAGAGGGTGCAGTTGCATTGGCCAAACCCACAAACATTTAATGTCTGTGTTTCTGTCTCCTAATATTCAGTGTTGCTGTAAGCCTACTACTTGTGGGCCTAGGCCTATTAAAAAATCCTGGTGAACTTGTGTGGGGTGGGAATCTTATGCAGCATCAAGTGGGATATGCAAGTGCGATATAGGTATTGCTCCTTGCCGTATGGGGCGGAACAAAATTTCCTGACAGACTAAAGTAATTTCCAGACTGATTTCAGGTGTGGAACCAAAAATCCCGGATGTAAGATGACGCTGTGCTGAAATCGTCTATTATGATTGAATAACACGTGAGTCAATTCCTCTCCAACACAGATTCGTCCAGCATGCGATTCGCCCTATTGTTCAGGTGAACAAAATATTCTTTTACATTGAACCATGCAGGGCCTTTGAAAGACTGTGGATGACCAAGACTGTAATTGTGGATATCCTGGAACCCATCAACGGTACATGGAGAGAAATTCTAAACAGAAACACTAACAGAATGGGATTTTCACATATGTATCGTCTCAACCCATGTGAAAGAATCATTTCATTGAACCGAGGGTCAATTGAACGACAACCTACGGTCCATCTATAGAAATATGTTGTGCTCGGTGTCCTTTTTTCACTGAAACTGAGAGCACATTTTGTGAGTGGAAACCTCACTCCTCGAGTGTTTTAGCAGAGACCCTTCTTTATGTGGCAAGATGGGACACGATGTGTCTGAATGTATCTGAGATCAGTTAAAAATAAAAAATTGGCAAAATTTGGGAGTGTTTTCAGTTTCCCGTCTGAACTCCGCAAAATTAGAAGAAACATATACATATATTTTAAATTTCGTTAAAAAACGATGCGTATAGCTTGAGGTTTGTTGCTTTGAACCACTGAGAAAAGCAGACCCAGGCTGTTGTGATATAACTGAATATAACACAACACTTAACATGATCAGTTATTGAGTTCTCGTGACAGCAATATAATTTGGTAGCAATAACATTTCCTAATCCGAACTAATCCTTTAATTACCCTTCCAAAGACGTAAAATAAGAGCCGACAGTTGCTACTGATTGTTTCTGAAACAGCCTCTGGTCGCAATGAAAACATTGACATTAGATAAAGCATAAATTACTCCTATGAAGTTTATTCTTTTGAGATTTCCAAATTCAGAAACTGATTAAATTGAATTACAATTATGTATATCTATATACTTTTATATTTGCACAGCGACTTGTAAAGAAAATTTTTTTTCTTACATTCTACCTATCATTTAACAATTTTATTAGCACTATGACAAATATTGAAATTATTTTGAATCTATTTATAGGAAAAGACAGCGCTCGTGTGGTGTTTTCCAACAAATAGTTGCAACACGATGAGAAAAAATTCAATTTCTAACATTCGGTCTGTCACTTAAGTTAACCGTACACATGTATATTAGCACTACGAAAAAGCCCTGGGCTGATTTAATCAGTGGACCGACTTAGGGGCATACCCTAGTTGCTGACTTTATTTTTGGCCGACTTCTCCCATGGGCGACATCCCACCATTATTTATTTATTTATTTATTTATTTATTTATTTTTTTTTTTTTTTTATTTATTTTTTTTTTTTATTATTTATTTATTTATTTATTTATTTATTTATTTATTTATTGGGGTTTAGGGTCACATATTTCTGCACAATGGCTACTCATGACCATGACAGTTTTACGGGTGGAGGAAGCCGGAGTACCCGGAGAGAACCACCGAGCAACGGCGAGGCAACTGTCAGCTCCCCAACATACTAACTCCACACAAGCAGGGTTAGCATTGGTTGAAGACAAGTGCACCATCAACGTGCAGTACACCTTAGTACACGACATCACCGTGCCCCCAAATGGACAATGTGGGTGAAGTGTCTTGCCTAAGGACTCAACGTGGTTGCCGCAGGTGGGATTTGAATGACTTCCCACCATTTAACTCTTTGTAGACTTTATACCACAATAACAAAGCTTGAATTTTTTTTTTGCGACAATTTATTGGAAAACATCCAGAGGTGTTTTGAATATATAGTTACAATGACACTGTAGCTTAACTTGTGTGTTGTGTTTGATGAAAAGGATAATGTTCAATGTTTATGAAAGGATTATGAAATAAGACAAGAATTGTGATAATTGGGAATATGTTCATTTCTGTTCCCTGTATGCTATGTTTATGATAAAAATAATATGAGGTGTACACTGTACTAAAGAGCTGAGGGGTGGGTTAATATGACCTCACTGTTAATGTATGTGGCCCTCACAGTTAACGTATATCAACAAAAGTTACCAAGTTACAGTGAAATTATTCCAAAACGAGTCATCCTATCAAGTTACATTAAAATCCCTTCATAAATATGGCCTGTAGACTGTGCTAAAGGTTTTTGGGCTTCGGGCCCCTGTAGCCATCAGTTTCCCAATTGCATCCAAAGGGGACGTTCTCATCTAGACATTATATGAAGTCAACCTACCAAGTTACAATGAAATCCCTTAATAAATATGACCTGTAGACTGTGCTAAAGGTTTTTGGGCTTTGGGCTCTGGCAGCCATCATGGTTGTATGATCGCAACCAAAAGGGGACATTCTCATCTGGGCATCATCTGGAGTGATCCTACAAAGTTACAATGAAATCCCTTCATAAATATGACCTGTAGACTGTGCTCAAGGTTTTTGGGCTTCGGGCCCCCGGAGCCGTCACAGTTGACCAATTACGACCAAAAGGGGATGTCATCATCTAGGCATTATATGGAGTCAAACTTATGGGTTACAATTAAGTCCTTCCACAAATATGACCAATAGACTATGCTAAGGGTTTTGGGGTTTTGGGTTCGGGCAGCCATCAAGGCTGAATGATCGCAACCAAAAGGGGACGTTCTCATCTAGACATTATTTAGAGTCATCCTACCAAGGTACAATGAAATCCCTTCATAAATATCACCTGTAGACTGTGCTAAAGATTTTCGGGCTTTGGGCCCCTGTAGCCAACACAGTTGCCTAATGGTGTCCAAAAGGGGCTGTTCTCATCTAGACATTACATGAAGTCATCCTACCAAGTTACAATGAAATCCCTTCATAAATATGATCTGAAGACTGTGCTAAAGGTTTTCGGGCTTTAGGCTTGGCCAGCCATCATGGTTGAATGATCGCAACCAAAAGGGGACATTCTCATCTGGACATCATCTGGAGTGATCCTATGAAGTTACAATGAAATCCCTTCATAAATATGACCTGTAGACTGTACTCAAGATTTTCGGGCTTCAGGCACCTGTAGCCATCACAGTTGACCAACCATGACCAAAAGGGGGATGCCATCATCTAGGCATTATATGGAGTCGACCTGACAAGTTACAATGAAATCCTTCCATAAATACGACCTACAGACATGCTAAAGGTTTTTGGGCTCGGGCAGCCATCAAGGCTGAATGATCGTGAATGAGGGGACGTTCTCCTCTGGACACTATTTGGAGTCATCCTACCAAGCTACAATGAAATCCCTTCATAATTATGACCTGTAGACTGTTCTAAAGGTTTTTGGGCTTTGGGCCCCTGAAGCCATCACAGTTGCCCAATCGTGTCCAAAAGGGGACGTTCTCATCTAGACATTATATGAAGTCAACCTACCAAGTTACAATGAAATCCCTTCATAAATATGACCTGTAGACTGTGCTAAAGGTTTTTGGGCTTTGGGCTCGGGCAGCCATCATGGCTGAATGATCACAACCAAAGGGGACAATCGCATCTGGGCATCATCTGGAGTGACCTTATGAAGTTACAATGAAATCCCTTCATAAATGTGACCTGTAGACTGTACTCATGGTTTTCGGGCTTCGGGCACTTGTAGCCATCACAGCTGACCAATCACGACCAAAAGGGGATGTCATCATCTAGGCATTATATGGAGTCAACCTAATAGGTTACAATGAAATCCTTCCATAAATATGACCTTTTACCTATGCTAAAGGTTTTTGGGCTCGGGCACCCATCAAGGCTGAATGATCGCGATCAAAATGGGACGTTCTCATCTAGACATTATTTGGAGTCATCCTACCAAGTTACAATGAAATCCCCTCATAAATGTGACCTGTAGACTGTGCTAAAGGTTTTCGGGCTTCGGGCACCTTTAGCCATCACAGTTGCCCAATCATGTCCAAAAGGGGACGTTCTCATCTAGACATTATATGAAGTTAACCTACCAAGTTACAATGAAATCCCTTCATAAATATGACCTGTAGACTGTGCTAAAGGTTTTCGGGCTTCGGGCTCGGGCAGCCAACATGGTTGAATGATTGCAACCAAAGGGGACAATCTCATCTGGGCATCATCTGGAGTGATCCTGTGAAGTTACAATGAAATCCCTTCATAAATATGACCTGTAGACTGTGCTCAAGGTTTTTGGACTTCGGGCACCAGTAGCCATAACAGTTGACCAATCACGACCAAAAGGGGATGTCATCATCTAGGCATTATATGGAGTCAACCTAACAGGTTACAATGAAATCCTTCTATAAATATAACCTTTTGCCTATGCTAAAGGTTTTTGGGCTCGGGCACCCATCAAGGCTGAATGATCACAACCAAAATGGAACGTTCTCATCTAGACATTATTTGGAGTCATCCTACCAAGTTACAATGAAATCCCTTCATAAATATGACCTGTAGACTGTGCTAAAGGTTTTCGGGCTTCGGGCACCTTTAGCAGTCAAAGTTGCCCAATCATGTCCAAAAGGGGACGTTCTCATCTAGACGATATATATGAAGTCAACCTACCAAGTTACAAAGAAATCCCTTCATAAATATGACCTGTAGACTGGGCTAAAGGTTTTTCGGGCTTCGGGCTCGGGCAGCCATCATGGCTGAATGATCGCAACCATACGGGACAATCTCATCTGGGCATAATCTGGAGTGATCCTACCAAGTTACAATGAAATCCCTTCATAAATGTGACCTGTAGACTGTGCTAAAGGTTTTCGGGCTTCGGGCACCTTTAGCCATCACAGTTGCCCAATCATGACCAAAAGGGGACGTTCTCATCTAGACATTATATGAAGTTAACCTACCAAGTTACAATGAAATCCCTTCATAAATATGACCTGTAGACTGTGCTAAAGGTTTTCGGGCTTCGGGCTCGGGCAGCCAACATGGTTGAATGATTGCAACCAAAGGGGACAATCTCATCTGGGCATCATCTGGAGTGATCCTGTGAAGTTACAATGAAATCCCTTCATAAATATGACCTGTAGACTGTGCTCAAGGTTTTTGGACTTCGGGCACCAGTAGCCATAACAGTTGACCAATCACGACCAAAAGGGGATGTCATCATCTAGGCATTATATGGAGTCAACCTAACAGGTTACAATGAAATCCTTCTATAAATATAACCTTTTGCCTATGCTAAAGGTTTTTGGGCTCGGGCACCCATCAAGGCTGAATGATCACGACCAAAATGGAACGTTCTCATCTAGACATTATTTGGAGTCATCCTACCAAGTTACAATGAAATCCCTTCATAAATATGACCTGTAGACTGTGCTAAAGGTTTTTGGGCTTCGGGCACCTTTAGCAGTCAAAGTTGCCCAATCATGTCCAAAAGGGGACGTTCTCATCTAGACGATATATATGAAGTCAACCTACCAAGTTACAAAGAAATCCCTTCATAAATATGACCTGTAGACTGGGCTAAAGGTTTTTCGGGCTTCGGGCTCGGGCAGCCATCATGGCTGAATGATCGCAACCATACGGGACAATCTCATCTGGGCATAATCTGGAGTGATCCTACCAAGTTACAATGAAATCCCTTCATAAATATGACCTCTAGACTGTGCTAAAGTTTTTCGGGCTTCAGGCCCCTGTAGCGGTCACAGTTGCCCAATCACGTACAAAAGGGGACTTTCTCATCTAGACATTGTATGAAGTCAACCCACCAAGTTACAATGAAAGTCCTCAATAAATATGACCTGTAGACTGTGCTAAAGGTTTTCGGGTTTTGGGCTCGGGCAGTCATCACAGTTGGCAGATCATGCCCAAATGGGGAAATTTTCATCTAGACATCATAAGGAGTCATCCTACCAAGTTACAATGAAATCCCTCCACATTAAACATGTCCTGCAGACTGTGCTAAAAGTTTTTGGGTTTCGGGCTTGGGCTGTCATAACGGTTGATAGATCATGCCCAAAAGGGGACGTTCTCATCTAGGCATTGTACAGAGGCATCCTACCAAGTTACAATGAAATCCCTACATAAATACGACCTGTAGACTGTGCTAATGGTTTTCGGGTTTTGCGCTCGGGCAGCCATACCGGTTGCCCGATCGCGACCAAAAGGGACGTTCTCATCTAGACATGACCCCAAACCTACATATGAAATTTCGTGACGATCAGACAAGAACTGCAGGGTGTAGCCCATGCTAAAGGAAGATGTGAACAGACTCACAGACTAACAGACTTCTGCACGCGTGATGGCAATAGCTTATCTTGACTATGTCAAGTTAAGCTAAAAATGAGAAAAAAAAAACAAAACAATTTCTACAGCCCTGTGTCTTGCAGCACACTGAGAGACCATGTGTTTGAGTGTTGTTTTCTTAATACTGGATACCTGTCTTTTCCACCTAAGATCGCCGTATGTACATGTGCCGAGTCGACGTCCAGTAAGAGCAGGCTTCGATACCCTTATAATTTAAAGTCCCCCCTCCATAAATAACAACACAGCTTATGACCCCTGATTGAAACATATGCTACGCGCTCGTTTCAGTCAGAAGTCATAAGATATGCTTTGGAAGCAAAAAATTAAGATAAAAACCGAAAAAAAAATGGGAATGACGAATTTCGTGTATAGCGCTGGCCGATTTTTACAGTTATGTCACGTAAAGTGTTAAATGCAGATATGAATATTACACAGTAATTACACTTGAATATTTCTCCATTTGAACTTTATATGGCAAGATTATTTTAATGTGATTTTTTGTTTTTGTTACAAATTACAATTAATTGAATATATTGATATATATGCATTCCCAATAAATTATAGCAAAATACAGAATAAATTTCAAAAAGATATTTAATAACATTTGATAAATAAAAGTTGTCAGAAAGGTTAAAAACGACATCTCAAAAGTGTTATGCTGGGAAACCCCGTTAATTAGCTCCGCCCACTCATAAAAAGTTCCTCTATAAATAGACACAGAGATCTTAATTTAATCGGATTAACAGTGACTGTATTATGTAATCATATGTAACAACTGGGGTAATTTTGAAGACAACTTTTACAGGGACTGTACACGTAATGAAGGCCACCCACCACCCCCCTTTTTGAAGGAAATTTTTTTTTCACGATTTCGAATGGTACACCGACCCCCCCACTAACCACCAATCTGGTCTAAATTGTCCAAATTTAAATGCTTTCACTTGCATTTCATCTTCCTATTTCATTCTAACAATCAGTCCAATTTTTTAAGCTGTCCAAAGGGAGGTAACCAACAAAACAAAGACATATGCAACTTGATGCAGCTCTATCAGTGTCGGAGCAAATTTTTCTTTAATTACATCTGGTTTCAGCTTTCCAAACAACATAAAGGGTAAGTAGATGGTACAATATCATATTTAGTGCTCAATAGTCATGAATTCATCAGAATTCATGAGCATAAAAACCTGATTTCATGTATCCATTTATTTTCACAACGTCCTGCAACATTGAGCGGGCTGACATGACAACATGTGTACTTTCTGAGTTTTCTCGGTGAGTTTTCTGTGAACTTCAACTTACAACTGAAGGATGAGTATTTTACAGGGGAGTAGGAAGGTAAAAATATTTGGGGTGGTGACTGACTATATTCATTAATTGTGTTGCATTTACTCACAGAGTCAAAGACATTGGGCAAGTCGTTCAACCCATTTCCCAATGTAACAGTGAATGTAATGGCAAACACTGGCCAGCATTATTCACTGAAACTGCCATTCACTTTTTATTATCTTTTCACTTTTTGGTTTCAAAAACATAGCTTATGATCCCATCATTAGAATGAGTTCATTGAGCTTGTCCCAATGATGTGTTATAAGCTTTGTTTTTGAGACAAAAAATGAAAAATTTTAGTCAACAATTTTTTTCCAAGTGTCGTCTTCTATCCACATTGGTTAATGGGTTAATCTGGTGTCTGAGAGCCATAGGTGACCTCCCAATTCATAATAACTACCCCAATATACTGTAAAATCATCCCAAAATGCATCTCAACAAATTCCAATTATAATTATTTGTTAAAAGTATGTGAGGAAAAAATTTAGACCACCTGGAAAAATGAGAGTTTTGGAGCTGCTGGACCACCAGACTCACCTAAACACCCACCCACCCACCCTGGCCTTGTGTATCAGAATTTTTTGAAGAGTGTGATACAAGTTTGTTAAATCAAAGTCCCTGGGTTCATATTTGGGCTCCCTGTGGGAGCCTGAATTATAACTTAGTTCAATATGAGGAATTTTTCTTTAAAAATCTTCTTCTTCAGATTCAGCGGTCGGAATGTTTTGATATTTGGCATGCAGCATCCCTAGGAGGGGGAGATTCAAGTTTGTTCAAACCAAGTCCCTGGGTTCATATTTGGGCTTCCTATGGGAGCCCAAATTATAACTTAAGTTCAATATGAGGAATATTCTTTAAAAAATATTTTTGTTTACATCCACTGGTCTGAATTTTTGGATATTTGATATAAGCTTTTCTAAGGAGGGGCAGATGCAACTTGTTGAAATCAATTCCCTGGGTTTTATATTTAGGCTACCATGTTAGGTGAGCACCCTCAGGCCCCCTGGGGCCTCCTGTTTTACAACTCTCTTCTTTCTTATCTCCTCCACCCAAATCCTTACTTATTGCTGTCATTTATTGCCCATCATTTAAAAACGCAGCTTCAAACCATCCCATTTCACCTGGTAATGCTAATTTTTCAGATTTTATTGACGAGTAATGGTAGTCGATTTCAGTGTAAACAATTTGATTGTGCCTAGTAATGCATCAAAGGGGACAACTCTAGCTTGGTTCATATCAGTCAGGATTGGCATCACATCAGCCAAGTTTGAAGCCATATCTGCCAAGCTTGATAATGGGCAATTCTGGAAAAGAAAATCCGATCTAATAAATAATATTCATGTTGTTCAATCTACCTGTGGTATAAATGTTTTGGTGTGGAAATTGGTTTGTGTAAGGATATTGGCAGGCTATGTTGTTTTAAGTCATGTTTTACTTTTTCTGTTTTTTTGTAGGTGAACATAGTAGATCCTTTGAAGCTGACAGAAGAATTCAATACTATCTTAGCTGATAGAATCATAGCAACAAATGTTAAAGCCAAGATGCTGCTACACAAAGGATTGTAAGTCTTATTTTTTACAGCAGTATTTGCATTTCAGACTGCAAGTTCTGTGTTAGTATTAAACTATTTGAACTCTCCAATCTCAGTGTCTTGCCTGCTTTGCCTAACTGCTTTGCCTAACTACAGCCCCTTCAGTTAGAATCTCACGGTCATGATTAGCCATTGTGCATAAGTATGTGACTTTAAACACCAATAAATAAATAAATAAATAGTTAGAATCTCACATCTGATTTGACAAAAAGCATTATGTGATTATATCTGTTTTTAATGGATGCATGTACTATTTTTAATAATCATTTCACTGTCTTTGGTAACAAAATTTCTGTTTATATAAACTTTTGCCAGAAATATTGTTTTACAGCATGCATAAAGCCACAAGCTGCCCTTTGCAGATCCCTTAGTATCCAAGAACAGCAAGGCTATGAAATTGCTTTATGGAGGACATAGCCAAACCTTGGACCAAGGAGGGGCATTAAGCCAAACCATTGGACCAAGGAGGGGCATTATTATAAGTTGTGTACCTTGCACAAGAATCCTTGTAAAATATTTAACCCTTTACCAAACGAATCGACCACATCCACCCGCGTAATATGCAAATTCAGCAGCTAAAAAAATACTATTTTTCAAAATATTTCAACAAAATCATATCATGTGACCCCTCTTTGGAACGAGCTCGTTGAGCACGTTCAAGTGAGGAGTGACATGATATGGTTTTGTTGAAATGTTTTGAAAAATTTTAAAAAATGTTATTTAAAATAATAAATTTTTATATTGTCTGCATTGGGTAAAGGGTAAAGCTTATAACAAAAACACAAATCTCATTTGCATCAACAGAATTTGTTCATTTTGTTGGTAGACTGTTTAATGCACTCTTATTATTTTATCAGGTACTTTAAAGAGACAGATGGCAGTTATATAGAGAAAGACGTTGGAAACGTATCTGAAAACTCTGAAGTTACTTTTGAATTTTTTGTGAGAACACAAAAGAAAAGTGAGCAAGGTATTTATTTGATAACTATATCACTGTTTCTATTTTCAGTAGTTTCACACACTCTTGTATGCTTTTGCAATACTAAATATCACTCATTGAATTTACAGGAGAGTCTATTTGAAATACTTTGTATCCCTGTGAACTGAATAGACACTTTACTGGATAAGCAAGTTGATCATGGCTCCAAAGTTCTATATTGAAACCATTCGGTCAGTAAGAGCGAGTATTCGAGTGGACGACTATGAGGCAAGCATAGATCTAAAGGACGTCTACTTTCATGTCCTGGTACATCCGGCATTCAGAAAGTAGTGTGTTTTGCCAGGCAAGGAGAGGTTTATCAGTTCAGAGCAATGTGCTTTGGTCTGAACCTAGCTCCTTGGGCTTTCAATCAGATAATGAACTCGGTATCATCATACTTCCGAGCTCATTCGTCTGAGGTAACGTCGGCTTACTTGGACAACATTCTTTAGAGATATGGCAACAGAAATTTTCTTCAGAATGATGTTCATAGTCTGCTGCAATTGTTCCGATGCCCCGGTTTTCATAGTAAACTAGAAAATGTCGGATCTAGCTCTGTCCAAGTCGTTCATTCACTTGGGAATGAGCTTCAAGACTCACAACAATCTGGTTCATCTTCCGTTACTCAGAGCGAAATTAGTCAGTTGTTATGCTCGCTTTTGTGTAAACTCTCATGCAGTAACAGTGAGGGAGTTTATGTGACTGATTGGGCTGTGCAGAGCGGCTGCGGATCCTATTCCGATGGGCCGCCTGCGCACGCGTCCCCTCCAGATATTCTTTACTCAGAACTGGAGTGTGAAGACGCATTCACTCGAAACCAGTATTGGTTTAACGGACCGAGTAATGTCAATCTGGCTAGCACTACAACATTGGATTCGTCAAATAGCAAATGTCCATGTTCAAATTCTGTCGGACAACTCGACTGTAGTTGCTCTACCTGTTTGACGATCTCAAACTTCAGCCCATCACTATTAAGGGCTATAGGTCTATATTATCAGACACTTACGCTCATCATGATAACTTGGCTATTGGATCAGATACTTCTTTATCCAAGCTAGTTAGAAATTTCTCTATTAATAGACCTAGAACCCTCAGATTAATTCCTAAGTGGAATTTGGCTTGGGTTCTGCTGAAGCTCCTTTTCAGCTGTTAGACGATGAAGAGTTCAAATTCTTGACCTATAAAATGGCATTTCTCTTAACCTTTGCACCTGCTAGAAGAGTTAGTGATCTTCACGCATTATCTGTTGATGATTCCCATTACCGTAGTGTGGGTAATACTATTACCCTCACTACGCTAGTGGGCTTTTTGGCTAAGAATCAGATTACAGATAAGCGGCCAGAGCCTACTGTCATTAAGGCTTTACCGTCCTTGGATAACCGTAGACCCTTGCTGTGTCCAGTCAGAGCAATGCGCATTTATAAACATCAATCAGATTTTATTAGAAAGGGAAGAAAATGTTTCTTTCTTTCTTTGATTCCTAACAGAAAAGATATTTCTGTTCATTCTGTCGCTAGATGGTTTCAGTTGGCAATACGTATTGCCTATGAAAAGCTATCTTCCGATCAACGTTCTGTCAACAAGATTTCAGCACAAAGAGGATAGAGCACAGTCCACTTCTTGGGCTTATTCTAACAGTATAGCCATTACTGGTCTTATGAAGGCTGCATACTGGACACAGCCCTCTTCATTTACCAAGTTTTACCTTAGAAATTTAGAGTCCATCTCCGGTGACCTTTGATCTTGGGGTCCTCTTTCTGTTGCTCAGAATGTTGTCCACTAATATTGCATCTATAAGGTCTTTAGGCAGTCTGCTCGAGCACTGACACCGTTCCTCTGCACTCTTCATTCTGAGGAATTTTACCTCAGAACAAGGGGAAGGGGGGGGGGGGGGGGGTTCCCCTATGTTATCTGGCTTTATAGTGAAAAGCAAGAGAATACCTCCTCCAGAGACAGTAGTCCAGCGTCGGTGCTGGGTAGTTTTAATGTGTAGCTCGGTGTGAAGCAATAACTATGTCTCATTTATGTACTGTTTTCAAAGTGTAGCTCACTGTGAAGCATTTGTATATGTTACGTGTCATACGAGCGTTTATATTCAATTCTCGGACACTTTTAAAAGAGTATAAAGAGTCTCATTCTCTGAACTATCTTTATACCCCCTGCAAACAAAGTTTGGGTGGGGGGGGGGGGTTATATAGGAATCACCCTGTCCGTCCGTCTGTCTGTCCATCTGTCCGTCTGTCCATCCATATAAGCGCAACTCCTAAGCCATTTGAAGAATTTTCATGAAACTTTACACAATGGAAGAACTCCATATGAAGATGTGCATGAAGTAATATAATTCCGTTCTGACATTTCTAAGGGGAGATAATCTAACTTATACATTTGGGGGGTATCACTTTATGAGCTTGCTCACAATACCTCTAGTTATATATTGGTTTCCTTCACCGAATTAGCATAAGGGGTTATGCTGGCATTAAATGGAGAAATTATGTAATTCTCAATTACATTGTTGGCGTTATGCCATTCTCTTTTCTTGTAAAAGAGGACATATGTAATTCCTATGTCTTCTCCTATTCTCCTGTAGGAGCTATCCTTTATCGAAGTAATTGAGAGATTGGGTTTTCCTTCAAGTCTTAGGCCCTCCTGCCTTTTTACAATTTAGCTAGTCTGGGACATTGGTTGTGGTATAAGAATATGATAAATTTTAAGTAATTTGTATATTTTTTATACTTACCAATGGCCCAGGCGGGGATGGGCACTCATTCCTCCCTGCTGATTATAACATTTAGCAGGCACTGTAGAAAGAATGATGGTTGGCACCAATTTCAGTTCCTTCCTGGATACTGAGCATGCACAGATCACAAAAGTATGGAGGACCATATAGGACTTAATTGTTTCGGTTTTATATGCAAATTTTGGGGATTGGGGGCAAAATTTGTGTTTGGCCCTGGATTAATTGGAGTTAGCACCAGCTGGTCTGAGCCATTTGTAAGTACAAAAAATATACAAATTACTTAAAATTTATCATTTTCCTGGTTTCCGCTCTCTCTAAAATTAAACTGGGTCAATCCAAATCGAACTTAAAATGATGAAGGAAAGACCTCTAATCATTTTGATGCCATTGTGCCAAAGTTCAAGGTCACAGTGACCTTTAACTTACAAATTTTCCTGGTTTCCGCTCACTGACTATAGTTCCACTCAGCCAAAAAAAACCCCAACTCCAACTTGAATTGCAGGTTGGGTACGATGAGAGAAAGTAATATATTTATTTTGGAATCATTGTGCCAAAAGACAAGGTAGGTCACACTGACCTTTTACTTGCAAATTTTCCTGGTTTCCGCTCTCATTGCTGTATCAGTGCATATTATGGTGGGGGATTAGCCACCCTGGTATCAAGCTCTGGTCTTTCATCTGCTCTTGGTCTTTGGGAAAATCTAATTTCCCATGTTCAGACATGGTTTACAGTTTAAATAACTGTGCATATCATGATAGTTTATAAATAGTCCAAACTAGTTATCTATGAATAAATAAACAACATAGCCTGCATTTTGATTTGTGTGTGTCTACATTAGATGTACCTAGTTTTATTTACAACCAATTCTTAACTGGTTGAGTGCTAGAAGCCACTATCAAGACTCTATTGAAAAGTGCTGAAAGCCACTTAGTGGCTTTATAGAGTGTTGCACGTCTGTTGAAACAATGTCGATATCAAATTGTATTGTTCCAATAAATTGCAACAAAATATTTATGAACAAAATCATACTAAACTAAGTTATATTTGCTGATAGCATGATATCTTAGAAAACAAAATACTCACATTACAAATCACCTATGAAAAATAATTTAGCACTCTACCACTTAAAAAGGTTGATTCTTTTTTCAAAGGAATATTTCAAATCTCTTCTTGGTATTTTATTTCATATTCAGAAGGAAGTGGTGAGGGTGCATCAACATCACAGCAAAAAACCGAAACTCAATCCAAAAATGAATTACCCTTCCAACTGCAGATTGAATACACAGATACAGAGGGAGCAAGGGCTCTTCGAGTTATAACCCAATCAAAACCTGTGACAAAAGACCGAGAAACAGCAGAAAAAGGTATCAACAATGAACAGCTACAATGTTATTTTAATATTATTTTAGTTTATAGGTGTATCACATGTAAACCAAAATGTACAGAAGTGTCATTATAAAATTGACAGAGAATTTTGACCAGATTGGGACTAGGTCTTGATATGTCAAGAATACAAATTACAAATTCACTTAACAGGAGTTTACTCTTACCTATACACAATTAACAGGTTAAATTTGTAATGAGGCCATGGTAAATGGTTTTGTGTTTTTTTAGCTCATCTTGACAAAGTCAAGCTGAGCTAATCTCATCGCTCTCCATCCGTCGTCCGTCAACACCATGTTTTGGTCTTCTCCAAAACCACTGGGCCAATTCAAGTGAAAGTTTGTGTGAGAGATGGTCCCGAAGGGGCATTGCATTTTTGTTCAACTCAACATGCCCAGCCCCATAGGGAGGGAGTGGGGGAAAATGCTCCAAAGTGTTTTTAAAATCTTCTCATGAACCAGTGTGTACAATGACTTGATATTTGTTATGGAGCTTCCTTTTGAGGTGTAGAATCAAATTTGTTCAAACGAAGTTCGTGAAGCAATATTTGGCTTTGTAATCAGAGGGATAAGATTTCTATTTCTATTTTCTGAACCGTTGGTCCAGTTTGAACCAAATTTGGTCCAGTTTGAACCAAATTTGGTATGTGGTATTATTGGGTCATAAGTACTTGACTCATGCAAAAAAAAAAAAATTCTTGCATCTCCATGGGAACCCTGGGAGCTAAAAATAGAAATATTTTCAAACGGCTATATTTACCAAACCATACAGAACAGAGAGCTGTTATTTGGTATGAAGCATCCTTAGGACCAGAAGAATTGAATGGTAAAAAAAAATTGCCATCGGTTATGTTAGGGTGTTCTGTAATGGGCATCGAAAAAATGCTGAGTCAGCATATTTGCAAACATTTAAAAAAATCTTTCCTCCAGAACCAATCGTCAGAATCTTTTTATATTCAGTATACAGCATTCATAGGGGGGTCAGATATAAGTTTGTTAAAATAAAGCCCAGGGGTTCATATTTGGGCTCAATACAGGAGCCTGAATTTTTAACTTAGGGTAATATGGGGAATACTCTTTAAAAATCTTCTTCTTCAGAACCACCAGTCAGAATCTTTTAATGTTTGGTATACATCATTGTTATGAGGGTCAGTTTCAAGATTGTTCAAACCAAGTCCCTAGGTTAATATTTGGGCTTCCTACAGAAGCCCAAATTTTAACTTAGTTCAGTATGGGAGATAATTTTTAAAAATCTTCTTCAGATCCGCCAGTCAGAATGCTTTCATATTTGGTATGCATCATCTCTAGGGGGGTCAGATTCAAGTTTGTTCAAATCGGATCCCTAGGTATATATTTGGGCATGCTATGGTATCCCAAATTTTACTTCAAGAACAAGATTGTTCAAACCAAGTCCCTATGTTAATATTTGGGCTTCCTACAGAAGCCCAAATTTGAACTTAGGCCATTAAAAAAAAACAACGTGTTCTCAGGCATTTTTGGCTGAAACATCAGACGAGGAGGGAGGTTTTTTGGGGGTTTTTTTTCAGATTGATTTAGTAACACTGGAGAAAATTATTTTATCATCGGAATTTGTGAATATACAATACATGTATTAATGTTGATGCTTGAAATCTTCTGTATTCTTCCTTTTTAGGAGCCTTTAGATGTGATAATATGAAAAAAAATATGAGGATTACATACTGAGTGCATTTTTAATATAGAAGTGATCATGTTTTCAATAAGCCCATACATCACAAGATTTCGCTGGTTCAACTTCAAATTTGTTTTCATCTCTGACTCTCCGGTACATTTGAATCACTGAACACGATGTATTCAACTCTCCAATCACAGTCCAATTCAATAAAATCTTCCAGTCAAATTTAACTAAAGCAGATACAATCATATTGCAAACAATTCATAACTTTCAAAACAATCACTTTTGTACTGGGACGTCGACTAAAAACAATCGGATATTGCAGTGAAAATATGTGACAAGAAATTAGCTTAATAGTGTCAACAGTGCTACTAAAATGTGCCGGTGCTACTAAAATGTGCCAGTGCTACGAAAATATTATCCGGGGATCAAAAATGTCCACAAAAAAAAAAATGCTGCGGCGGCCTTTTTGGTGATGCGCGCGGTACCTGAGAACCCGGGTTATTTATTTTTTTGGCCTTTGTTCAATATGGGAGATAATTTTTAAAAATCTTCATCTTCAGATCCACCAGTCAGAATGCTTTCATATTTGGTATACAACATCTCTAGGGGGGTCATATTCAAGTTTGTTCAATTCGGGTGCCTGGGTTAATATTTGGGCTCCATATGGGAACCTGAAATTTAACTTAGTACAATATGAGGGAATTTCTTCAAAAATCTTCTTCTTCAGATCCACTAGACAGAATGCTTTCATATTTGGTATACAACATCTCTAGGGGGGGTCAGATTCAAGATTGTTCAAACCAGATCCGTAGGTTAATATTAGGGCTTGCTATGGTAGCCCAAATTTTAACTTAGTGCAATATGAAGAAATGTTTTAAAAATTTCTCTTCTTCAGATCCAACAGTCAGAATGCTTTCATATTTGGTACACAACATCTCTAGGAAAGTCAGATTCAGCTGTGTTCAACTCAAGAGCCTGGGTTAACATTTGGGCTCCCTATTGGAGCCGGAATTGACAATGTTGCCGAAGAATTAAAAAAATTTTATTCAGTACCCTCTAGAGGTGTGTAACTAAGATTAATCCACATAGGTTGTATCAAGGGGCTTCATAGGAGAGCTCTACATTTTACATTATGATCAACTAAAGAAAAGGCACGATGCCCGGATTATTTTTGTCTCTCTTGAGGATTGACAGTGTATCCTATGGAGATGGATTGCTTAATGTAGATTCATTCTTGGACTCTGTTTATATTGTGTTCTGTTCAAAATGAGCGCTTCAGGCCCCGCGAAGCCTCTTGTTTTCAAATGAAGCACCTGGTGTCATCTTATTGGATGTCATGGGGCCCCCAGATTTAACGTTATAGGTAATGACGAAAACATTAAAATAATTTTTAATCTCCTCACAAACTGACTCATCAATGGCTTTTATATTTGGCATTTAAGGCCTCTTTGTAATGGCTATTTACAAGTTTGATTTAAATCAAGCCCATGGCATCATATTTATTATACCCCCACTCAAATAGTAGGTCGTATACTGGGTTACATCTGTCTGTCCATTTGTTCAAAGCACTGTTATGTGTCTAGTCTGATTTATGTCACTTTCCAAATAAATTTGAACTAACAAATTTATTTTTATGTGGCTAAAAAGTAGTTTATGAGGCTAAAATGGTTTATGTGACTACTAAGTGTGAGTGTTGTATTTTTGAAGATTTTATGTTAGGGTTAGGGAAAGGGTTATGGTTAGGGTCAGAGCTTGCTACTACTGAGAAATTAGCCTTGAAAAAGAGTTTTTATTGGTTGTCTATGCATTTTAAATTCCCCTAATATTTCAGTCACATAAACCGCGGTTCGTTAGAACATCTGTCTGTCTGCCTGTTAGTCATACCATCTGTCCATCCATCATCTGTTTGTCCATACAAACATATGGCCCATCGGATGAACGATATGACATAGTGGAATATATGACACAGTGGTGCAGAGGAGACAAACAGGATGTCACATTACGGGTTTTGACAACCATGAAAAATGTCCAGCATCAGCCATATTTTTTTCTAAAAACACTTTTCAAGCAAGAATTTCCAACTGTTGATTCAAATTTTGATTATTTTGGGTATGGAGTACAACTAGTACAATATATATAACATAGTGTACAGGTTTTTCTCTTATGCATAAATTATGCAAATTAGCCAGCCTTCTTAATCTTTTTAGAACTGTTTGTTTGTATGTGTGTTTTTTTGACATCTTCTTCCACATGGATGATCCAATCATTACCAAACTTGGCATATTGGTGTATGTTGACCTCATATTTGCATTGGATGGGTTAGATTTCATGTTCCTGCAGTAAAACAAAGATGGAAATCCCCTTCCAAAATGTGACATTGTGTGTTTTTTTTCTATATTTTCTCCCACATGTTTGGTCCTATCATCACCAGACATCCATCACTGTTGTTTGTGGCCTTCACAGTTTGCACTGGGGATGAGAGGAGTGAGTGTGTAATGGCGTGTTGAATTTATTTTCTATAAAACAAAGACAATAGTCCCACATCTCACTTTGGTTGGTGGAATCATCACAAACCTACAGTAAGAGATGTGCACGGTGTCACAGTTGATATTGGGTATTGGATTTCCTTTCCTACTGTAAAACAAAGACAATAAACCCCCTCCCATGTTATTAAAAATATATCCATCTTGGCATTATGGGAGGAGGCATATGCCACACTCGTTGGTGTCTAGGGACCAAAATTGTTGTCACCTGGCACAAAGCCAGAAGACTAGAGCAATTACCTTCATCCATCAGTCTTTCTAGAAGTCAGTCTGATCTCAACTATTAGGGTCATAGGTTTGAAACCTTGGATCATGCTTTTTGCCCATTTCATCCTAGTGCACTAGAAATCTCCATATCAGAAAAAATTATTTAAGAGTTATTGCCCTTAATATGCTTAAAAAATAATGTATAATACTTTGATACACTTGTGAAGTAGGTAGAGGTGCAGGCTGCAAGCCGAGAGGTCCTTGAATCGAATCCCACCTGCGACAACCGTGTTGTGTCCTTGGGCAAGACACTTCACCCCCATTGCCCATGTGGGGCCATGGTTGCATTATGACTAAGCCGTACTGCACATCGATGGTGCACTTGTCTTCTACCAATGCTAACCCTGCTTATGTCAAGTTAGTATGTTGGGGGGGGGGGGGGGGGCTGACAGTTGCTCACCATTGCTCAGTGGTTCTCTCTGGTACTCCGGCTTCCTCCACCCTTAAAACTGTCCAACACGGGGTAACCCTGCCTGTTGAAAGTGTCAGTAAACCCCAATAAATAAATAGATACACTTGTGATATCAACTTCTCCCACACCTATCAGAATTATTGCCAACAGAGTTTTTTTTATACATTTTTAGTACCTCCGACAGTGTCCATACTGTGACTTTGCAGTTTGTTCTGGGCAAGTCCTGGCTGCCTATATTGGCAGCCAAGACTTGCCAAGAAACGGCTTGCAGAACACCTAAAATGTAAATTTCATTTCCCCAAAGACTACATGTTAGGGTACCTTCTTGTTGGAAACGTGATCCAGGTTAGAAGTAGGCCTTTAAGGGTTCAAAAAATTATCTTTTCAACAACCACTGCTTCATTTACTTTAACTCATAATACCTTTGTCATCATCAACATCAAATTCCAATATAGGGAAATGTTATTGTAAAGTACCATGTCTTAGAAACTTTCATGTTTGTCCTAAAATATCCTTGTAAGGAAGATTTACAGGTTTGTTCAAGACAACAGGGGGAGGAGGGGGGTTGTGTCATTTAGGGGTGTTATGTGGCTCTCATTATTAACATTGTGGATAATGAAGAAAACATTTGAAATTTATGCCAAACCACTGCTCAAAATGTTTCCATGTTTGACACAAACTGTTTTTTGGGTGATGGTTTACAAGTTGGTTCAAGTCAAGCTCTTTGGATAATAACAGAAACATTATCAAACCAACTAAGTATTTCAAAAGCTTTCATGTTTGACATATTTGTAGTGTCTACAAATTTGTTCAAATCAAGCCCCTTGTGTCATATTTAGAGTTGTTGGGAATCCAGTATTTTAAGACTTGTGGATATTGAAGCAGACATGAAAAAAAAAAACTTCCAAAGCACTTGTCTAACTAATTTCATATTGGGCATATACCATCTTTCTAGTAATCATAAAACAAGTTTGAAGACATTAAGCTACTTGGAAGGTTTTGAAGGGTGTTAGCCCACTCCCAATTCTAACATAGTTGGTAATATTAACAGGGGAAACACAGAAGAAATTTATCATATTCCCAACCTCACCAATTCACAATTTTTGTCTGGTAGATAATGAGAAATTTTTTTAAATTGCCTTGTGGAGGATCAATGGGTTTTTATCAGTTGAGCACATAAGTGTCTCTTGTTTTTTAGCAGCTAGGCCATTTCTATTTGGTATGACTGCTGACTGCAATTTTTGGCTTAACTTGACAAAGTCAAGATAAGCTATTGCCATCACGCATTCAGAAGTCTTAGTCTGTGAGTCTGTGTTTTTGCTAGTCTGTGAGTCTGTTCACATTTTCCTTTAGCACAGGCTACAACCCATAGTTCTTGTCTGATCGTCGCAAAATTTCATATGCAGGTTTGAGGTCATGTCTAGATGAGAACGTCCCCTTTTTGTCGGAATCAGTCAACCATGATGGTTGCCCGAGCCCAAAACTCAAAAACCATTAGCACAGTCTACAGGTTGTATTTATGAAGGAATTTAATTGTAACTTTGTAGGATGCCTCTGTATAATGTCTAGATGAGAACGTCCCCTTTTGGCCTTGATATGTCAGCTGTGATGGCTGCCCATGCCCGAAACTCAAAAACTTTTAGCACAGTCTACAGGTCATATTTAATATGGAGGGATTTTATTGTAACTTGGTAGGATGACTCCGTATGATGTCTAGATGAGAACTTCCCCATTTGGTCACGATCTGTCAACTGTGATGACTGCCTGAGCCCCAAACCCGAATACCTTTAGTACAGTCTACAGGGTCGTATTTGTTGAGGGTTTTCATTGTAACTTGGTAGGTTTGGCTCCATATAATGTCTAGATGAGAACGTCCCCTTTTGGTCGCGATTCGTCAACTGTGACAGCTACAGGGGCCCGAAGCCCAAAAAGCTTCAGTGCAGTCTACAGGTCGTATTTTTGAAGGGATTTCATTGTAATTTGTAGGATGCTTCGTTATCTCACCACATACGTTAACTGTGAGGGCCACATTAACCCACCCCTCAATTCTTTAGTACAGTCTACACCTCATATTATTTTTATTGAAAACATGGCATACAGGGAACAGAAATTAACATATTCTCAATTATCACAATTCTTTTGTCATAATCCTTTCATAAATATTGAACATTATCCTTTTCATCAAACACAACACACATACAAGTTAAGCTACAGTGTCATTGACACTTTCATTTCTAAAAGTAGATGATGGGCTTTCATTTTGAAAAGAAGTTGAATTGGAACTGCTTCATCACTAAAATTTGAATGTCACTTGTTTAGTTCGTTTTTAGTTGATAATTAGAATAGATGAAAAATGAGTGTTGGAATTTGAACTGCTGTATCAAAAGGAATCTAAATACATGCTTTGGTATAAAAGCTAATGGAATTTTTTTTTTTTTTTGATGATGATGATGATGGACCATTATGGATTGTTACACTAATTTTTTATGTAATTTCAGACATAGATATGGATCTCCTTGGTGTACACACAGCACAGACATCTGCCAAGCTAGCTTTAGCTGGAGAATATACATTATCCAGAGGGCACTGTTATGGCAACCAGCGTCTTGCATGGAGGAATGCTCACATGTAAGCTTTCACTGTTATAAACCTAAATTAATATTGACATGAATATCATATTATTTCACAGCTTTGATATAATTTAAGAATCAGTGCTAAAAAAATTAAAAGTAGATGAGTTCCACAATGTGCTGACACTTATTTTTTTGCTTTCAATAGTTATTTCAACCTTATTTTTAGTGCTTGCAATAGATGGGGTGGGGGGGGGGGGGGGGTCAAATTCAAGTTCCTAGAATGATATTTGGGCCAGAATTTTAACTTTGTGTAATATGAAGAATATTCTTTTATAATCTTCTTCTTCAGATTCATCAGTCAGAATCTTTTGATATTGGGTTTGTACCACCCTAAGTGGGGGAGATTCAAGTTTGTTCAAATGAAGACCCTGGGGTCATATTTGGGCTTCCTATTGGAACTCAGAACTTTAAATTTAGTGCAATATGAGGAATATGCTTTAAAATCTTCTTCTTCAGATCTTCCAGTCAGAATCTTTTGATATGCAGTATCCTTTGGAGGTTCAGATTCAATTTTAATCAAATCAAGTCCCTGGGGACAAATTTGAGCTTCTTGTGGGAACTGAAATTTTATCTTAGTGCAATTTGAGGAATATTCTTTAAAAAACCTTCTTCTTCAGATATTTGGTTTGCAGTATCCTTAGTGGGGTCAGACTCCAGCTTGTTCAAAGCAATTCCATGTGTTCATATTTGGGCTCCCTGTGGCAACTTAAATTTTAACTTAATTCCTTCAAAAATCTCCTTCAGATCCACCAGTCTGAATCTTTTGATATTTGATATGCAGCAACCTTAGTAGGTTCAGATTTCATTTTCTTCAAATCAAGTCCCTTGGGTCATATTTGGGCTCCCTGTGGGATCCCAACTTAACTTAATGCAATATAAGGACTATTCGTTAAAAATTCTTCTTCACTCTTGAACTTAGTAACCGGTTTTCTGCACTTTTTTCAGCTATCGATGGAAATATTGAAATGATTTTTGTATGTAGCTTCCTGATGAACACTTACAGATCAAATTTCAATTGCATTCTACTTGTATGGTTTATTAAAGAATTACTGACCTTCAACTTAAAAATTTTACAGTTATAACAAACTTTCCGCACTTTTATTTACTAATGTTGCACTTTTGAGTTTTTGTATGTTTCTTTGTGATGGGTAGTTACACATCAAGATTCAATTCTATTTCACTCAGCTGGTTTATTTCAGAGTTATGCCCTTGAAATTGGAAATTTGGCAGTTATAACAGGTTTGTCCGCACTTTTTTCAGCTATGAATGGAAATATTGAAATGATTTTAAACTTAACTTGACAAAGTCAAGATAAGCTATTGCCATCAAGCATGTGGAAGTCTGTTAGTCTGCGAGTCTGTCAGTCTGTTCACATTGTCCTTTAGCACAGGCTACACCCTGTAGTTCTTGTCTGATCATCACAAAATTTCATTTGCAGGTTTGAGGTTATGTCTAGATGAGAACGTCCCCTTTTGGTTGCGATTGGTCAACCATGATGACTGCAAGAGCCCAAAACATTTAGCACAGTCTACAGGTCGTATTTATCAAGGGATTTCAGTGGAACTTGGTAGGATGACTCTGTATAATGTCTGGATGAGAATGTCTCCTTTTGGTCATGATCTGTCAACCGTGATGGCTGCCCAAGCCAGAAACCCCAAAATGTTTAGCACAGTCTACAGGTTGTATTTAATATGGTGGGCTTTCATTGTAACTTGGTAGGATGACTCTGTATGATGTCTAGATGAGAACTTCCCCATTTGGTCATGATCTTTCAACCATGACGGCTACAAGAGCCCAAAGCCTGAAAACCTTTAGCACAGTCTGCAGGTCGTATTTATGAAGGGATTTCATTATAACTTGGTGGGATGACTCCAGATAATGTCTAGATGAGAACGTCCCCTTGTTCAACCGTGATGGCTGCCCAAAGCCCAAAAACCTTTAGCTCAGTCTACAGGCTGTATTTATGAAAGGATTTCATTGTAACTTGATAGGATGACTCGTTTTGAAATAATTTCACTGTAACTTGGTAACTTTGGTTGACATACTTTAACTGTGACGGCAACATTAATCCACCCCTCAGTTCTTTAGTACAGTCCACACCTCTAATTATTTTTATTGAAAACATAGCATACATGGAACAGAAATTAACATATTCTCAATTATCACAATTCTTGTCATATTTTATAAACCTTTCATAAACGTTGAACATTATCCTTTTCATCAAACACAACACACAGTCAAGTTAAGCTACAGTGTCATTGACACTAACACCGGTTAGTCCTTGGATGGGTGACCGTCTGAGCAATCGATTTGGTCTCCCACATTGTGTGCTTGGGCAAGGCAATTAACCCTGATTGTCCACATGGGGGCACGATGACGCCATGTACTAAGGCATACTGCACTTTGATGGTGTGCATGTCTTCAACCAATCTAATCCTGCCTGTGCTGCAGTGCGGAGTTATTTGTTGGGGAGCTGGCAGCTGCTTGTTGCTCGGTGGTTCTCTCTGGGTACTCCGGATTCCTCCACCTGTAAAACTGTCACCGACACAATATGACCTTGGCTGTTAAAGTGTTGTTAAATCTTAATAAATAAATAAATACATTGACACTTTCATTTTATATGTAGCTTCCTGATGAGTACTTATGGATTAGGTTTCAATTCCATTCTACTCGTATGGTTTATTACGGAGCTTTTCTCTTGAACTTAGAATTTGACAATTATAACAGACTTTCTGCACTTTCTTCACTAATGTTAGTGGTACTACAATGATTTTTGGTATGTACTTTCCCTGTAGCAAATTACACAAGGCGTTCTGTTTTTGCCCCTTCACTCAGTTTTCAATTTTTCACACAGATACAGAGTTATTGCTCTTGAACTTGAAAATTTGAGAATTGTAACAGGTTTTCCACACTTTATTCAGTTAAAGATGGAAATACTGAAATAATTTTTTCTATGTAGTTTCCTGATGAGCACCTCATCATCAAGTTTTAATTTCATTCCGATCCATTCATTTTATCAAAGAGTGATTGCCCTTGAACTTCACAGATTAGCTGCCGTTATACCTCCTCATTCCGCATACAGACTGCTGTTGTTGGGAATTTGACTGGAAAACAGGACTTTTCATTATAAATATCTCTTTTATATAATAATATTATAATGATATAAATGCCCTGGACTCTGGAACCCAAAACAGATATTCGGTACATCGTTTCACTGGCCTCTCAAGACTGGGTACCTCAAGGAAGGTTTTACTTTATTGTATATTGTTCGAATTGCAAACTGTTTCAATCGCAGATCTCACAATCATGGCTTCCATCACTTTGCATCTATTTTTGGTTACTTTGACTTAATTTTTGAAGGTTTGGGGGTTAAAAATTAAGTGTTTGGCCTAAATTAATCGAACAGACTTGGTAGCATGTCTGGGTCAGTGGTGGGTATGATGAATATAGAAATTATTTTAAATTTTTTGCCTCTGAACATAGCTTATGATTCCTTAATGGAACAAGCTCAACAAACTTGATCCAATGAGGGGTTCATAAGGTATGTTTTTAAGGCAAAAATTGAAAATATAATAAAATTTGAATGGCGTTTTTTGTTAATAGTGCTGGCCATTTATGAACATTATGATAATTAAAGGGTCAAGTGATTTATCAATTGACTTAGTGTTGTAAGCCCATATTTGGGCTGTATTAAAATGTGAGTGCCACAATAAAATCATCATATTCTTAGTTCATGATTCATATTCAGTTGAAATCAAGTTCTGTTTTGTCATTATTCATTTGTTTTGTTAGCATTTATTGGAGACTACCTGCATGCACTCTGTAATAAATTCTAATAAACAGTTATTAATGAAAAAATTTTGTCTTCCAAAAATGTTCTAGTATTATAATAATGTACCAGTTGAAAGAAACAATAAGTATCGTAATCTTGTCATTTATTTATACAAACAAAAGTCTTAAGTAAACATTGAAATATTGAATACTTCCCAATGACAGTAATCTCATGATCTGGGAAATTGCAGGTTATTTTGGATCAGTACCATGGTGTACCTTGTTGCATTTCTGTAAGGGGAGACATTATTGACTCTGGACCTTTGATTTAGGATGCACTTCATGCCCTCATAATGATAATTCCTGAATCTGGCCCTGTGTAGCTTAAAAAAAAGAAACACAAAATATAACCAAGCTGCTTCTTGAACTTTCAGTAATGAAGTTTTTTTTTTTTACTTTGTTATTGCAGATTAAGTGACCTTTCAGAGGCACCTAAACAAAAGGAAAAATACAGAAATCGGTTTAAAATGCTGCAGGTACAGGAGAGGCAACTGAATGCTGCACAAGATGTAAGTTTTTAACTCATCAACCACTTTCTATACCTGCGTGCTGAGGTCTTCCAAATCACATATCTGAAAATGATTGCTCACGTTTTCAAGATTTGACCCTTTACCCAATGCACATGATATCAAAATTTATTATTATACATCCGTAATGGAGGGATATAGCGTAGAACTCTGTCAGTCCATCTGTCTGTCTGTCAGTCCATCCATCCGACCTTTGTTTATGGCATAACTAGAGCATTAGTTAACAGATTTCAATTCTTTTTGGTATGTGTCTCTATATCAAAAAGTTCGATGGCCACCGATATCTCTTTAAAATTATGGGAGTTATGGCCCTTTGTTATTATGCCCCCGATCTCTGAAGGAGGATTCCAGGGTATCTAGGGAAGCCCTCCGTCCATCTGTCTGTCCATCCATCTGTCCATACCAACATTTTGCATTGTAACTTCAAAGCCACCAGTCGGATTTGGATCGCCTTTGGTATGCTGATAGACCCACATGGGGGAACAGATATGCACAAGGAACGGGTTCCGCCCAATAAATTTTCCCTGTTTCACTCTTTCGACTTAGACAATTTTTTTTTTTGACCTCTGTATTGCATTCACTGCATGTTGGATTTGATTTATTCTTGGTATGCTCATGGACCCGCTTTGCAAAATAATATCCATTAGTAACGGGGTCTGTCCCATTATTTTTCTTCAGTTATGGGCCGTTTTTACTTAAAAAATTTCAATTTTTCAGGTTTCAGTATGTTCTGGATTGTAATTTCAAAGCCATTGGTCAGATTTGGATCTCCTTTGGTATGCAGATAGACACGTATGGGTTAATGGATCTGCATAAGAAACGGGTTCCATCCATTAATGTAGACAGTCAAAGTGTAGCAAACACTATATAAAATTTTGTGTAAACTTATATATTATCTTTTATAGAGAGAAAAAGCAACTAGAGGACGTACATACAGTGACAGTGAGGGCGAAGAAGAGGAAGACGAAGAGACTGTGCATCGACATAAAGCAAAGAACAAATCAAAAGGAAAAAAAATGGTAATTATGTTTTACTTTCGAAATCCTCTCTATATGCTTCCTGAGTCTGACTGTTCAGTGGATAGTTATAAAAACAGTTAAACTCTTATTGAAAAGCCACTATGCAAGTGAAATGTTTCAGTGAACAAGATTATACAATGTGTGTATTCATTGTTACCCGATACAGTACAGGTATTGAGAAATGTGTTAGTTACACCATGTGTGGAATGTGTCATATGTGTAAGAACATAATATAAGAATGCATCTGATTGGTTGTAATGCATCTGGATGACGTTATGATGTGAATGAAATGCTTCTACATAAAACAGTGTCAAGCAAGAATGTAAACACAATGCCAAAGGCGACTTGTTTCTTTAAAAATATCTGCTTCATCCACTAGTTCAAGTTGAATCATGGTTTAAAGACAGAACACAACTCGGGTATAGTATGGGGGAAAGGAATCAAAGACCCTTGTTGGAGTTATTCTTGTATTTCACATGTACCTTCCGCACTTGTGAAATACAGGAAATACTCCCAACTCGTTCTGATTTCGTATTCAGTCAACCAGAATTTGGTCATTTCACTCACATTATGGCCATAAATTCAGAATTTGTTCTGTTGTATTTGTTTGATAGAGCTTATGAAGATACAAGAGATTAAATGCTTATATTAGAAATACTCTGGTGAAAAAAGTCTTTGAACCTGGAGAGTTTGGAGCTGCCGTTATATTTTTTCAGTAGATCTCAGTAACTTGTTTTTAAAGTCAATAACTTTTAAAACATCTTGTGGAATGACACCAAGTGTATCTTATTGATATCTAGCCCCATGTTCAGTGCAGGTGGTGTTATTCGGAGTATTGTTGTCAGGGTTATTGCCTTTTATGGATGACTTTGTTTTATTTTTACCATCTCTTGCAGCTGAGGTGCAAACATTCGCTTTTTCATTTAATATTAACAAGTATTTCTTTTATAACCTGCATGCATTCAAAAGGGTCTTATTGTTCTGAAAATATGATACATGGTTTAGTGTTTGAAGGTCCCATGCATTTAACAGTATTATTCTCCAAAGTAATCCATTAGCAGTCAGGATGTTACAGTACATCAAGATGGCACCCCTAGCCCCAGCCCCCCATAAGTCCTTGAAAGAGTCTGTATGAACCATGTTATGAAGACAAAGTTGAGTATCTTTACAAAAAGTAAAAAAATTAACAGTGTTTATTTTTTTCACAACTGTCAATAAAATACCTCCATATTTCATTTCTTATCAACCTACTCTACAATTGTTTACTACAGGCTTGCACTACAGTGGAAGTCCCTAACTCGGAAAATATACTCTCTATTTTGATCTTTCCCAAGCGATTTGGGAAAGAAAAGTGGTGCAAAAGCACAAAGAAAAAATAAGCCAAAACTGGGTCAAGTGCTATCGGTGCACACCCAGTAGGGGATGCTCTTCTGCTAGTACAGATCCACGGCTTCTGGTACCAGTGCGCAGACGTGTAACTAATGACTCATTCTTTTTTCTTCAGCTGTCATGGGAAGATGTGCTTCCATTTGCATTAAGAAACAGTGATAATTCAGCTCGTTGATAATGGTTACCTGTGACTAGAATTATGGATCTGAGGATCATATAATAACAGAACTGTGTTTTATATATTCTTGTTATTAATTTCAACCACATTTTCATTGTATTTTGTATACTCTCCGTGTTCGCATGCGACTTTCGCGTACCATGTGGTTCGGACATATAATTTTTTGGTTGATAAATTTATGTTATCCTTTTGGATATTATTATTATTATTGGAGTTAGGTGTCAGTGGGCACCTGTATGGACAGGATTTCTCCTCTCTGTTGAGGGCAGAATTTCTGTTTTTTGTGTCCCTGTCGGCTGTCTGGGTTCAGTTGTGTTCCCACCGGCCCTTTTTATTTCTGCCACCTTTCTCTCATAGTTGGGGGTGTTCTTCTACTTTCTACATCTGTTGAGTTCATCTTTTCTTCTACTGCTCTCACCTCTGTTATTCTCAGGACTGCTCCTTGTGGGCAATGCCTTTTGCCCAAGCATGTGGACAATTCCCATGCTCTTGTTCCACTTGTAATGGGTGTTCTTCAGATCGACCCTGTGGGCTCTGTGGGTCTTGCTCATCCACTTTTTGGGCTTCTGTGAACCGTGTGATGCATTCTCGTGGCCATTCCTCCCGCACATGTGGGAAAGGGGAATGCTGTCATTCGGGGCCTCCTGACACAACCACTTCTGGTGAGAGTCATTCCCCTTCCATGGGGGATGTGCAGTCTTTTCCTGTGGTGGATACTGCGGGAGCTGTTGAGTTGTCCGGTGAAGAGATGCCTGGTTCCGGGACTGTGGTCCCTCTCCAGTCGACATCTGAGGCTGTCACTAGGGTTGTGACTCCTCCTTTGGAGCCAAGCTCAGTTGCTCTCTCCACTTTTCAACCGGTTTCAACAGCTCCCGACGTATCTGCTGCTACTGCTGTTCCGTCTGCGACGGCATCAGTCACCGTTTCAGCCGGCCTCAGCTTATCCCTGCAGGGGTCTGCAGAGATGTCTGGTAGTGTGGACATGGGTTATCGACCTCAGCCTTCCCTGACTTCAACTCGGCGAAGTCGGAAGGGGCTGCCGGCCGAACCCTCTGCTGTGGTCTCAGCCGTCAAGCCCAGCAGCTTTTTCATTGGATTCGGATGTCCATGGTGGGTTCACCATGGACTCTGTTGAGTCACACACTCTGATCCTACAGCCAGTTTTGCAGAACTAATGCCTTTTGTGCAGCCTGGCCGTCTATCCCTCAGAGGTCCGCAGTGACTCTCCTGAGTACCTGCACTTCAGATCCTCAGGGTTGGAGGAAGGATATCAGATTTCGACCATTGGGCCACAATCACATCCGATCCTTGGGTGTTAGATGTTGTTCGGTCCAAGCTGCGAATATCCATCAGGAGGCACCCCACTCTGTCGAGAGTGCCTCTTCCAATACAAGTTCCTTCAGACATTTTTTGTCGGGAACTTTTGATCACGGAGACAGACAACCTCCTGTCAAAGGGGGCGATTGAGGTCGTCAAGAACATTCAGTGGAATTTTATTCCTGCCTGTTCTTGGTGCCGAAGGAGGACGTCCGACTCCGACCGGTTATCGATCTCTTTATCCTGAACCAGTCTATTATTGCTCCCAAGTTCAGGATGGAGACTTTCAGGTCGGTTCATCGCTCCATTCACCAGGGAGATTTTGCTTCCAGCATCAACCTGCTTACTTTCACGTTCTGATTCACCGGACATCACAAAAGTATCTCCAGTTCGCTTTTCTGGGGCAAGTTTACCAGTTCAAGGCCATGCCTTTTAGCCTCAACCTGGCTCCTTTGGCCTTCACTCGACAAATGTTGCATGTGATAGCCTTCCATCGCACACAGTCCAGGGTGACTACTTCGGCATATCTGGATGATATCCTCCAGAGGCACTCTGTTGAGCCTGCTCACGTCGCTAGGGTTCAGAGTCAATGAGGAGAAGTCGGACCTGGTCTCTTCTCAGTATTTTTGTTATCTGTGGATGGACTTCCGTACTCAGCTGAATATGGTGGCAGTTCCCCAGGCGAGGGCTGTGATTCTCTCTGCCCCAGTCCACGTCAGCGACATCTCGGAGTATTCTCCGGCTGCTCAGTCTCTGCGGTTCGGTGACATTCCTCTAGGTCAGCTGCATGTCAGACCTCTCCAACACTTTCTGCTCAGTCATTGGAGGCCAAATGTCGATTTTGGATGGGGTGCGACGTTGGATCCTCTAGGTATTTCCCTTCACAGGGTATGGGACCAGGATCAAGCAGCTTTTCACATCAACCAGAAGGAGCTTCTTGCTCTTCTTCTGAGTTTTCGGCAGTGGATCCCCCACCTTTCGAATCGTCAGGTCCTTCTGTTGTCTGACAATTCGACAGTGGTCGCTTACATTCGGAACCAGGGTGGCACACACTCGGTTCTCATGTATGAATTGGCTCGGGATCTTCTACTGCTCTCAGGATGTCAACACTGGAGTGGTGGTTCATCACATTCCTGTTCGTCTGAACATCCTAGCTCTGTCCCGACTGGGCAAGGTCATTTCCACTGAGTGGATGCTTCACAGGACAGTGTTCCAGTTGCTTCGCGATCTCTGGGGTCGTCCCCACATTGATCTTTTTGCGACCAGTTGGAGCCATCAGGTGGACACTTTCGTGTCCCCGTGTCCAGATCCTTTGGCTTTTGCCGTGGACGCTCTGTCAGTCGATTGGAATGGTCTAGTCGGCTACGCCTTCCCGCCGGTTCCGATTCCGCCTCAGGTTCTAGCCAAGATACGAACCTGCAGTTGTCGAATCATTCTGATCGCTCCCGTCACCTCAAATGGTGTGGATCAATCAGCTCCACTCTCTGTTTGCGGCGGTTCCCGGCACATCTCCCTCTACGTCGCTACCTTCTTTGCCAAGGTCACCCGAGGAGGTTTTCGTATGTGGGAAAGCGTCGTATCGCCACTAATCCATACCTCTCCAAGCTTATTCGGCACTTTTCTTTGAAAAGGCCTAGGATTTTGCAGCTTACCCCAAGATGGAATCTTTCTTGGGTGCTGCTTTGCTTGGGGTGGTGGGGGGGGGGGGGGGGGGCGTTCGAACCTTTATCCCAGGTGGATATGTGTTTTCTCCCATACAAGATGGCTTTTCTGATGGCTTTTGCCTCAGCCAGACGGGTTAGAGAGCTTCACGCCTCTCAGTTGATCCAGCCTTTTTCAGGAGCTCCACCAACAGTGTTACTTTTACCACTGATTGCTCCTCTCTGGCCAAGAATCAGATACCAGAAACAACTCCACCTCCTATCTGTATCAGGGCTCTTCCTTCTGCTGAGAGTAATCTGCCTTTGGTCTGTCCGGTTCGGCACTACACATTTATCTCAACTGGACACAGTTCATTTGGAAAGGCAGGAAACGATTCTTTCTGTCTCTTATTCCTAGTCGACAGAAGATCTCTCCTCAATCCATTTCTCGATGGATTTGTCTTGCTATTCACGCAGCATACACTCATCTAGTGACTGACGATTGTATTACCATTCGTATTTCTGCCTACAAGGTGTGTGCCTTGTCTAACTCCTGGGCTTATGCTAACTCCATCAAGTTGTTGGATGTTGTGCAGGCAGCCTACTGAAGAAATGCTTCTACTTTCTCCACCTTCTATTTGCGTCAGTTGCAGGAGCAGTCTGAGGACCTTTTTTCTTTGGGCCCTCTTCTGCTCAGGCTGTTGTCTACCCTAGCCATTAGGCTTCTTCAAGGTCAGTTCCAGCCCTTTGCTGTTTTACTGTCCTTTCTGTCTGTGCATCATGCAGAGCCATACGCCTCATCTCTCATTGACTTTTTCTAATGTTTGTGATACTATGGTTTGATAGGCTTAGGGAACTCTTCTTCTGTCCACGGTTCCAGTACAGTCGGGTTATGTTGGGGTTGGTTATGTGATTCCCTCCTCCTATTGTCTGTTCAGCCTGTAGTAAACAATTGTAGGGCAGGTTGATAAGAAATTTAAATTTTATAGTAAATTTCCTTTCTTATTTTACCAACCACAATTGTTTACATGAAGGCCCTCCTGTCTTCTTATTCGGATAAGAATCCTTCCTTCCCACTGATCACATAACTCCAATGTTGGCAGATTCAAAAGAATGAGTCATTAGTTACACGTCTGCGCACTGGTACCGGAAGCCATGGATCTGTACTAGGAGAAGAGCACCCCTACTGAGTGTGCGACGGTAGCACTCGACCCAGTTTTGGCTTATTTTTAGCTCACCTGAGCGAAGCTCAAGGGGAGCTTTACTAATCACTTTCTGTCCGGCGTCCGTCGTCGTCCGTCCGGCGTTAACTTTACATTATCGACTTCTCCTCCTAAACCACTAGCCCAATTTTATTCAAATGTTGGCTAAATGTTTATTACCTAATGCCAATTCAGATTTGTTCAAATGAAGTTGCCCCTCCTCCTGGGTGGTGCCACACCCCCAAGGGGCACCAAAATCTTTGTAAATCTTCTTCTCATGAACCAGCAGTAGCAGAGACTTGATATTTGGTGTGCAGCTTCCTTTTGAGGTGTAGACTCAGATTTGTTCAAGAGAAGTTTGTGGGGGCTATACTTGACGTTGTTATGAGAGGGGCAAAATTTTTGGCCCCGCCCAAAATTTCTATTTTCCAAACCGAGAGGCTGATTTGAACCAAATTTTATGTGAGGGCTTATTGGGTCATGAGTACTTGATTTATGCAAAAAAAAATTTTCCCGCAGCCCCGTGGGAACCGCAGGAGCTAAAAATAGAAAAAATTTAAAACGCCCATATCTCCAAAACTGCACGGCACTGAGAATTTTTATTTGGTGTGAAGCTTCCTTAGGACCAACAGAAAGGATTGGTAAAAAAAAATTGCCATCGGTTTTATCATAGGGTACAGTTTCGGGACTTTGAAAAAGTGCTGAGTCAGCACTTTTTAACACTGTAGGCAATGGGAAAAACATTAAAAAATCTTCTTCTCCAGATCCAGCAGGCAGAATCTTTTGATATTTGGTATGCAACATTGTATGGTGGATCTGATTCAAGTTTGTTCAAATCGGCCCCCTGGGTTCATATTTGGGCTCAGTATAGGAGCCCGATTTCGAACTTAGTGCATTTAGGCAAATTTCTTTAAAAATCTTCTTCTCCAGATCCAGAAGGCAGAATCTTTTGATATTTGGTATGCAACATTGTGGGGTGGATCTGATTCAAGTTTGTTCAAATCGGCTTCCTAGATTCATATTTGGGCTCACTATAGAAGCTCGAATTTGAACTTAGTGCATTTCATGCAAATTTCTTAAAAAATCTTCTTCTCCAGATCCAGCAGGCAGAATCTTTTCATATTTGGTAAGCAACATTGTGGGGTGGATCTAATTCAAGTTTGTTCAAATCGGCCCCCTGGGTTTATATTTGGGCTCAGTATAGGAGCCCAAATTTGAACTTAGTGCATTTCAAGCAAATTTATTAAAAAATCTTCTTCTCCAGATCCAGCAGGCAGAATCTTTTGATATTTGGTATGCAACATTGTGGGGTGGATCTGATTCACGTTTGTTCAAATCGGCTTCCTAGATTCATATTTGGGCTCACTATAGAAGCTCGAATTCGAACTTAGTGCATTTCAGGCAAATTTCTTAAAAAATCATCTTCTCCAGATCCAGCAGGCAGAATCTTTTGATATTTGGTATGCAACATTGCGGGGTGGATCTGATTCAAGTTTGTTCAAATCGGCCCCCTGGATTCATATTTGGGCTCACTATAGAAGCTCGAATTCAAACTTAGTGCATTTCGGGCAAATTTCTTCAAAAATCTTCTTCTCCAGATCCAGCAGGCAGAATCTTTTGATATTTGGTATGCAACATTGCGGGGTGGATCTGATTCAAGTTTGTTCAAATCGGCCCCCTGGATTCATATTTGGGCTTAATATAGAAGCCCGAATTCGCACTTAGTGCATTTCAGGCAAATTTCTTCAAAAATCTTCTTCTCCAGATCCAGCAGGCAGAATCTTTTGATATTTGGTATGCAACATTGCGGGGTGGATCTGACTCAAGTTTGTTCAAATCGGCCCCCTGGATTCATATTTGGGCTTAATATAGAAGCCCGAATTCGCACTTAGTGCATTTCGGGCAAATTTATTAAAAAATCTTCTTCTCCAGATCCAGCAGGCAGAATCTTTTGATATTTGGTATGCAACATTGTGGAGTGGATCTGATTCAAGTTTGTTCAAATCGGCTTCCTAGTTTCATATTTGGGCTCACTATAGAAGCTCGAATTCGAACTTAGTGCATTTCAGGCAAATTTCTTAAAAAATCTTCTTCTCCAGATCCAGCTTCAGAATCTTTTCATATTTGGTAAGCAACATTGTGGGGTGGATCTGATTCAAGTTTGTTCAAATCGGCCCCCTGGGTTTATATTTGGGCTCCGTATAGGAGCCCAAATTTTAACTTAGTGCGTTTCAGGCATATTTCTTAAAAAATCTTCTTCTCCAGATCCAGCAGGCAGAATCTTTTGATATTTGGTATGCAACATTGTAGGGTGGATCTGATTGTGATTCATGAACGTATTTATTTGTAAAGTTGATAGAATCTTAGACAAAATTTGCAGAAAAGATCTACTATAGAAGGGGTGGTATCCAGGGTGAACCGTTTACCCAAATCTAGCAGTACTAATGCATTATTCACACAATTCTTCGTTCAAATTTTATGACCCCTCATTGGAACACACGCATTCAGCTCATTCCAACAAAGGTCATATGCCATGTTTTCGAGACAAAGGAATAAAAATTTTAGTTATTCATGAAATTTTTAGGCAACTGTTGTCTGTTATTCACATTGCTTCATGAAATTTCAGTACTTTTAGAAGTTACCTCAGTAATCAAGGGTTAATTCCCCTTAATTAAATGTCGCCTCTAAAAAACAACCACTTTGCATATCTTACCTTTTTACCAGCATAACTGCCAAAACTTGTCAGCATTCTTTGCAAAAATGGCTATTCAAATTTTAATTTTTGTCTCTTAAACATACATGTACTTATCGCTTGTAAATACCCCATTGGAATGAGCTTTTTGAGCTCATTCCAATCAGAGGTCGCACACCATGCTTTTTGAGTCAAAAAAGCAATTTTTTTAGTTATTCCAGAATTTCGTACGTAAAACACAGCTTTATGACTTCACATTAAAATGAGCTCTCTAAGCTTGTTCCAATCAACATTCACGCACTATGTCTTTCACACAAAAAATAAAATTTTCCATTTATTCAGGAATTTTGTTTGCAAGAACACTCTTACCCCCCCCCCCCCCCCCCCACACACACACACACACAAACACACACACACACACACACACAAACACAGACACACACATCTAAAAGTTCGTCAGCAAAAAAACAGTTACTTCAATTTTTAAATGCATTATAGGAACAACTTGCCTAATCAAATTTAAATACTTTTGCATCATTCTGTATCTAGAACAAACCATTTACCATATCTTTACGCAAAATTCTCCAGCATCATTCACAAAAAAACACCATTATTTATATATTCACATTTCTGTTTCAAAAATATACCTGATCTTCCCATACCCCTATTGGAATAAGCTGTTTGAGCTTGTTCCAATGATGATAAAAAAAAATAAAATTTGTGAAAATTTTTGTTTTCTTGCATGCAAATATATACATGTAGCACATGGAAGATATCCACAGTTGGGGAGAGATGTCCAAGGCTATCTCTTCACATTCCTTGTTTGTGCTTCATGCTAAACCAGTTTGTCTGCAGAGATAAATTTGCTTTATTAAAAATCATTGGAGATTGGCCACACACCAATGATTTTAAATAAAACTAATTTTAGGTAACAAATGTTGAACTTCAAACAAAATCTATCACTCAACCAGTTAATGTTGATGAGGAATGACATGGTGAAGGTGACCTAAAATACTTCTTAGAGTCACTTTGTCAGGTGAGCGATTAAGGCCACGTGGGGCCTCTTGTTTCTTTGTGCTTTTGCACCACATTTCTTTCCCAAATCGCTTGGGAAAGATCAAAATAGAGAGTATATTTTCCGAGTTAGGGACTTCCACTGTAGTGCAAGCCTGTAGTAAACAATTGGGGTAGGTATAATAAGAATGGAAACTTACTATAAAATTTACATTTCTGTCATATAATGAAAGAACTGTGGAAATTATGATAAACGCACATTAAGAATATTCGTATTTAAAATAATTTTAATGCCCATGTGATCAACTCCGCTCAGAGTTCGGTAAGATTCCTATGTTTTGGCATTTAGTAGCATTCACACCTCTCATTGATATTCGGCAAAGGAATAAGATGAAGACAATCGAAATAGTATCACTGCACAGTGAAAGCCTCCAGTCTCTCATGCTATTTGGTTCTACAGCCAATTCAAAAACAATTCCCATCACCATTTAGTTGCGCGTTGGCAGGCCTGGCGTTTTCGCGAGCCTTAATGTGCGCCTAGAACCATTAAGGGCCGTGAAATTTCGCTCCCCTGGGTGCACAAAGATAGGTACCCGTATATGTCCGTGTATGAGTCACCCCCATGTATAAGTCGCACCCCAAACTCACACTTGGAATTCCTCCCTTTTGCCTAAAGCTCATGTATAAGTCGCACCCCCATTTTTAAATATATGCAGTCAAAAGAATTAGTTGCAAGTTACGTTTTGCCAATTTGAATAAAGGAAAATTATTATAAAAAAATACTCGCATTTATTTGTTTTTCATTGTTTGTTTATCGCCCCAATGTCTTCATCCCTGTCAAGAAAATCCAATGCTTGTTTGTGACTGAAACTTCATAGTTTCAGAATCAGAGCACCATTTGTGCCGTAACCTGCGAAGTTGTTGTGATTAAGTTGTTTTTTCCGGAACGTAAGAACGTTCTGGAAAAAACAATAAAAATACAACAAATGCACAGGTTAGTACCGTTACAGCGCAAATTGTTTTCAAATTGTTGTCCCACTTAAGCATTGTTGGTGCTATTGAAAATAACTTTACCTGGTGCACGTGTGCGTAATTTATAACCGGACATTACACATCAGTGAATTGGAGTTCATGGAATATATAAATACTTCTCTCCAGGTATTGCTGGCATACATTTAATATGTTTTTATTTATTTTTTCGTTGTTATTTTGATGATTTTGTATTTTTTATGGTTTCATCCATATTGGCCTCACAAACTTGTTGATTTCCGGTACACACACTGATGTAAACACATGGGCCGATTGAACAACAACGACTAAATAGAATACTTCTTTATTATTATTTATGGCTAAAAGTAACAGAAAACACACATAATATTTTATTGACAGTTTATTTTCTGAAGAATTTAAACTGAAATAAAATGAAAAGAAAATAATTTTGGTGAATCTGCACTCAGTCAAAACCACACGATTGTACTGTCTGTTATCAATTGACAAATGCTAGGAACAACGTTTGTCTGAAGAAGTCAGTGCCCTGAAAATTCTCTGAAACAAGTCGTACCCATGTGTAAGACGCACCCCCGATTTTGACATAACATTTCAGGTAAAAAAGTGTGACTTATACACGGACATATACGTATGTTATGTACTGTACTGCTGGCTCAGGTGCAATGAACTGAAATTCAAAATTTATCTGATGGGATGAACTTGAAGGGGATGAAGTTGAACCATGATTGGCTTGAGACAGTTGTGAGTTGTCGGGATCGACGACTTCAACACAGTATTGAGTAACTTTCGCAGTAACTATCCAAATTACGCAATGCAACTTTGTGAGTAGAGCATGTCTGGTCACAGTGTTTAATTGCATTCATATGATATATCCAACTGCCTTCCATGTCAAAAAAAAATTAGGAGAGCCATTGGCTCTCCTAGATCATTACAGGAAAGCGATTTTTAGCCCCCCTAAATTTTTCAGAATGCCAGGCCTGCGTTGGACTGGTATGTCAAAATATTACTGGTTTAAAACAGTTTTTTTTTTCATGTACATGTGCACTCCACAAAGCTTGGAGCTTTGATTGACATAATATCAACAATTATCATATGACTCGTCTGTTTTGTTCACTTTAAAACATTTGATATTTTGTTTTCATATTAATCAGTGATAAATAAAGCCTTCTGTCAATTTCATTGGTCAATTTCAAAACTAGACAATTTGATTGGCTGAACAAAATACAACTGGGCCACATTTTCATAATTTGCATAATTTGAGTTGGGAGCTTTCATTGGTCAATTTAAAAACTGAAAATTTGATTGGCTAAACAAAATGCAACTGGGTCACATTTGCATAATTTCAGTAGGGAGAATTTATGTTATCTGTCCTATTTAGGGTGGTTTATATTGTATTAATCTTTTACCTACAAGAAAAATGCCATTCATTTTTTTTTTTTTTACTTTTTGCTTCCAAAACATAGGTTATGATCCCTCATTGGAACTAGCGTGTCACTCTTGTTCCAGTGAGGGGTCATAACCTATGTTTTGGAAGCATAAATTGAAAATTTTTAGTTATACGAGGATGTTTTTTCCAAGTGCCGCCTGCAACTCAAGTTAGGTGATGGGTTAAAAAGTCATACTAAGTGGCTAATTTGTGTGTGTGTGTGTGTGTGTGTGTTTATTTTATCTATTTATCACTTTTGTGAAGAATCCGATCACTGTGTTATGATGTGGTGCCACTGACTAACTTAAGTGGCTGAGTGCTAAATCATTTTTAAAGGTGATTTGCTGTACAAGTATTATTTTTACAAATTACTAGTAAGGGGTGGGGGGGGGGGGGGGGGGGGGCGTGGCATTCACTTTGCTAAATTTGTTAAAAATAAGTGTTTTGTTAAAAGGGGAGGCTCTCTCCAATAAATTTTAACAAAATTTTATGTAATTTTGTTTTCTTCCACTGAGTAAAGAACAACCTAATGCATACATTGTAAACCCACAGGGCTTTCAGCAGTTTTCAATAGAGCCATGATGGTGGCTTGGCACTCAACTAAACTTTTCTTGAGGATTGGGAACACCCTTAACTCTCCTGATTCTTATCATTATGTCTCAATGTTTCAGTTTACTCTCAGCATCCAAGGTTATATCATGATCACAATCCCAAGTGCAAAGTATGGTTCAGCCAAACAAGCATATCTATTTTGCCAATTTTAGAAGACTATCACCCGGGACATTGGCTACCAGGTTCTATTTTACCAGTAAACCAGAACTTGTTTAATATGTGTTTCTTTGGAAAGTTGCACTGATTCAGTCAATTCATTAAGAGACATCAATTGTTAAGAGTCTTAACATTTCTCCTGTTTTCTACTTTTCAGAGGAGCAGAAAAGCAGAGATGAGTGATGAAGGCTATGCAGGGGTGTACCAAAATGCATTTAAATAGAGAGGCAAGAGAAACAAATCAGACCATAACTATCTGTGATTCTACATAACATGAGGTCATTACCAAAACTATTGAACTTTGGGGTCACAACGTTGCTGTTAGTTTTTTTAAAGCTTGGTGAACCAACAAGAGTCATCCAGATCTGGACTCAAAGTCTTCAAACAGCCCTGTGTGTCAAAAAAAAATGAGTTTTATGAAATTGACATATAACTCAGTGTATAACTCGTATATTTTGACTGAAGAAGAGAATTTACCCTATATTTCCTCTCTATTATAAGAAAATATTTTGAATTGGTCACTGAAATGTGATTGATAATACATAGAATACTAGCAGAACCACCCGTCCAAGGATGGGGAGCCCTGCTCTCACAATGGAAAATTTCTAGTGGCATTGCATGTCAGTGGAGATAATCAAACTTGAATTTCTAGCTGGACTGAATCATACACTCCCCATTTATTTAACAGATATACTATAGCTTATCAGAGGCCATGGGGTGTCTTCAAATGTTGGAGTGGTCAGGTTGAAATGTAAATGGGAGTCTGGCACCCTTTCCAAGAAAATCTTGTCAAAATTTGTGATGTGAGAAGTGGTTTGGATGATTTTAGGTCATTTAGTGGAAAATTTTCAATTTTCATGGTTTTTTTTTTACTTCCAAAGCACAGCTCATGACATTCCCTTGGAAAAGGGTTAATTTCAGTACAGTGAAGGGTCATAACCTATCGAAATTGAATTGATATTTCACCACATATATATATGTTGAAATTAAATTTATTTTGTTGCATATGAATATGCTGTTTTTCTTTGAAAAATATCTAATAAAGCAAGGAATTTGTAAACGATTTTTTCTGTCATAATAATAAAACAATAATAGACTTTTCTTGAGGTTAATACAAGGAATTATCAACCCTTGAAAAGTAATATTTGCCTTGGCCTGTGACCTCAGTGAATATTACTTTTCTTGGGTTGATAATTCCTTGTATCAACCTCAAGGAATGTCAGTTATTGTACAATATACATTGCATTTGTGGTGAGTTTCAGTAAAAATGTAATCCTACAGCCGTAAAAAACCTGAGAATTATATATTTACTGATCCTCTAAAGCTATTTGCTCTTCTTTATGCTGTTTGCAAACCAACCACTGAACTTTCCTATCTCAAAAGTTATGTATAATGTTTTAGAGGGTTAAACTTACAGCAGTGATATATCTAATTTTATCAAAAAAAGAGGCTTGAACAGCACTTTCAACTCTGTCATACCCACTCAAGTTTTTACTTGAGATTTTTGGCAAAATATGCTTTTGAACCCATTCACTGAAATAGCTCATTGGGATAATTCCAAACACTTTTGTTGAAATGGTGTTTGTTGACAGCAGAATATTTAGCAAGTTAGAGAATGTAATTAGATGAGCGAAAAAAGAAAAATTAGGCCTAAAAAAGTTAAAAATCTGTTTCTCAGGCCCTCCTGCATGGACCATTTGGCTGCCGCATACTCTCTTTTTATAGCCAATGCAAAGTTGTAAAAATAAAAATTAAATAGTTTATCTCTGATATTTTACCCAAGTTGATAGAACCGATAAATTTGTCCCTTAATGCAACAAGGCTTTGCAATGCTTTAGCATTGCAAAGCCTTCTTGCATTCAAGGGACAAAATATACCACCCCCATGCTATTCTGTAGATTATGAGGCCTAAAACATAAAACAAACTAAGAACATGAACTTTTCATGGCAAAGAAATAATTACAAAAATAAAAAATAAAATAAAAAACCTGCCGCCCACATGCAATTTTATAAGAAGTGGCCAGAGAAACAGAAGATCTACTTTGTGGGGCCTTATGTGCACTTGTTATTGAGGGCTATTTCTTTAGATATCATCTGGAGACATTAAGTTATGCTCAAAATGCCACAAGGTGGAGTTTCTGATCAAGCAAGAATTATTCGCAACTGCCCAAGAGAAAACCCATGATACATTTCCAGTCTTTCAGCTCCTGGACTGCTAGGTGCATCCTGGTAGTCAATTCGCAAAACATTTGCTCATGATTTTTACTTCTTTCAAAAAAAAATAAAGTATCTGAGACATTCCACAATGATTTAGTAGTTATCTTCTCACCCCACACTGTAAACAGTATAGTGGTAAACAAAACTAAAAAATATTAAATATTTCCTTCATATAAACATTATTTATGTTAACCCATTATTCAACACAACCAGCTGGGGACACTAGTTGTGCTGAGTAATTTTTTGTCTTGAATAACCTCAAATAACCGATAATTTTAATTTTGCCTAAAAAATATAGCTTGTGACCCCTCTTTAGAACAGGCTTGTTCCAATGAGGGTCATAAGTTATATTATGGTGGCAAAGATTGAGGAACCAATATTTTTATACTAGAACCAATGGCCCAGACTTAGCTGGTGCAAACTCATAACTTTTAAGGGCCAAACACAAATTTTGAACTTCCCAACCCTCAAAATTTGCATAGAAATCCAGAAATTTAAAGTCCTGTACGGTCCTGCATACCTTTATACACTGTGCATGCGCTGCAAGCAGGAAGTGACAAAATGGCGCCAGCCATCATTCTTTTTGTTTGGCTATGTCAGTAACATCTACCTGACTTCTGTGCAATAAAATTTATTTTCTGAAGATTCCAGGCTCAGATTATTGAATATATTGGTGAATTCAATGGTTTTACAGGATGTTGCAGGAGAACAGTGGTGTTTTGGAGCGTTCAGGGCTGTATCTTTTAATTTTTTAATGATAAAAATTATGTTTCCCATTTTCGGGATATACGCCTGATATGTTCTCATGATAGCACTAGTATTGTTTAGTGTTCTCCTCTGTCCTTCTATGAATCCTCCTGTGCCTTTGGCATTTTTTAAGAGATTTATTTTTCAATTTCTTGGGAATTTGTTGTTTTTTCTCGGAATATAGTTCTGTGTACCCCCTTGTTTACATCCTGGCCGGGTCGACCCCTGGGACGTCTTAGTCTTACATCTTCTACCGGCTTCATTATTTTATCTTCCTGGGAAGATTTAATTTTGCAGTTGGTAGTTTCATATGCCGGTTACTGACTTTGGGCCGTTCTTTATGTGCCTGTCTTGTTAGTTCTGTTTTGTTTTCTGACAATGTTTACTTTTTCTCCGTTAGAAGGAAAAAGTACCTTTTTTCCATCTTGCTGTTGTATTCTTAGGCATCAGCGGCATTTAGTCCTTTTGTTGACGCCATAGTAGCCTTATGTGAATTAAGAGTTTTTTTCTATGATATTAGCGGCTAACGTCGTAAGTCTCCATTTAGTGAGCTTTCCAAGGCCGCAGGTTACACCCAGATATCTGTCTTCATGGATATTTTTTTCATCCTCTTCTCTGTAACCGCTGAGCCGGTGTGAACCATACTTGGCTGGAATGGTCTATGGGAGGTCCTCTACAAACGATCCTCATTTTGTTCCCGTCGGATGAAAAACATGGCTTCCAGAGGCATTCTTTGATTCTTGTTGGTGGATTTTCAAAAATCTTCTCCTCTGAAACTGCCAGGCCAAATGTTTTGAAACTTCACATAAATGATGACTGGGACCCCCCCCCCCCCCCCCCTCTACCAACGATCCTCATTTAATGTTGATAGGGTTACAAACATGGCCACAATTGCAGCTTATAGTTACTATAGAAACCCTATGGGAAATCATATTTTCATCTTCTTCTCCGGAACTACTGAGCCAACGTGAACCAAACCTGGCAGGGATGGTCTATGGGAGGTCCTCTACAAACGATCCTCATTTTGTTCCCCTGAGTTGAAAAACATGGCTGCCAGAGGCATTCTTTGATTCTGATAGGTGGATTTTCAAAAATCTTCTCCTCTGAAACTGCCAGGCCAAATGTTTTGATACTTCACATAAATGATGACTGGGACCCTCTCTACCAATGATCCTCATTTAATATTGATCGGGTTGTAAACATGGCCACAATTGCAGCTTATAGTTACTATAGAAACCCTATGGGAAATCACATTTTCATCTTCTTCTCTGAAACTACTGAGCTGACGTGAGCCAAACTTGGTCTATGAGAGGATAGAAATATGTGGGGCTATATTCTAATGCTTAACCCAATGCCTCTCCTGTCTGCTTGAAGATCGGTACTGTCAGCAAAAATACTTGTTTTTTAAGAATCTGGTAAGGGTTGGTTCCAGTTTTCTCCACTGAGAACTGGGGAAAAAAAACCCAAAAATATTGTGTATACAGTACAAGTCAAAATAAGCTGTAGTATAACTGCAATAAACTAAGTAAACTGCTGCTCCTGCCCTGACAAGATCAGAATCTGACATTTTCTGGAAAGCCATCAGTGCGAGCTTTCCAGAAAATGATGTCAGCTTCTGGTCTTATCAGTGTAGAAAGAGAAAAAGATGCACAGTTTATAGAATTATCCTACAACTTGACTTAACTGTAAACCATTGCAACTGTACATGGATGCTGATATATGCTCATTACTCATGTTACTTATCAGAAAATCTAGATTGTTGACAGGTGCTTGGAGAAAAAGTTTTTGCTAACATTCTTGCAATCATGCCAGCTTAGATGACAGTAATTACTGTATATCTTTTAAGATTTGACAAAAATTGGAGAAATGTGTTTCCTGTAACCCTTTTACCTATCCAAATCTATTTTGAAAAGAGAATACTGTCTGAAAAAAAAGTTGTAATTTTTTCAAAAATATTTAACCTTCTTTTACTGATTTTTTTTGTTGAAAACAGATTTTCATCATCTTCGCTGAAAGTACTGAGCCAATGTGAACCAGACTTGGCAGGCATTGTCTATGAGAGGTTCTCTACAACTGTTACTCATTTTATTCATTGTTGGGTGAAAAAACGTGGCCGCCAGAAGCATTCTTTGATTCTGATTGGTCAATTTTGAAAACTCTTCTCCTCTGAAACCAGAGGGCCAAATGTTTTGAAACTTTGCATGGTTGGTAACTGGGACACCCTCCACCAACCTTCCTCATTTTAGTGTTGATCGTATTTAAAACATGGCCACAATTGCGGTTTATAGTTACTATAGAAAAAAAACTATAGGAAATCACATTTTCATCTTCTCTCTGGAACTATTGAGCTGACGTGAACCAAAACTTGGCAAGAATGGTCTATAGGAGGCCCTCTACAAATGATCCACTTTTTGTTCCCTTTGGCTGGAAAATATGGCCACCAGAGACATTCTATGATTCTGTTTGAAGGATTCAAATGTTAACCTTCTTTTACTGATTTTTTTTGTTGAAAACAGATTTTCATCATCTTCGCTGAAAGTACTGAGCCAATGTGAACCAGACTTGGCAGGCATTGTCTATGAGAGGTTCTCTACAACTGTTACTCATTTTATTCCTGTTGGGTGAAAAAACATGGCCGCCAGGTTCAACCAAAAATATGCCAAAAGCATGGGAAATCACAAATCGCATGGGATAGCATGTGATTTCCTATAGTTTTTTCTCTACAAATGATCCACTTTTTGTTCCCTTTGGCTGGAAAATATGGCCACCAGAGACATTCTATGATTCTGTTTGAAGGATTCAAATGTTTTGAAACTTCACGTGATTGAAGACTGGAACACCTTCTACCAATGATCCTCATGTAATTTTGAAGTAATGTTGCAAACATGGCCACAATTGCAGCTCATAGTTACCACGGAAAGCCTATGGGAAATCATATATTTTTATACTGTACCAATGACCCAGACATAGCTGGTGCTAACTCTTAAAATTCTAGGACCAACACAAATTTTGCCCCCCAATACCCAAAATTTGCATCTAAAACCAAAAGAAATCATGTCCTGAAGGTCCTCCATACTTTGCCTCCACTGCGCATGAGCAGTGTCAAGGACGTCCCGAAATTGGCGCCAATTATCATTCTTTGTTTGGCCCTTCATCAGTTCACATCTGACTGATATTTGTGCTTGTAAATCTCAGTTTAAATGATGCCAGACACATAAATATTAGAGAAATAGTGGATCTAAAGAGGATATAGAAGGAGGAGAGGAAAAATGAGTGACAGAAAATATTCAGGGCTGTAACTTAAAATTTTTTAATGAAATTATGTTAAGTTGCCTATTTTCGAGGCATGGGCCTGTTGTTGTCATTCTTGCTATAAAGTTTCACTGCTTGTTCAGTGTTTCCTCTCTCCTTTTCCTTTAAGTTCCCCCTTGCTATTCTCCCATGCTTTTGGCATATTTTTGAGTAATATTATTACTAAAATTTCTTGGGAGATTTAGCTGGGTAACAGAATGAATTCTGTTCTTTTCCCTATGTTTGCGTTCTCACCCATGGGTGTTTAGGCGTAGTGTTCTGCATCTACCATCTGATGTTCTGCAGTTTCTTCCCTGGAAGTCTCTGTTTTGCATCAGAGAGTGTATTATTGGTAACTGATTTTGGGCCAGGGTTATCAGTGCCTGGAGTCATGTTTCTGGTGTTTATACACTTCTTGTTTACATTGGCAACAATCTCTGTGGAGGGGGATTTTTTGTCTTTGTACTAGTTTAATCATTACAAGATACATTATTATTATTCGTAAGTGTTGCATTAATTTTTTAAAATATTTTTAAAATTTTTGTCCACACTTAGGCTTGGGATCCATTGGGGCTCAACGTTACTTTTCAGAAACTTGGGCTTTGCTGAAAAAATATTTTTTCAAAATTTTTTTTTTTTGATTTCAGTTATTTTTTCTATGTTAATGGATCATGTTATTATGTATCTATCTGTATGTTTTCAGGGGTTCGTGCGAGTACTAGGACTTTTTGTTTTCTTTTCACAATGAAAGGATATTGTTCAAATTGTAATAAGAGGAAATCTTCCTCTGACTTTCATGATCATTGTATTAATTGTAGTCAGTGTACTCGCACTAACTCCTGTTCAGTATGTGTATATTGGGATGACAAACATTGGAAACGTGTGTCACGGTATGTTGTTAGCGGGGAAAGGGCCATGCCGGTCCTTTCTCCGCAGGGTCACTCTAGTTTATCAATCTCTATTTCAGAGGAACAAGAACAGGGTGATGTTTCCGTGATGTCTTCCAAAAGTGTGCCTCCGTCGTCACAATTAAATGAAGAGCTGGCGGCAAAAGTGCTCATGGAGATACGTCAATTGCCTAAGAGGTCCCTAGTAGGATCGACGGCGTTGACGTCCGCTAGCTCGCCCGGTGTAGCGTCCATTCATCGAATGGTTCGGCAGCCGGGTTCGTCCGTTGCGGTCCAGGAAGGAGATTTGGGTGATGCGAGCACTATAAATATACAAGGTGCACACCCAGTGACGGCGGATCAGAGGAGAGAACGGAGGAAGCCTAGTAGTCCGGTTCCTAGCTCGTCCAGGTCCATCCGGGCTGCGAGCGAGAGAGGCCCCTCTCTCGAACAACAACATCTGGGACCAGATGTTGTGGTACAAAATGTTTCGCATTCGGAGCATACGTCCGCCGCTCGGGATGCTCCGTTATATAGACAGTCCGGAGAGACTGTCCAAAAGGCTTCCTCATCCTCTCAGCAGCGCACACGACCGCACCTTGGCTATGTGACCACGGATATCCAGCCAGCTTCGCCAATCAGGGATTCCACGGCGACCAGGTCACGCCATCCGGTAGCCAGGGACCAGAGGCCTGTAGACTCCGGACGTTCGCATAAGAGAAGTATGCAGGAGTCAGTGTACACGGAGCTTCCAGCGGCTAAGCAGCGTAAAACCGCTACTCCACAGGCCTCAGTGACGGACGTGCTATCCCAAATAGCACAAATTATCGCAGCATCCCAGTAAACGACAGAATCTCTGTCGGATCAAGAATTATCCGATGACGCTGGGTCGGTACGCTCCGCCGAAGCATCGGGTACGGACGACCGAGAACATCATGGGGTCCGACAGGATGGCGAAAGGGATTCCGAGGATTTGGAGCTATCCCTTTCGGAACAACATAAAGCCGCCGTAGATTTCATCCGGCATTACCTTCCACAAGTTGTTCCGTCGGGCCAGATTTCTGCGATGCCGGATAAGAGACTGATAGCGTCATTGGACACAGAATTCTTTGATCGGTTCAGAGACATCGTCCCTGAGTTTCCGACACAGTCCAATAATGTCACAAGAACATTCGAATTATTGAACGACGCTATCTATAAGCTTGCTACCAAAACAGGCAAGGCTGGTTTCTTGTCCGCTAATGCTCTCAATCTGCCTTTCATCAATTCAAGGAATAAATTCGAAACGGCTGGACAGGGCATACCGAGAGTTCCTCTGCATCTAGACGACGAGGCGGAAGACTTGGAATTGTCTTTACCGTCGTCTATGTTTATTCCAACCACGACATTGGAAACGACAATAATGTCTAACAGAGCAAGCTTAGACGCTTTATCATACGCAGACCACCTTACTAAGGCGTTATCATTGCGTCTTCAAGGGAAAGAATTCCAGGATATACAATCCTCATTAAGACTTCTTTCAAGGGCAGTAGCTTATTCCACGTATAACTCCGCCCTTTCAGTGGCAAACCTGGAGTTGGTTAGACGTGACGCAGCCCTAGCTACATCCACGCGCGTGGATAGTAAGGTGAAGAACTCTCTCAGAGTCGCTTCGGTCTCCGGAGAGCTTCTCTTCGACAGCAAGCTTTCAGCAATCTATGATAAGATAACTAAGAAAGCTTCGGATTCTCTGCTTTTTAAATCCGCTTCCAAAACGTCGGATACAGCAGAAAAGAGTAAGACAGGCACTTCTGGGACAAGTATGCCCAAGAGAAGTTCCTATAGAGGTTCTTATAGTCCTCTAGGTCTTATTCTAGAGACCGTCAAGGCAGCGACTCACGTACGGGATGTTATTCTGGCCGAGACAACCGGTCTGACGTCCCGAGGTCGACGGGACGAGGTGCGGGTCGTGGAGGACGTAGTTTCTCCTTCCGCAGGCCTTGCAGGTCCAGGGGGTGATGGTTTGAACCTCTATCGTGTTCCGGTGGGCGGAAGATTATCGAGTTTTACAAACGAGTGGGCGTCGATTACGGACGACCCCTGGGTCCGAGGGGTAATTTCAGAAGGACTAAGAATATCCTTCAAACGAAAGCCTCCATTAACTCGAAGTCCAAAATGGACTCAGCTTCCGTCAAATGCTCTTTTATCGGGAAGTACAGTCTCTTCTGATGAAGAACGTGGTAGAGGTCATAGAAGACCAGGAATCACCGGGTTTCTACAGCCATCTGTTTCTGGTTCCGAAACCAGACGGCTCGTTCCGTCCAGTCATAGATCTGAGCTGGATGAACAAGCTGATCGTCGCTCCGAAGTTCTATATGGAGATGATTCGATCGGTCAGAGCGAGTATTCGGGTGAACGACTATGCTACAAGCATAGATCTCAAAGATGCGTACTTTCACGTCATGGTACATCCGACATTCAGAAAGTATCTACGCTTCGCAGTCCTAGGAGTTGTATATCAATTCCGGGCGATGTGCTTCGGTTTGAACCTAGCCCCCTGGGCTTTCACTCGAATAATGAACTCGGTAATGATACATTTCCGAGCTCATTCGTCTGCGGTAACATCGGCCTACCTGGACGACATTCTTCAGAGGTACGGCAACAAGTTAACGCTTCAGAACGATGTGCAGAATCTGCTTCTATTACTCCAACGTCTCGGTTTTATTATAAACGAGGAGAAGTCGGATCTGGTGCCGTCCAAGTCATTCACTCATCTGGGAATGAGCTTCGAGACGCACAACAATCTCGTTCGTCTGCCGTTAACCAGAGCAAAATTAATCAGTTGTTATGCTCGCTATTGTCTTCACTCAGACAAAGTCATAGCGAGGGTGTTCATGAGACTGATAGGTCTGTGCGGAGCCGCTGCGGATCTCATTCCGATGGGGCGGTTGCGCACTCGTCCTCTCCAAATTTTCTTGACTCAGAATTGGAGTGTAAAGATTCATTCGCTCGATATAGACGTTCTCTTGTCAAATCAAGTGAAACAAGAGATTCAGACTTGGGCAAACATTCAGTGGTTGACTCAGGGAGTTCCACTGCAGTTGCCGGATCCGGGTTTTACGATTATGACGGATGCCAGTCAAACAGGTTGGGGTGCAACATTGATCCCAACGGATTCGAAGTGCCAGGGTCTTTGGGATCCGCAGTTTCTAAGCAAGCACATAAACATCAAGGAAATGATGTCAATTTGGCTTGCATTACGTCATTGGATGAACATTATTCAGAAAGTACATGTCCAAATCCTGTCCGACAATATGACAGTAGTGGCGTATATCCGGAACCAGGGAGGCACTCATTCCGTTCCGTTATTCAATTTAACGGAAAGAATCCTTCTGTTTGTTCTAGAACACCAAGTTCTACTTTCGGTCCGTCATATTCCGGGTCGTCTGAATGTATTAGCAGACTCCCTTTCGCGGAAGGGTCGCTTGTTGCCGTCAGAATGGACTCTCAACAAACAGGTATTCAATCAGATTTGCTACCAATGGGAACGGCCAATGATAGACTTATTTGCGACACAACTCAACAATCAGTTGCAGACGTATGTGTCACCATGTCCGGATCCCCGAGCATATGCAGTAGACGCTCTATCGATCTCGTGGGACGGAATGATAGGATATGCATATCCTCCAGCGCCGTTAATTCAGCAAATATTGCTAAAGATAAAACAATCTCAATGCAAAATTCTGTTGGTAGCATCTCTGTCTCCACAGAGACCGTGGATAAATCTACTCAGGTGTCTGCTGTGGGACTTACCGCGAAAACTTCCTCCACGGAGAGGATCTTTCACAGGGGAAGTCGCGTCAACTTCATCACAACCCGCAAGGTCTCAACCTTCACGTATTTCCGTTGTGCGGTCCTTCTTGCACAGCAAGCATTTTACAGGATGAGCAGTGGACGCGATTTCTAACTGTAGGAGGACCTCCTCTTCGCTAAACTGTGCGGCTAAGTGGAAGGTCTTTTGTCGTTGGTGTAGGGATCGTTCTGTTGATATTTTTGATCCCTCCATACCAGACATTGCAAACTTTCTAGTATACTTGTTTGACAAGATCAAACTGCAGCCTGTTACTATTAAAGGTTATAGGTCTATGTTATCTGATACCTATGCACACCATGATAGTTTACAAATTGGATCTAATGTCTCTTTATCTAAATTAGTTAGAAACTTCTCGATAAATAGACCCAGAACTCTTAGATTAATTCCTAAATGGAATTTAGCTTGGGTTCTTCTTAAACTGAAAGAAAAGCCATTTGAGCCTCTTGGGACAGTAGATTTCAAATTTTTGTCTTATAAGACAGCATTTCTCTTAGCTTTCTCTTCTGCTAGATGAGTCAGTGAGCTTCATGCACTATCGGTGGACGATTCTCACTATCGTAGTGTCGGGAACACTATTACCTTTACTACTAATGTTGGATTTTTAGCTAAGAATAAGGCTCCTAATAAATATCCGGAGCCTATTGTTATTAAGGCCCTTCTATCTTCAGACGGACGTAGGCCTTTACTCTGTCCTGTTAGAGCTTTACGTATTTATAAACAAAGATCTCAGTTTATCAGAAAGGGACGAAAACGCTTCTTTCTGTCTCTGATGCCTAATAGAAAGGACATTTCGGTCCATTCTATTGCTAGATGGATTCAATTAACTATCCGTACTGCTTATGATAATCTATCTTCAACTCAGCAGTCTGTGCTTAAGATTTCGGCTCATGAAGTAAGAGCTCTTTCTACATCTTGGGCTTACGCAAATAGTGTTGCTATTACAGATTTAATGAAGGCTGCATATTGGTCTCAGCCATCCACATTCACAAATTTTTATCTCAGAAATATTGAGTCCATTTCTGGAGACCTGCATTGTTTAGGTCCGCTATCTGTTGCTCAGAATGTCGTCCACTAAACAGTTGCAACTATAGTTATGCAGGCTTTCTGTTCCGGCAGTGACTCCATCCTGCTGCCCTCTTCGCTCTGGGCTATTTGACCCAGGGCAAGGGGAAGGGGGGGGGGGGTGTTCCCTTAGGTCACCTGCTTTATAGTGAAAAGCAAGGGGATTCCTCCTCCGGAGTCAGTAATTCTGAGTCGTTACCGGGATGGTTTTAAAGTGTAATATTAATGTTAAAAATTCATTCATGTCATATTTTTAAAGTGTAGCTCGGTGTGAAGCATTTGTATATGTCACGTGTCAAACGGGCGTTAATATACAATCCTCAGACACTTTTAAGAGAATATAAAGAGTCTAAATTCTCTGGACTAACTTTATTTATTGGCTTACTTTAAAAATAATTAGTATAAGGGGTTATACTGGATGTTAATAGAGAACATGAATGTTATTATGCTCAATTATGGAGGGTGTTGTGTCTTTCTAATTTATCATAAAATAAGAAAGATACATGTAAAGCCTAATACTCCTTTTCTCCTCGAGGGGTTGACTCTATTTATATAGTTGAGCTTATTGGATTTTCCTCTATGTCCTAGGCCCTCCAGCCTTTTTACTATTCAGCTATGTCTGGGTCATTGGTACAGTAGAAAAATGTTAAAAAATTTATAATAATTTATATATTTTTTATACTTACCAATGACCCAGACGGGGATGGCCCTCCCAGGAGTTGGGAACTCATACCTCCCCGCTGAGTACATAGCGCTGACCAGGCACTGCTTGTAAGAATGATAATTGGCGCCAATTTCGGGACGTCCTTGACACATGCGCAGTGGAGGCAAAGTATGGAGGACCTTCAGGACATGATTTCTTTTGGTTTTAGATGCAAATTTTGGGGATTGGGGGGCAAAATTTGTGTTTGGCCCTAGAATTTTAAGAGTTAGCACCAGCTATGTCTGGGTTATTGGTAAGTATAAAAAATATATAAATTACTATAAATTTTTTAACTTTTATATGTATTTCCAGGTGAGCGATTACAGGCTTTGTAGAGCCTCTAGTTTTCCTTCTCGGTTTTGTATTTTTAGGTGTCACAGACATTTAGTCTTATTGTTGACACCATAGTAGCCTAGTGAGAATTATGAGCGGTGTTTTTTCTCTATCATTAGCGGCGAGTGTTGTAAGTCTCCATTTAGTGAGCTTCCGTGGCTGCAGTTTACACCCAGATAATCTTCATGTCTTCATGGATAGGAAGGCCTTAAGCTGTGTCAGCTAGGCTGAGACCATTGTCCTCTTGGACAAGGTACCATTATAAGATTCCTTAATGGTGTTTTTTTTTTTTTTGTTAGTTGTGTGAGGCATTTAGCCTGTCGTTAGTTCCTTTTTTCAGGAATATGTTTCCTGCAAATAATCGGGACGAGGCACAAGGAGTTCATCTAGGTTTCTATGATTGGGTGCCAGAACTTAGTTTTTCATTGCCCGCTTCATTTTATGTCCAGTCTATCGTTGTGGATTATCATTCCACTCTGAGGATTATGGATATTATGTTCGTATGGTGTATTCTTTAGGGCCCTGGCATACTGTCTTGATTTTAAGGGATATGGCGATGCTATATCGCCGGGTATATTACTTGCAATAGCACCGTGTTCATCATGTTCCTATCCGTCCTTCAGTGGCAATATGAAGTTGGTCAGACGTGATGGAGCCCTACGGTTTTATACTATTCTAGATGACAAGACGAGGGCTTTACGAGTCGCGTCGGGTAAAAAAACTGGCCACCAAGGTTATTTGACCAGTTATTTTGTTATGATAAGCTTTTAATCGCTGTTATTGCTCTTTTATTGAGAATAGCAGCAGGAGCATAACTTTGGGAATGCAGCATGAGGTTTCCTTTTTCCTATAGTTGAAAAAAGGGATTTTTGGCAGTTCCAAGATTTAGTATTACTTCATGGGCCAAACTTATCCAGTGATTCAAGTAATGCGGGTGGGGGGTTCGATATATGATTTTACGCCAATCGAATGTTAGTTGCATGGCTTAATATGTATTAATCATTAGGCAGACGTATCTCTTGAATAGATTCTCTTAAATTCTTGCTCAGTGTCAGTATAAGACCTTATGAGAATTATGGGCCATTTGGATCAGTAATGGATATTCCTACAGGCCGTCTAAGCATATGTCCACTCTATTTTTCTTCATTATTCGGAGTTGTATATTCTTCTCCAAACAGTCATTGGTTTTAACGGACCTTGGAAACATTGAATCAAATTGGGGACGGTCCTTGACATTTTTATTAATCATATCCCGTTCCAGTTCATTTATTGGGATTTACTTGTTCACCAGGACATGGTCACCTGTTGGTTGACTATGAAGCATCTGAGTTCTCTCAGATAACTTTCCATTGGGATTCGATTGGTCGAGTTTAAGGTTGTACATATTAATATCACCGGTTTTCGTCCGACTCCATACTAACAATGTTCTGCCCAGTCAGTACTTTGACGTGTTACTGCCTGGGTATTCTGAATGCGGTACACATTTGAGAAGCTTTCAATTTTATTATAAGATCTCCGCTAAGGAAGTTGGAGTTTTATCTTCGTCTTGCGACTTGAACAGATGATTCTGTTTAGCTCTAGATGCCGTAGGAAGGCGACGTATTGGTCACAACAGATTAAATTTTGCTTGTAACCGGGAACCTTTAAAGCGATTTATATATACTTCAGTCCGCCTTTTATTGCTCAGAGGGGATTCCTATATTAGGTTTCTTTTCTGATATTCTTCAGTACCGCTTTATCACTGATTCCAGGCCACTTTCCTCTTTGTTTTAAAGGTTAATTTCCTTCAAAAAAAAAATAGAGGGATGCGTGAGGGGGTGGTTTCTCGTTACCTCTTCTGGCCTTATAGTAAGTGTGTAACTTTGGGTGAAGCTGTTATTGTCAATAGATAATACAGATCTTTTATGTACAGCTCAGTGTGTTGCATTGTACACGGTGTGTGTCTGCGGGTGTTACTCTCCAACTCTCGGACGTGCTTTTCCTAAGTTTAAGCACCTTATTCTGGACTAGCCTTAAAATTGGGGCTCTTTACACCCAATTAGCATAATCGTTTATGCTAAGTAATAAGGATTCATTTGGATATTGCTCCTTTATTTTAATTGGTGGCATGTCCTTCTCTATTGTTTTTATAGAGAAGGATATATGTAATTCCTCATATTTTAATCTCCTATTCACCGTTGGGAGTCCTCCTGTAGGCTTAGGAGCTGAAATTTAGTCTGCTATTCCTTTAAGTCCTAGGCCCACCAGCCTTTTTACTATTCAGTTAAGTCTGGGCCATTGGTTCTAGTATAAAAATATGAAAAATTTAAAGTAATTTGTATATTTTTTTATACTTTCCAATGGCCCAGACGGGGATGGCCCTCCCGTGAGTGGGCACAATCTCCTCCTCGCTGGATTTTCTACTTTATCAGGCTCATAATCAGATAAGAATGATGGCTGGCGCCATTTTCCGTCGCTTGCTGCTTGCCGCATATACGCAGTGTATAAAGGTATGTAGTACCGTATAGGACTTTAAATTTATGGATTTCTATGCAAATTTTGAGGGTTGGGGGGTGGGGGGGGGGGGTTCAAAATTTGTGTTTGGCCCTTAAAAGTTTGCACCAACTAAGTCTGGACCATTGGTAACTATAAAAAATATACAAATTACTTTAAACTTTTCATTTTTCTTGAATGCTGTCTTTTAAAAGTTCTGGCTGAATGTCGGTGTTATGTACATTTGTTAAAGGTTTAAAGATTTTATAAGCTGTGATTTGATGAATGTGGTGTTAAATTTCTCCATTTTATGTAAATGTTTTTTATTTTCTTGTTTGAGTAAGTTAATTTATTACTTTTACAGAAAAAAAATTATGAAGAAATAAAAGAAGGGACAAAATTAAAAATTAAGAAAAGAGAAAGATAGCTGTCCTTTGCTAAAACTTGATTACACCTTGTTACAATTAACATATCCAAGCCACCTTCTAAAGTGGGTGACAGCTGACCATTGTTTCCATTCTGTCATTGAAATGGAATACACATGCATTTTGTAGACAAAATGAATATTCGCATAATATGTTTCCTTGATGTTAAACTTCATGATAGGTATATCCCTGATAAAAAATAACAGGTAGATAGCATCTTCTGGTAGTGGAGGCAAGACCATCACATTTCTGACAGAAAATAGTGATGGGCACCATCGTCACATGCCACTAATGATTTGTTGGTGATGCATCGCATCACCAGTTTCTGTTGGAAATTTCATGCCAACACAAAATTGTTTGACACATCTTCAAATTTTACAACAATCCTTTGGGTGCCATCCCTCCCACTCAAAACTGCTATATGTTCACCCCTCCTCATTTATGTTGGGAACACCATTTTGCCCTAATTTGGAAATAACAGTCTTATCCTGTTATGTTTTATTGCCATGCCTTTCTTTGTGTTTCTATGGTCATATTATGATGGAAGTTATTCTCAAATGCAGAAGAGGCACAGCGAATTTATGTATTTTTCTTGATGTCTTCACACCTTGTCTAATTTAGGCATTCCTGAAGATGATGTGAATTTGGGGTAATCCAAAGGCCTGGGCTTTTGTAGGGATGCCACACTTTTTTATCTGAATAAAACATGAAACGTCGCACTTGTAAAATATATCAAATGAGGACTAGGGGCCAGTACAGTTGAAACCTGTTCATTTTTCCAATTAATTAACAGGAGTATTCACTTAACAGAAGTTTGAAAATTTTCCTGCATTCTAGTGAAAAACTGAGTATTTATTCTATTATATTTTGTTTGACAGAGCTTTTAGGGCTTTATCAAAGAAGATATAATATATTAAAACGCTTATATTTTATGTACTAAGGCCAATTAAGTCTATAAACATAGGGGAATTTGGTGATTATCAGGGTATTGTCTCGGCATATACAAACATTTTTATTCAATTAACAGGAGTTACTCTGTAAGTTATATGCAGTTAACCCTTTTCCCAACACACACACTATCAGAATTTGTTATTTTATTAAAATCATTTTTTTTCGACTGCTCAGTTTTACTGCTCAGTTTGTAAATTATGCGCTCAGCCTGAAATAGCCCATAACCTTTATTTTGATTCACTCATCCAGAAATATTTGAATTGGTCTGAAAAGCAATATATTCCAGACAGCTTAATCTAAAAAATACCATAAAGATTCATTTTCTTTGAATCAACGCAAGAATTGTTACTAATTCGAGACTTGATTTGACTGAATGTCTGATGACATTACCATCAGAAATGAAGACAAGGCAAATTAAATACTTATTGCTTGGAATATCTGTAACTGTAACAACAAAGAATATCTTTATATCTTTGTGAGTACAAGGGCTTTGCATAACATGAATAGTAGTCTGCGTGCAAAGTTCCATGAAAAGTGAGTAAATAAAATAAACAGTCCATAACAGCATTGAATTCCAAACAGAATTTGTCTGGTGGTCTGAGAGCTTGGGACCCAGTAACCCTATTTAATGCATCATTAATTTACTTGAGATTTTCTTTGCTAAATGAGTTTTCATAATTGTTTCATGCAATTTTTGGAGAGTGCTTTCATCATTACCCCAATATTAAATTTTATCTTACAAAGAGAACGTATATCCCCCAGTACAGGTGAAAACATCTAGACAAAATACAAATCTGTATTGAGGGTAGGAACTGCACATGCGATCAATCGATTCAGAAACAGAACGTTTTTTCCATGCACTCAGTTGGCATTGAGTTATCACACATGTTCAGGTCACTGTTTTTGATAACAGTAATTAAATGATATATAAATGACCAGCTCAATGAAATAAATTATACTAGATCATTTGGTTTGCCATGGTGATATTTTTTTATACAGGTCCACCAAGAGTTAAACTTGAAAAATAAAACAAAGAAACACACAGCTGAAACACTACTATAAATGTAAGCAGTTATAGTACAATCAGAAGAATGAATGGGGATTACGTCATGCACAGCACAAGAAAGCAATACAATGATGTCATGACCTTCATTCGAAAAAAAATCAGTTCATGAATGCTGAATGATTGTCAAAACAGACACTGTTAAAAACTACCCAATCCCTTCAGTATCAGAACAGTTCAAGAAAGAGAGGAATGTTGTAAGATAAATTGGTTATTACCACCATGTGGGTTTCTAAAGTGGTGTATTGATGTCTTGACCTAGCCTCTGGGTCATATATTGACTTGTCCTAACAGACTCGTCCCTATATGCTCAGAGACAAGTTCATACACCATCTCGGAAACTATTAATGATAGGACAGTATTTGTTACATCATGGCATTGACAACAAAAACAATATTATAGCTTAAAATTACGTCAATGCTTCATTTCACACAAGTTACAACTGACTGACCTTACCAATTTTCTTCCCAAGTAACTAAAAAGTGTCATATTTTACCTTCAAAACCATTGCTAATATGTCAACTTCATGTTTCAGTGTAAAGGCATCACTGTTGGTTTGAGATTATGAAACTAGAAATGAAATTTTAATGGTAAAATTTTGAAAGGCACTAATCTAATTTCATGGATTTACTGGGCAAATGATTAATCATGAAAGATTTGTTCATTTTTTTAATTATTCATCTTTATTGTTGCTCTAAAAAATTACACCGCATGTGAAATTGTTGTGTTTTTTGATGATTCCTTTTTATATTTGTTAAAATTGGCTTACATTTTATTGATGCACTCAAATAATTACTGAATTGTTCAAGTAAAATGTACAATATTTTTGTAAAAGTTGTACTTTCTTTTTATTCAATCAAAATAGAGATATTCAATATGGGAAATGTCTGGATAATCCAAATGCTTTAACTGGTCGAGTGCCAGAAGCCACTATCCAGGCTTTAAAAAAAATGAGGCTACCAGAGCAAAAGCCAACATTTACCTTGCTCATGTTTCATATTCAGTCAAACGCAAATAATATTTTGTTTACATAAATTTGTTTTATCACAAATTATTGAAAAGTGCCTATGGGCGCTCTTCAATAATTTGTAATAAATCAAATTTGGATGAACAAATATGCAGACCACGAAAAATAATTTAGCTCTCATCCAGTTAACGATTACGTCAATGAAAGAGGTGTTATGAGTGGCAGAAGACATAATGTTATCTCGCCATGACTCCTCCCTCTCTCTCTCCCAGTCACCCTCTCAAAAAAAAGAAGAAAGTGTCCAGGGATCATTTCAGGTGGTAACTGGGGCAAAATATCCCCTACCCTCCCCCCACCCTTCCACCCATTCCCAAGGCATATTTGGACCATTTTTTTTTCTCAACTCTGACCCTAAAAAATCCCTTTTCCTCCATCTAGTAGTTATATATAACAGAAACCACACAAATACCAAATAATCGACTGTGCATGAAGGGTAAATTGTGAAACTCTTGATTGTAAAGCACAGTGAATACTGTACAACATTCATTTTATAAACTTCCTGACTCATACAAACCAAATGAACTTCAAAATTATGAAGACTTTTGATGCAGCAGTTTGTAGTCAATCTCAGGCAGACAACACTTGACTAATAAGGTTAAATATGACCGCTGCTCACTATTATTCAGAACAACAGTGGTAGAATACTTGCCCATACAGTATCAGAGGTGAGTGGACCAATCTTCTAGCTTATGGATGTTGAAGAAATTCGCAATTCAGTCCTTTATGATGCAGGTTTTCCCAATGGAAAGGGGCCTTGGACCTTTTCCTCAAAAAGGGTGGATAGAACCCTGTGCCATAGGACTGGTAGCTTCTTTCAGAGCTCAATTAATACATGCTGATTCTGCATCTGCAGCTTCATATTTGTTGAACAGGCAAATAATAATTTTATATGGATTTGTCTTTATGGTTACAGTTTATTAGAGAGTGCCACGGACACTCCCCAACAAACTGTATCAAAACAATTATTGATAAATTCTTATCCCTAAAATCAACCTAGCACTTTACTTGTTAAGCAAGGGACACACAATACAACATAGTGAATTCAAGTTTTAAATAGGTTTTAAACTTGTATGAAACCAGCTACTGTTGTGTTTTGCAATATTGAAGTCATCATGACCTATTGCCATTACCTGACATACATCATCTGTTAGTGTTAACATATTAATATTATTCAGAACCACAATCCAAGTCCAACCAAATTTCGCACAAATAATCTTTGGGGGATACCCATCCAAATTGGTTCAGTAGAACTTGCTAATCCCAATGGGCTGGGGGCAGTGCCTTAAGAGCCCAAATTATTTTAAAATCTACAATCACAATGCTTTCATTTCATCTGAAACTTCCATTTGTGATTAAGATTCAAGTTTGTTCAAAGAAAGTTTCTCAGACAATATTTGGCCCCACCCAAAATTTCTATTTTAAAAATGGTTTGTCCATTCGAAGCAAGTTTGGTAAGCAGTATTAATTGGTGAAATATACTTGATTTATGACAAAAACATTTTTTTTCATATTGCCAAAGGAAAAATTCAAATGCCCAGATTATATGAATTAAACAAAAAAAAGTTTTGGTATATGACCCCCCTCCCTCCCCATTATACACTCTTGGTAATGGAGGGAAAACACTGAAACAAGTTTCTTTTCGTGAACTACTGGCTACAATGATTTGGTATTCAGCCTCCTTTTATGGTCTAGATTCAAAAATTTCAGTTTTTTTGAACCGGTCAGTCAGCAGTCAATTTGACCCCAAACTGGTATGCAACATTATTGAGTGACATATACTTGGTAAAAGAATAAAAAAAAATTCCTACGGTCCCATGGGCTCCAAGACCTTAAAAAAGGAACCCCCCCCTCCAAATGCCTATATTACCGGAACTTTTCAAGACAGATACTTGTAATATGGTGAGGAAAAATACTGTTGGCTGATTTGTGGAATGCCTTATAGGCACTCCCATCTCAATACTGTTGGTAATTGTGAAAATACTATAATCATTTGCTCATGAACTTCCATCTGCATCGATTTGATGTATCGGAGTTCCCACTGATATCAAGGAATCAAATCCAAGCACTATTTAAGCACTTTAAAGGACTCTGACCATGATTTTTAAGGACTATTATAATTTTCATATGAACTTACAACACCACAAACAACACAAAGCTTTTCAGTCTCAAAGACCTGATTTCTGGAAAACCCTACTAGCTAGATATATATCGTCCCTTGGGTACAATAAGGCACCATCTCCAAAGCTGAAGCTTTGCAGATGGCACCTTGTTTCACATGAGGTACAATATAGAGGTCAAAGGGATGTGGTTCCTGGCCAATTCTGTGAGGTCACTTGTATGTGTGGCAGGTTATCATTACACATCTTGCCTCAGAGGTTATTGGTAAGCTGAATTTCAGCACTTTTCAAGGAAGGTAGTGGAAAATCAAGTACTTTTCAAGGATAGAAACAAATTCAAGTACTTTTCAAGGAAGGGCCCAAAATTAAAGGACTTTTCAGTTGAGTGGGAATCCTGATGTATGGTATGCAATCTACTTTAGTGGTGTAGATTAAAATATGTTCATAGACAGTCATGTCAGGCATGCTATGAGCATGCTCAAGAATGGGCAAAATTTACTGACAGTTTCTTCAATATTTGAAACTGATTGGCTGATTTAATCCAAATTTGATATTCAGTAATATTGGGTGACATGCACTTGATACATGCAAAAATGAATTTCACACACCCTTGGGGGAACACTGTGTCTACAAATAGAAAAGAACACCCTTGTTTAGCTCACCTGGGTGAAAGTGAGGATGAGCTATAGTGATCATTCACCATCCATTGTCCATCATCCATGAACATGGTGTTTGTACCTTCTCCTCCAAAACTGCTGAACCAATTTCAGTTAAATTTGAGGTGATTGCTTGTTTTAACATCCCATTTTGTTTTTGTTCAAATCAACTTGTCCAGCCCCATAGGGAGGGGGTGAGGGAAAATGTTCCAAATTTTTTTAAAAATCATCTCATGAACCAGTCGGTACAATGACTTGATATTTGGTACAGAGCTTCCTTTTGGTATGTGGCATTATTTTCCTGTGTCCAAGTGGGAACCCCTGGAGCTAAAAATAGAAATATTTTCAAACGCCCACATTTCCCAAACCACATGGAACAGAGAACTGTTATTTGGTATGAAGCATCCTTAGGACCAATAGATATGGATGAGAAAAAAAATTGTCATTGGTTATGTTAGGGTGTTCTGTAGGTGGGTATAAAAAAAATGCTGAGACCGCATATTTGCAGTGAAAGTGTCAGTGACACTGCAGCTTAACTTGACTGTGTAGTGTTTGATGAAAAGAATAATGTTCAATGTTTATGAAAGGATTACGAAAAAAGACAAGAATTGTGATAATTGAGAATATGTTCAGTTTTGTACCCTACATGCTATGTGTTCAACAAAACTAATTTGAGGTGTAGACTATACTAAAGAATTGAGGCCTGGGTGGATGTGGCCCTCACATTTAACGTATGTCAACAAAGTTACCAAGTTACAGTAAAATCATTCCAAAATGAGTCATCCTATTAAGTTACTATGAAATCTCTTTATAAATATGACTCGTAGACTTTGCTAAAGAAATCTAGGTCATGTGCACGTCTGGCAGGCGAAGTTGACCGACCGTGGCTAAAATAGACTCTCATTTGGAAATCATACCAAGTCATCCTATCAAGTTACAATGAAATCCCTTCATAAAAATGACCTGTAGACAGTGCTAAAGGAATCTAGGTCACATGACGAAGCATTGGTAACGGCTGACTGATTGTGACCAAAATAGGACAGTCTCAGCTACACATCATACTGAGTTATCCTACCAATTTACAATGAAATCCCTTCATAAATGCAACCTGTAGACTGTGCTAAACGAATCGAGGTAACTTGCCCCTGTGACCATCACGGTTGACCAAACTCAACCAAAATAGGAAGTTCTCATCAAGACATACAGAGTCATCCTACCAAGTTACAATGAAATCCCTTCATAAATATGCTCTGTGCTAAAGGTTTTCGGGTTTTGGGCCCACACAGCTGTTACAGTTGACCGATCGCAACCAAAATGGGACTTTCTCATCAAAACATGACTTTGAACCTGCACATGAAATTTAGTGATGATCAGACAAGAACTATGGGGTATAGCCTGTGCTAAAGAAAATGTGAACAGACTCACAGACTTCCGCTCACGTGATGGCAATAGCTTATCTTGACTTTGTCAAGTTCAGCAAAAAATTAACAAAAAATTTGTTTCCCAGACCCACTGATCAGAATATTTTGATATTTGGTATACAACATCCATAGGGCGGGTCAGATACGAGTTTGTTAAAATGAAGCCCCTTGGTTTATATTTGGGCTCAATACAAGAGCCCAAATTTTAACATAATGGGGGAATAATCTTTAAAAATCTTCTTCAGGACCACCAGTCAGAATTTGTTAATATTTGGTATCCATGATTGTTATAAGGGTCAGATTCAAGTTTGTTCAAATCAAGTCCGTCAGTTAATACTTGGTCTTCCAACGGGGGTCTGAATGTGAACTTAGTGCATTATGGGGAATAATCTTTAGAAATCTTTTTCTTCAGATCCACCAGTCAGAATCTTTTGATATTTAGTATACAGCATCCTTAGGAAGGTTAGATCTAATTTTGTTCAAACCAAGTCCCTGCGTTTAATAGTTGTGCTCCCTGTTGGAGCCTGAATTTTAACTTTGTCCAATATGAGGAATAATCTTGAAAACCCTTCATCGCCAGAAACACTAGTCAGAAACTTTTGATATATGTATTCAGAATCCTTAGAGAGGTGGGATTCAAATTTATTCAGCTTAAGTCCATTGGTAAATAATTGGGCTTTGTATGGGAGTCCAAATTTTAATTTAGTGCAATATGGGAAATAATCTTTAAAAATCTTCTTCAGATCCACCAATCAGAATCTTTTGATATTTGGTATACAGCATCCTTAGGGTGGTCAGATCTAAGTTTGTTCAAACCAAGTTCCTGGGTTAATATTTGGTCTCCATATTGGAGCCCAAATTTTAACTAAGTCCAGTGTGAGGAATAATCTTTAAAACTTTTCTCCAAAAACACTAGTCAGAATCTTTTGATATATGGTATACAGAATCCTTACAGGGTCAGTATCAAGAATGTTCAATCAAGTGAATCGATTAATAATTAGGCTCTCTATGGGATCCTAAATTTTAACTTGCAATATGGGAAATAACCTTCAAAATCTTCTTTTTCAGATGTACAACTCAGAATCTATTGATATTGGGTATACAGCATCCTTACGGGGATCAGGATCAAGTATGTTAACAGCAAGTCCCTCAGTTATTAGTTGGGCTCCCTATAGGGACCCAAATTTTAACTTCGTGCAATATGAGGAATATAAAAATCTTCTTCAGATCTATCAGACAGAATCTTTTGATATTTGATATACAATATCTTTAGGTAGGCCAGAGTTAAATTTGTTCAAATCTAAGTCTCTGGGTTAATATATGGCTCTCTATTGGAGTGTGAATTTTAACTTAGTCCAAAATGAGGAATAATCTCTAAAACTCTTCCCCAAAACTACTAGTCAAAATCTTTCCACATATAGTATATAGAATCCTTACAGGGGTCAGTTCTTCAAATCAAGTCCATCGGTCAATAATTGGGTTCTCAAATTTCAACATAGTGCAATATGGGATTAATCTTTAAAAATCTTCTGATTCACCAATCAGAATCTTTTGATTTTTGGTAGACAGCATCCTTATGGGGGCAGATTTAAGTCTGTTCAAATCAAGTCCATTGAATAATATTTCGGTTCCCTATGGGGGGGCGTGTCAGATTCAAGTTTGTTCAAATCAAGGCCTTTGATTAATATTTGGGCTCCCTTGGTATATATGAGGAACATTCTCCAAAAATTGCTTCTCACAACCCCCAATCAGAATCTCTTGATTCATGGTATACATCATTCTTTGGGGAATCAGATTCAAGTTTATTAAAACCATGTCCCTAGGTTAATATTTGGTCTCCCTATTGGAGACCAAATTTTAACATAGTCCAATATGAGGAATAATCTTTAAAAATCTGCTTCTTGAGATAGAATCAGAATCTTTTGACATTTGGTGCATGATATTTGGTACACAGCATCCTTAGATGGTTCAAATTCAATTTATTCAAATAAAGTCCCTGGGTTGACATTTGTGTTCCCTGGTGATGGGGGGTGGAAGGGTACAAATATTAACATTGTGTTAAATTGGTAATATTCTCAAAATCGTCTTCTCCAGAACCACCAATCAGAACCTTTTGACATTTGCAATACAACATCCTTGGAGGGGAGAGGACGGTGGGGGGCAATTTTGTGTTTGTTTTTTTTTTAAAATAAACTCCCTGGGTCAGTATTTGGGCTTCCTATGCCCTAATTTTAACTTGATACAAAAGAGAAATATTCTTTGAAATCTTCTTGAGAACCACCATTCAGAATGTTTTGATACTTGGTATACAACACACCCTAGCAGGGCTGAGATTCAAGTTTGTCTGGATTCATATTTGTGCTCCCTATGTAGTCCCAAGTTTGAACTTTGTGTAATATCATGAAAAATCTTGAAAGAAATCTCTTTCTTCAGATCCACCATTCGGAATCTATTGATATTTGGTACATGGCATCCTGGGGGTAGAGGGGAAGGGGTCAGATTCAAGTTTGTTCAAGTTATGTTCCTAGGTTTATATTTGGACTCCCTAGTTTTTCAATACTGGAAATCTGGGCATTATTTCTGTGGTAGCATCCAAATACTACAAAAAAATCATCTGGCATGGACAACAGAGTAATACATAATTAAATACCTTCATTCCTCTGTTGTGTTGACTATCCATAGATGCTAATTAAATCCTTCTTTAAACAACTTTGGTCAGGTGAGTGTCTCAGGCCCCATGGGGCCTCGTTTCTGTGATGCCTGGGGCAAATATTTGTCATACATCCTGGAGTATTTTTTATAAATGATTTTAACCCTGACTTAACAAATCAGAAAAAGCTCTCACTGCCCACACTTACTCCCTCTCCATTCCCTGCAGACAACTTGATACAGGTGTGCCTTTTAGGCTCACTTGAGCCTCTGGTCATTAATAGGAGGCTGTGTTATGGTATGGCCATGTCTGTCCATCCATTAACTTTTGCTTTTGCAAACAATAACTTGAAAAGTATAAGTCCAATAGATCACATTTTTTATGATGGAATAGACCTGACTAGAGGAAGATTTCTTTCAATAACCATCATTCTGCCATATTCAACATGGCTGCCATGGCAGCCATCTTGGATTTTTGTGATTTTCGCTTGCCTGAGCAATAACTTGAAAACTCAATGACCAATGGAACCAACTTATGTGTATGATTGTTGACTATAAGAAGGCTCCTTTTGACTCTAGCAGCCATCTTGCATTTTTTGTGACGTTTGGCAAGGGGGTCACAAAATTTGCATTAGTTGTTCAGCATGGGATGGGGTGTGTCCCATTCCAAAATAAGGCCACTGTGGCCTCTACATCTATAGACCTGAAACTTAATTAAGCACCCCCCTGTTTTTTTTTCGTAGTGGTTTTAATAGAAACTGTCATTCCTTTCATGCTATCTTTAAGATGGCCAAAAGTGATTGTTTGCAGAAACAATGGTCTATTGACAAATGAAAGACAATACAATGATGAAAATATGCAGAATTTTAATGGTGCTAATTACACATACTGTCACTAATGCTTTTGATGGAAAAATGTTCTCTCGACAAGTATGGTGCTGGAATTGTCCATGATGAAATAATGACGGTAATTACTGACAAAAAATGAAACTTGTAATCTGAACACAATAGCAGTGTCTGACGTCAGTAGCGAGTGTATCCACCACGTGCCCGGATGACAGCATGAACCCTCCTCTTAATGCTACCAGTGAGCCTTCTGATACGGTCCAGAGGCAACTGCTGCCACTCCTCATGCAATGCAGCTTCCAAATTGACCAAATTCTGTACAGGCGGATCCCTTGCTTGCACACAACGTCCACGAAAGTCCCAGATGTGTTCTGCAGGATTAAAATCTGGGCTCATTGCAGGCCAAGGTAGTGTTGTAATAGTGTTGTTCTAAAGGAATGCCCTCACAGCATGGGAATGATGTGGCCTTGCATTGTCGTCCATGAATACAGGGCGAGTAGCCAATGGGTGGTTGTCAAAATGAGGCACGACAACCGATTGAGAATGTCTCGGATGTACTGATGACCACTGAGATTCCCACGTACAGTCACCATATTAAGTTTAAAATCATGAGAGAGGCATCCCCAGATCATTACTGATCCTCCACCATAAAGAACAGTAGGTCTGATGTTCCTGGGCACGTAAACAGTATTTCTATGCCTCCACATTCTCATGCGACCATCTGTGACGTGAAGCAGGAACCTACTCTCGACTGACCAATGGATTCTCCTCCATGACCTGAGATTCCTATGTTGTCGTGCCATACACCACTCCAAACATTGCCTTTGATGCTAATCGGACAGAGCTGGATGCTTGACCCTTCTGGACCTCATACCCAGTGCTTTGAGATGGTTTCGGACAGTTCTGTTGCACAAACGCCTGTTGGGGAGCTAAAGGCGTTTCAAAACCCCCACTTGAAGCAAAGGGTTCACGGCTAATAAGGCGTGCCAGACTCCAATCTTCCCGGGGAAAGGTCTTTTGGGGTTGTCCAGGCCTTGGTCTGTCCTTAACATCATTGGTTTGTGGATTTTTTCAGACAAGTCTGCTGATGACAGAATGACTATAACCAAGTTGCCTTCCAATAGCTTTTATTGACATGCCTGTTGCAAGCATGCCAACGATTTGCCATCTTACTGCCTCTGACAGTCTCCTTGCCATGTCAACATTTACTGATAAAAGAAGAGACAAATTTTCTTGTTTTATACCAAGATAATGCCTGTGGATGATAGTGTTTTTTGAATTCGTGGGTAGCATGCTTTACGTCAACGAGGGGATGTGTTTGGGGTATGCTATCAATCAGAAACATCAGGTTTCACGAAATGAAATGTACTGCAAGATATAGCAATCATTAAAACATAATAATCAGTAACGGCAACTTCACTGTCATGGAACATTTCAGGAGGTGCTTAAATAAGTTCCAGGTGTATATATTAGATGTGCATGTCAGATCATTATTAATGCCTGTTGGGGGCACATATCATTTGTTGCAGGGATATTTAATGGTGTAAAGGTCACTTTCAGCATCTATGGCTGTACTTTGACAATAAAAATAGTGTAAAGTCATGTTGAGCAAATCATATACACACTTCACAATTTAGGGAGCACACACCCCGGGTCTTGGTAACAAGGTCCTCCAAGATTTATACCAGTAAAACTTCATACCATTGTTATCAAGTACTGTTCCACTTCCAAATGTTCTTGAAGACATGTTGCAGGTTTTCCAATTTTTATGATTGTACAATCTTCGAAATGGCAAACTTCTGACTGATGTTGATGGGAGACTGGAATGCTACAGCTCCTCCATAATATCAAAACATTCTACCGATCTTCATTAAAAAAAATGCTGCTCAATTCCAATTGAAAAGGCATAAATCCCACCAGATTTTACTAATTTGATGTCTGGAATGTCCAATTTTCTATGACTGGAGTCTCAGAATTTCCAGCATTTGGAAAATCTGGGACGAGATTTGGAGAGGACAACTCCAAGTAATTTCTTATCAACCTACCTTACAATTGTTTACTACAGGCTTGCACTACAGTGGAAGACCCTAACTCGGAAAATATACTCTCTATTTTGATCTTTCCCAAGCGATTTGGGAAAGAAAAGTGGTGCAAAAGCACCAAGAAAAAAATAAGCCAAAACTGGGTTGAGCGCCACTGGTGCGCACCCTTTAGGGGACGCTCTTCTCTTAGTACAAATCCACAGCTTCTGGAAACCAGTGCACAGGCAGAAACTAATGAATCCTTCTTTTTTTGTCTGCACCATGTGGCGAGACATCCATATTTGCTTTAAGAAATAGTGATAATTCAACTTGTTGATAATGGTTACCTGTGACTGGAATTATGGATCTGAGGATCGTATAATAACAGGACTGTGTTTTATATATTCTTGTTATTATTTTCAACCACATTTTCATTGAATTTTATATATTCTCCGTGTTCGCACACGATTTGGACATAAAATGTTTCGGTTGATTAATTTATGTTATCCTTTTGGATATTATTATTATTATTATTGAAGTTAGGTGTCAATGAGGGTCTGTATGGACAGGATTTCTCCTCTCTGTTGAGGGCAGAACTTCTGTTTTTGGTCCCTTTCGGCCATCTGGGTTCAGTTGTGTTCCCGCCGGTCCTTTATTTTCTGCCACCTTACTCTCGTAGTTGGGGGTGTTCTACTTTCTACTTCTGTTGAGGTCACCTTTTTCTTCTACTGCCCTCACCTCCGTTATGCCCAGGACTGTTCCTTGAGGGCAATGCCTTTTGCCCATGCTTGTGGTGCATTCTCGTGGCTGTTCCTCCCACACCCATGGAGGTGGGGGTGGGGGGAATGCTGTCATTCGGGGCCTCCCAACACGATCAATTCTGGTGAGAGATATACCCCCTCCGTGGGGGATGTGCAGTTTTTCTGTGGTGGATGCTGCTGGAACTGTTGAGTTGTCTGGTGAAGAGGTGCCTGGTTCCGGGACTATGGTCCCTCTCCAGTCGACATCTGAGGCTGTCACTAGGGTTGTGACTCCTCCTTTGGAGCCAAGCTCAGTTGCTCTCTCCCCTTTTCCACCAGTTTCAACAGCTCCCGTCGTATCTGCTGCTACTGCTGTTCCGTCTGCAACATCATCGGTCACCGTTTCAGCCGGCCTCGGCTTATCCCTGCAAGGGTCTGCAGCTATGTCTGGTAGTGTGGACGTGGGGTATCGGCCTCAGCCTTCCCTGACCTCAGCTCGGCGAAGTCGGAAGGGGCTGCCGGCCAAACCCTCTGCTGTGGTCTCTCAGCCGTCGAGCACCGCAGTTTTCTCATTGGATTCGGATGTTCATGGTGGGGGCCACCATGAAATCCGTGGCGTTTCCGTCCATGCACTCTGGTCCCATGGCCAGTTTTTGCGGGACCAACACCTTTTGTGCAGCCTGGACCTTCTGTCCCTCAGAGGTCCGCGGCGACTCTCCTGAGTTCCCGCTCTGTAGATCCTCAGGTATGTCATACCCCTATACACATCTGCCTTCAGATGTATCGGCTGCCACCCGTCGGGTGTATTGGAGGATCGTGACCCTTCGCTGGTTAAAAGGGTCAGGAGTGAAGCCACTTTACCGGTTCATTCCCATGTCAAACTGGCCGACATGGGCCATAAGCTTAGGGAGGCTCTCTACTTGCTCACTCAGGTTCTTTCCAAGAGCCTTCCCGTTCCGTTGCTTCCATCGAGGCTACTAGTGGTTTTCAGGTGCCCCCCTGAGCACCGCCTCCCGGGATTGGAAGCAGACCACTTTCTGATCCTGCATGTGTGCCTACACCATGTGTCTTCTGAGTCAGAGGTTGAATCCGACATACCTGACGTCGAGAGCCAACAGTCTTCTGACTTGGGGGTAGCTCTTGACTTTGTGTTTGGGTTCCTTCCAGATCTCAAACCTTCAAACCAGCCGACCGTGTCAGCCAGGCCACGATCATCGGTCACGCGCCTACAGCCTCTGGAGCAACCTGCTTCTGGGCGCCTTCGACTGTGCCAGTCGGTACAGGTGGTTGAAGCTTTTTCAGCTTTGGACTCTAATCTGAGTTCCAAGGCTATGAAGATTTCGTTCTTCACCAGGGTTGACACTTTTTTTGCCTCCAGCGCATTATCGTTCCTACGATTCCGCCAATCCGTCAGTCTGCCAGACTTTGGCGGTCTTGGATCAGGACTCCACCTCCCTCGGGCTTTCCAAGCCCAAGTTGGCTGTTATTCCTATGGCGACTCTGGAGTCCCTGTTGGGCTTATCGAGAGAGATGCTGGGCATGCTTTCTGTCTTGGATCACGTCGCCTCTGCTTTAGCTGTTTATCTGCCTCCAGGTAAGTTTGACGACGTACAGGTTCCTTTGCGTGGGATTTCCAAGGCGCTCATGAACACGCATGCCTGTAACACAGCTAACTTGGAATTAGTTCACAGGGACGCTGTTTTGGACGCACGCCATTCCCTTCCTGAGGGGCAGCACGCTGCTCTTCAATCTGCTTCTTCGGCGGGTCCGCAACTATTCCATGGTTCCGTGGCGATGGTCCGGGATGACGTCGTACGTCATTCACAGATCAGCTTGATCAGCCTTCTGTTGGAGGCAGGGGCCGTCCAAAGCCTAACAAGCGCCCTTCTGCTTCCTCTGCGAAGCCAAGGGCTGATCCTCCTGCCGCCGCTTCTACTTACTCACGGGGTAAGGGTAGGCGTCGGCAGCCTAGAGAGAGAACTCGGGATTCTTCATATAGTAGAGGAGGGGGTTTCTCCTCTCGCGGGCCGAGGCTCGAAATGAAGGTCCTCACCTTGATTCGTCCCAGGTTGGAGGAAGGATATCAGAATTTGCAGACCATTGGGCTGTAATCACATCCGATCCTTGGGTGTGAGATGTTGTTTGGTCCGGGCTGCGGATATTTTTCCGGAGGCATCCGACTGTCGAGCGTGCCTCTTCCAGCACAAGTTCCTTTAGACGTTACACGTTGGAAACTTTTGATCATGGAGATAGACAATCTCCTGTCGAAGGGGGCGATCGAGGTCATCAAGAACATTCATTTCAGTGGGATTTTATTCCCTCCTGTTCTTGGTGCCGAAGAAGGACGGCCGACTCCGACCGGTTATCGATCTGAGTATCCTGAACCAGTCTATCATTGCTCCTAAGTTCAGCATGGAGACTTTCAGGTCGGTTCGCCGCTCCATTCACCAGGGAGTTTTTGCTTCCAGCATCGACCTGCGAGACGCTTACTTTCACGTTCCGATTCATCGGACATCGCGGAAGTATCTCAGGTTCGCTTTTCCGGGGCGAGTTTACCAGTCCAAGGCCATGCCCTTCGGCCTCAACCTGGCTCCTTGGGCCTTCACCCGACTGATGTCACATGTGTTAGCCTTACAACGCACACATTTCAGGGTGACTACTTCGGCATATCTAGACGATATCCTCCAGAGGCATTCCAATGCTGTCTTTCTGGAGTCAGATGTCGACACACTGTTGAGCCTGCTCACGTCGCTAGGGTTCAGAGTCAATGAGGAGAAGTTGGACCTGGTCCCTTCTCAGTCGTTTTGTCATCGGGGATGGACTTCCGTACTCCGCTGAATACGGTGGCGGTTTCCCGGGCAAGGGCTGTGATTCTCTCAGCTTTTGCCCTGACTCTGCCCCAGTCCACATCCGCCACAGCTCGGAGTCTTCTCTGGCTGCTCGGTCTCTGCGGTTCAGTGACAGATCTCATTCCTCTAGCTTGGCTGCATGTCAGACCTCTCCAACACTTTCTGCTCAGTCGTTGGAGGCCGAATGTCGATCCTCTGGATCTGGTGCTTCAGTTACCGGAGTCTCTTCATCGTCACCTTCTCCCCTGGACGGATGTTCAGTGGATTATGAGGGGAGTTCCATTGGACTTACCCACGTCCGATCGTGTTCTGACGGCAGTCGCCAGCGAGCTCGGATGGGGTGCGACGTTGGATCCTCTAGGTCTTTCCCTTCACGGGGCCACCACGAAAGTACTGAAATAATTCTGAATATTGTCTTTATTATCCATATAGAATAAAAACAAACATTGATAATTTTACTTTACGTTATTTTTTATAGAAGCTTCAACCAGAAGGAGCTTCTTGCTCTTCTTCTGAGTTTCCGGCAGTGGATCCCCAACCTTTCGAATCGCCAGGTCCTTCTGTTGTCCGACAATTCAACAGTGGTTGCTCACATTCGGAACCAGGGTGGCACGCACTCAGTTCCCATGTACGACTTGGCTCAGGATCTTCTATTGCTCGCTCGGGATGTCAAGGTTTACTGACGTTTCGGCCTTGACGTTTCAACCTCCAATCGGGCCGAAACGTCCTGCCTATCGGGCCAAAACGTCCCGGGTTTTAGTGAATTTTTAAAAATTTTTTACATATTTTGGAACTTAATTTCCTTCATGTTGATGGTCATAAAAGGCTGTCATGGAATAAAAAAAAAAGAACTTACCTTTATCGAATATTAATTTACCCGTAAAAATCCATGAAATAAAGCAGGAATTAATTATATTTTATATTATTTGTAAGCACAAATAAAGTATGTTCACTATGTTAATTAATTATACTTAGAGACAGTAATAAAGAAGTCTTTCTATTCTATTCGAACTGTGTGTTGTCAATCAATTAATTCCCTAATCCAAATTAACAGTCAATAGTGATGGAAATTATCCCATTCGGCAAGTTAGATAATAGAGGTTATTAGGTTGTTAAACTGAAAAATACTGATCAGTTAAAACCTCTTAATATCCTCTATTATCTTTCCTGCCGATAAGATAATTCCCTTCACTATTGACTGTTAATATAGGAGGCCGAAACGTCCAGGTCCAAAACGTCCAGAGGCCGAAATGTCCCAATAGTGGTGGTTCGTCACATTCCTGGTTGTCTGAATGTCCTAACTGACTCACTGTGACCCAGGGCTCGATTTAACTGGATTAGCATAGCACTTTGCTCTCCAATTTCTGAATTTTGCTATTCAAGATTTATTAGCTTCAAGTGCTTTTGGATCAACTGCTAATCAATTTTCCAGGGTGAATAGTAAATTGCTATTCAAAATTTTCAGATTAAATCAAGCCCTGCTGTCCCGATGGCACAGGGTCATTTCCACCGAGTGGATGCTCCACAGGGTGGTGTTCAAGTCGCTTTGTGATCTCTGGGGTCGTCCCCACATCGATCTCTTTGCGGCTTGTTGGAACCATCAGGTGGACACTTTCATGTCCCTGTGTCCAGATCCTCTGGCTTACGCCGTGGAAGCTCTGTCACTTGATTCGAATGGTCTTCCCGCCGGTTCCGATTCTGCCTCAGGTTCTAACCAAGATACGAACCTACAGTTGTCGAATCGTTCTGATCGCTCCCCTGTCGCCTCAGTGGGTGTGGATCAATAAGCTCCGCTCTCTGTTGGTGGCGGTTCCGGCATGTCTCCCTCTTCATTGCGACCTTCTTTGCCAAGGTCACCCGAGGAGGTTTCACGTCGACCCGACTTCATTGTGCCTTCATGCATATCTTTTGTCACGCCCTGTCTCCTCCGTAGAGGTTTTTTCGAGACGAGCAGTGGAGTGCATTTCTTCTTCAAGGAGGCACTCCACTGGATTAGCCTATGCGGCTAAGTGGAAGGTCTTCTGTCTATGGTGTGCCAATCACTCTGTTGATTATGCCAAACCTTCGATTTCACAGATTGTGGAGTTTCTGGTATATCTGTTTGATTCTCAGGGTCTCCAATCTGTTACCATCAAAGGGTACAGGTCCATGCTTTTGGAGACCTTTTCGTATGTGGGACAGCATTGTATCAGCACTAATCCATACCTCTCCAAGCTTGGATATGCATTTTCTCACATACAAGACGGCTTTTCTGATGGCTTTTGCCTCAGCCAGACGGGTTAATGAGCTTCACGCCCTCTCGGTTGACCCGGCCTTTTTCAGGAACAGTTTTACATTTACCACTGATTGCTCTTTTCTGGCCAAGAATCAGATACCAGAAACTACTCCACCTCCTCTCTGTATCAGGGCTCTTCCTTCTGCTGAGGGTAACTGCCCTTTGCTATGTCCGGTGTGTGCAGTTCGCATCTATCTCAATAGGACGCAGTTCATTAGGAAAGGCAGGAAACAATTACTTCACTAGTCCTAACTAGGACCTCCAGTCATTGCCTCAACCTCCCACTTCACTACAAGGGAAGTGGAAGGATGGGATAATGAATGGAAGGACCCAGTTAGGACCATACTTTGATGAACTCTGGCATATAAAACTATCTAGTTATGATTACATATTTTGTCAGCATTTTTATTTTGTGAATATTAAAGGCTTTTCAAGGCCTCCTGACACATTTTCCAGGATTTCAAGACCTTGAATGACCCAGGGTCAAATTCAAGGCCATTCCTTGAATCCAAGGCCCCATGGGAACCCCGATATTGCACTAAGTTAAAATTCAAGCTCCCATAGGGAGCCCAAATATTAACCCAGAGGCTCAATTTGAAAGAAAAAAACTAAGAATCTTAGCACCCTACAGATGTTGTATACCAAATATGAAAGGATTCTGAGTGGTGGATCTGAAGAAGATGATTTTTAAAGAAATTCCCTCATATTGCACTTGGTTCAAATTCGGACTCCCATAGAGAGACCAGGTATTAACCCAGATCTTTGAACAAACTTGAATCTGCCCACCCCCCCCCCCCCCCGGTCCAGTGGTTTATAAGAAGTCGATAATGTAAAGTTCACGCCAGGTGGAGGATGGACGGACGGATGATGGACAAAAAGTGATCACTTAAGACCCCCTGACTTTCAGTCAGGTGAGCTAAAAAACAACAAAACAAGTCTTAATGATAACCATTTTATTTTGTTTAGTTTGGTAGTTTATTGTGTATAAAATCTCAATCATTCAAATGTAAAGATGGCAATAAAATCTACTTCAGCATGTCAACCAAGCACACACTATGGTGCTTGACAGAATGCACAACAAGCAGTTAACCAATGCATTTATTAAGATACAACAAGCAGTTAACCAATACATTAATTAAGATAAATAAACAAGAGGCCCCAAGGGGCCTGAGGGCGCTCAACTGACATGGTAGCCTAAATTTATATCAACCCAGAGAATTGATTTCAACAAGTTGCATCTGCTCCTCCTAAGAAAAGCTTATACCAAATATCCAAAGATTCTGACCAGTGGATCTAAAAAAAGATTTTTAAAGAATATTCCTCATATTGAACTAATTTATAATTCAGGCTCCCACAGGGAGCCCATATATGAACCCAGGGACTTGGCTTTAACAAACTTGAATCTCACCCCCCCCCCCCCCCCCCCCCCCTAAGGATGCTGCACACCAAATATCAAAACATTCCGACTGCTGGATCTGAAGAAGAAGATTTTTAAAGAAAAGTCCTCATTTTGAACTAAGTTACAATTCGAGCTCCCACAGTGAGTCCAAATATGGACCTAGGGACATGGCTTGAACAAACTTGAATCTCACCCCCTAAGGATGCTGCATACCAAATATCAAAACATTCCGACTGCTGGATCTGAAGAAGATTTTTAAAGAAAATTCCTCATTTTGAACTAAGTTATAATTCGGGCTACCACAGTGAGCCCAAATATGAACCCAGGGACTTGGCTTGAACAAACTTGAATCTCACCCCCCTAAGCATGGTGCATACCCAATATCAGAAGATTCTGCCTGCTGGATCTTGAGAAGAAGATTTTCAAAGAAATTTGCCTGAAATGCACTAAGTTCAAATTTGGGCTCCTATACTGAGCCCAAATATAAACCCAGGGGGCCGATTTGAACAAACTTGAATCAGATCCACCCCGCAATGTTGCATACCAAATATCAAAAGATTCTGCCTGCTGGATCTGGAGAAGAAAATTTTTTAAGAAATTTGCCTGAAATGCACTAAGTTCGAATTCGAGCTTCTATAGTGAGCCCAAATATGAATCTAGGAAGCCGATTTGAACAAACTTGAATCAGATCCACCCCACAATGTTGCATACCAAATATCAAAAGATTCTGCCTGCTGGATCTGGAGAAGAAGATTTTTTAATAAATTTGCTTGAAATGCACTGTTCAAATTTGGGCTTCTATACTGAGCCCAAATATAAACCCAGGGGGCCGATTTGAACAAACTTGAATCAGATCCACCCCACAATGTTGCTTACCAAATATGAAAAGATTCTGCCTGCTGGATCTGGAGAAGAAGATTTTTTAAGAAATTTGCATGAAATGCACTAAGTTCAAATTCGAGCTTCTATAGTGAGTCCAAATATGAATCTAGGGAGCCGATTTGAACAAACTTGAATCAGATCCACCCTACAATGTTGCATACCAAATATCAAAAGATTCTGCCTGCTGGATCTGGAGAAGAAGATTTTTTAATAAATTTGCCCGAAATGCACTAAGTCCGAATTCGGGCTTCTATATTAAGCCCAAATATGAATCCAGGGGGCCGATTTGAACAAACTTGAATCAGATCCACCCCGCAATGTTGCATACCAAATATCAAAAGATTCTGCCTGCTGGATCTGGAGAAGAAGATTTTTGAAGAAATTTGCCCGAAATGCACTAAGTTTGAATTCGAGCTTCTATAGTGAGCCCAAATATGAATCCAGGGGGCCGATTTGAACAATCTTGAATCAGATCCATCCCGCAATGTTGCATACCAAATATCAAAAGATTCTGCCTGCTGGATCTGGAGAAGATGATTTTTTAAGAAATTTGCCTGAAATGCACTAAGTTCGAATTCGAGCTTCTATAGTAAGCCCAAATATGAATCTAGGGAGCTGATTTGAACAAATTTGCATCAGATCCATCCCACAATGTTGCATACCAAATATCAAAAGATTCTGCCTGCTGGATCTGGAGAAGAAAATTTTTTAAGAAATTTGCCTGAAATGCACGAAGTTCGAATTCGAGCTTCTATAGTGAGCCCAAATATGAATCTAGGAAGCCGATTTGAACAAACTTGAATCAGATCCACCCCACAATGTTGCATACCAAATATCAAAAGATTCTGCCTGCTGGATCTGGAGAAGAAGATTTTTTAATAAATTTGCTTGAAATGCACTGTTCAAATTTGGGCTCCTTTTCTGAGCCCAAATATAAACCCAGGGGGCCGATTTGAACAAACTTGAATCAGATCCACCCCACAATGTTGCTTACCAAATATGAAAAGATTCTGCCTGCTGGATCTGGAGAAGAAGATTTTTTAAGAAATTTGCATGAAATGCACTAAGTTCAAATTCGAGCTTCTATAGTGAGCCCAAATATGAATCTAGGGAGCCGATTTGAACAAACTTGAATCAGATCCACCCTACAATGTTGCATACCAAATATCAAAAGATTCTGCCTGCTGGATCTGGAGAAGAAGATTTTCAAAGAAATTTGCCTGAAATGCAGTAAGTTCAAATTTGGGCTCCTATACTGAGCCCAAATATAAACCCAGGGGGCCGATTTGAACAAACTTGAATCAGATCCACCCCACAATGTTGCATACTAAATATCAAAAGATTCTGCCTGCTCGATCAGGGTTCCTGCACTCAAGGACTGACTAAATTCAAGGCTATTCAAGGCCGTTTTTCGGCTTTTTATGCCATTTTTCAAGGCCCCGGCAAGACAAAATTCAAGGCTTTTCAAGGCCCGACACCACAAATTCACGTAAAGTATACCGTTACTATCTTCAACTATGCATTTACCTCAAATCACTGAAGCTCAAGAAAAGGGTTAGAACTATAATATTTAAAATTTGTTGCCATTTGGCAACAGATTCTAAATTTTAGAGTGCTTCTCCTCTAAAATTAATAAAATAACTATTACGTTTTCATGTAATTTTTACTGCTTCAAGCTACTGCAAATATATGGAGTCTAGGCAGCTGGTCAAGGGCAAAGATTTACAAATGTACAGTCCCACTGGAATCAAGTTGCTGCATGATTGAATAAAGTGATTTCTTGGGGAGCTCTCTGGGAGATACATGTGTAGCTTCCCAAGAAATATTGCCAAAGACTGGGGCTGTCAATGAATAGTGATACAAGTCAATTGCGTTTAGATAACTTTTTTCCAGTAATACTAGAATAATTTATAGTAATGGAATAGAATGCAAACAGTACTATACTCACACAACACAGTTGCACAGACTCAGTGCATTGTGGACATCACACTAACAGGTTCATAAGTCTTTGCGAAGAATGATTTAATCCTTCACCGACTGAATGGGGTCAAAGTCATCACTTTCATTGTGGGGATGGTCTGAACTAAACAAATTTTCAACTTGAATCACAACTTGAACAGAAACGTAACTTTAAACATGAAGAGTAATGTCTCATGAACTGGAACATATGTACATATTGTGGTACCTTGATCTATTTAATCACAAGATTTCAACTCCTCCTCAAGACTTTCAATCTGTTTTGAAAGTTTCTCAGTTTTGGCCTGCTTTTCCTTTCCGGTAGATCTCAAGGCATTTGATTCCATTATCATTTGTCGCATCTTCTGCCCTTTAAAGTTCTCAGAGTGTTGAACTTTCTCATCAGCTGCATAAAGTAACATCTTTATATCATCATCAAACTCTTTTTTCCTTTTTTTTTGCATTCTGACAATTCTTCTTGGATTGCACTAGCTGCTCTCTTTTGCAACACTTGTTTTTTCCTCTGCTCCTCTAAGTACAATCTGTATTTTTCTCTGGCACTAGAGACATGCTGTAGAAGAGAATCTGAAATCTTTAAGTTTTGTAAGCCACCTATATCATTTATATGGTGTACTATCCTCCGTTGTGCTGTCAGAGAGTGGGCCTTCAAGTTCTCAATAACAATTTCTTTATTCAGCGAGAAGCCACGTTCGACTGCTGCTTGCCCGTGTGATACAATCAGTAACATCCTAACCACATTCAACAAATTTCGATATTGCAAATGAAGTCTCTGGTAATAAAATTTATCAAGACGTTGACTTTTGAGAGGGTCATAGTTCTTGAAGCAATCTCTCTCCTTAGCTAACATCTTTGGTACTGAGTCAACAAATTGGATATATTCATCATTTACAATATCCCCAATTCCTTCATCAAGTCTTTTTATTTCGATGAGTTTGGACAAAACATTTTTCAGATGGGTTTTAGATCTCTCTGGATGATTGTATATGAAGCTTGGTGCTAAGCAGTCCATACATCTAGCAGTGTTGAAATTAATTGGTGTCTTGTTGAGTAAATGTTTCGCGACATTAACCATGAAACTCTGACACATTTTTCGAAGTTCTAATAAATCCCTATCCGATACACATTTTTTTTCATGTAGATCTTTAAGCAGTTTTTCAGATTTGAATCCAAGATCAACTTGTTTGTAGCTCAATAAGTGGTTTACGTCACACAAATCAAGTTGTGTAAGCTTAGAAGTAGTATTAGTATCCTTCAAAACTGTAGGTTTGAGCACACATCTCAGTATCCTTCGAATCATTTGTTCAATATGACTTGTGAGAAAAGGAGTGAGGGGTCGATCGCTCTGATAGATTTCTAGAAAAGGCTGAAGCATTGTTGACACATACTCAAAAAATGCTATCTTCACTGGAATTAAGGGGTCAGTAGCAGCTTCTCTGATTACTTTGAATGAATTGCATGTGATTTTGAGAGAGTTTTTTTCGACAGTCTGTACAAATTTAACAACTGATGTCCATATTTCAAATGCTCTTTTTGCAACTGATTGGTTCTCTATCCAGCGGTGTCCGCAAAACGGTAATGGAAAAGTTTGGCAATCTGTTATTTTAATAAAATCTTCACGTCTTGCAGGTGACTCTTTGAATAGCCAATGCAGCGCTTTTAAAATTTCAGCAATGTTAAAGTCAGCCTTTTTGGCCCCATTTTTGAATGCATTATGAACAGTATGTAAATTACATGAACCGATATCAATTAGTGAAACATCATGCTTGGTCTCTATATCATTGATTAATAACTTGAGAACTTTTTTGTTAACGTTCGGGCCGTCCATGGATAACTGCAAAATGTTCGAACGTGAAAGTTCTTCAACTGACGAAGACAAAGCTTCCAGGAGATCCTCTGCTCTCCCGTGCCCATGAATATAGAATCCAAATATTTTGTTACCACCTGATTCAAAGTATCATCCCAAAACCTCACATGTATATCCATCTATTTCATCTCCAATGAATCATTGTGTGATTCATCGAACATAAGTATGAAATGTTTTGCTGTTTTCAGCTTTTGCAATGTCAGCTCCCCTATGTATGGGCCAATGCCGAAAGTGATAAAATATGAGCATTTATTCTCCCCACACGAAAATTTGTCGGCAATTTTACTATCGGGAAACATGTGTTTAAAGATTGACCCAATGTCTGAACAGCTGTTGAAACTGTAATGGCTCGTGACACATTTCATTGCCCACCATATTTCAGCTGACAAAACATCAGAGGAATTAATAAATGAGTTCATTACAATAGCACTTGATTCCGACGAAGCTGTTGTGTCCGTGGCTTTCTTACATCCAAGGGATAAAGAAATGTTTTCATTTATATGCCGCATTGTTTTTACATGCTTGTCCGATTTTGCATGGGATTCAATGGCCGCCTTCCCCATGTTAGAAACGCTAAACGTTTTTTGACACACTTTGCATTTTGCAGAGTATTTATCCCCAGCAACAGGCATCAACCAGTTGGGGTATGATAGCATCCATTTATCCTGAAGCGTGGTCTTTCCCATAATGACATTTAAAAGAAATCCACTTTCGTACACATTTTAATGTTCTATATTTATCATTTGAGCCGACGAAATTTGGAAACCACAATTGACTTCGTTTTATAAACGAAACAAGCATCATCGCTTATGATTGGTCCATACACACATTACTCCTTGAAGCTGACCATTCACAGCGTCTCTTTCATCATAAAAAAATACAATTGAATGATTCAGTACACTGATCTATAATTAGCAGGTCGCCTTAGTGTGTACACTGCTTTTTTGCGCCAGGCAGTTCGTACCCTATCCAGGGATGTCAGTTCATTCATGAGACACATTTTCTTGAACGTCCCACTATTGCCGTACAAAACGTCCCAGGGAGTATGGAGAATTTATTTTTTTCACATAGTCAGTGGTTGTCTCTTGACAAATCTGAATGCTCCTCAGCTGGGGGGTTGGGGGGTCACTAGCAAGTTCTCTCTCTTTTTGGGGGGGGGGTGGGGTGGGGGGTGGGGGCTTATTAGAATAATTTGTCAAACCATTTCTTATGGTGTTCATGCTTATGTAATTTCATAAAGATTTTATTCGTTCTTGAAACAAAGTATTTTATTGAACGTCCCACTGAGTAGGGGACGAAACGTCTCTCAGGGAGGGTAAACAGTGGATGGATGAAAGAAAACACAAACAAAATGAAGGTTTAATAAACTTTGTTATAATTTTTTTTTCTCTCTTCTCCTATTGCCACTTGATCTGCAATAAAAATGAAACATAGTTTAAATCACGTTAAAATGTATGAATGGTAACAGCGGTGACGGGTCGTTTCGTTCCTTTTCCCTTTCGTCCCCCGGGTCGTTTCGTACCTTTACCTTTTCGTACTGGGTCGTTTCGTACCCCTTTAGGTACGAAACGACTCACCTAAATAAAAAGGAACGAATCGACTCACATAAAAAGGGGGACGAAACGACTCCGTTTTTGAGGGAAGAAGCGAGCGGACCTAAATGACAACTAAAAAGGAATAGGGGGCGCGGTGGCGTCGAGGTAACCAGTTCTCGTCAGATCACCGAAGTTAAGCAACGTCGAGCGCGGTTAGTAGCTGGATGGGTGACCATTTCAGTGACAGATTCGCGCTCCCGAGTTGTGTCCTTGGGCAAGGCACTTAACCCCAATTGCCCACATGGGGGCACGATGACGCTGTGTACTAAGGCATACTGCACGTCGATGGTGCGCATGTAATCATCATGGGTGTTTAAAGTCTTATGGGGACGATGCATATGGACTATCCTAAGCTTGGTAACTGGCTTTTGAAATCGTTTGATGTTTATTTAACTTGTGAAGAATTGTGGCGCTACAGTGTCGATTTTCGTTTTCTTGATAATCTTTCTTGATGAGCTTTTCGATGTTGAGCATCCCAAGAAATGACGCCGAGTGTTGGAATCATCAACAACGGAAAACTGCAGTAGGAGATACAAAGGGGGGGGGGGGGGGGGGGGCACTTGGGCGATAAAGGAGAAAGATAGCACCGTGAAACTATTGTATGTTTTCAGTGTGCTTCCTGTGATAGAAATTGCATTTGTATCGAAAATTAAGGAATCCGGAACATCATGTTTTTTTTACAATAATAATAGTTATTAGTGCTGGGCGGTATTTCGGTATACCGATTATAATCGGTATAATTTTCAATACCGATACCGCCGAATAAAATCATAATCGGTATACCGAAAAGTCGGTTTTACCGCGGTGTGCAGACCACAGTTTGCTCGTTAGTAAGGTAAGTGAAGGTTCGGCCCAGATAATAGGAAGATGGAAAACAGTGGTGGGAGAAAACAAATGTGTTGTACTTTCGGAGTTAAAAAAATATAGTAAAACCACTGTCTTTAACTGGGGGCAACTTGACCCGAGGCGACTTGACCCGGGGCGACTTGACTCGGGGGCGACTTGACCCGAGGGCGAGTTGACCCGTTCCTGCAGGGGGTCCCTTCAACGGCCCCATTCCCCTAGCTAATATTCCCCTGTTGAAAATACACACAGGTTATTCCTAACGTGCGAGAAGTCAAACAGAACAGTCTAACAGAGCTGAATTGTGAAATGATACCCACATCATAGCAGGCATTTTCCCTGACGTCAAATAAATCGGGGAACTCCAATAACTGATTGGGCAAACCAGTGGTGGAACAAGTCTCAATATCCCCACATGGTGACGTATTCACATAGATTATCACAATGAAGAAGGCTTGTTTCTGTATCCCCACTTATCAGTGTATTTAAAAATAACCTTTTCAATTTTAACCAATGAGAAAGCACCCGGTTTGTGTGCGGTGTTACAACATGGCTACGTCCATGTACACAGTGATAGTTCCATAATATATTTGACGCACTGGAAAATTTGGATTGTTAAATTAATGACACAGTTGTAATAAAGGTTTTCATATTTAATTCTGAGCACTACACATTTTTATCTGTCGGAATTCAAACCGGGGGAAAAAAATTGCAGACGCATATGCGTTTTTGCCGATGCAAATTCAGTGCTGGACCCACGGCAATTGTTTTGAACTTTTGTTTTGCCGAGGCTATTTTACGAATTTCCAGGGCTGGTGTTCATAAATTTCCCCTATGACCAAAACGGCCTTGTTTTTTTTTACCCCAGCGGAAACGCTGCCTTATGACACATTTTTGACGGACGTTTCGTGACTTTCGTCCCATACTAGGCGATACGTTGATTGACGCATCACAGTTGAAAATAATCGGTATAACGGTATACCGCGGTATTTTTTTGTGAATACCGTGATATTTTTTTATCCCAATACCGCCCAGCACTAATAGTTATAACACCTAGCATGCAATAAGCAGGGTTATGTGTTTAAAAACTTGTCATCGTACTAATTACGACACCCCCGAAGAATCATATGTTACTAAACCGTAGGGGTTGTTTACATAAAACCCTCACGGAAAATTTCTTTTCTCATTACATCGGTCCCCCCCACCCCCACCCACCCTAGAAAATATCCTGGATCCGCCACTGGAAAACTGTGAAGAAAATTTCATTCCGAGTATCCTACAATGAAATTGCCGTTTTAGGCATAATGTTCTTTAAAAAATCTATACCCTGTACTGATTTTTTTAAAGTTAAAAACTATGCCTAAAATTTTCGAATAAAAATTTAGAAAAATAGAGGTGAAAATTACCTGAGTCGTTTCGTTCCTTTTTAGGTACGAAACGACTCAGTACGAAACGACCCAGTACGAAAGGGAAAAGGTACGAAACGACCCGTAACCGTAACAGCCAGTTCGATGCAATGACCGATTTTGAAAAATTACGCCTCAAGTCTCGTACAATACCAATGTTCCAAAACATAGGACAAATCTGTAAAAATAAATTTTGAACTGTTCCAATTATTGGAGATAATTCAAAAATTATTTTTCTGAAAGATTATTGTGTTCCAAAACAAAGAATGTTCCAATACATGGAGTAAATACGGTATGGAGAATTGAAGTTTTTCCATAATCAATGGTTGCCTCGTGACCAATGCATTGCTGTTCTACCGCGAGAAAAGCTTGCCCCTCATCTTGACGAACTCAGATTCACGCTGGGGGAGGGGGGGGGGGGGTGGCACTAGCAAGTTTTTATTGGGGGGGGGGGGGGGGGGGCACCCCCGGGCGACGTAGCTTTACGCCTGAACTATATAATCATGTTTCTTATTAGAATAATTTGTCAAATTATTTCTAATGATGTTCATGCTTATGTAATTTCATAACGATTTTATTCGTTCTTGAAACAAAGTATTTTCTTGAACGTCCCACTAAGTAGGGGACAAAATGTCTCTCAGGGAGTATGGAGAATTGAAGTTTTTCAATAATCAATGGTTGCCTCGTGACCAATGCTGTTCTATCGTGAGAAACGCTTGCCCTCATCTTGACGAACTCGGTTTAAAGTAGGGAGGGGCACTAGCATTTTTTGTTTTGGGGGGGGGGGGGGACTCCCCCTTCTGGGCTCGTAGGTACGTGCATCAACTATATAATCATGTTTCTCATTAGAATAATTTGTCTTATACATTACTTTGGCAGTTCTCCAATCCACGTGCGTGCGTGGCGACGTGTACAAATGAAGTTTTTTTCCAGTGAGTCAAGCGACAATATTTTCTTTTTTCAAGGTAAAAAAGTAACCGTTTTACGGTACAATTATCAGCCCAAACTGCCCCAGAACCAACCTCAGAGCATCTAGAATCCCCCCCCCCCCCCCACACACACACATGAGCATGTGCATGGGGCGTCTGCTTTCGAAAAATCAAATTCTCCCGAGTCGCGTGACTCGCGAAACGGACTCGTTTTTTTTAACCTAACGTAACCCCTGCCTATTACTATTCAACCGTCGATTTTCCAGGCTTTTCAAGGCCCCACGTCTATTTTCCATGCTTTCAAGGCCTTGAACGCCCACTTTTCATATTCCAGGCCATTCCTTGAATCCAAGGCCCCGCGGGAACCCTGTCGATCTGGAGAAGAAGAGTTTTTAAGAAATTTGCCTGAAATGCACTAAGTTCGAAATCGGGCTCCTATACTGAGCCCAAATATGAACCCAGGGGGCCGATTTGAACAAACTTGAATCAGATCCACCCTACAATGTTGCATACCAAATATCAAAAGATTCTGCCTGCTGGATCTGGAGAAGAAGATTTTTTTTAATGTTTTTCCCATTGCCTACAGTGTTAAAAAGTGCTGACTCAGCACTTTTTCAAAGTCCCGAAACTGTACCCTATGATAAAACCGATGGCAATTTTTTTTTTCCCAATCCTTTCTGTTGGTCCTAAGGATGCTGCACACCAAATAAAAATTCTCAGTGCCGTGCAGTTTTGGAGATATGGGCGTTTTAAATTTTTTCTATTTTTAGCTCCTGCGGTTCCCACGGGGCTGCGGGAAATTTTTTTTTTGCATAAATCAAGTACTCATGACCCAATAAGCCCTCACATAAAATTTGGTTCAAATCAGCCTCTCGATTTGGAAAATAGAAATTTTGGGCGGGGCAAAAAATTTTGCCCCTCCCATAACGACGCCAAGTATAGCCCCACAAACTTCTCTTGAACAAATATGAGTCTACACCTCAAAAGGAAGCTGCACACCAAATATCAAGACTCTGCTACTGCTGGTTCATGAGAAGAAGATTTACAAAGATTTTGGTGCCCCTTGGGGGCGTGGCACCACCCAGGAGGAGGGGCAACTTCATTTGAACAAATCTGAATTGGCATTAGGTAGTAAACATTTAGCCAACATTTGAATGAAATTGGGCTAGTGGTTTAGGAGGAGAAGTCGATAATGTAAAGTTAACGCCGGACGGACGACGGACAGAAAGTGATTAGTAAAGCTCCCCTTGAGCTTCGCTCAGGTGAGCTAATAATTCAGTTGGTAACTTAGGTTGTAGGTCCATATCTGACAACACTTGCATTGTACCCTGGAGTAAAACACTTAACCCAGGGGAGGACCTTTGCCTGGTAACACATTCCGTATAGGTCTTTAATATAGTTCAGGAGGGTTCTTTATAGAAATATATACAGAATAATACATCTAGAGTGTCGAAATAATTTTTTTTATACTACAAGAATTAATCATTTAAATTATGAAACCTTGGTGAGTAGGTCAGTTCGGGAAAGTTCAAGGCAGTTGCAGACTTCATACTTTTCGAAATTAAAATGCAAATTAATCGAGTTATTGGAACAACAGTTGAGAATTATAAGATAAATCTATCATCGCCGTTATGTTTATGTACAAAATATAGTATCAGATACCACATTTTGTACATAAACATAATGTGGATAATGAAAGTATCAATGACACTGTAGCTTAACTTGTCTGTGTGTTATGTTTGATGAAAAGGATAATGTCCAATATTTATGAAAGGATTATGAAATAAGACAAGAATTGTGATAATTGGGAATATGTTAATTTCTGTTCCCTGTATGCTATGTTTTCAATACAAGAGGCCCCAAGGGGCCTTAATTGCTCACCGGGCAAAGTGATTCAAACAAAGTGGTTCAAAGAAGTATTTGGGGTCACATTCAGTTAGACATGGTTCATCAACACTACAAAGGAATGAAGTCATGAGAGACAAATTTTATGGAACTAGGGACATGGCTTGAACAAACTTGAATCTTACCCCCCTAAGGATGCTGCATACCAAATATCAAAACATTCCGACTGCTGGATCTGAAGAAGAAGATTTTTAAGGAAAATTCCTCATTTTGAACTAAGTTATCATTCGGGCTCCCACAGTGAGCCCAAATATGAACCCAAGGACTTGGCTTTAACAAACTTGAATCTCACTCCCCTAAGAATGCTACACACCACATATCAAAACATTCAGACTGCTGGATCTGAAGAAGAAGATTTTTAAAGAAAATTCCTCATTTCGAACTAAGTTACAATTCAAGCTCCCACAGTGAGCCCAAATATGGACCTAGGGATATGGCTTGAACAAACATGAATCTCACGACAAGGATGCTACATACCAAATATCAATGAAAGTTACCAATTTACAGTGAAATTATTCCAAAATGGGTCATCCTATCAAGTTACATTGAAATCCCTTCATAAATACGGCCTGTAGACTGTGCTAAAGGTTTTTGGGCTTTGGGCCTGTGTAGCCATCATGGTTGATCGATCACAACCAAAAGGGGACGTCCTCATCTAGACATTATACTGAGTCATCCTACCAAGTTACAATGAAATCCCTTCATAAATATGACCTGTAGTCTGCGCTAAAGTTTTTTCGGGTTTTGGGATCGAGCAGCCGTCATGGTTGAATGATCGCGACCAAAAGGGGACGTTCTCATCTAGGCATTATCTGGAGTCATCCTACCAAGTTTCAATGAAATCCCCTCATAAATATGACCTACAGACTGTGCTAAAGGTTTTCAGGCTTCAGGCCCCTGTAGCCATCACAGTTGACCAATAGCGACCAAAAGGGGATGTTATCATCTAGACATTATATGGAATCAACCTACTAAGTTACAATGAAATCCCTCTATGAATACAACCTGTAGACTGTGCTAAAGGTTTTCAGGTTTTGGGCTCTGGCAGCTGTCACGGCTGAATGATCACGACCAAAAGGGGACGTTCTCATTTAGACATTATCTGGAGTCATCCTATCAAGTTAAAATGAAATCCCTTCCTAAATATGACCTATAGACTGTGCTGAAGGTTTTCGGGCTTCAAGCCCGTGTCACTGTCACAGTTGACCAATCGCGACCAAATGGGGATGTTCTCATCTAGACATTATATGGAGTCAACCTACCAAGTTACAATGAAATCCCTCTATAAATACGACCTGTTTTGGAGTTTTGGGCACGGGCAGTCGTCATGGTTGACAGATCATGACCAAATGGGGAAGGTCTCATCTAGACATCATACAAAGTCATCCTACCAAGTTACAATTAAATCCCTCCATATTAAATATGACCTGTAGACTGTGCTAAAAGTTTTTGGGTTTCAGGCTTGGGTAACTGTCATGGTTGACAGATCATAACCAAAAGGGGACGTTCTCATCTAGATATTATACAGAGGGATCCTACCAAGTTACAATGAAATTCCTTCATAAATACGACCTGTAGACTGTGCTAATGGTTTTCGGGTTTTGGGCTTGGGCAGCCATCACGGTTGACTGATCATGACCAAAAGGGGACGTTCTCATCAAGACATGACCTCAAACCTGTATAAGAAATTTTGTAATGATCAGATAAGAACTACGGGGTGTAGCCTGTGCTAAAGGAAAATGTGAACAGACTCACAGACTAACAGACTTCTGCACGCGTGATGGCAATAGCTTATCTTGACTTTGTCAAGTAAAGCTAACAATATACAGTACGGCTGCTGTGGACTGGTCACTTTCCATGGGTGGGCAACAGATGCAATAATATCAGAATCCAAACACCAATTATAGGAATAATCATCAAAAATTTAATAAATGAAGCACCAGGTACAACCCAGTGCTTCATTAATTAAAATTTTGCAGCTGATGATTTTTATTATACATCACTGCCCACACGTGGGTTGCGAAACAATCCTCGGCAACAGTACTGTATATGTATCATGGTTCTGGAAAGGTTAATAAATGGGCAGCAAGAGCAATTCATGAAAACTTGTTCACTATTTGTCAGATATGGCAGGCTAATAATGTAGGCGAAAGAAAAAACAATTGCCATATTTCCTTTTATTATAATGATAGGCAAACAAAATGACAGTTCACCCAATGTCATAGTTAAATTTGAACAGTTTGTCAGTTTTAATCTCTCTTATTGAATCAGTGAAGTCAATTTTTCAGGCCCACCTATCAAATAAACCTAGAAGTCAAATTACCATACTTTCAAGCTTTATTCTTAACTCTTTACCATTCCTTATCCTTAAAACCTACCTCAGATTAATTTCAACAATAAAGCAAAAAAAATTCTCAGGCAATCCTTCACTGAAACTGAATACCCCCATTGGACGTTTTCCTTCCAATATTAACCCTTTGATACTTTTATACGTTTTATGATGAACGAAATCAAACAGCGCCTTGATACTTTGCGGCCAATTGTTTTGTTATTATTTTTCGATTTTTTAAAGTTTTAACCTCAATTCCTATTTTCTCCCGAATAATGCTAGGTGACAAACCGTTGAGCCAAATGTTATCGCAGCTTAAAATACTGATATAATCCTGCTGTCAAGACTTCTTAACTGGTTGAGTGCTAGAAGCCACTATCAGGGCTTTCAAAAAAGAGGATACCAGAGCAAAAGCCAACACTTTCCTTGCTTATATTTCATGTTCAGTCAAACACAAATAATATTTTGTTTATATAAATTTGTTTTATTACAAATTATTGGAGAGTGCCTGTGGGCACTCTCCAATAATTTGTAATAAAACAAGTTTTGAATAACATATTCAGACCACCAAAAATAATCTAGCCCTCAACCAGATAATCACTAATGTGAAAAATATCTTGTTATTTGTACTTTCCGACGTTTGACGTCGCATTTTGAAAAACGTTGAAGAAACTGAATTCCCAGTGATGTTTGAATGTCAGAATAATTAAAGTCTGAAAGGGTTAATACAAAATCAAAAGATTCAAAACTTTTTACGCTTTGTGATTGATGTATGTAACTGAAATCTGAAGATCATAACTAAAGACAGTCTATAACCATTGACTTTGCAGTTATTTCTCAACAAGTTAGGACTGCCTGTATAGACAGTGAAAACAAACCTGGAAACAACTGCCAAGGCACTTTGAATGTAATATGCAAGTTTCCCCAGAGATAGCATGTTGGGGTCTGTTCTGTTGCCGTAAAAAGTGTTTGAAGTCGGAATTAGGTCCTTGAGGGTTGAAATAAAATTAGTAATTTGCATAATTATGCACTTTCTGTATATTCTGTATGTAAAAACACAGTGGAAAGTCTCTCAATCCATGATCACTATATGCAAGAAAAAAAGTAAAAATTAAAAAAAGTTGTTTGAAAATCAATTAATTTATTTTTTGTGGCTTCATTCCTACCTAAAAATAATGTACACAACTGCAAATGACTTAACCCTTTATCTAACACAATATTTAAAAAAAATAAATTTCACATTTGTTGAAAACAATATCACAATTTAAAAAAAAAACATACAAATATGGATATCATCAGAGCCAGCTCAACGAGCTGATTCTAATGATATCCATATTTGTATGCTTTTATTGAGAAACTTCAGGGATATTTTACGCTGTGGTAGGCTTATTTCTGGTTAATTTTCTGGCCGTTTTTGGCTGCTGTGTTAGGTAAAGGGTTAACAATGATTCTAAATCAGACAGCCAGTGACGATGTAAAAGCATTTCCAAGATAAATGCAGTCTACCAGTCGTGTTCTCAAGAAAGAATACATTTGGGGCAAATATTTCAGAGCAACATAAAAATGGAGCTTGTGGCTCTTTGGGGACTTAATGCTGATATCAGGCCTCTGCTATTCACAAAAATTGCCAGTTAAATTTTATGATTTTTTTTAGTTTTTGCCTCTAAAACATAGCTTGTCACTGCTTAGCTATTTTCTGAAGCAAAATTGAAAATATGCAGTTATTCAAGAAATAATTTTTGCAAGTGCCCTGTGATAGCCATGTTAAGTAAAGGGCCAAATGAGAATGATCAATTTCAGCCAAATGATATTAAAATGGAACATGAAGGTACTGGTTTTGTCGAATGAACAACGAATGTTACTGATATTTGTGGTTCTGTGTCTTTTTAAGTAAAAGGTTGACTAAAAACTTCCACCCTAGGCTTTGGCTACAGGGTCCTATTATGACAATAAAACAGAACTTGTTTATCACAGTAATCAAGCACTGAGTTCACAAAAGATAGCATGCATGGTTAACCCTTTACCTAATAAATTAGATACAGCTACCTGCATAATACACAAATTGGGCAGTTGCAAAAAAAAAAAAAAAATTCAAAAGATTTCAACATATCCATAAATGTTCAGCTCATTTCTATGAGGGTACATGATATGGTTTTGCTGAAATTTTGTGAATTTTTTTTTTTTTTAAACTAAAATAAATTTTTATTTTGAGTATGTTGGGTAATAGGGTTAATGGAATCCTGTGGTGGAATGCAAAATTTCTTTTCCCGAAGTTCTAGTAAAGTTTCTGCTGCTTCCATAAAGATCCAATCCTTATCTAGAAATCACTCTAAAAAATAAATTCACATACAGCTTTGATAATGTTAACTGTGATCCTGAAAAAACAATTAACACTAACCAGGATAGAGGCCTAGTGCTGAAAGAGTGTAAATTTAGAAAAATTATAAGAAAGTCTGAGTATGTTTACTTTCATCTTACAAATGCTTCAAATTTAAATTTCATAATCGTCTCAACTTTTAATTTTCATAATCTTCTCAACTCCTGATATGAAATGAATTCAGCTTTGCATGACCACTGAAAGAGCTCTGATGATTAATGCCTTTCTTCTTATCACAAGAAATATCACAGTTGAACATTCATCATTTCTGTTTTCAGTTCTAAACAATTCTCACAATTCAGAGCATCACCTTGTAGGAATACATGAATTTGAAGAATAAACATGGATCATTTCATCCCATCCACAATCAGCAATCTAAAATAGAAATAAAATAAATTATTCCCCAAAATAAATTTCTTCAAATTGCTATCAAAGTATCACAAATTAGACACGTGTGTTTTTCCAAAGCAAAACAGATTTCACTTCATCAAACATCATGACATTTACTCTGCATTAAAACTACTAACACTGTATCAACTTTCCAATCTCAGCATTTGTTTTCAGCTCACCTGGCCCAAAGGGCCACATGAGCTACTGCCATCACTTGGCATCCATCGTCGTCCACCATCATCTGTAAACTTTTCACTTTTTCATCATCTTTTCTGGAACTGCTACGCAGATGTGAACCAAACTTGGCAGGAACAGTCTATGGGAGGTCCTCTACAAACGATCCTCATTTTGTTCCCGTTGGATGAAAAGCATGGCTACCAGAGACATTCTGTGACTCTGATTGGTCGATTTTGAAAAATCTTCTCTGAAACAACAAAGCCAAATATTTTGAAACTTCACATGCTTGTTGACTGGGACATCCTCTACCAATGATCCTCATTTAATGTTAATCGGTTTGCAAACATGGACACAATTGTGGCTCATAGTTACTATGGAAACCCTATGGGAAAGTACTTGGCCAATGTGAACCAAACTTGGCACAAATAATGTTTGGAAAGTCCTCTGAAAACAACCATCATTCTGTTTCGCTCAGATGGAGCATGGCAGCCAGCTGCATTCTTTGATTCTGATTAGAATAATTGAGGGATATGTAATTCTTCCAGGTGTGCGATTACAGGCTCTTTAGAGCCCCTTGTTTGTCAATAATAACTAACATATGTTCCAGTGAGACTAAAATCCTAGACCTCTGACTGGATGAGAGCTCATGTAGTTTCTTCAATGTTCACAGCTCCAGTAGCATATGTTTACGTCTGATGTCACCGCATGAAATATTTGAAATGATCAAGCCTGGAAATAAGGAGACTGTCATCTGCAAAATGAGGTCCGCAGAGGAAGAACTGGTGATGCTACCCTGCACAGCAGGGTAGCATCACTAAATTTACACTCTGTGAACCTCAATCTGAATCAAGGTCTCAAAAGAAAGAGGTACCCAGAGGATAAATTGGGACACTGTAAGGGATTGTATTGTCAAATTCACCCTCTGGGGACCTCATTCTGCAAATGACAGATTACTCATTTCCAGGCTTGGAAATGACGTCCATTTCAGAATTACTCCCTCAATGGAGTGATTTGCAAACTGCTTCATTTTTTTAAAGATGTTTCACACATACAGCAGATGATTTTTCAATGAAACATTGTTCAAATTACAAAGTAGTTTACAATTTGAAGTAAGATGGAGTGACTTCATTCTTCTTCTCTTTTTTATTGATTATTTGCCCAGTGACATTGTGGGGTACACAAGAGGTTTATTTACTAAACTTTTTATCGTTAAAAGTTGTCTAGATCATTTCACAATGTAATGTGGGTAAGGGAGGGGGTTCCAGATAAAACACCCAAAACAGAAATCCTCTGGGTGAGTGGTAAAGTTTGGTGAGTGTATTAAATGTCCCAGAGCGTGTTGGAATAGGAGATTCAGTTCCCATAAATGCAGTTGGGTTTGAGACACAAATTGCTTGATACTCTGATGGTCTTGGTGCTCACTGGCCTGCTGTCAATCTACAGCAATGTATTCTCTTATCTTGTAATTCATTGGCCTACTGCCAGTGTAAGTAATAATTCATTCTCTTATCTTGTAATTCACTGGCCTACTGCCAGTGTAAGTAATAATGTATTCTCTTATCTTGTAATTCACTGGCCTACTGCCAGTGTAAGTAATAATGTATTCTCTTATCTTGTAATTCACTGGCCTACTGCCAGTGTAAGTAATAATGTATTCTCTTATCTTGTAATTCACAGGCCTACTGCCAGTGTAAGTAATAATGTATTCTCTTATCTTGTAATTCACAGGCCTACTGCCAGTGTAAGTAATAATTTCTTCAGTTATTGTGAGCACTGACCTACTGTCAGTGTATAAACTTGGTGTAAAATCTGGAACTCTCTCTTTGTATGGAATACGTAAATAAATAGGCACTGTCCTGGGCCAAGACTGAAGGTTCATACAATAGGGTGGAATTAATTGACATTAAGACAGGATTTAAACAGATGGAATGTTTATTTTACATAAAATGAGATTGAATGTTCGAACATAATAAAGATGGTACAATTGGACGGTCCAAATTTCTTTTCAAGAATAACTAAATTGGTCAATCCTTCTACAAGCCAATAAATTCCTATATTGCTTATCAATTAATTATAGCTTTCATTGATTCAGTCACCGATCACAATTTAACAGTGGAATTCTTTAGGTCTAAGTGAGAATACAGTAACCCAACACCGGCTATAGTAGTAATAGTAATTATGGTTAATCTAGCGTGACTTAAAATAGGGGCAAGGTCAAACACATAATCTATAATGAAAAAGGCTGTACAGTCTGTCTCAACGCATTCTAGGCAATCATGATGTTTTGCCGTAACGAGTTATCAAAACTTATTGACAGGAACAAGTACCTTTAGTTTAAAGACAATAGATCTTTATTAAGTAGAAATTAGAATGATTCTGTAACAGTATTGAATGTTTGAGCAACAGTGTTTGAAGAACGGGAGGCCATGCACAACCAATCGTTGGTCTGTATATACCCTGAGACAAAACCAGACCAACTAAGTTTGAAACACAAACTTTACTTGGTCTTTTGGTCTCAGCTGCAGCACCAAACTAGGCAATCGATGCTATGTCAGGACTTTAGGGCTCACGTGATCGGTAACTGTGTCGATGGCCTTTTACAAAAATCACAAAATACAGCATTGAATATTGACATAATGTGAGGAAAATGGGCTAAATGAAAGTGAATTACCCTTGGATTTATAGTTTTCCTGATAAAATGAAGCACAACAAATTAGTTATATGCAGGGAAATGGATTGACAAAGGTTATTTTATGCGTAATTTACGGTTGAAGTGGACAGGCCAAAAGCCGTTCACAATGAAACAGTAAATAAAATACCGATAAAAACATGATGAACAATGGGGATGTGTATGTCCTAAATTAAACAAATGTAACACTGCTACAAATTACAAAAGGTGAATAACTAAAAAGGGTATGACGATGAATAGAATACAATTACAGGAAGTTTGAATTACCGATGCCGATAGTCGTAGAATTATCTCAAAACATGGGTTATGATGGGTACTCCTAAATACCACAAATTCCCTGAAAAATGCAAATTACAATGGAGTGGAAAAACGATGATATGTAAATTAACAGGATGGCAATAATCTACAATAATTCAAATTGCGATTACTTTAACACATAACAATTTAATCAACAAACTTTAACACCCACAGTTGTAGTGATTCCCTCCAAAAATAATGGACTGAGTTTGGCACTTAAAATTCTGCATGAAAATATTCCAATTTCACTAAAACAATATGGGTTTTTGGCCATGGGTAGAGTCTTATTGGAACATATATGTTATTGTGATGAATTGATGGTAACATTGTCTGAGGTTTGTGGCTTGGAGCTTATGTTCAATCTTGACACTCCACGTCTTGGTTGAACATAAGCTCCGAGCTGCAAACCTCAGACCATGTTACCGTCAATTCATCACGGTAACTTATAATGTTGTAAATATTCAATTTATATTCCACTCATTTTTTGCATACATCAAAGTATAAAAAGCGATCAGAGGTTACGAGGCATTGGGATTTTCAAATCATTTTTTGTTGCTGATGATTGTTTATTTATAGCAACTTCTGCCCACCCCCTCCACATTCTCTACCCCCACCCCAAGATGGTGGCAATGGAAACACTTTTCTATATGTGATCAATGAGCATTCCAGCAATCCAGTTATTTTGAGATCAGTGATGTGATCAATGAGCATTCCAACAATCCAGTTATTTTGAGATCAGCGATACAGACACAATACACTCTTCAATAGCATAAGGAGCATCAAAGAATCTAGTGGTTGAGAGTAAAAAGGTGGAAGCATCTGCTTCCAGCATTGAACAGGTAAATTTGCTTATCTGGTATCTCTTGGCTTGAGATAAGGCTAAAAACAAATTAAAATCTGTTTCTTGAGGCTTTCTCATAGTTTGGCTGCCGCATGCTCTCTTTTTTATTACCTCTGCAAACTTTAAAAAAAAATTAATTGGTTTATGTCAGATAACTCCCCAAGTCGATAAATGGATAAAATACACCACTGCCCAAGTGGCTGGAATTTTTTTTTCTTTTCATGATTAACAAAGTGAGCAAAGCAAACAATATCTGCCATCAGATGTTGATACAGGCATACTGTTTGCTGCAAATTATTAGCCACAACTATCTGTCATCAACCACTGAATGGATATCATCTCAAAGATGTGAAAGGAATAGCATACAGTAGAGCCCACTAAATTGTTAATCTCTTAACTGAATAATCCTGTTAACTTAATATTATTTCCAAATACTAAACCATTTACCATGCCTTCAGTGCAAATTTCATATAGGTTATGGAAAAAACTTCTCGGTTAATTGAATAAGAAATCTCATTGTGTATCAAATGAAAGTGTCAACTGTAGCTTAACTTGTCTGTGTGTTGTGTTTGATGAAAAGGATAATGTTCAATGTTTATGAAAGGATTATGAAATAATACAAGAATTGTGATAATTGGGAATATGTTAATTTCTGTTCCCTGTATGCTATGTTTTTAATACAAGAGGCCCCAAGGGGCCTTAACTGCTCACCGGGCAAAGTGATTCAAACAAAGTGGTTCAAAGAAGTATTTGGGGTCACATTCAGTTAGACATGGTTCATCAACACTACAAAGGAATGAAGTCATGAGAGACAAATTTTATGGAACTAGGGACATGGCTTGAACAAACTTGAATCTTACCTCCCTAAGGATGCTGCATACCAAATATCAAAACATTCCGACTGCTGGATCTGAAGAAGAAGATTTTTGAAGAAAATTCCTCATTTTGAACTAAGTTATCATTCGGGCTCCCACAGTGAGCCCAAATATGAATCCAAGGACTTGGCTTTAACAAACTTGAATCTCACCCCCTAAGAATGCTACACACCACATATCAAAACATTCAGACTGCTGGATCTGAAGAAGAAGATTTTTAAAGAAAATTCCTCATTTCGAACTAAGTTACAATTCAAGCTCCCACAGTGAGCCCAAATATGAACCCAGGGACTTGGCTTGAGCAAACTTGAATCTCACCCCCCTAAGCATGCTGCATACCCAATATCAAAGGATTCTGTCTGCTGGATCTTGAGAAGAAGATTTTTTAAGAAATTTGCCTGAAATGCACTAAGTTCGAATTTGGGCTTCTATACTGAGCCCAAATATGAATCCAGGGGGCCAATTTGAACAAAATTGAATTAGATCCATCCCACAATGTTGCATACCAAATATCAAAAGATTCTGCCTGCTGGATCTGGGGAAGAAGATTTTTAAAGAAATTTGCCTGAAATGCACTAAGTTCGAATTCGAGCTTTTATAGTGAGCCCAAATATGAATCCAGGGGGCCGATTTGAACAAACTTGAATCAGATCCATCCCACAATGTTGCATACCAAATATCAAAAGATTCTGCCTGCTGGATCTTGAGAAGAAGATTTTTTAAGAAATTTGCCTGAAATGCACTAAGTTCGAATTCGGCCTTCTATACTGAGCCCAATATGAATCCAGGGGGCCGATCTGAACAAACTTGAACCAGATCCACCCCAAAATGTTGCATACCAAATATCAAAAGATTCTGCCTGCTGGATCTGGAGAAGAAGATTTTTAAAGAAATTTGCCTGAAATGCACTAAGTTCGAATTCAAGCTTTTATAGTGAGCCCAAATATGAATCCAGGGGGCCGATTTGAACAAACTTGAATCAGATCCATCCCACAATGTTGCATACCAAATATCAAAAGATTCTGCCTGCTGGATCTTGAGAAGAAGATTTTTTAAGAAATTTGCCTGAAATGCACTAAGTTCGAATTCGGCCTTCTATACTGAGCCCAATATGAATCCAGGGGGCCGATTTGAACAAACTTGAACCAGATCCACCCCACAATGTTGCATACCAAATATCAAAAGATTCTGCCTGCTGGATCTGGAGAAAAAGATTTTTTAAGAAATTTGCCTGAAATGCACTAAGTTCGAATTCGGGCTTCTATACTGAGCCCAAATGTGAATCCAGGGGGCCGATTTGAACAAACTTGAATCAGATCCACCCCACAATGTAGCATACCAAATATCAAAAGATTCTGCCTGCTGGATCAGGAGAAGAAGATTTTTTAAGACATTTGCCTGAAATGCACTAAGTTCAAATTTGGGCTTCTTTTGTGAGCCCAAATATGAATCCAGGGGGCCGATTTGAACAAACTTGAATCAGACCCATACCAAGATGCTGCATACCAAGTATCAAAAGATTCTGCCCACTGGTTATGGAGAAGAAGATTTTTTAATAATTTTTCTATAATTCATACGGTGCTATCAGAGTTATGCCACATACAGAGCCCCTATGGGACATGGCCATTTCATTTGAACAAACCTGACTTGCCATATAGTAATGAATATCCACATGAAGTTTCATGAAAATCGGACCAGTGGTTTCAGAGGCGAAGTCGTTTGAAAAATGTTCACGACGACGGACGGCAATGGACGACGGACGGTCGGTGATAAGTTAAGCTCCCTTCAGTGAGCTAAAAAATAATATGAGGTGTAGACTGTACTAAAGAACTGAGGGGTGGGTTAATGTGGCCCTCACAGTTAATGTATGTGGCCCTCACAGTTAACGTATGTCAATGAAAGTTACCAAGTTACAGTGAAATTATTCCAAAACGAGTCATCCTATCAAGTTACATTGAAATCCCTTCATAAATGTGGCCTGTATAGACTGTGCTAAAAGTTTTTGGGCTTCAGGCCCGTGTAGCCATCACAGATGAATGATTGCAACTAAAAGGGGATGTCCTCATCTCGACATTATACTGGGTCATCTACCAAGGTACAATGAAATCCCTTCACAAATATGACCTGTAGTCTGCACTAAAGTTTTGGGGATTTTGGGCTCGGGCAGCCATCATGGTTGAATGATCGTGACCAAAAGGGGAAGTTCTCATCTAAGCATTATCTGGAGTGATCCTACAAAGTTACAATGAAATATCTTAATAAATATGACCTGTAGACTGTGCTCAAGGTTTTTGGGCTTTTGGCTTTGGGCCCCTGTACCCGTCACAGTTGACCAATCACAACCAATAGAGGATGTCATCATCTAGGCATTATATGGAGTCAACCTAACAAGTTACAATGAAATCCTTCCATAAATGCGACCTATAGACTATGCTAAAGGTTTTTGGGTTTTGGGCTTGGGCAGCCATCAAGGCTGAATGATCACAACCAAAAGGGGACGTTCTCATCTGGACATTATTTGGAGTCATTCTACCAAGTTACAATGAAATCCCTTCATGAATATGACCTGTAGACTGTGCTAAAGGTTTTCGGGCTTCGGGCCCCTGTATCCATCACAGTTGCCCAATCGCGTCCAAAAGTGCTAAAGGTTTTCGGGTTTTGGGCTTGGGCAGTCATCACGGTTGACAGATTGCGACCAAATGAGGAAGTTCTCATCTAGACATCATACAGAGTCATCCTACCAAGTTACAATGAAATCCCTCCATATTAAATATGACCTGCAGACTGTGCTAAAAGTTTTGGGGTTTTGGGCTTGGGCAGCCATCACAGTTGACAGATCATGACCAAAAGGGGACGTTCTCATCTAGACATTATACAGAGGCATCCTACCAAATTACAATGAAATCACTTCATAAATACGACCTGTAGAGTGTGCTAAAGGTTTTTGGCTCAGGCAACCATCATGGTTGACCGATTGCGACCAAAAGGGGACGTTCTCATCTAGACATGACCTCAAACCTGCATATGAAATTTTGTGATGATCATACAAGAACTACGGGTTTTAGCCAGTGCTAAAGGAAAATGTGAACAGACTCCCAAACTCACAGACTAACAGACTTCTGCATGTGTGATGGCAATAGCTTATCTTGACTTTGTCAAGTTAAGCTAAAAAACAAAAATGACACTCCGGCCATTTTAGGTATGTGAGAATAACAGCCACTTAAATGGTGTCGAAGACAAATTAATCAACTGGACAGATTTTCTGGGGGAGGCTGCAAAATTTCAAGACCAAGAGGAACTGGACATAGCATGTGAGATGTTTACTGACCCTAAGATCATGATGGTCAAGGATGGAATATAAAAATTTTCAAATCTGACGATGAAGACCTTATTGAAGCAGCTAAATCCATTTCAACAAATCAGCATGTATTATGTAAACATTTTATTTTGTGAACCTTGTATTTATCTATGGTATACATCTTACTTGTTGTATGTATTGTATATATCTTATTTGTTGTATTTATTGTGGACATGTGTTTTCGTCAGAATATATTCAAGGAAAAATGTTATTTTATTTTGTTTCTCTCCCCTCATACCCCTCATACCCAACCAACATAAAATCTACACTTCATTCATATGTGTAGAAGTGATCATCCACTCTAGCCTACCATACAGAAAATGTAGTCCCTGTCCATATTTTACTCCCTCCCCCCCCCCCCACAACCCTCCCAAATACCTCCTTGTCATTTGATCTATTTTTTAAATTTGGATTTTGTATTGCTTGTTCCGTGCAATTCAGTGCAACGTGAATGTGTTTATTGCAGATGTGTTTATTGAAGCGATAATTACCCTGTACTGGTATGTTCTGTTGATGGTGCTTGGTTTATACTGCATTATATTTGATTTATATTGCTGCTATTTAACCCTTTATCCAACGTACATGATATGAACATTTTTTACTTTAGGCCTACAAAAATTAAAAATCACACACAATCCTTTAGGCTGCCCCATGCTCTCTTTTTATAATCAACACAAAAATAAACATTAAATGGTTTATGTCTGATATTTTACCCAAGTTAATAAAACTGATAAATTTGCCCCTTGAGTGCAACAAGGCTTTGCAATGCTTTAACATTGCAAAGCCTTCTTCCAATCAAGGGATGAAATACACCACCATTCTGTAAATTATGAGGCCTAAAACATAAGCCAAGACTTGCCTACAAATAATTGCATGGTCACAGGATGCCGACTGGCAAAGTGAGGCAAAAATGTAACAAAATCAATGGAATGCTCACCAGAAAACTTATAATTTTAGAAATAATAACAAAAATAAAAAATGTTTTACCTGTCCTGGAATATGTAAATTAAAATCAAGTCCATAAACAAATTCTGTATGGTGTTCTAATGTTTCCAATGGAGTCTTCTGTCTTGTATTCCATGTCCTGTCAAATTAATTAACATCAATATTTCCAGTATTTCATCTTATTACTGTGGCTTCGACCAGAATATCAATTATGCAGATTTCTTAAATTTCAAATAATATCAAACAGCAACAATAATAAATTCTATTTTTAACAAGAGGCCCCACAGGGCCTGAAGTGCTCATCTTGAACAGAACACAATATAAACAGAGTCCAAGAATGAGTCTAAATTAAGCAATCCATCTCTATAGGCTACACTGGCAATCCTTGAGTCCCTCAGGAGTGACAAAAATAATCTGGGCATCATGCCTTTTCTTCAGTTGATCATAATGTAAAATGTAGAGCTCCCCTATGAAGCCCCTTGATACAACCTATGTGGATTAATCTTAGTTACACACCTCTAGAGGGTACTGAATACAAAATTTTTAATTTTTCAGCAAAATGGCTAATTCCGGCTCCCATTGGAAGCCCAAATATTAACCCAGTGACTCAATTTGAACACAGTTGAATCTGACTTCCCAAGAGATGTTGTGTACCAAATATGAAAGCATTCTGAATAGTGGATCTGAAGAAGATTTTTGAAGAAATTCCCTCATATTGTACTAAGTTAAATTTCAGGTTTCCATATGGAGCCCAAATATTAACCCAGGCACCTGAATTGAACAAACTGGAATCTGACCCCCCTAGAGGTGTTGTATACCAAATATGAAAGCATTCCGGCTGGTGGATCTGAAGAAGATTTTCAAAGAAATTTCCTCATATCGCACTAAGTAAAGATTTGGGCTACCACAGAGAGCCCAAATATATACCTAGGGGTCTGATTTGAACAAACTTGAATCTGACCCCCCCCCCCCCTCCCCCCCCCCCCCCCTCCCCAGATATGTTGCATACCAAATATGAAAGCATTCTGACTGGTGGATCTGAAGAAGATTTTTTAAAATTATCCCCCATATTGAACAAAGTTAAAATTTGGGCTACCGTAAGAAGCCCAAATATTAACCTAGGGACTTGGTTTGAACAATCTTGACTCTGACCCTCATAACAATGATGTATATCAAACAATAAAAGATTCTGACTGGTGGTTCTGAAGAAGAAGATTTTTAAAGAATATTCCCCATAGTACCCTATGTACAAAATTTGGGCTCCTGTATTGAGCCCAAATATGAACCAATGGGCTTTATTTTAACAAAATTGTATCTGACCCCCCTATGAATGGTGTTTACCGAATATCAAAAGATTCTGATGAGTGGTTCTGGAGAAAAGATTTTTTTTAATTTTTGCAAATATGCTGACTCAGCATTTTTTCGTTGCCCATTACAGAACACCCTAACATAACCGATGGCAATTTTTTTTTACCATTCAATTCTACTGGTCCTAAGGATACTTCATACCAAATAACAGCTCTCTGTTCCGTGAGGTTTGGGAAATATGGGTGTTTGAAAATATTTCTATTTTTAGCTCCCAGGGTTCCCATGGGGATGCGGAATTTTTTTTTTTTTGCATGGGTCAAGTACTTATGACCCAATAATATTACATACCAAATTTGGTTCAAATCGGACCATCGGTTCAGAAAATAGAAAATTTGGGCGGGGCCAAAAATCTTACCCCTCCCATTACAAAGCCAAATATTGCTTCACGAACTTCGTTTGAACAAACTTGATTCTACACCTCAAAAGGAAGCTACACAGCAAATATCAAGTCATTGTACACACTAGTTCATGAGAAGATTTTAAAAATATTTTGGAGCTTTTTCCCCCACTCCCTCCCTATGGGGCTGGGCATGTTGAGTTGAACAAAAATACAATGCCCCTTTAGGACCATCACTCACACAAACTTTCACTTGAACTGGCCCAGTGGCTTTGGAGGAGAAGACCAAAACATGGTGTTGATGGATGACAGATGCCGGACGGACGCCGGACGACGGACGGAGAGTGATAAGATTAGCTCAGCTTGACTTTGTCAAGATGAGCTAAAAATCAATTAATATCACAAAATGTGTCATTAGTCAAAAATAAGGAATGGAAACCCACAATATATATTGTTCTGTGAAAAGTGTTTAAGTTGAAGCAAGTTCTAACTAATCTGTAAACATCAGAACCAAATAACCATTTGTTTCAGTGCAGTGAAATATTAAAAATATACTCTTGCGATTTTTGTCTTTAGCTTTGACCAAATGCTTTTATGTGAAACAACAGTGTCAAATAAGAGCTTATAATAGCTTAATGGACAATACTCCATGATACTGGAACAAAAATTGGCAATTTCTAGAGCTGAAACAGTTAAAGGGTGTTCTTGATCGATTATTATTTATTTATTTATTGGTGTTTTTTAAGGTCACATACTTATGCACAATGGTTAATCGTGACCGTGACAGTTTCATAAGCAACTGTCCGCTCTTCAACATTCTAACTCTGTTCAAGCTCCACTCAAGCAGGGTTACAGCGGTTGAAGACATGTGCACCATCAACGTGCAGTACGCCTTAGGACACAGCATCATCGAGTCCCTATGTAGGCATCCGGGATAAAGTGCCTTGCCCAAGGACACAACGTCGGTCATCCCGGATGGGGATCGAACTCGGGACCTCTAGCACAGAAGTCCAGCAATCTACCACTGAGCCACCACGCTCCCTTTGATCGATTATTCACAAGGCTTTACCTTGGTTAACCGATTAATCACTTGCCCTAATAGGTAGCCGAATAACTGCCGTACTGTTGATGATTCACAGCATTAACCCTTCAACCAACGTAACATACAAAACCAGCCAGCAAAATCATTGTGTTCAGAATAAAATTTTATTTACCAGATATCTGTTTGAATAAGGTGCTTTTTAGACATCCTCTTTTCAAAATTTCAATCTAATGTTAGGGGTAACGGCCAACTTGGAGCTCGGCTGACTTGTAACCGGACTGTAACAGACAAAACTGGCCAGCACTATATACAAACATCTACATTAAAATTTTATTATGTTTTCAATTTTTGTCTAAAAAAACATAGGGTTATAAGCTATGTTTTTTAGACAAAATTGAAATTTTTTTAGTAATTCAAGAATTTATTTTGCAAGTATCACCTGCTATCCACATTGGATAAAGGGTTAAGAATGACTTTCCAGCTAATGATACAGTATGATGATCATGCAAGTGAACAAGCATGTCAGCACGTAACTGGCATGCTTTACTCTGTCTCATATAATTGATGTGAGTCGGTGTGACAATGTTTGCCTGTTTTGGAGAAAGTTGTTCCCAGTGTAAGCCATATAATACAGTAGTTCAAAAGTAAAGGTTAATCGATCAATTACTTTTTTGATCAATCAAGATGTTGATCAACGGTTAATTGATTAATCGGTTAACTGTTTCAGCTCCAGTAATTTCCAATTTCAGTTAATCCTTTATCTAATATAAGAGCAATTTCCAGGCAGTATTATAAGTTTGTTCCAATGAGGGGTTGAAAGCTATATTTTTGAGGAAAAAAAATGAAAAAAAGGCCCCTTACAAAAAATTTAATGTTTTTTGGCAAATTTACCATCAATTTTATGCTGAGAGATGGAGGTTTTTTTCTGCTTTTATCTGAAATTATTTCTTCAACTCCTTTCACTATTCAATGGAATACCAATGTTTTCAGCAGTGAAAATTTCCCAGGCTACATTCGCAAATTTAAACAGCTATATTTTGCTTGACACAGCTCAGTGAGCTCTGTCAAACAAACATAGCCGGGTTAAATTTTTAATCCTACAAGTTGCAAAATAGTGTCAATGAAGAGATTTCCATGTAAAAAACAGAGTTATGAGGCAGATTTTCAATGGCAAAGGAGATGTCTGAGAATCATGTATTTTTTTGATCGCCAACTAATAAAGTTTGGATGGCAATTTTTATGAATAGCACTGGCTGTTTAGGAAAAGGGTTAAGCTTGAGTTGCACATTTTCCATTTACACTGATGGTTACAGTTCAAAAATCAAAATTTTATTCAGGGATTGAGGGTGGGGAAGAATCATCCATACACAAAAGATGGCCTCTGGATTAATAATTCTCAGAATAGTCTTGTATATAGTGTAAGATTTTTCACACAAAAGTAGTTTAATAAATTGTAAGTACAAGATGGCATACACCTAAATAATGAGATTCCAACCTCATGAGATGCCATATAATAAACCCAAACTAACTAATAGACAAGAGACCAACATTAACCTTTAAGGTTGTGTTGTATAATTGTGTCAGTGGACACAAGGTGTCAGCAATGACCCAGTGAGCTGTGTTCACAGTAATGCTCCATTGAGAACTGTGTGTAATTGAGATGTGAGATTGGGTCCTAATTCAGTTGCTGATTTGAATGTTCAGGTGTTCGGACTTATTTGTTGACTGTCTGTCCAGTGTTTCTATACTACTGTGTGTGGTTTTGTTGTATTTACTGCTGTGTGTGGTAAGATTGTTCTTGTGGTATCTTCCCATGTCATGTCTATCTCTGTTTGTATGTTCGTCTGTTTGACATGTGATTTTATCCACTAGAATTTACTACATTGGCGTTGCCGCCAAAAATCTCAACTCACCCTATTTCGGCAATAACAATTTTTCAGAAATCCACTTTTTGGTATCAAATTTGGAGTTTTCTGAAATGGGGGAAAATGAAGATGGTTTTGATCAATCAGCTACCGAAGAGAAAAATGTGTACTTGAGTGTTTTGCAAAAAGAACTGACAAAAATTTCTCAAAATCAAACTCTATTAATTTCAATAATTGAGGCAATGAACACTGGAGAAGAGTTAAGAAATCGAGAAATGGCATTAGTTCGAAGTAAAATGGCAGATTTGGACATACAAATTAATAATCTGTTGATTATAAAATAGCTGGAAACGGATACAGAAGCATGTTCTGAAAATGCCCAGCCTTCAAATTTACATGCTTTTAAAACAGAAACATTGCCCTGTAGCAACGTTGATTCTGTAACACAAGCATGTGCCACAAATCCTTACATCTCTACAACATCTGTACATGCACATTCTCTTCCAACGGCCGTAATAGAATCACAACCTACTTTTGCATGGGGCATGGCACTGCAGCATTCAACAGATTTTCATAATTTCAAACCAGGCCCATATCCACCACCTTTTCCAGGTATATCACATTTTATGGTTCCTCCACATTTACAGTCTTCACCATTACTTGTGAACTCGAATCAGCCTGTACATTTAACTCCTCAACCAGTGATGCGGTCAACTGCTGCATCGGTTGCTAATGAGCGCTGTGGTAATAATTCAGTCAACCGACTTAGCTCATCACCAGTGAAACCCATTGTTCAAAGAAATCACAGGTCAGATAGAACATCACAACCGTCAGTTAGACAGAAATTAATCCATAAACATCGGGACAGCTCTTCTGAGTCATCTGATCCAACATGGTATAGGTCACATACGAAGCATTCGGCATCTTCAAGTGATTCTCGTTCAAGCTCGAGTTCATGTGAATGCAAAAGTAGTTGCTATCGGTTACGTTCCATGAAAAGTCCACGCATGAAACATTCACCATCTTCAAGTACTTCTCGTTCTAGCTCAAGTTCATGTGAACTGAAATGCAGTTGCTATCAGTCACGTTCCATGAAAAGTACACCTAATGCTAGTATGGCTACATATAGTGGGGGAGGCAATTGGGATTCCTTCATATTCAAACATGAGCGACTGGTTGTTAGGCAAAAATGGAATAACCGAAGAGCTGAAAAAGAATTGTTCGATGTTTTGCGGGGCAGAGCTCTCAAGTTTGCTAGGGATCTTCGATACCATGATTACAATGATTTGGTAAAGAAACTGACACAGCAATTCAGTAAGAAAGAGGCACCAATTTCCTCAGAACATATCAATAATACTGCAAAATATCATGAGGCGGCTATTAATGATAATGATGCTAAAACACATGTTCATTCACGTTATCATTTAATGCGGCCAATGCCATTTGGAGAGGATTTAGCAGACAAATATGAACATCAAATCAAGAAAACACACAAACCATAAGTGGCAATAGCCCCAGAGAAGCTTCAAACAAGTATTGATGATTTGATCTTATCTGTGCATGATTTATGTTCAGCAATTAATGCAAAGCATATAACTAACCCACGGTCACGGTCTGGAAAACCTTGTTTCCTAAACATTATTCACAAACAATGCTATCAGTGTCGAGCCTATGGGCATCTGGCCAAGAATTGTACACAAAAATCTTTTGTCTATGAAGGTAAAAAAAAACAGATAGGTATCACTGGTTTTGATCATGACACTTTGAAAATCAGGAACTGAAATTGTGCCATGAAAAATTACCAAATACTATTATCGAGTTCCTATTATTTCATTAGTTTTGATTTTACACTGGGATAAAAGTGAAAAACCTCCTTAATGCACATGACTCTAATGGTTGCCAGTCACATCAAGCACATTATTTACTTACATAACACATCTTGAGAATCATACTCAGTAGTGAAAATATAAAAAAATGAATACAATAATGAGGTTATTGGCTTCATTATTGACTTGATTAAATTTTTCAAATTAATAATTAAGTTTTTTACTGTTTTAACTGTGCGTTCACCAATGAGGTTAATCGCTTCATTGTGAACTCCTCAAATTAAGAACAAAAAGTAGTAATGATTCTCACACGATTTTAGGCATATTGCGTAGTTTAGTTGGTAAAATGTTGCTTGTTTTGATAGTGTTCATGGTGAAATTGTGTAACTTGGACATGGACATTTACTGTTTTACATTTCACAAATGGGTGTTCTCTAAATGGTTCAAAACAGCACGCTTTTGTACTAATCAAAGTAGGCACCAGTCATTTCTGGCAACATTTGCTTTGACGTTAACTCTAAACCTCAGTATCATCCAAAATGGCTATACGCTATTAATGTGGTCACCATTTTTTTGTGATCTGTTACGTTGGAGGCTCATCTGGGATGTCTTCCTAGGGTTTACTTCTGAAGTGTTGGAATGTTTTTTTGTATGTGTGAGTTAAAATATTTCATTGGTTGTGTATTTGATGAGGTTACTTGCTTCATCGAATATCAGTTTCTAAATAAATGTATATATTGGTGAGGTCGGGTATTTCTTCATATGCGATGAGGTGATTTGCTTCATCCATTCTTAAAAGCTCATCTGGTTCTTGACCAACTCTTTCTGTCAGTCCACACTTTTACAACAGATTCTGATTCTCAAATAATGTCGGGGGGAATGTTGTATAATTGTGTCAGTGGACACAAGGTGTCAGCAATGACCTAGTGGGCTGTGTTCACAGTAATGCTCCATTGATTACTGTGTGTAATTGAGATGTGAGATTGGGTCCTAATTCAGTTGCTGATTTGAATGTTCAGGTGTTCGGACTTATTTGTTGACTGTGTGTCCAGTGTTTCTATACTACTGTGTGTGGTTTTGTTGTATTTACTGCTGTGTGTGGTAAGATTGTTCTTGTGGTATCTTCCCATGTCATGTCTATCTCTGTTTGTATGTTCATCTGTTTGACATGTGATTTTACCCACTAGAATTTACTACAGTTGTTTAGGAAAAGGGTTAAGCTTGAGTTGCACATTTTCCATTTACACTGATGGTTACAGTTCAAAAATCAAAATTTTATTCAGGGATTGAGGATGGGGAAGGATCATTCATACACAAAAGATGGCCTCTGGATTAATAATTCTCAGAATAGTCTTGTATATAGTGTATGATTTTTTACACAAAAGTAGTTTAATAAATTGTAAGTACAAGATGGCAAACACCTAAACGATGAGATTCCAACCTCATGAGATGCCATATAATAAACCCAAACTAACTAATAGACAAGAGACGAACATTAACCTTTAAGGGCTTGGACAATTGTCCTGAATTCCAACCAGACTACACATCCAGTGGATCAGCAGAGATTTCTAGTCAGTTCTTGGCTGCCTGTCACAACAGGGAAATTGGGATTCTTCAATGGTGAGCCCAAATGTTAATTAAGAAACTTTCTCTGAACAAACTTGAATCAGCACCACAAAAGGAAGTTTCATATCAAGTATCAAAGCCTTCTTCCTTGTGGTTTATGAGAAGATTTTTAAAGAATTCTAGGCTTTTTGGGGCACTGAATACCAAATACCCTCCAATTCCATCTATTGAATCGTGAAAAGATTGAGCAAGTTTATTTGAACAAAATCAAAATGCAATTTCATGACAAACAATTCCCTCAAATTTCATTAAAATCAGCCCAGAGGATTGAGAGAAGACAATGTGAATACCATGTTCACAGATGATGGATAGACTGACAATGGGTGAAGAGTGATCAGGTGAGATAAAAAGCTAATGCATACCTCACAGTGAAGTCATATGAACATGATGCTAAAGTATCACCTGAAAATGGGGAAGTCTGAAATATAATATAAAATAAACATTACATTTTTGTTATAGAATAGCAGAAAATGTTATAATTTGCTTTTAAACTTACTTACAAATGAGTTTTACAAGTTTTTGCCAAAACAGTGGCATAGATACAGGGAGAGAAGTGGGGCTGGGGAAATACCCAATGTCACCCCCCCCCCCCCCCCCCCCCCCAACATAAAAAATAGAACATTTTTGGTTCATTGGCAAATGTTTGAGGCTTTTGTTCACCAATTTTGCAACAAACAAGAATTATTGATATTTTGGCTAAAACATATGTGTTTACTCGGAACAGTCAAAATTTGGTTCCTGGATGTGAAATCTGTCAAAAATTTTGTTTTGGTCTGTCAGAAAATTTTGGACTGCTCCACCATCGAAAAACCATCCACATCACTGTACAAAGGTGGGAAAAAACAGCCATGTGGGAAGAGTCCACAGTTGTTATAACAGAATTTAAACTGACTGAATTTTAAAGGAAAGATTGGGGTAGGTTAGAGTAAGTGAGCTTGATTGTGAACTGTAACTACCAGAATTGAAGAGAAATGGAGTGAGGAATTTTAATTAAATTTCATGGAATACAAAAATGAATTTCAATATGATCTTTCTAAAAATGTAGGGAATTTTTAAAAAAATTTTTTGAGTTTATATATGAGAAGGCTGAAAAAAAACTCTACAAGGTTCCCAAACAAAGTATATATAAATTTAAGAAGTTTTAAAGGAGTGTTAGGGAAAAATATTACAGGAGGTTTACATACCTAAAAATAAAATTATCTAAAAAACTACGGAGAGGTCACAGAGTGTGTTGATATACAGCTTTGCAAGCAATGAAATATTTGCAGAAGTTACTTCAAAGACTTGTTCACTGTTAACTTATGAGAAACTATAATCAGAGATGGACAGTTATGAAACTGTTTGCTTGTTTTTCAGTTTATTATTTTTTTGACAGAACAACTCGATTCATGGTTTCAGTTATTTTCTGCAGTACAGCAGGGAAAGGAAAAACTGGTATTAAAGGACTCAACCCAGTCAGGAGTATTATTGAATGAATTTCAGGGAATACTATGAGCACGAATAATACACAAGAAGAACTTTAATCCAAATATCCACTCCTTTTTCATTCAGTTGTCTACTCGACCTGTAATCCACTACAACAAAACAGAAGAACTAGAAATTTTCAGCTCTTGGACCACCTCTGGCACCAGGTTTCACCAGGGTTGGAGCGAATACATTGTAAATGTATTGAATACGAATACAAATACTTTGAAATTTTATGAATACGAATACAAATACGAATACACAAATTTCAAATGTATTTGAATATGAATACGAATACTTTACAATGTATTCATGAATACAAATATGAATACTTGAATACTTTTCAAAATTATTTCTTGTAAATGGATGATAATTTGATCATTCTTATTGGGATTAAGGGTATAAGGGATTATAGGTGAAGAATTAGTTTTTCAGAAGGTGGATCTCTTAATCCTTTAGAATCCAATCAACAGACAAAAGTTGGTATTAATGACAAACAAAAGAAATAAAAAAAAATTTCAAATATCAATTTATTTAGAAAACAATTAGCAAAATGTACACAGTACTCATCCAATGTTTTGTTGTTTAGTGCATACACAGTAAACATGTTTTTCAATTTATTCAACAAAAAGACAATTATTATACATTAGCAACAAAAATATTACACTTAACCTTTTTCTTCATTATTTTTCAAATAATATTGGTATAATGTCAGAGAAGCCATAAAAATATGAATGCCATTGAAGCCAGCTAGCTCGAGGGGCTGGTTCAAATGGCATTCATATTTGTATGATTTTATTAACAAACTCAACCTTCATCTGCACCAAATTTCTCAATACAAAATAAATTTCTATATCATTTAACCCTTTACTCAACATGGATAGCTGATGACACTTGCAAATAAAATTTTTGAGTAACTAACTTTTTTCATTTTTTTTGTCTCAAAAAACATAGCTTATGCCCCCTTGTTGGAATGAGCTCAGTGAGCTTGTTCCACTAAGGGGTCCTAAGCTAAGTTTTTTAGACAAAAATGAAAAAATAAAATTTGGATGGCAAATTTGGTGAGTAACGATGGTTCCAATGATTTTATTGACAAACTTACATCAGCTTTCCTAATACAAAATAAATTTAATTATTTTTCGAATATTATATAACTGGTTGAGTGCTAGATTATTCGTGATTTCAGAATTTATTCAACAAATTTTACTTTATTACAAATTATTGAAGAGTTCCAAGAGGCACTCTTCAATAATTTGTAATAAAGTAAATCTATATAAACAAAATACTAAATGCTTCAATAAAACCATACAAATATGGATGCCGTTGGAGCCAGCTTAAGCAACAGGTTCCAGTGGCATTCATGTTTCTAGGGGTTTATGGTCATACACACCCTCACACACCAAATATCTCAACACAAAAAATTTTATTATTTCAAATATTATTGACAAACTTCCAAGATCATTTTAGCCTTTGGTAAATATTACAGATTATGATTACATTTAATCATCATCAAATCCTGAAAAGTTTTATCATTTAATCTGCACCTGTCTGGCCTAAAAAGTTTACCAACACTGCTGAATAATCTTTCCACAGAGGCCGATGAAGCTGGTATACATAAATGTTTCATAGCTAGATATGCTAGGGATGGATAAATGTTTTGTTGTATTTTCCAGAACTCTATAGATGATACATTTATGTCAATACAGGGCTCCCGCAAATACTGCACAAGTTCAGAGTCTGGTTTTTCACAACTAATGTCACATTCCATAAAGCCGAAAAAATCAACTTTTCTCTTTTTTGATTGCTGTTTGTCAAATTTGTTAGAATCCATGTCATCATATTTCGATGAAGCTGGAACCGCATTAAGTTTGTGAGAAATGATTTCAAAAGTATTAGTTTAATTCTTTACTACTTTCTAATAGAGATAATCACAATATTTTTTTTACAAATACTGTTTACATGTGTATTAAAAAAATAAAAGTATTCAAAAAGTATTTAAAAAATATTCATGAATACACCTCAAATTTGACTGTATTCGAATACGAATACTTTGAAATTAAATGAATACTGAATACATTTGAATACTTGAAAAAATGTATTGAATATGACTGAATACCGAATACGAATACCCCAACCCTGGGTTTCACCCAGTGGTTCATAGGCTAAAAATTTGCTGATGCCCTTTATGCCAGGTTAAATGAAAGTGTCAATGACACTGTAGCTTAACTTGTCTGTGTGTGGTGTTTGATGAAAAGGATAATGTTCAATGTTTATGAAAGGATTATGAAATAAGACAAGAATTGTGATAATTGGGAATATGTTAATTTCTGTTCCCTGTATGCTATGTTTTTAATAAAAATAATATGAGGTGTACACTGTACTAAAGAGCTGAGGGGTGGGTTAATGTGGACCTCACAGTTAATGTATGTGGCCCTCACAGTTAACCTCTGTCAACGAAAGTTACCAAGTTACAGTGAAATTATTCCAAAATGAGTCATCAAGTTACATTGAAATCCCTTCATAAATATGGCCTGTAGACTATGCTAAAGGTTTTCGGGCTTCAGGCCTGTGAAGCCATGGCGGTTGACCGATTGCAACTAGGAGGGGACGTCCTCATCTCGACATTATACCGAGTCAGTCTACAAAGTTACAATGAAATCCCTTCACAAATACGACCTGTAGTCTGTACTAAGGTTTTTGGGGTTTTGGGCTCGGGAAGGCATCACGGTTGAATGATCGTGACCAAAAGGGGACATTCTCATCTGGACATCATCTGAAGTGATCCTACGAAGTTACAATGAAATCCCTTCATAAATATGACCTGTAGACTGTGCTCAAGGTTTTTGGGCTTCGGGCCCCTGCAGCCGTCACAGTTGACATATCAAGATCAAAAGGGGATGTTCTCATCTAGGCATTATACAGAGGCATCCTACCAAGTTACAATAAAATCCCTTCATAAATACGACCTGTAGACTGTGCTAATGGTTTTTGGGCTTAGGGCCCCTGTAGCCGTCACAGTTGCCCAATTGCATCCAAAAAGAGACGTTCTCATCTTGACATTATATGAAGTCAACCTACCACGTTACAATGAAATCCCTTCATAAATATGACCTGTAGGCTGTGCTAAAAGTTTTTGGGCTTCGGGCTCGGGCAGCCATCATGGTTGAATGATTGCAACCAAAAGGGGACGTTCTCATCTAGACATTATTTGGAATCATCTTACCAAGTTACAATGAAATCCCTTCATAAATATGACCTGTAGACTGTGCTATAGGTTTTCGGGCTTCATGCCCCTGTAGCCAGCACAGTTGCCCAATTGCGTCCAAAAGGGGACGTTCTCATCTAGACATTATATGAAGTCAACCTACCTAGTTACAATGAAATCCCTTCATAAATGACCTGTGGACTGTGCTAAAGATTTTTGGGCTTTGGGCTCGGGCAGCCATCAAGGTTGAATGATCGCAACCAAAAGGGGAATTCTCATCTGGGCATCATCGGGAGTGATCCTACGAAGTTACAAAGAAATCCCTTCATAAATATGACCTGTAGACTGTGCTCAAGGTTTTCGGGCTTCGGCCCTTGTAGCCGTCACAGTTGACCAATCAATACCAAAAGGGGATGTCATCATCTAGGCATTATATGGAGTCAACCTAACAAGTTACAATGAAATCCTTCCATAAATACAACCTATAGACTATGCTAAAGGTTTTTGGGCTCGGGCAGCCATCAAGGCTGAATGATCGTGACCAAAAGGGGACGTTCTTATCTAGACATTATTTGGAGTCATCCTACCAAGCTACAATGAAATCCCTTCATAAATATGACCTGTAGATTGTGCTAAAGGTTTTCGGGCTTTGGGTCCCTGCAGCCATCACAGTTGCCCAATTGTGTCCAAATGGGGACGTTCTCATCTAGACAGTATATGAAGCCAACCTACCAAGTTACAATGAAATCCCTTCATAAATATGACCTGTAGACTGTGCTAAAGGTTTTCGGGCTTCAGGCTCTGGCAGCCATCATGGTTGAATGATCGCAACCAAAAGGGGACATTCTCATCTGGGCGTCAGCTGGAGTGATCCTAAGAAGTTACAATGAAATCCCTTCATAAATATGACCTGGAGACTATGCTCAAGGTTTTCGGGCTTCAGGCACCTGTAGCCATCACAGTTGACCAATCACGACCAAAAGGGGATGTCATCATCTAGGCATTTTATGGAGTCAACCTAACAATTTACAATGAAATCCTTCCATAAATACGACCTTTTGACTATGCAAAAGGTTTTTGGGCTCGGACAGCCATCAAGGCTGAATGATCGTGATCAAAAGGGGACATTCTCATCTAGACATTATTTGGAATCATCCTACCAAGTTACAATGAAATCCCTTCATAAATAAGACCTGTAGACTGTGCTAAAGGTTTTTGGGCTTCGGGCCCCTGTAGCCATCACAGTTGCCCAATCACGTCCAAAAGGGGACGTTCTCATCTAGACATTATATGAAGTCAACCTACCAAGTTACAATAAAATCCCTCCATAAATATTACCTGTAGACTGTGCTAAAAGTTTTCGGGTTTTGGGCTCGGGCAGTCATCATGGTTGACAGATCGCGGCCAAATGGGGAAGTTCTCATCTAGACATCATACAGAGTCATCCTACCAAGTTACAATGAAATCCCTCCATACTAAATATGACCTGCAGACTATGCTAAAAGTTTTTGAGTTAGGGCTTGGCAAGCCATCATGGTTGACAGATCATGGCCAAAAGGGGACGTTCTCATCTAGGCATTATACAGAGGCATCCTACCAAGTTACAATAAAATCCCTTCATAAATACGACCTGTAGACTGTGCTAATGGTTTTTGGGCTTAGGGCCCCTGTAGCCGTCACAGTTGCCCAATTGCATCCAAAAAGAGACGTTCTCATCTTGACATTATATGAAGTCAACCTACCATGTTACAATGAAATCCCTTCATAAATATGACCTGTAGGCTGTGCTAAAAGTTTTTGGGCTTCGGGCTCGGGCAGCCATCATGGTTGAATGATTGCAACCAAAAGGGGACGTTCTCATCTAGACATTATTTGGAATCATCTTACCAAGTTACAATGAAATCCCTTCATAAATATGACCTGTAGACTGTGCTATAGGTTTTCGGGCTTCATGCCCCTGTAGCCAGCACAGTTGCCCAATTGCGTCCAAAAGGGGACGTTCTCATCTAGACATTATATGAAGTCAACCTACCTAGTTACAATGAAATCCCTTCATAAATGACCTGTGGACTGTGCTAAAGATTTTTGGGCTTTGGGCTCGGGCAGCCATCAAGGTTGAATGATCGCAACCAAAAGGGGAATTCTCATCTGGGCATCATCGGGAGTGATCCTACAAAGTTACAATGAAATCCCTTCATAAATATGACCTGTAGACTGTGCTCAAGGTTTTCGGGCTTCGGCCCTTGTAGCCGTCACAGTTGACCAATCAATACCAAAAGGGGATGTCATCATCTAGGCATTATATGGAGTCAACCTAACAAGTTACAATGAAATCCTTCCATAAATACAACCTATAGACTATGCTAAAGGTTTTTGGGCTCGGGCAGCCATCAAGGCTGAATGATCGTGACCAAAAGGGGACGTTCTTATCTAGACATTATTTGGAGTCATCCTACCAAGCTACAATGAAATCCCTTCATAAATATGACCTGTAGATTGTGCTGAAGGTTTTCGGGCTTTGGGTCCCTGCAGCCATCACAGTTGCCCAATTGTGTCCAAATGGGGACGTTCTCATCTAGACAGTATATGAAGTCAACCTACCAAGTTACAATGAAATCCCTTCATAAATATGACCTGTAGACTGTGCTAAAGGTTTTCGGGCTTCAGGCTCGGGCAGCCATCATGGTTGAATGATCGCAACCAAAAGGGGACATTCTCATCTGGGCGTCAGCTGGAGTGATCCTAAGAAGTTACAATGAAATCCCTTCATAAATATGACCTGGAGACTATGCTCAAGGTTTTCGGGCTTCAGGTACCTGAAGCCATCACAGTTGACCAATCACGACCAAAAGGGGATGTCATCATCTAGGCATTTTATGGAGTCAACCTAACAATTTACAATGAAATCCTTCCATAAATACGACCTTTTGACTATGCTAAAGATTTTTGGGCTCGGACAGCCATCAAGGCTGAATGATCGTGATCAAAAGGGGACATTCTCATCTAGACATTATTTGGAATCATCCTACCAAGTTACAATGAAATCCCTTCATAAATAAGACCTGTAGACTGTGCTAAAGGTTTTCGGGCTTCGGGCCCCTGTAGCCATCACAGTTGCCCAATCACGTCCAAAAGGGGACGTTCTCATCTAGACATTATATGAAGTCAACCTACCAAGTTACAATAAAATCCCTCCATAAATATTACCTGTAGACTGTGCTAAAAGTTTTCGGGTTTTGGGCTTGGGCAGTCATCATGGTTGACAGATCGCGGCCAAATGGGGAAGTTCTCATCTAGACATCATACAGAGTCATCCTACCAAGTTACAATGAAATCCCTCCATACTAAATATGACCTGCAGACTATGCTAAAAGTTTTTGAGTTAGGGCTTGGCAAGCCATCATGGTTGACAGATCATGGCCAAAAGGGGACGTTCTCATCTAGGCATTATACAGAGGCATCCTACCAAGTTACAATAAAATCCCTTCATAAATACGACCTGTAGACTGTGCTAATGGTTTTTGGGCTTAGGGCCCCTGTAGCCGTCACAGTTGCCCAATTGCATCCAAAAAGAGACGTTCTCATCTTGACATTATATGAAGTCAACCTACCATGTTACAATGAAATCCCTTCATAAATATGACCTGTAGGCTGTGCTAAAAGTTTTTGGGCTTCGGGCTCGGGCAGCCATCATGGTTGAATGATTGCAACCAAAAGGGGACGTTCTCATCTAGACATTATTTGGAATCATCTTACCAAGTTACAATGAAATCCCTTCATAAATATGACCTGTAGACTGTGCTATAGGTTTTCGGGCTTCATGCCCCTGTAGCCAGCACAGTTGCCCAATTGCGTCCAAAAGGGGACGTTCTCATCTAGACATTATATGAAGTCAACCTACCTAGTTACAATGAAATCCCTTCATAAATGACCTGTGGACTGTGCTAAAGATTTTTGGGCTTTGGGCTCGGGCAGCCATCAAGGTTGAATGATCGCAACCAAAAGGGGAATTCTCATCTGGGCATCATCGGGAGTGATCCTACAAAGTTACAATGAAATCCCTTCATAAATATGACCTGTAGACTGTGCTCAAGGTTTTCGGGCTTCGGCCCTTGTAGCCGTCACAGTTGACCAATCAATACCAAAAGGGGATGTCATCATCTAGGCATTATATGGAGTCAACCTAACAAGTTACAATGAAATCCTTCCATAAATACAACCTATAGACTATGCTAAAGGTTTTTGGGCTCGGGCAGCCATCAAGGCTGAATGATCGTGACCAAAAGGGGACGTTCTTATCTAGACATTATTTGGAGTCATCCTACCAAGCTACAATGAAATCCCTTCATAAATATGACCTGTAGATTGTGCTGAAGGTTTTCGGGCTTTGGGTCCCTGCAGCCATCACAGTTGCCCAATTGTGTCCAAATGGGGACGTTCTCATCTAGACAGTATATGAAGTCAACCTACCAAGTTACAATGAAATCCCTTCATAAATATGACCTGTAGACTGTGCTAAAGGTTTTCGGGCTTCAGGCTCGGGCAGCCATCATGGTTGAATGATCGCAACCAAAAGGGGACATTCTCATCTGGGCGTCAGCTGGAGTGATCCTAAGAAGTTACAATGAAATCCCTTCATAAATATGACCTGGAGACTATGCTCAAGGTTTTCGGGCTTCAGGCACCTGAAGCCATCACAGTTGACCAATCACGACCAAAAGGGGATGTCATCATCTAGGCATTTTATGGAGTCAACCTAACAATTTACAATGAAATCCTTCCATAAATACGACCTTTTGACTATGCTAAAGGTTTTTGGGCTCGGACAGCCATCAAGGCTGAATGATCGTGATCAAAAGGGGACATTCTCATCTAGACATTATTTGGAATCATCCTACCAAGTTACAATGAAATCCCTTCATAAATAAGACCTGTAGACTGTGCTAAAGGTTTTCGGGCTTCGGGCCCCTGTAGCCATCACAGTTGCCCAATCACGTCCAAAAGGGGACGTTCTCATCTAGACATTATATGAAGTCAACCTACCAAGTTACAATAAAATCCCTCCATAAATATTACCTGTAGACTGTGCTAAAAGTTTTCGGGTTTTGGGCTTGGGCAGTCATCATGGTTGACAGGTCGCGGCCAAATGGGGAAGTTCTCATCTAGACATCATACAGAGTCATCCTACCAAGTTACAATGAAATCCCTCCATACTAAATATGACCTGCAGACTATGCTAAAAGTTTTTGAGTTAGGGCTTGGCAAGCCATCATGGTTGACAGATCATGGCCAAAAGGGGACGTTCTCATCTAGGCATTATACAGAGGCACCCTACCAAGTTACAATGAAATCGCTTCGTAAATACGACCTGTAGACTGTGCTAATGGTTTTCGGGTTTTGGGCTTGGGCAGCCATACCGGTTGACCGATCACAACCGAAAGGGGACGTTCTCATCTAGACATGACCACAAACCTGCATATGAAATTTCATGATGATCAGACAAGAACTACGGGGTGTAGCCTGTGCTAAAGCAAAATGTGAACAGACTCACAGACTAACAGACTCACAGACTAATACACTTCCGCACGAGTGATGGCAATATCTTATCTTGACTTTGTCAAGTTAAGCTAAAAATAAAAATCTGTGTTACTGACTATTTGAAAATATGTCCCTTGTGTATAACTTTTCAGAAAATATCCTGTCAACAAGGTGAATGTCTGAGCAAATTGTGACCCATTTATAAACTGTATTCTTCTGCTTTGTCACAGTGGATTACAGATCGAGTAGACATGTGAATAAAAAAATGTTTAGATACTATCACAACATTCAAGGAGTTTCATGGGCCCAAAACCTTTTTTTTTAAATTCAAGGGTTTACAGGAATTCCAGAGGTGTGGAACTCCTGACTCTATGAGATAAAGTGGAGAATTTTATAAATATGTAAATAATTAACTGGCTGAGTGCTTGAAGCCACCATAATGACTCGACTGAAAAGTTCTGAAAGCTACTTGAGTAGCTTTCAACTTTACAAATTAGCTGGCAGTAGCAAGAAAATGTTTAGATAAAACAGGCACTCTCCAACACATTGTAACAAAATAATTATTTATAAACAAAATCCTGGTACACTAAGGCACCCCATAATGGTGGTATGGTATCTTTGAAAAAACTAGACGGAAACATGACTCCGCATAGCACATGGATACAGGAGGTTGAAGAGCAAGCTGTCATTTGTTACTCGTACATGAGCTGTGTCTGTAAGACACATATGATGCCCATGCAAAGTCTACCACACACAAACCACGTACCATACAGGTGAAATTCTACAAAAAAATTGACCAAGTTCAACAACTTGTAATTTTGTGAAATATTCAAGCAAATCAAAATCCTGACAATATGAACACATCTGATATATATACAAACATCCTGTGAAATAAAGAAGTCCTAGCCTGAAAACTGTGAGAGGAGGTAGCCAGACAAACAATGTACCCTAGATGCAGATGGATGGATGGTGGACAGATGGATGGATGGATGGATGGACAGACAGGGGTAAAACAATATGCCCCCTGACTATTCGTCGTGGGGGCATAAAAATTAAAAATTTATAGTAATTTATATATTTTTTATACTTACCAATGGCCCAGACTAAGCTGGTGGAAACTCATAACTTTTAAGGGCCAAACACAAATTCTGAACCCCACCCCCCCCTCCCCCCACCACTCCCTCAACATCCAAAATTTGCATAGAAATCCAGAAATTTAAAGTCCTATATGGTCCTCCATACCTTTATACACTGCACATGCGCCGTAAGCATGAAGCAACGGAAATTGGTGCCAGCCATCATTCTTACCAGATTATGTGCCTGATAAAGTTGAAAATCAGTGGGGAGGTGTGAGGGCCATCCCCATCTGGGCTGTTTGTCAGTATAAAAAAATATATAAATTAATACAAATTTTTCAACTGTACCAATGACCCAGACTTAGCTGAATAGTAAAAAGGCTGGAGGGCCTTGGACTTTAAGGAAGAGCAGGCTAAATGTCAGCTCCTAAGCCTGCAGGAGGACTCCCAAAGGTGAATAGGAGATTAAAATATGAGGAATTACATATATCCTTCTGTACACAACAATAGAGAAAGACATACCACCAATAAAAACCAGAGGCTCAAGTGAGCCTGAAACGTTCACCTGGCTCAAATTGTCAAAAGATATGAGTGTATCAGTAAGTGAACAGAAGCAAGTGCAATGTTTTGATTTGCTGTGATGCAACCAAAGGCAACTTTTTTGACCATTCACTTATGTTGGTCCTAGGAAAGGTTCCTAGTAAGCTCTGTTCAGTGAAGTATTAAAAAACAATAACCGAACAAAATTTTTGTTATGTTTTCAACTACTGTGGTTCCCTCTAGCACCCCCACCCCCCCCCCCCCCCCCCCCCAAAAAAAAAAAAAAACAAGAGAAAACAATCAACTCGATTTGAACAAACTTGAATTTGACACCCCTAGAGATGTTACATACCAAATATGAAAGGATTCTCACTGGTGGACCTGAAGATGAAGAATTTTTCAAGAAATTTTCTCATATTCAACAAAGTTAAACTTTGGGCTTCAATAAAAAGCCCAAATATTAACCCAGAGACCTGATTTGAACAACCTTCAATCTAACTCTCCCAGAGGTGTTGTACACCAAATATCAAAAGAATTTGACTGCTGGATCTGGAGAAGAAGATTTTTAAAGAATATTCCTCATATTGCACTAATTTGAACATTTGGGCTCCTGTAGAGTGCCCAAATATGGACCCAGGGGTTAAATTTCAACAACCACGTGAATCAATCTTCCATAGATGTTATATGTGAAATATGAAAGATTTTGGCGCAGTGGTTGGGGAGAAAAAGATTATTTTATATTTTTCCCATTACCTTCAGTGTTAAAATAATGCTGACTCAGCATTTTTTCGAAGTTCCGAAACTGTATCTTAGGACAAAACCGATAGCAATTTTTTTCACCATTCCTTTCTATTAGTTCTAAGGAAGCTTCACACCAAATAAAAAGTTTCAGTGCGGTGCAGTTTTGGAGATATGGGCGTTTGAATTTTTTTCTATTTTTAGCTCCTGAGGTTCCCACGGGGCAGCGTGAAAAAATTTTTTTTGGCATGAATCAAGTACTTAGGACCCAATAATATCTCATAACAAATTTGGTTCAAATTGGCCTTTCAGTTTGGAAAACAGAAATTTTGGGCAGGTCACAAAATAGGGATCCTCCTGTAGCGAGCCCAAATATTGACCGAGAAAATTTCTTTGAACAAACTTGAATCTTGAGTACCAAAGGAGCTTACATACCAAATATCACAGCATTCTGACTGGTGGTTCATAAGAAGAATATTTCAGGAGAAATTAATGCTTTTGGGGCATCACTCCCACCCCAGTGGGTGTACCGAGTTCATTTTAACAAATTGGAAAGAGGATATCTCCACTATACTGTATGTCAAATTTGTTTGGGTTTGGGCAAGTGGTTTTGAAGAAGACCGAGTTGCGAAAGTTAATGGACGACGGACGCCAAGTGATGTCAAAAGCTCACACTGACTTTCAGTCAGGTGAGTTAATAAAAGGAGCAATAGCCAAGTGAATCCTTATTTACTTCTAGCATAAATGATTACGCTAATTGGGTGTAAAGAGCCCAAATTTGAAGGCTAGTCCAGAATAAGACACTTAAAATTAGGAAAAGCATGTCTGAGAGTTGAAGACTAATGCCCGCAGATACATGCCATATACAATGCAACGAGCTGTACTTAAAAGATCTGTATTATCTATAGACAATAACAACTTCACCCATAGTTACACACTTACTATAAGGCCAGAAGGGGTAAGGAGAAACCACCCCCCCCCCCCTTCTTTTTTGAAAGAAATTAACTTTCAAAATGAAGAGGAAAGCAGCCAGAATCAGTGATAAAATGGTACTGAAGAATATCAGAAAAGAAACCTAATATAGGAATCCCCTCTGAGCAATAAAAGGCGGGCTGAAGTATATATAATCGCTTTACTTTAAAGGCTCCCTGTTACAAGTAAAATTTAATCTGTTGTGACAAATACGTCGCCTTCCTAAGGCATCAGGAGCTAAACAGAAGTATCTGTTCAAGACTCGAGACGAAGATAAAGCTCCAACTTCCTTAGCAGAGATTTTATAATAAAATCAAAAGCTTCTTAAATGTGTACCGCATCCGGAATACCCAGGCAGTAAAACGTCAAAGTACTAACTGGGCTGTACATTGTTAATACGGAGATCAGACGAGAACCGGTGATATTAATATGTTACAACCTTAAACTTGTCCAATCGAATCCCAATGGAAAGTTATCTGTGAGAACTCAGATGCTTCAGAGCCAACCAACAGGTGACCACGTCCCGGTGTACATGTGATTCCCAATAAATGAACTTCCAAACTGTAACCGTTCAAATCTAAGGGAATGAGAGAGTAAGATTCCCCTTTGAGTACTGCTTCTGGTTGAAGACTGGATTCAGAACCTGGAACAGGATATGATTAATAAACAGCTGTGCCATGAGCACATGATACGCCTGTTATTGATTACAAGAGGGAACCACACAATATGAGTATACATGTGTACTTGTCAGGTTACATATACTTGCCACCAAAAAATCATGAAAATTGCTCAAAGTCCAACATGTGGAAAATTGCCTATATTTTGATGAATAAAGTCCCATAACTCTGGAATGACAAATCGAACAGTGACACAAATCGAAAGGGAGATTCCTTCTATCAACATATACTTGCAACCAAAAAATCATGAAAATTGCTCTAAGCATTTTCAAGTTATTGTTCGACATGTGAAAAATAAAGTCCCATAACTCTGGAATGACTAATCAAACGGTGACACCAACGGCAAGGGAGCTTCCTTCCATCAACATAAAGCACCTACCAAAAAATCGTGAAAATCTCTCGAAGCATTCTCAAGTTATCATACGACGTGTAAAAAATCAACAATTTTCTAAGTAATAAAGTCCCATAACTCTGGAATGACTAATCGAACGGCGACACTAAACGAAAGGGAGCTTCCCTCCATTAATATACACCACCTACCCAAAAATCATGAAATCTCTCAAAGCGTTCTCGAGTTATCATACGACGTGTAAAAAATCAACAATTTTCTAAGTAATAAAGTCCCATAACTCTGGAATGACTAACCAAACGGCGACACTAAACAAAAGGGGCGGACAGATGGACGGACAGATGGACAGACAGATAGCGGTATACCATAATACGACCCGTTTTTTCAAAACGGGCATATAAAAATAGGCCGATGATATCGTCAGATGTGTACCCATATGTGCAACTAGTAGAAAGCTGTATGATGGAGGGCCACCCTGGATGCCGACATTGTGTACACCATACATGGTATGGGTACATATAGAAATGGATTGGAGGAGTGTCTGATTTGATGGATAAAGGGTTAATATCTCCGGATCAAATTTTTAGATTTACATAAAAAAACTACACAGCACAGCAGTAACCTGAATACATATATAAAGTAACCTGATAATCGGATTAATATTTTTTGAGTTATTGCATGCCGAAATGGATTGGAGGAGTTCTCAATTTGAAGGATAAAGGGATAATACCACAGGATCCAAATTATCAGATTTACACCAAAAACTATACAGCTCAGCACATCAGTAACCTGAACACATATATGAAGTAACATGACAATCGGACTTTAATTTTTTGAGTTATCGAATGCCAAAGGGATTGGAGGAATTCTCAATTTGAAGGATAAAGGGTTAATATCTCAGGATCAAATTATCAGATTTACACCAAAAACTATACAGCTCGGCACATCAGTAACCTGAACACAAATATAAAGTAACTTGACAATCCAAGCAATATTTTTCAAGTTATCGAATGCCAAAGAGATTGGAGGAATTCTCAATTTGAAGGAAAAAGGGTTAATATCTCAGGATCAAAATAACAGATTTACACCAAAAACTATACAGCTCGGCACATCAGTAACCTGAACACAAATATAAAGTAACTTGACAATCCAAGCAATATTTTTCAAGTTATCGAATGCCAAAGGGATTGGAGGAATTTTCAATTTGAAGGATAAGGGGTTAATATCTCAGGACCAAATTATCAGATTTACACCAAAAACTGTACAGCTCGGCACATCAGTAACCTGAACCCAAATGTAAAGTAACTTGACAATCCAAGCAATATTTTTCAAGTTATCGAATGCCAAAGGGATTGGAGGAATTTTCAATTTGAAGGATAAAGGGTTAATATCTCAGGATCAAAATAACAGATTCACACCACATCAGTAACCTGAAGATATATATAAAGTAACATGACAATTGGATTGATATTTTTTTAGTTATCTCATGCCAAAGCGATTGGAAGAATTCTCAATATGAAGGATAAAGAGTTAATATCTCAGGATCAAATTATCAGATTTACACCAAAAACTATACAGGGAGACGACTCACATAAGCTTTCTGCTTTCTGTCGAATCCCTTCTTTACATAGCAATCTAATCCTTCGTATATCTATGTTATTTTGTGTACTATTGTATTCCGTATTATGCTTCTTTTTTTTTTACCATCCACTGTGTAATGTATACAGATAACAAATTCAAATAAATATTGTTTAAACTAAAAACTATACAGCTCGGCACATCAGTAACCTGAACACAAATATAAAGTAACTTGACAATCCAAGCAATATTTTTCAAGTTAGCGAATAAAAACCTGTCAAGGCCCATCCCAATTTGAATCATTGTTTCCTAGGTCCGGTAAAACCAATAACTGTCTGGAAAATGAATATATACAACTCCAAATAATGAAGAAAAATAGAGAGGACATATGCTTAGAAGGCCTGTAGGGTGTTCCAAATAGCTCTATCAATCTCATAAACTCTTATACTGACACTAAGCCAGAATTTAAGAGAATCTAATCATGAGATGCATCTGCATAATGATTAATACATATTGAGCCATGCAACTAACAGAATCCCACATCTATGGTCGCCTGATACAACCTGTATCATCGGTGTAATCAGAGCGATTCAAAATATTACCAGGTAGCTGAAGGAATAAAACAACATTAATGCGATTTTATAACATGACGAATAATCTCATACGCCGTAACAGAAGCAGCAAACTCTGAAATAACTTCTTAAAAGTGGACTATATTTGGAGAATGTCGCCCAGATAAGCCGACATGCCTGCCGCACACGTTTACTCAAAGGCTAGCTGATACAACCAAATGTATTCCATGAAAAATTTCGGAAGCCAAAAACAGTCACTTATCCAAAATTCATATGCTCAGATAGGAACTATGATCCAATGACTGCAGGCTGCAAACCAACTAATGAATGGTTGCACCCTTGAAGTCGCCATTAGAACAATAAACTTCCGCTAAATGGAGAGCAATAGGAGACTTGAATAAAATAGAATGGATACAAGGCTGGTGGGAAGAGAACTACATCATGCCCATGCCTCTTAACATATGGGTGGGTAGGGGGGTGGGAGGGTGTTCAACTTAAAATCATACATCAAACCCCCCCATCCACATTACTTGATGTACAACTTAAAATCATACATCAAACACCCCACCCGCATTACTTGATTCGCTAGATAAGTATGGCTGGAGAAGTAATACTAAAGCTTGGAAATGTGAAAAAATCCATATTTTTATACTGTACCAATGACCCAGACATAGCTGGTGCTAACTCTTAAAAATATAGGGCCAAACACAAATTTTGCCCCCCAATCCCCAAAATTTGCATCTAAAACCAAAGAAAACATGTCCTGAATGGCCCTCCATACTTCACCTCTACTGCACATGCGCAGTGTCAAGGACGTCCCGAAATTGGCGCCATTAATCATTCTTTGTTTGGCCCTTCATCAGTTAACATCTGACTGATCTTTGTGCTTGTAAATCTCAGTTTAAATGATGCCAGACACATAAATATTAGAGAAATGGTGATTCTAAGGAGGATATAGAAGGAGGAGAGGAAAAATGAGTGACAGAAAATTATCAGGTCTGTAACTTAAAATTTTTTAATGAAATTATGTTAAGTTACCTATTTTCGAGGCAACAGCCTGTTGTGGTCATTTTTGTTATCAAGTTACACTGCTTGTTCAGTGTTTTCCTCTCTCCCTTTCCTTTAAGTCCCCTCTTGCTATTCTCCCATGCTTTTGGCATATTTTCTGTAATATTATTACTAAAATTTCTTGGGAGTTTTAGCTAGAAAACAGAATGAATTCTGTTCTTTTCCCCATGTTTACGTCTTCACCTATGGGTGGTTAGGCGTAGTGTTCTGCATCTACCATCTGATGTTCTGCAGTTTCTTACCTGGAAGTCTCTGTTTTGCATCAGATAGTGTATTATTGGTAACTGATTTCGGGCCTGGGTGCCTGGAGTCTTCTTCTGGTGTGTTTACACTTATTGTTTACATTTACAACAGCCCTCTGTGTGAGGGGGGATTTCTTGAAAATAATATCTTGATGTTCATTTAATCATAACTAGATACATTATTATTGTTCGTAAGTGTTGCATAAATTGTTTAAAATATTTTTAGAATTTTTGTCCACACGTAGGCTTGGGATCCATTGGGGCTCAACGTTACTTTTCAGAAACTTGGGCTGTTCTGAAAAAATATTTTTTCAAAATTTTTTGATTTCAATTATTTTTTCTATGTTAATGGATCATGTTATTATGTATTTTGATTGTCAGGGGTCGGTGCGAGTACTAGGACTTTGTTTTCTTTTCACAATGAAAGGATATTGTTCAATTGTAATAAGAGGAAATCTTCCTCTGACTTTCATAATCATTGTATATGTAGTCAGTGTACTCGCACTAACTCCTGTTCTGTATGTGTTAATTTCGATGACAACATGGGAAGCGTGTGTCACGGTATGTTAGTGGGGAATTGGCCATTCCGGTCCTTTCCCCGCAGGGTCACTCTACTTTATCAATCTCTATTTCAGACGATCAGGAACTGGGTGATGTATCTGTGATGTCTTCCAAAAGTGTGCCTCCGTCGTCACAATTAATGAAGAGCTAGTGGAAAAGTGCTCATTTAAATACGTCAATTGCCTAAGAGGACCCTAGTAGGTTCGACGGCCTTTGACGTCCGCTAGCTCGCCCGGTGTAGCGACCATTCATCGAATGGTTCGGCAGCCGGGTTCGTCCGTTGTGGTCTAGAAGGAGTTTTGGGTGATGCGAGCACTATAATTCAACCAAATGCACACCCAGTGACGGCAGATTAGAGGAGAGAATGGAGGAAGCCTTTTAGTCCGGTTCCTAGCTCGTCCTGGTCCATCCGGACTGCGAGCGAGAGAGGCCCCTCTCTCGTACAACAACATCTGGCCCCAGATGTTGTGGTACAAAATGTTTCGCATTCGGAGCATACGTCCGCCGCTCGGGACGCTCCGATATATAGTCAGTCCGGAGCGACTGTCAATAAGGCTTCCTCATCCTCATGGTAGCGCACACGACCGCTCTTGGCAATGTGACCTCGGATATCCAGTCAGCTTCGCCAATCAGAGAATCATTGGCGACCAGGTCACACCATCCGGTAGCCAGGGACACGAGGCCTGCAGACTCCGGATGTTCGCATAAGAAAGTGTGCAGGAGTCAACGTTCACAGAGCTTCCAGCGGCAAAGCATCGTAAGACCGCTACTGCACAGGCCTCGGTGACGGACGTGCTATCCCAAATAGCATAGCTTATCGCAGCATCCCAGTAACGACAGAATCTCTGTCGCATTATGTATTATCCGACGACGCTGGGTCGGGACGCTCCGCAGAAGCAGGTACGGCCGTCCGAAAATTTCATCCGGTCCGACGGGATGCCGAAAGGGATTCGGAGGATTTCGAGCTTTCCCTTGCGGAACAACATGAGCTGCTGTGTATGTCATCTGACTTTATCTTCTAGAGGTTCTTTCGTCGGACCAAAATGCTGCAATGCCGGATAAGAAACTGATAGCGTCGGTGGACACAGAAATTTTTGGTTCGGTTCAGGGACATCGTCCCTCAGTTCCGACACAGTCCAATAATGTCACACAAACTTTCGAATTATTGAATGACACTATATATATTATTATATGCTTGCTATTAACAAGCATGTCTGGTTTCTTGTTCGCAAAGTTACTGAGATGTCTTTCAAAAGTGTGCCTCTGTCGTCATAGTTAATGAAGAGCTAGCGGCAATAAGTGCTCATGGAATACGTCAATCGCCTAAGAGGTCCCTAGTAGGATCGACGGAGTTGACATTCGCTAGCTCACCCAATGTAGCATCCATTCATCGAATGGTTCAGTAGTCAGGTTCATCCGTTGCGGTCTAGGAAGGAGTTTTGGGTGATGCGAGCACTATAATAGACTTTAGAACACACCCAGTGACGACAGATTAGAGGACAGATTGGAGGAAGCCTGTTAGTCCGGTTCCTAGCTCGTCCAGGTCCGTCCGGGCTGCGAGCGAGAGAGGTCCCTCTCTCGTACAACAACATATGGGACCGGATGTTGTGGTACAGATATTTCGCATTCGGAGCATATGTCCGTCGCTTGGGACGCTCCGTTATATTGACAGTCCGAGAGACTGTCGATAATGCTTCCTCATCCTTACAGCAGCGCACACGACCGCACATTGGCTATGTGACCTCGAGTATCCGGCCAACTTCGTCATTCAGTGATTCCACGGCAAACAGGTCACGCCATCTGGTAGCCAAGGGACACGAGGCCTATACACTCCGTTCGCTCGCATAATAGAAGTATGCACGGGGTAACGAACACGGAGCTTCCAGCGGCAATGCATCGTAAGTCCGCTTCTCCACAAGCCTCAGTGACGGACGTGCTATCCAAAATAGCACAGTTTATCGCAGCATCCCAACAAATGACAAATTCTCGGTCGGGTCAGGAATAATCCGATGGTGCTGGGTCGGTGCGCTCCGCTGTTGCATCAGGTTCGGACGACCGAACACTTTATAGGGTCCGACAGGATGGCGAAAGTGATTTGGACGATTTCGAGCTTTCCCTTTCGGAACAACAGAAGCTGCCATACATTTCTTCCGGCATTATCTTCCAGAGGTTGTTCCGTCGGACTACATTGCCGCGATGCTGGATAAGAGACTAATAGCGTCATTGGACACGGAGTTTGGATCAGTTCAGGGACATTGTCCCTGACTTACCGACACAGTCCAATAATGTCTTAGAACATTTGAATTATTTAACGACGCTATATATAAGCTTGCTACCAAGCATGATAGTCTAGTTTCTTGTCCGCAATGCTCTATTCTGCCTTTTTTCAATTCTAGGAAATAATTTATATTGGCAGAACAGGGCATACCAAGAGTTCATATGCGTCTAGACGGCGGTGCTGAAGACTGGGAATTATCTTTTTCTCCGTCTATGTCAATTCCAACCACGATGTTGGAAACGACAATGATGTCTAATAGACTTAACTTAGACGCTTTATCATACGTAGACCACCTTACTGAGGCGTTATCATTACGTCTTCAAGAGAAAGAATTCCAGGATATGATCCTCAATGTGATTTCTTTTAAGGGCAGTAATTGTTCCACATATAACTCCGCCCTTCAGTGGTAACCTGGAGTTGGTTAGACGTGACGCAGCCCTGGCTACATCCACGCACGTGGATAGTAAGGTGAAGAACTCTCTCAGAGTCGCTTCGGTCTCGGAGAAGCTTCTCTTCGACGGCAACTTTTCAGCAATCTATGAATTGCTCGATATACATGTTCTCTTGTCTATCAAGTGTAGCAAGAGATTCAGACTGGGGCAAATATTCGGTGGTTGACTCAGAGAGTGCCACTGCAGTTGCCGGATCCGAGTTTTATGATTATGACGGATGCCAGTCAAACAGGTTGGGGTACAATATTGATCCCAACGGATTCGAAGTGCCAGGGTCTTTGGGTTCCGCAGTTTCTAGGCAAGCACTTAACTTCCAGGAAATGATGTTATTTAGGCTTGCACTATGTCATTGGATGAACATTATTCAGAAACGCATGTCCAAATCCTGTCCGTTAATACAACAGTAGTTGCGTATCTCCGGAACCAGGGAGGCACTCATTCGATTCCGTTATTCAATTTAACGGAAAGAATCCTTCTGTTTGTTATAGTACACCAAGTTCTGCTTTGGTCCGTCATATTCCGGGTCGTCTGATTGTATTAGCAGACTCCCTTTCATGTAAGGGTCGCTTGTTGCCGTCAGAATGGACTCTCAACAAACAAGTATTCAATCAGATTTGCTATCAATGGGAGCGCCCAATGATAATTTATTTGCGACACAACTCACTATTCAATTGCAGACGTATGTGTTTCCATGTCCGGATCCCTGAGCTTATGTTGTTAACGCTCTATTGATCTAATAGGACGGAATGATAGGATACGCGTATCCTCCAGCGCTGTTGATTCAGCTAGTATTGCTAAGATAAACATCCACAATACAATTCTGTTGATAGCATCTCTGTCTTCACAGAGACCGTGGGTAAATTTACTCAGGTGTCTACTGTGGGACTTACCGCGAAACTTCCTCCATGAGAGGATCTTCTTTCACTGGAGAAATTGTGTCAACTTCATCACAACCCGCAAGGTCTCAACCTTCACGTATTCGTTGTGTGGTCCTTCTTGCACGGCAAGCATTGTACAGGACGAGCTATGGACGCGATTTCTTACTGTAGGAGAACCTCTTCTTCGCTATACTATGCGGCTAAAGTGGAGGCCCTTCCATTGTTGGTGTAGGGATCATTATGTTGATATTTTTGATCCCTCCATATTAGACATTGCAACTTTCTAGTATACTTGTTTGACAAGATCAACTGCAGCCTGTTATTATTAAGGTTATAGGTCTATGTTATCTCACACCTATGCACTCTATGATAGTTTACAATTGAGTCTTATGTCTCTTTATCTAAGTCAGTTAGAAACTTTTCGATAAATAGACCTAGAATCCTTAGATTAAATTCCTATACGGAATTTAGCTTCGGTTCTTATTTACCTAAGTAATCATTTGAGCCTTTGGAAACAGTAGTTTTCAAATTCTGACCTTTTAAGACAGTAATTCTCTTAGTCTTCTCTTCTACTGAAGAGTCAGTGAGCTTCATGCACTATCGGTGGACGATTCTCACTTTCGTAGTATCGGAAACACTATTTCCTTTACTACTAATGTTGGATTTTTGGTTAAGAATCAGGCTCCTAATAAATATCCGGAACCTATTGTTATTAAGGTCCTTCCGTCTTCGTACGGGCATAGGCCTTTACTCTGTCCGGTTAGAGTTTACGTATTTATAAACAGATATCAGTTTATTAGTTAGGACATAAGCTTCTTCTGTCTTTGATGCCTAATAGAAGGACATTACGCTCCATTCTATTGCTAATGGATTCAATTAACTATCGGTACTGCTTATGGTATATCATTAACTCAGCAGTTTGTGCTTGAGATTTCGGCTCATGAAGTTAGAGCTCTTTCTACATCTTGGGCTTACATTAATAGTGTTGCTATTATAGATTTTTATGAAGGCTGCACATTGGGCTCAGCCATCCACATTCATGAATTTTTATCTCAGAAATATTGAGTCCATTTCTGGAGGCCTCCATTGTTAGGTCTATTATCTCCTGCTCAGAATGTCATTCACTTAACAGTTGCTACTATAGCTAGGTAGGCTTTCTGTTCCGGCAGTGACTCCGTCCTGCTGCCCTCTTCACTCTGGGCTATTTGACCCAGGGCAAGGAGAAGGGGGGGGGGGGGGGAGGGTGTTCCCTTGGGTCACCTGTTTTATTATGAAACAAGGGGATACCTCCTCCGGAGTTAGTAATTCTGAGCTGTTACTGGGATGGTTTTTAAGTGATAAGTTTATGTTTTAAAAATTCATTCAGGTCATAGTTTTTAAAGTATAGCTTTTGAATATATCACGTGTCAAACGGGTGTTATTATACAATCCTCAGGTCTACACTTTTAAGGGGTATAAAGAGTCTCTATTCTCTTGACTAACTTTATTTATTGGCTTACTTTAAAAATTATTAGTATAAGGATTATACTGGATATTAATAGAGTACATGGATGTTATGATGCTCAATTATGGAAGGTGTTGTGTCTTTCTAATTTATCATAAATAAGAAAGATACATGAAAGGCCTAATACTCCTTTTCCCCTCGAGGGGATGACTCTATTTTATTTAATTGAGCTTATTGGAATTTCCTCTATGTCCTAGGCCCTCCAGCCTTTTTACTATTCAGCTATGTCTGGGTCATTGGTACAGTATAAAAATGTTAAAAAATTTATAGTAATTTATATATTTTTTATACTTACCAATGACCCAGGCGGGGATGGCCCTGTCCGAGGAGTTGGGAACTCATACCTCCCCGCTGAGTACATAGCGCTTACCAGGCACTGGTTATAAGAATGATTAATGGCGCCAATTTCCTTGACACTGCGCATGCGCAGTAGAGGTGAAGTATGGAGGGCCATTCAGGACATGTTTTCTTTGGTTTTAGATGCAAATTTTGGGGATTGGGGAGCAAAATTTGTGTTTGGCCCTATATTTTTAAGAGTTAGCACCAGCTATGTCTGGGTCATTGGTAAGTATAAAAAATATATAAATTACTATAAATTTTTTAACTTTTTCAACAATAGGAAAAAGGAAACTACACGCTACAAACCCAAAGTTATGCTTCTGCTGCTATTCTTAATAAAAGAGCATTAACAGCAAATTAGAAGCTTTTCATAACAAAATAACCAAGCATGACTAGTTTTTGACTGGGCGCGACTCCTAGAGCTCTCTTCCTAATCATCTAGAATAGTATATGACTGTAGGGCTCCATCATGTCTGACCAACTACATATTGCCACTAAAGGGCGGAGAGGATCGTGATGAACATGGTGCTATTGCAAGGAATATACACGATGATATAGTGTCGCCATATCCCTTGAAATCAAGACAGTATGCCTTGGTTCTAAAAGAATACACCATAGAAGACATATTATCCATAATCCTCCAAGTGGAATCATAATCCATGACAATAGATTGGACATAAAATGAAGTGGGCAATGAAAAACTAAGTTGCAGCACCGATCATAGAAACCTAGATGAACTCTTTGTGCCTCGTCCCGACCGTTTGCAGGAAACTTATTCCCGAAAAATGGAACTAACGACAGGCACAAGAAAGAACGCGCATCTCATAATTGCTCACTAGGCTAATATGCCATCATCAATAGGGCTAAATACCTCAGTTGACTAACACAAAAAACACCGTTAAGGAAAGAACAACTTCTTTCCTTTTAATGGTACCTTGTCCAAGAGGACAGTGTTCTCAGCCTAGCTAATGCAGCTTAAGGTCTTCCTATCCGTGAAGACAAATATCTGGGTGTAAACTGCGGCCTCAGAAAGCTCACTAAATGGAGACTTACGATGTTAGCCGCCAATGATAGAGAAAAACACCGACCTTAATTCTCATTAGGCTACTATGGCATCAACAATAGGACTAAATGCCTGTGACACCTAAGAATACAACACGTAGGGGGAAAAAAAGTACTCTTTCCTTCTAACGGTTCTATTCCCCAAAAAGATGGCAATCTCAGCTTAGCTAACGCAGCTTAGAGGTCTTCATATCCATGAAGGCAGATATCTGGGTGTAACCTGCGGTCTCAGAAAGCTCACTAAACGGAGACTTACAACGTAAGCCACCTATGTTAAGGAAAAAGACCACTCTTAATTCTAATTTGATTACTATGGCATCAACAATAGGACTAAATGCCTCTGACACCTAAGAATACAACACCGAGAAGGAAAAAAACATACTCTTTCCTTCTAACGGCCCTATTTCCAAAAAGACAGCGGTCTCATCCTAGCTAACGCAGCTTAGAAGTCTTCATATCTGTAAAGACAGATATCGGGGTGTAACCTCTGGCCTTGGAATGCTCACTAGATGAAGACTTACGACGTTAGCCGCTTATGTTATAGAAAAAGACTGCTCTTAATTCACATAAGACTACTATGGCATCAACAATAGGACTAAATCAGGGTTCCTGCACTTTTCAGGGGGGCAAATTCAAGACTTTCCATACCCTTTTCAATGCAAATTCAAGACTTTTCAATGATGGAAAAAACAAAAATTCAAGACTTTTCAAGATTATTCGCACTACAAGTATGTAACATACTTTGCACTATTAGTGCAAAGTATGTTACACACTTGCAGTGCATGCAATAATCTAATGCATGCAGCTGTACCAGGTAAAATCACCCTGAGTGTATTACAAATCAAATTCTCAAATACACAAAACACTCACCAACATATGGCCACTCAAATGACTTCACTTCTTTTTCCAAATTCAGAATTTTTGCATCAAGTTCACACACAAGTCAAAGTCAAGTTTTTTGCCTTCTCGTTCACAATTTTGATGTGTTTCGATGAAAGTGTGTGCGAGCGAAGAGCAGCCTCTCTCCTGTTCACTATGCAAACATTTTTAAAACACAACAGACATCTTGCCGAATTTGCGTCACCAACAACTGGAGACAATCAAAAATAAAATTCGAAATTACGAAGCCACTGTTCTTGAAATTTACACTTCCCCATTTCCGAATTCAGAAATTAATAATTTTCCAAGAAACAATTATGCCAAACATAATTATGATGTATATCCGTAATTAATTTATGGTTTAAATATGCGTTTATTTATTCACCACAAAACAGACTATCAACATTTCAAAGCACGTGTATACAATTGCTTTTGATTGAGACAGAAGCTCCAATTGGCTAAAACAATAGAATGAGGAAAAAGCAACCAATTGTAACATCCGTTTCTGAAATTCACGCAGACAACTCGGATTACTCCGTTTATCGTCGTAAAACGTCGGTCATAGCAAGTTTGTTTTCCCAGTCGGACAAACTTTAAAAATGTCCCGTTTTCAAGGCCCAGGCTTCAAATTCAAGACTTTTCAAGGCCTTGAATTTTTTTATCAAATTTCATACTTTTTAAGACTTTTCAAGGCCCGCAGGAACCCTGTAAATGCCTCTGTGTCACGATATCTGTATTTTATTATATTTTGTTATATATAGAAATGATGAGAACTGTCAGTATTGAGTGTTAGGGGTTAAGCAAATTATCTGACCACTGCAGGTAAATATAATTTGCTGGTCAAGGTCTCGATGTTTGAATTAGTTAGCAGCGATTGTTATTGTTTAAAAACATTACTGTTCGGGGTAGTGACGTGCGGAGATAATTGTAGTGTGTAGTCCATGCAGTTGATGCGGGTGCTGGGTATTTAGAAGCTGTTTTTTGTGTATTGGTGGGACTGTTTCCGATATTTGCACTGAAGGAGAGTGGTCGATTTGTCAGCTGCTTGATGTGTTGGTGGAGAAAATTTTCAATGATTTTATATCAAGATCAGAGGTTGGTTATACTTGTATATAACGCTATTTTGTGTTGCTAGTAATTCAGAAACGTTGAGCGGTAAGCGATTTGAGTGATTCGCTTATTGCTGTTCAATGCAATTTTAAGGTCATAGTGTAGTGTTTGCAGACGTGTTTGTTGTGCCACCGGGTAGGTGTTTATTGTGCCACCAGGTACGTGTTTATTGTGCCACCGGGTACGTGTTTATTGTGCCATCGGGCACGTGTTTACTGTGCCATCAGGTACATGACATTTTGTGCCTTCTGAACTTTGTGTTCGTTGGTATGTGGGAGGTACGAAACGCCTATTGAGGGCACCTGCATATTTTGTACTATTCGGTACGTGTCGTTCGATTAATTGTCTGTGATTAAATTTACACGTGATTAAATGTACAAATTATTTCATTTTATATTCATTCGGTGCTAGCGGCTGGAAATTGCTATTTAGCTTGGTAGTATATGATGCGTTTTCATATTCAGGTTTTTACAAGTTTTGGCAATCCACAGTTGGTGTATTTTTGTCCTTTGAGAATGGTGGAGGGTCTGCCCTTACAGCAGTGTTGACCTAAGTGTGGTTGGTCTGTGGCATTGGTCTATTTAATGTCAGAATGCTGTTGAGACAAATGATATAGCTTACTTTAACGGAGTGCTTGTGACTAGTGCAGCTGAAAGCAATTAACTGTAACGTACTATAGAATGTATATTTATATGCCTGAAGGAGCTTTTGTGCTCAAATCACTGACGTTACTTTCCTGCCTGATTTGACAAACCACCGGTAGAATGCACAACTGTGCCAAATGTGACTTGTATGTGGCTGTGTTAAAGCTTGCGTTAACCCATAATTTAACTGGAATAAATATTTATATAGATCTTACTTAATCTGGAATTTGTGACTCACTGCTTACCATTGGGAGTTGTCGCTATTATTTGTGACACTCTGACGCCTAAGAATACAACACCGAGAAGGAAAAAACATACTCTTTCCTTCTAACGGTCCTATTCCAGAAAAGATAGCAGTCTCAGCTTAGCTAATGCAGTCTTCCTAGCTGTGAAGACGGAATCTGAGTGTAAGCTGCAGCCTTGGAAAGCTCACTTAACAGAGACTTACGACATCCACCAATGTTAAAAGAAAAAAAACACTCTTAATCCTTATTAGGCTAATATGGCATCAACAAGAGGACTAAATGCCTCTGACACCTTCTGTTACAGCTTTCTATACTTCCCAGCCGAAAGACGGATATATGGATATAAACAGCAGCGTCCGAAAGCTCACTAAACGGAGACTGACAACATTAGCCGCTATGGATGATGTAAAGATGCAATAAACTGTACAATTATGGCAGCAGGTCCGTCCTCGCGGCAAAAGTTTTGGAGTAAACTACAGTAGCTTTGCTATCTACTGTTGTCAGAACAATGACCTGACCCCAGATCATATCGGAGAATCTCCCGACTGAATAAGCCTCGAAGAGCCAACAATTGGTTACCTGACTTCGGTAGCGACGAATGGAATTGGATACATGGAACTGCATGAACAAGTGATGTCAGAAGCCAGCTTGCGGTCGACTATGCATAGTCCTTATGACGGAAGGTAGGGAAGCTGAACAAGCAGCAGGCCCCGGCTGCTGTCGGAGAGGAGAGGGCTCTCCCGTTCACTCGGATGAACGCCCCAACACACTGTGCTTCACTGAAGCCTAAGCAGTCGACCCCGACTGTTATCGGGAGAGGACTCTCCTGCTCATTACGATGCGCGTCCTGACAGACACCAACTGGCTTCATTCCCTTGTGTGCCGTTGTTGTCATTAGGTGAGCTTTATTTTATGAGATGCTCGCTCTACCCTAACATATATCTCGACCGCAATGGACCAACTCGGCGATATTGATTTCACTAATGGAAAACCGCACCACCAGACGAGTTTGTCACTGTCAAGGAAATAAGGCACCAAAGGCCTTACTCCCGGCTATAATGTTAAAAAATTTATAGTAATTTATATATTTTTACCAATGACCCAGACTTAGCTGGTGCTAACTCCTTAAATTCTAGGGCCGAACACAAATTTTGTCCCCAATCCCCAAAATTTGCATCAAAAACTGAAATTTCAATGTCCTATGTGGTCCTCCATACTAGTGTTGTAAGGTTAAGCAGTTTTATAAGTCGGTTTCGGTTTTGCTTGAAAACCGAAACCGTGTAACTGGTAAATGAGTACGGTTTCGGTTTTTTCCTAAAATGTCGGGAAGAGATGGTTTCTTTATTCAGTTTGCACTAACAATGTCTGAAATGTCAAGCTTAGTCAGGAAATAACAGTGTCGTCAATGCACGCCACATTCTGGGTGTAAAGGGGTCACTGCAGCATGTCCAGATCACTTGAGAATGATGTTCGACAAGTTGTCAATCACACATTGTTGACGTAAAAATGGGTTGTGTTTTCTGTGAGAATGACAAAACAGACAGCCAACACGCCTACATTTCACTGATTACAGGAAATACCTTGCGCAATTGGCTTTGTTTTTGAACTGGTTTCTCTGACATAGTCAATCAGTTTAATTAAAATTACTTATCTACAATCTGTTGGACAGTGAATAATATCATATCAGAAAAAGGTCTTGGCATTTCATTGTCGTATTTGAAAATAACATTAATTTTGTCACGGGTTTCCCCACCACGTGTTTCGTATGTAGTCTGTTGCCTCCCTTGATGTGCTTATCCGGGAAGAGGTTTTATTGTGCGGTTCAGTCTTGGGACGTTCCGACCTGAGACGATTTGTCCTGAAGGCTTCGGCCAACTAAAAACATGAAACCGCAAGTTCTTATTCTATTTAGTTCAATATATGAAGGCCAAAACGTCTTGAACCGAAACGTCCCGAGGCCGGAACGTCCCAACATCGAATCGTCCACATCCACGGGAAAAAGCTGCATTCCGTAATATCACTGTCAACGTGCCACGGTTGCATTCCCACACAACTAACTTTAAGGGAGCCAACCAAAGGAACAAATCAGCGGTGGCAAGAGGCAAATGCAAAAAAGTTACAATATATAACAGTACACCAGTGAATTTGTGAAATCAATTCCGTTGAGCTAAAACCATTGCATGGGGGGGGGGGGGGGGGGGGGGGGGGGGGGGGGGGTTAGATAGACAATAGGTATTTGGTAAAGTGGTTCGTTTTGAAGCCCACCCAGCTACAAACAATATGACTTTCCCTTTCTAGACTGACATGAAATGATTGCTGATTATTTTACTAGGGCGGGTGGTAGCACTAGTCACCAATGTGAGTGTGTGTGTGTGTGGGGGGGGGGGGGGGGTTACTGAAAAGAGTTCATACATCAGTTCATTATCAGGTATGTTAGGATGGTTGTCTAGGTGACCCACTTGGCAACGCTTGTTATTATTTGCAATAGCTGGTAGGGTCACTTTGTTAGGCTGCCCAGGGCTCCACCCAGGAGTGAGCACTGAACAGAGCCCTGGGAAATTGTGAATTAGCTCTTTTCGCACCCATGTGTTAATATCAATTCATCATAGACTCTCTTATGCCTGAACTTAAAGACCAGAGGTGAGGGGGGGGGGAGGGGGGCATGTGCCTAGATTTGGTGAGTGGTGATATTCTACGAACACTGTTACATTTTATTTTCTTTTATATTATTTTGTTTTGATAATGCCTGCCATTTATACACTTAGCACAAATGCTAGTCACTGCCAATTAAATCATCATTGAAAATATGACAGTATGGGCATTATATCGATACTACATAGTTTCTGTTGGAACCTGCAGATGTCTTACTATAAAAAACCGAAAACCGACCTATAAACTGAGTTTTTTTTTAAAAACCGAACCGAAACCGAACCGAAACAAGAAAAATAAAACCGCACAACACTACTCCATACCTTTTATCCACTGCGCATGCTCAGTGTCAAGGAGGTCTCGAAATTGGCTCCAAAAGTCATTCTTACAACCAGTGCCTGGTAAGAGTTATGTAATCAGCGGGGAGGTATGAGTTCCCAACTCATGGGAGGGCCATCCCCGTCTGGGTCATTGGTAAGTTTTAAAAATATATAAATCACTATAAATTTTTTAACATTTTTATACTGTACCAATGACCCAGACTTAGCTGAATAGAAAAAAGGCTGGAGGGCCTAGGACATAAAGGAAAATCCAATAGTCTCAATTACATGTAAACAGAATTATCCCCTCAAGGAGAAGAGAACAGGTTTTACATGTATCTTTCTTGTTTGTATCAAAAAAGAAAGACACAATACCATTCCGTAATTGAGAACAATAACATCAAAGATCTCTATTAACATCCAGTATACCCCATTATACTAATCTTTTTAAAGGAAAGCCAATAAATAAAGATAGTCCAGAGAATGAGACTATTTATACTCATTTAAAAGTGTCTGAGGATTGTATATTAGCGCTCGTATGACCCGTGACATATACAAATGTTTCACACCGAGCTACACATTAAAAATATTACATGAATTAGCTTTACACTTTAAAACCATCCCGGCACCGACTCGGAATTACTGATTCCAGAGGAGGTATTCCCTTGCTTTTCACTATAAAGCAGGTGACCTAAGGGAACACCATCCCCCCCCCCCTTCCCCTTGGTCAAATACCCCAGAGCGAAGAGGGCAGCAGGACAGAGTCGCTGCCAGAACAGAAAGCCTGCATAACTATAGTTGCAACCGTTTAGTGGACGACATTCTGAGAAACAGATAACGGACCTAAACAACGAAGGTCACCAGAAATGGACTCAATATTTCTAAGATAAAAACTCGTGAATGAAGAAGGCTGAGACCAATATATATGCAGACTTCATCAAATCGATAATAGCAACACTATTAGCATAAGCCCAAGATGTAGACAGCGCTCTTACTTCATGCGCCAAAATCTTAAGCACAGACTGCTGAGTTGAAGATAATTTTTCATAAGCAGTACGGATAGTTAATTGAATCCACCTTGCAATAGAATGGACTGTAATGTTCCTTCTATTAGGCAGCAGAGACAGAAAGAAACGTTTACGTCCCTTTCTGATAAACTCAGATCTACATTTGTAAATACGTATAGCTCTAACAGGACAGAGTAAAGGCCTATGCCCGTCTGAAGACGGAAGAGCTTTAAAAACAATAAGTTCCGGATACTTATTAGGAGCCTGATTCTAGCCAAAAATCCAACATTAGTAGTCAAGGTAATAGTATTACCTACACTATGATAGTGAGAATCATCAACAGATAGTGCCTGAAGCTCACTAACTCTTCTAGCAGAAGAGAAGGCTAAGAGAAAGCTGTCTTATAAGATAAGAATTTGAAGTCCACTATATCAAGAGGCTCAAATGGCGCTTCTTTTAGCTTAAGAAGAACCCAAGCTAAATTCCACTTAGGAATTAATCTAAGGGTTCTAGGTCTATTTATCGAAAAGTTTTTCAGTAACTTAGATAAAGAGACATTAGATCCAATCTGTAAACTATCATGATATGCGTAGGTATCAACAGAATGAGCTCTACATCACCGTGAGAAAACCTTCCACTTAGCAGCATAATTTAGTGAAGAGGAGGTCCTCCTACAGTTAAAAATTGCGTCCACTGCCCGTCCTGTAAATGCTTGCCGTGCAAGAAGGACCACACAACAGAAATACGTAAAGGTTGAGACCTTGTGGGTTGTGATGCAGTGTGTGCGATTTCCCCTGCGAAAGAAGGTCTTCCCGTGGAGGAAGCTCCGCGGAATGTCCCAGAACAGACACCTGAGTAGATTTATCCATGGTCTCTGGGGTGACAGAGATGCTACCAACAGAATCTTGCAGTGAGATTGCTTGATTTTTAGCAATATCTGCTGAATAAACGGAGCTGGAGGATACGTGTATCCTATCATTCCGTCCCAAGAGATCGAGAGAGCGTCTATAGCAAACGCTCGAGGATCTGGGCATGGCGACACATATGTCTGCAACTGATTGTTGAGATGCGTTGCAAATAAGTCTACCACTGGACGATCCCATTGGTAGCAAATCTGATTGAATACTTGTTGTTGAGAGTGCATTCTGACGACAACATACAACCTTTCCGAGAAAGGGAGTCAGCTAGAACGTTCAGACAATCCGGAATATGACAGACTGATAGAAGAACTTGATGCTCTAGGACAAACAGAAGGATCCTTTCTGTTAAATTGAATAATGGAATGGGATGAGTGCCTCCCTGGTTTCGAATATACGCTACTACTGTCGAATTGTCGGACAGAATTTGAACATGCGAATTCTGAAGAATGTTCATTCATTGACGTAGCGCAAGCCATATTGACATCATCTCTTGATGTCAATATGGCTCCTAAAGACCCTGGCACCCTGAATCTGTTGGGCTCAGAGTTGCACCCCAACCTGTTTGGCTCGCATCCGTCATTATCGTTAAACTCGGATCCGGCAATTGCAGTGGTACTCCTTGAGTTAATCACTGAATATCTGCCCAAGTCTGAATCTCTTGTTTCACTTGATTCGACAGGATGATGTTCGATTCGAGCGAATGAGTCTTCACACTCCAATTCTGGGATAAAATATCTGTGGAGTGGACAAGTGCATGGCCACTCCATCGGAATAAGATCCACAGCGGGTCCGCACAAACCTGTCAGTCTCATGAATTCTCTCGCTGTTACTACATCTGAGTGAAGGCAAAAGCGAGTGTAACAACTGACTAATATCGCTCTGGTTAACGGCAGACGAACGAGATTGTTGTGCGTCTCTAAGCTCATTCCCACGTGGGTGAATGATTAGGACGGCTCTAGATCCGACTTCTTTTCGTTTACTATGAAACCGAGACGTCGGAGCAATTGAAGCAGACTCTGAACATCGTTCTGAAGCGTTAACTTGCTGCCGTAACCCTGAAGAATGTCGTCCAAGTAGGCTGACGTTAGCACAGACGAATGAGCTCGGAAATGAGTCATTACCAAGATCATTATTCGAGTGAAGGCCCAGGGTGCTAGGTTCAGACCAGAGCATCATTGCTCGGAACTGAAAACAACTCCTGGGACAGCGAAGCGAAGGTACTTTCTAAACGCCGGATGTACCTTACGTAAAAGTACATATCCTTGAGATCTATGCTCACAGCATAATTGTTCACTCGAATGCTCGCTTTGACTGATTGGATGGTCTCCGTATAAAGATTTTGTAGCCCCGATCAGCTTGTTTATCCAGCTCAGATCTATAACTGGCGAAACGAGCCGTCTGATCTTGGAACCAGGAACAGGTGACTGCAGAAAACTGGAGATTCCTGGTTTTCTACGACATCTATAGCGTTCTTGTCCAGAAGAGATTGAACTTCTGATAGAAGCGAATCTCTCTTCTGAACGTTTAACGGAAGCTGAGACCAGCGTGGATTTCGAGTTAACAGAGGTTTTTCCTTGAAGGACAGCTAGACCTTCGGAAATAACCCCTTGCACCCATGGGTCGTCCATAATTGACAACCAATTGGTTAAGAATCTCGACAGCCTTCCGCCCACTGGGATGCAATAGATGTTTAGACCATCACCTCCTGGCCCTGCAAGGATTGCGGAAGGAGAAACCACGTCCTCCATGACCCGCACCTCGCCCAGTTGACCTAGGGGCGTCTGACCTGTGATCTCGGCCAGCATTACGACACCTATGTGAGTCGCTACTCTGACGTTCTCCAGAGTAAGACGTAGAGGCTTTCTTTGATCCTCTATAGGAACTTCCTTTGGACGTATTCACTCCCAAAGAACCTGCCTTACTCCTCCCTGCTGAGTCTGACTTTTTCAAAGCGAAATAAATGCAGAGAATCCGGAGCTTTCTTTGTAATCTAATATAGATTGTAGAAAGCTTAACGTCGAAGAGAAGCTCTCCTGAGACCAGAGCGACTGGAAGAGAGTTTTTTCACCTTACTATCCACTCTTGTGGATGCAGCCAGGGCAGCATCACGTCTGACTAACTCCATATTGCCACTGAAAGGGCGGAGTTATACGTAGAAAATGCTATAGCCCTCGAAAGAACTCTTAAGGAAGTTTGAAGATCCTGGAATTTTTTTGCTTCGAGACATAGTGATAACGCTCTGGTAAGGTGATCTGCGTGAGATAATGCATCTAAATTCTATTAGATGATATTGTCGTCTCCAGTATACTGGAGTAAATGGACGCCGGCAATGACCGTTCCAGGTCTTCAGCCTGGTCGCCCAAATGCAGAGGAACTCTCGGCACGCCTTGTCCTGCCGTTTCAAATTTATGTCTAGCATTGATGAAAGGCAGCTTATAGCGCTTAGGTGATAAGAAACTGGATTTGCCAGTCTTAGAGGCTAACTTGAATATAGCGTCATTCAAAAGTTCAAATGTCCGTGACATTTCTGGACTGGGTCGGAAACTCAGGGAATCCGGCCGAAAAAGTCTGTGTCCAGTGATGCTTACAGTTTCTTATCAGGTAACGCAGCATTTTTGTCCAGAGAAACAACTTCTAAAAGGTGATGCCGGATGAAATCTAGGGCCACCTTAAGTTGTTCGAAAAGGGAAAATTTCAGCTGTGCTGATTCCCTTTTACCATCCGACTGGACCACATAATAATCTCGGTCGTCCCTACTGACTCTGCAGGGGAGCGAACCGACCCAGCTTGCTCAGATAGTTCTTTACTGAAAAAGTTTCTGATAGCTGCTGGGATGCTGCGATGAATTGCGCTATCTGCAATAGCAAGTCCGTCACGGAGGCCTGTGGGGCCGCGGTCTTACATATTTTAGCTGCTGGTAGCTCCAGGGACGTTAATTCCTGCATACTTCTGATATGCGAACATCCCAACTGGAAAGGCCTCGTGTCTTGGCTAGCGGATGATGTGACCTGGTCGACGTGGACTTCCTGGTCGGCGAAGCAGGCTGGATATCTGTGGTCACATAGCCAAGGTGCGGTCGTGTGTGCTGATATGAGGATGAGGAAAACAATAGACAAGCCACGTCGGACTGTCTATGCGACGGAGCGTCCCGAGCAGGAGGAGTGGACGTATGCTCCGACTAACAGACATTATATACAACATCGCGGCCCAGATGTTGTTGTAAGAGAGGAGGCCTCTCTCGCTCGTGGTCCAGATAGACCTGGACGAGCTAGCTACCGGACTGACAGGCTTCCTCCGTACTATCCTCGGATCTGTCGTCGCTGGGTGTGCACGTTCAATGTTTATACTGCTCGCATCACCCAAACTGCTTCCCTGGACTGCAACGGACGAACCCGGCTGCCAAGCCATTCGATGAATGGTCGCTAGCGGACAACAATGCCGTTGATCGTACTAGGGACCTCTTAGGCAATTGTTGTATTTCCATGAGCACTTTTGCCGCTAGCTCTTCATTAGACTGCAACAACGGAGGCACACTTGTTGAAGACATCACGGAAACATCACCCTGTTCTTGTTCCTCTGAAAAAGAGACTGATGAACTAGAGTGACCTTGCGGAGAGAGGACCGGCATGGACACCTCACCGCTAACAATATACCGTGACACATGTTTCCAACATTTGTCATTCCAATTGGCAAACACTGAGCAAGAATTAGTGCGAGTACATTGACTACAAGAAACACAATGAACATGAGAATCAGAGGAAGATTTCCTCGCATTACAATTTGAACAATATTCTTTCATCATGAAAAAATATAAACAGTCATAGTACTCGCACTAACCCTTGAAACAAAGATACATAATATAATATAATCCATTATAACATTTCGAAAAAATAATTAAAAAAAAAAAAATTTTGGAAAAATTTTCAGAAGAACCCAAGTTCCCAATGGGAACAATGAGCCCAAATGGATCCCCAAAAAGCCCAAGTGTGGACAAAAATTTGAAAACATTTTTAAAAATTAATGTAACACTTACGGACAATATTAATGTATCTGGCTATGAGCAGAACTAAATAGAAGACAAGTAATCACTATCAGAAGTAACCGTTGTCAACATAAACAAAAGTGTACAAAAACCGGAAACATGACTCCAGGTACTGTAAACATGGCCCAAAATCAGTCACCAATTTAAACACTATCCGATGTAAAACAGAGGCTTCCAGAGAAGAAACTGCAGTACATCGGATGGTAGATGCAGATCACAATGCCTAACCACCCAAGGGTGAGGACATAAGCCTGGGGAAAAACAGAATAATCATTCTGTTACCAAGCCAAAACCCCCAAGAAATTTTACTAAAAAAAAAATTACAAAAATTATGACAAAAGCATGGGAGAATAGCAAGGGGGATATTAAGGAAAGGGAGAGAGGAAACACTGAACAAACAATGGTAAATTCATAGCCAGAATGACAACATCAGGCTCATGCCCCGAAATTAGGGAACATGAAATAATTTCGTAAAGAAATTATAAGTTACAGCCCTGAACACATTCTGCCACTGCTTCTTCCTCTCATCCTTTTATTTCATCCTCAGATCCACCATTTCTTTCATAATTATGTGTCTGGCATCATTTAAACTGAGATTTACAAGCACAAATATCAGTGACATGTTACTGATTTTAGGGCCAAACAAAGAATGACTTTTGGAGCCAATTTCGAGACCTCCTTGACACTGTGCATGCGCAGTGGATAAAAGGTATGGAGGACCACATAGGACATTGAAATTTTGGTTTTTGATGCAAATTTTGGGGATTGGGGGGCAAAATTTGTGTTTGGCCCTAGAATTTAAGGAGTTAGCACCAGCTAAGTCTGGGTCATTGGTACAGTATAAAAATATGAACACCCTGTGACCACTCGCTATACTCACATGTGTGCAGATATAGCGGCACAGACAATGTGTGTGTCGACATGCTGCCAATGGTCCGATATCGAGGCTTAGATGAGCAGCTATCTAAGATACTTTGCTGCCTGCTGCTCTCGGGACAATGACCTGACCCCAGGTGTTATCAGTGTGTGTCCCAACTGAAGATGCCTCGATGTGCTAGCTTTGGAAAATCCGACTTCGGTGTCGATGAATGGACCTGGATCCGTGGAAATGCAGAACATCAGAAGGCGGAAAGCTAGCTTGTGGTCTATTGTGGATTGCCTTCGTAACAAAAGAGGAGGAAGCCAAACTAGCAGCCGGCCCTGGTTGCTGTCGAGGAGGAGAGGGCTCTCCCATTCATCCGGACGAACTCCCCAACTAACTACACCTGCAACAGTCAATGTCGACTGCTATCGGGACAGAGAGAGCTCTCCTGCTCAACCCCGAGCATCCCTATGAATAAATGACTGGCTTCCACCCCTTCTGTGCCGTTGTTGCAGGGAGAGCTTTAATTTTTGAGGTGCTAGCTCTACCACATCCTCAACATCCTTGACCACAATGGACCTGCCCGGCATTACGAATCCCACTAAATGGAGAACCGCTTCACCAGTCGACTAGCTCCTGGCAGGAAAGTAAAGCACTAACTGGCTCTACCTCCTGCCTTATTCGTGAGCACCTAGCTAGCTCTTATGAGCACGACATCAGCTGCACAGAATGGATCGATGTCGATGAACTATTACCATATTCTTGTTCCTCTGAAAAAAAGAAACTAAAAAAAGAATTATCCCGCGGACAGTTCCGTATCGGAACTTCGCCGCCCACAATGTATGTTGACCCCTTTCAACAATGTCTATCATTCAAGATTCCATATATACCACTCCACAACTAGGACAAGGACATCGGGATAGGGCCTAACATGTTATGTAACACACTAATACTATAACTGTACTACAGTAAACTGTCACAGTAACTTACCAAAACTTTGAGAAAAAGTAAACAACGTCAGAAAACAAACCAGAACTAACAAAGACAGGCACATAAAAAACGTCGTGAAGTCAGTAACCAGTGTATAAAACTACCAACTGCAAAACTAAATCTTCCCAAGAAGATAACACAATGGAGTCGGTAGAAGATGTAAGACTAAGATGTTCACGGAGGTCGACCCGACCGGGACGTAAACAAGAGGGTACACAAAACTAATATTCTGATGAAAACATCAAATTCCCAAGAATTTAAAAAAAAATGAAAGTGTCAATGACGCTGTAGCTCAACTTATCAAGACAAAGACATGCACGTGTAGTATGTGACACAGCAATGACAAACATCTAGGTAATGACCTGATAACAAAGGTACATATAAAGTATTGTAACGGTCTGTACATAAATACTGACCGTTGCCTGTAACAAATGGAAAAGGTAAAGTATTGTAAAGGTGGGTAACAGTCAGATGCTAAACTAGAAAAGAAAACTTTGAGTCCCAGAGTGGGTCTGACTGAACCCCAAAATATTTGTTCTCATAGCACAGTGATAACAAAGGCATCCCAAAACACACTTGTTCCTGTCCCAAGGTGAAAACAAAGGTACCCAAGAAGTTTTGTGAAGATCAATTCATAAATACGAGCTGTATAGAACTTGTGACAAAAAACTGATTGGACCTAATTTTGGTACAAAATGGCCACTGGTAGCCATCTTGAATTTTGGACAGTACCCAGAAACACTCATTCTCGTCCCAAGGTGATAACAAAGGTACCCAAGAAGTTTTGTGAAGATCGGTTCATAAATACAGCCTCTTCCCTGAGCCGTATTGACATGTGTGCTCACATTGTGTAAGTAGCACTGAATAAATCAAAGTTTATCTAATTTGCATAATTTCTGCATGAAAAAAAAAACCCTTACAATATGTGATGTATTCCATGTTACTAAACATTCATACAAAAATTTATTCAAATCAGAACTTTCATACAGAAGTTCTGTACAAAAGACTGATTGCACTAATTTTGGTACAAAATGGCTGCTGGTGGCCATCTTGAATTTTGGACCACACCCAAAAACACTCGCTCTCATCCCACAGTGATAACAAAGGTAGCCAAGAAGTTTCGTAAAGATTGGTTCATAAATATGGCCTCTAGTTTGAGCTGTATAGAAGTTGTGTACAAAAAACTGATTAGACCTAATTTGGGTACAAAATGGCCACTGGCAGCCATCTTGAATTTTAGACCGTAACCAGAAACACTCGTTCTCGTCCCAAGGTGATAACAAAGGTACCCAAGACATTTCGTGAAGATGAGTTCATAAATAGACTCTAGTCTGAGCCATATTGACATGTGTACTTACTGTGTGTAAGTCGCACTGAAAAAATCAAAGTTCATCTAATTTGCATAATTTCTGCATGAGAAAAAAACCTGTATTATATGTGATGTATCCCATGGTACTAAACATTCACACAAAAAATTATTCAAATCAGCACTTTCATATGGAAGTTCTGTGCAAAAATCTGATTGCACCTAATTTTGTACAAAATGGCTGCCATCGGCCATCTTGAATTTCGGACCGGACCCAAAAACTTTCGTTCTCGTCCCACGGAGATACCAAAGGTACCCAAGAAGTTTCGTAAAGATCGGTTCATAAATACGGCCTCTAGCCCGAGCCGTATTGGCATTTGCACTTACAGTGCTGAAAGTAACACCAAAAACATCAAAATTAGTCTAATTTGCACAATTTACGCACGAGAAAAAAACCCGTATTATATGTGATGTATCCCATGGTACTAAACATTCATACAAAAAATTATTCAAATCAGAGCTTTCATATGGAAGTTCTGTACAAAAAACAGATTTCTGCATCATCGGTACAAAATGGCGGCTGGCAGCCATCTTGAATTTCGGACTGCACCCAAAAACACTCGTTCTCGTCCCACGGTCATAACAAAGGTACCTAAGAAGTTACGTAAAGATCGGTTCATAAATACGGCCTCTAGCCCGAGCCATAGCAGCTTGGCACTTACAGCTCTGAAAGTAACACTAAATAAATCAAAGTCAGTCTAATTTGCATAATTTATGCACAAGAAAAAAACCTGTATTATATGTGATGTATCCCATGGTACTAAACATTTATACAAAACTTTATTCAAATCAGAACTTTCATACAGAAGTTCTGTACAAAAAACTGATTTTTGCATCATCGGTACAAAATGGCCGCTGGCAGCCATCTTGAATTTCGGACCACACCTAAAAACACTCGTTCCCATCCCAGGGTCATAACAAAGGTACACAAGAAGTTTCGTAAAGATCGGTTCATAAATACGACCTCTAGCCCGAGCCATAGCCAATTGTTGACGTACGGACAGATGGACAGATGGACAGACGGACAGACGGACGACGGGCCATGACAATAGCTCAAATTTCACTTCGTCAAAGTTGAGCTAAAAATCTCTTCAAAAGTGCCAAAGGCACTTGGGAACTTCACAGGAGGGTTCATGGAAAGACAGGGAAGAACACTAAACAATACTAGTGATATCATAAGATATCAATATCCCGAAAATGGGAAACATAACTTTTATCATTAAAAAATTCAAAGTTACAGCTCTGAATGCTCCAAAACACCACTGTTCTCCTGCAACATCCTGTAAAACCATTGAATCCACCAATATATTCATTGATCTTTATCTGGCATCTTCAGAAATTAAGTTTTATAGCACAGAAGTCAGGTAGATGTTACTGAGGTAGGGCCAAACAAAAGAATGATGGCTGGTGCCAATTTCCATTGCTTCCTGCTTGCGGTGCATGCGCAGTGTATAAAGGTATGGAGGACCGTATAGGACTTTAAATTTCTGGATTTCTATGCAAATTTTGGGGGTTGGAGGGGGGGGGGGATTTGTGTTTGGCCCTTAAAAGTTAAGAGTTTGCACCAGCTAAGTCTGGGCCATTCGAACAGTAGAAAAATATACTCCATGTTACAACTCACTTTTGAAAAATAATTTAGCAATCTACCAGTTAATTATCCCATCCAATTTTTGTCGATGGTTACCAGTCATTAATCTCTTATTTTGTCCTTTTTCTTTTGTTTCCAGAAATTCTTTTTCTGTTTAAAATGTCAGGACATTGAGGCACTAAAAAGGCTGAACAACAAGGACAGTTACGGGAGGTAAGATGAGGTAAGATTTTGACATCAATCTCACAAAAGCACGTCCGGATTATGGCTTCGTCAGACATTTTTCATGGGGGAAATAAACAAGGACAGGTTCTCAATCTGATGGGATCGAGAGGGACAGAAGTTAACTAGAATTCAATATTCTACACCTTTTCATTGCTTTGATGGAAAATGGGGTGAGTCATTCTTTGGTGAAGGAAATACTTGAACACAAAATATGAAGATAATCTGACACAGAATGCCAAATGGGTTGAAGACACACATTTTGGGAAGACAGATAGATTGAATGTTGGATGAATAAAAGGATGGTGAGATAGGTAGATTGAAGAATGAGATGAAGGTCAACCAAAAGACAAAATATCCTCATTTCTGGAAGAATATGACAATTGTTGGGTGTTATTTGTAAAATAATATTAGATATTTTTATGCAGTTTATTTGTTAAGGGTCTGCAAGCAGTCACAAAAAGACAAAAATTAATAGCTCTCATACTAAGATAAAGCTTCCAAGATTCTTAATATCTAAACTGCAATGTCACCTTTACTCTTCTAACAGCAAAGTTGTGCCCAAGTAGTTCACAGATACATTCTTTGGGATTCCTGATGTCCCAGCCTCTTATTGAACAATCAACTCCTCCAGTGAAAATCACGTTCTGAAAGGAAACAAACAACTCATGTAAATTTGATTTCTGTTTGAAAACGTTCAACAAAAAGTCTTATTTTTAGACATTTCACAAGAAATAATTAATTCATTAATATGGTGGTTTATAATAATTATTTGGCCTTCCGCTAATTTGTTGTGGTCCTCTAACAAGGAGGCCTACATTAACCCAGTCCCCTGCTGGGCTATTACTCTCCCACCTAACCTCCAAGCATTCAGTCAAAAATTGTTTCATAATTCCACCCATTGGCGCTTTCTCAATCTCTCTAACTATAAAATTGACCCTTTCCCTCATGTCATTCCCCATCCACTTATCCTTCAAGTTTTCATCCTATTTTTCGATTAGTATTCTAAGGAATCTTGTTCTGCTAGGCAAATATTTGGGGCATTCTAGAATGAAATGTTCCAAAGTCTCTGTTACTCCTAAATTATACATTTGGTACACTCTTTCCCCACCTTTTCTGATTCTCCCCCTCAATTCTAGTGACTTTGATCTCACTTTAAACAACAAAAACCCACCATAAGATCCATCTAAGTACTCTTCAAAAGCTTGGGCATCATTTTTATACAACCTGTCTAAAGAGCACCTGGTCCGAATTCCAGCTCACCAGTTTCTATTGCAATCCTCGAGCACCTTTTCTCTGATAAGGATATTAACAGAAATGTTCATCTGGCAGATAGCATAAATTTGCTACCTGCACTTTTCAAACCTAAACTGTCAACACAATAAGTACAATGGAACCCTGTTAACCCTTTACCTAACATGAAAAGCAGACGACACTTGCAAAAAAAATTCCTGAATAACTAATTTTTTTCATTTTTTGTCTCAAAAACATAGGTTATGACCCCTCATTGGAACGAGCTCGTTCCAATGAGGGGTCATAAGCTATGTTTTTGAGACAAAAAATGAAAAAAATAATGAAAATTAATTGGCGATTTTTGAGAATGGCGCTGGCAGGTTTTGGCCGTTACGTTGGGTAAAGGGTTAATTGAACAACCACTTCACCAGTAAGAATTATTCAACTAACAGGAGTATTCATTTAACAGGGATTTGGTAACTTTCCTATATCATAGAGATAATCTGAGCATTAATTCTGTTACTGGTATATCTTGTTTGGCAGAGCTCAAACAAGATATAATAGATAAAATATCTGTACTTGATGAACTGAGGCAAAAAAGGTCTAAACATGGTGAATTTGGTGATTGTCAGGGTAATTTATAGACATATCACAAGATTTTTATTCAATTGTAAGCATAATGCAATTAACAGGTAAATTGTACTGAAGGTATGATAAATAGTTTTGTGTTTGGGGGGGGGGGGGGGGGGGTATATCCAATTAACGGGGGGGGGGGGGGGTATATTCAATTAACAGAGCTATTCAATAAAGATATATTCAATTAAGCAGGCTCCACTATACTGTGACTCAAGCAATTTCAATTAAAATAAGATATTGAACATATATATCAGTGAAGAAGAATTCCAAGAATCTGAATCACTCTTTGCACTGAATTACATCATTTCAACCAAACATTTTCTCACAGGACTGTGATCACAAAACTGGTCTCTTTCTTGATCACATCAAAATTTGGTTCTGACATATTTACATCATTGGATCGAAGTTTCATGAATGAAAAAATGTAAAATAAAAGCTGAATCAAGAAAAACATGAAAACAGCACCGGGGATGCAATGATTTTGCAATTCTTTTTCGATTGCTGTAATTTTATGGTATTGGTGGCAAGCAGGCAGACAGTGAATTTAATAAAGATTGTGACCAGTTGTGATCTGGTTGAACTTCTCTGTCTGCATTTATAATGACTGTACTGTAGTTGAGATATCTCAATTGCATATGCAAGGACACAGCATAAGCCTCCAGAGAAAAATCCATGTTTCTCATTTTATTACACGCCTGTTCTATGAAATCACTATCTACAGCAATACTAAACCAAGAGGAAAATAAAAATCCATTCCGCACACATGTGTCGAACGGAAATCGTTGACAGACTATTTTGGATGATCACATCATCTGTCAAAACTTAACATAACCCCACCAACCTGGAATTTCCATTTGACCTACAATCATGGAAGCCGTACAGTTTAAATGAAGTGATTGCATTCTAATAAGCTATCGCAAAGACAACTAGAGGTACAGTGAGCAAGCTCACAAAGTGATACCCCCCCCTCCCCACACCCCCCGCACCTCAGTTATTGCGCTAACGAGGACACAACCATATGATGTAGCAATTGAAATGTACAAGTTAGATTATCTCCCCTTGGAAATGTCAGAACGGAATTATATTGCTTCATGCACATCTTCATATGGTGTTCTTCCATTGTGTAACGTTTCATGAAAATTCTTCAAACGGTTCAGGAGGAGTTGCGCTTATAAGGATGGACAGATGGCCAGACGGATGGATGGACAGACAGAGTGATTCCTATATACCCCCCCAAACTTCGTTTGCGGAGGGTATAATAAACTAAATGAAAGGTCAATGACACTGTAGCTCAACTTGTGTAAGACATGTACATGTCTAATATGTGACACAGCAATGACACACATCTAGGTAATGACCTGATAACAAAGGTACATATAAAGTATTGTAACGGTCTGTACATAAATGCTGACCATAGCCTGCAACAAATGTATAGGTAAAGTATTGTAAAGGTGGGCAACAGTTAGATGCTAAACTAGAAAAGAAATCTTTGAGTCCCAGAGTGGGTCTGACTGAACCCCAAAATATTTGTTCTCATAGCACAGTGATAACAAAGGCAACCCAAAACACTCGTTCCTGTCCCAAGGTGATAACAAAGGTACCCAAAAAGTTTCATGAAGATCAATTCATAAATACAGCCTCTAGCCCGAGCCGTATTGACATGAGCACTTACTGTGTATAAGTAGCACTGAATAAATCAAAGTTCATCTAATTTGCATAATTTCTGCACGAGAAAAAACCCTGTATTATATGTGATGTATTCCATGTTACTAAACATTCATTCAAAAACTTATTATACCTAATTTTGGTATAAAATGGCCGCCAGCAGCCATCTTGAATTTCGGATCGCACCCAAAAACACTCGTTATCATCCCAAGGTGATAACAAAGGTACCCAAGAAGTTTCATAAAGATAGGTTCATAAATGCGGCCTCTAGCTTGAGCCATATAGAAGTTGTGTACAAAAAACTGATTGGACCTAATTTTGGTACAAAATGGCCACTGGCAGCCATCTTGAATTTTGGACCACACCCAGAAACACTCGTACTCATCCCAAGGTGATAACAAAGGTACCCAAGAAGTTTTGTGAAGATCAGTTCATAAATACAGCCCCTAGCCTGAGCTGTATTGACATATGTTCTTACTGTGTATAAGTAGCACTGAATAAATCAAAGTCCTTCTAATTTGCATAATGTCTGCACGAGAACAAAACCCATATTATATGTGATGTATTCGATGTTACTAAAGATTCATACTAAAATGTATTCAACTCAGAACTTTCATACAGATGTTCTGTACAAAAAAACTGATTGCACTAATTTTGGTACAAAATGGCTGATGGTGGCCATCTTGAATTTCGGACCGCACCCCAAAACACTCATTCTCGTCCCACGGTGACAACAAAGTTACCCAAGAAGTTTCGTAAAGATCGGTTCATAAATACGGCCTCTAGCCTAAGCCGTATAGAAGTTGTGTACAAAAAACTGATTGGACCTAAGTTCGGTACATAATAGCCGCTGGCAGCCAGCTTGAATTTTGGACCGCACACAGAAACACTCGTTCTCGTCCCAAGGTGATAACAAAGGTACCCAAGAAGTTTTATGCAGATCGGTTCATAAATACAGCCCCTAGCCCGAGCCATATTGACATGTGTACTTACTGTGTGTAAGTAGCACTGAAAAAATCAAAGTTCATCTAATTTGCAGAATTTCTGCACGAGAAAAAAACCTGTATTATGTGTGATGTATTCCATGTTACTAAACATTCAGACAAAAATTTATTCGAATCAGAACTTTCATACAGATGTTCTGTACAAAAAACTGATTGCACGAACTGAGATACAAAATGGCTGCTGGTGGCCATCTTGAATTTTGCTTCTAAAGGTTAGAAGGGAGAATTCTAACCAATCATTATTAGTTGAATAATAATAACAAATTGAACAGAACTAGCTCAAATATGCATGTACTATGATAGTACAAACATATGTACACCACATGTTTGGCCTGTTTATAAATCTGCCCATGGGAATTTGCCCAAAATTGCATGTGTTTGTAAACATTAGCAGACGATTGATCACCCGAAACTGAACAGATTGCAAAATAACTTGTTCATAGTTGTCAAATCAATTGCTGAGTGTCCTTCTAATAACTGTTTTTATAGATGTGGAGGCATGTAATAAACATAGAACACAAGCCATCGCAGAAGGATAAAACAGCCTCTCATTTTATCCTTCCATGCTGGCATTCATGCCATATCGATCAACCCATTCACACGCGCACAGAACTAGCTCAAATATGCATGTACTATGATAGTACAAACATATGTACACCACATGTTTGGCCTATTTATAAATCTGCCCATGGGAATTCCCCCAAAATTACACGTGTTTGTAATATTAGCAGATGATTGATCACCCGAAACTGAACCGATTGCGAAATAACTTGTTCATAGTTGTCAAATGAATTGCTGAATGTCTTTCTAAAAACTATTTTTATAGATGTGGAGGCATGTAATAAACACAGAACAACACAAGCCATCGCAGAAGGATAAAACAGCCTCTCATTTTATCCTTCCATGCTGGCATTTGTGGCATAACGATTATCCCATTCACATGTGTGTTGTTCTGTGTATTTACATCACTGGCCCTTATTTGTTGTAGTTTTTCCTTTTTTCAGAGCTGTTTTTCTCTGACAGGCAGAATTTACCTGACGGAATAGCACCTTTACCTATAACAGGCACAAGAGTAATGCCCGAGCGAAGTGCTCAAGTACTGAGATGTGATTGTGTTTTTATTACAGTGTGAAAATAATATAAGACAACCTGGTTGAAGAAATAAATATGTAAATAGATGGAATGATGTTTCAAATTTGACTCATCAATCCCTGTTACACTAATTAAAAGCCCCGTTTTGGTTGACAAAAAAAAAAAAACAAGCACAAAAAGTTTCATACTCGGATACCGGTGGGTTATTAAGTAGAAACAATCTATTCAGTATGGTATCCCTTAAACCTTGACTATGGGAAAACTGTACCTAATTATTGGACTATACATGATAATGTTTCTTGAGGATAAAGGTGAGCCGATAATCGGTATCAGCTATCGGTATCGGCCAATAAGTTAATTATCGGCAACATATCAGTATCAGCAAAAGAAGGTTTCTCAGCCTATATCATTTCCGATAATTTTTCAGCAATTTTGCATCAAAAAAATCTGTAAACTTTTCTGCAGTCATCATCATTTTATGGTCAGAGAAAACAATGAATATTGCGATCTTTGGAGTTATGAAATACTATTCTCCATATAATTACAACATAGTAAATGATATTTTATTCAAATAAATCATTCATCGGTGCTGTGCCCCTATTCATTTATCACCTATTTTCGATTGTCAACAAAGGAAAATTCCCATTACCCATGTGCAATGTACAGACCACATGTCACTTCACCATCTTCAGTCATTTTTGAAGATTGAAGAATTGAGCACAGACCACACCTGCAAAGGAATCATGACCAACCAACAGCTGGCCATAGTGTCATGACTCCAGTACAATGCAAATGAGCAGCTGCACAGTGTCCTGCTTCTGTTTTGATGAACTTAAACTAACTTTTTCTTGACTATATTTTGATTCTCTGGTGTAAGTTTTCATCTGGTGAACTGATATCAGAAGGTTGAGTGATAATCAATATCACACAACAAAGTGACACAAATTCAAGCTCAGCAAAATAAATAAGACGGTCAGACCTTAATCTTTGTTGTTAATTTTAAATCACCCAGTTTTCTGGTATCACTTCAACAATTCCTAGAATTATAGTCTGTTTTAAAAAGTTGGTTTCAGTTTCCCTTGGCTGTCATGTTATAAATTCCCATACACATTCTGTTTACAAAATGACACCAGCATAATATGTATTTCATTAAAAAATAATTATTGGATAAACCTTCTTCCAATGCACATGGTGGTATGCAGGGGTCAGCCTGGCAGTTGATTTTAGGTCAAAGTGACTTCTCCCTCCAGAGACTTATGGGAGAAGTCAGGGGCTAGGAGGGAGAAGTCAGTGGACATGAGGGAGAAGTCAGAAAAAACATAAAATGTATACGGCATCGTGACAAAATAAATGTTCATAGAGGACACAATTGTGGAGAAAAAATAAATAAAAGTTATACAAACATACATACACACACAAAACTAAGTCAGATGGTATATAACAAGAATGTAGGTTAAAATCTGCCCTCCCCCCACCCCCTACAAAAACCTGTGTCGTTCATGGTTTCTGAATAGCCTAACTCTTTCCCTAACAGTGATGACTGGGGTTACTATGCAGTTGATTTTGTATTTGCCTCAATGCAGTGCATTTGAAATTTTGCATTACCCATGGTGAGAGTGTTCTTCTCTGTAATAGATGGTATATTCTTTTAAAAAAAATATTTAAAGTATTTAAAATAAATTTAAAGTTCACATATGAAGCTGGGTCATTCATGGTTTCTGAATGTCCTAATTGAATTAAAAAGTGTAGTTAAAAAAGTTTTCGATAAATTAAGCGTTATTAACAATTTGAGTTAATTTATTTCTAAGGTAAATGACAAAATATTCAGTTGTCTCCCTTTCCTGCTGCACATGGTAATAATACACTGTTCAGAAAAATGACAATTTCTGCCAATCATCTTACATTGACACGTGCGATTGGTGTAGCCTTATTACATTTAACCCCCTTCCAACACAAGTTTTCAAAGAAAAACTTTCAATGCAAATTGCGGGGCGAATTTCAATGCAACCAATTTTTCAGTGGAACAGAGCGTAACCGTAAGCAATTGCGATGTTTTTATGGATGAACTGTCTCCTACACATTTTTTTTGTTTTGAAACGGTGGTTAACTTTAATAAATTCTAATTAACTCGATGCGTGTTTTGTGTGATTGGTTATTTTTGCTGGCATTTTGTTTTTAAATAGTCATTTTGTGCTGGTTGCTATCAGTTGGGGCATTTTGTTTTTAAATAGCCATTTTGTGCTGGTTGCTATCAGTTGGGGCGTATTGTTCGAACTACGCTGCCATTACAACACTTTTCAGAAATATAAAATTGGGCTAGTTAATGCTATTTTCAGAGCCGTATGACAGATTTTAACAGCATCCGTGTTTACTTTTTTTGTGAATGCGGAAGCAATTTTTTTTGGAAATAAAACATAAGAAAATACAGTAAACTGCAATGCCTCCCACAGAAGTTTTGGAGGGTGACTTGAACCTCACCCCCAGTGTAAGCCAAGGTGACTTGAAGAATGACAAGGTGACTTCTTCACCCTAGATGCCCACTTGGCTAACCCCTGGAGGTATATATAATTTCCAATTTTTCTCTTTGAGGTGATCTGCAACAAAACTCGCGTATTGGTGCCAAGAAAACACTGTACAACATGCCATCAATTTTTGCTGTTTTGACAGGTTGACTTCACATGTGCTTATTCCCAATGAAGTATCGCTATCAGTATCAGCCGATATCAAGAATGGTAGATATTGGTATCGACAAAACCGATAACAGTGGTATTGGCTCACCTCTACTTGTGGGATTTTACTTGAAACTGGATATTTCCTGTCATGTAGAGGGGTGATAAAACTTGACAAAACAAAAAGAAAGTATAGAAGTGTATTGCAACAAATTTTTCTGTTGTATTTCTTGAAAATAAGATTCTTATTTAGAAAATAAACAACAGTAATACTAAATCTCTTATGCATTTCTCCTTTCGAAACAGTTGTAATTAAGTGGTAGCTTTCTAAATTATATTTCAAAGGTGATTTATAAAACAACTATTTTCTAAACAATATCATGCTACCAGCAAGAGGAACAATTGTTTAGCAAGATTTTGTTTAAAAATAATTTAATTCTATACAAACATTCTTTTTGTCCTAATGTTGAGCAAACAACAAGCAAATCCATTCAACAGCCACTAAAATGGCTTTTATCGATTTTCAATAGTGGTTTCTTAACCCTGAAGTGTTCAGCTTAATTGTATGTTAAAAAATACCATATATTCATGTACACAGCTTCAGATGACTTAACCCTTTACCCAAAGAATTGGCCACATCCGACCACGTAATATGCAAATTCAGCAGCTGAAAAATACTATTTTAAAAAAATTTCCACAAAACCATATCATGTGACTCATCTTTGGAATGAGCTAGTTGAGCTCATTCCAATGAGGGGGGGTCACATGATATGGTTTTGTTGAAAATTTTTAGAAAATTTAAAAAAATGAAATTTAAAATAATAAATTTTGATATCGCCTGCGTTGAGTAAAGGGTTAACAGTGTTTGTACATTATTGTTGTTAGCTGCCTGTAAAAACACTACCAAGATAAATTCATTCTACAAGTAGAGTTCTCAAGGAAGAATACACTTGTGACAACTTTTTCAGAGCAAAGTAAAATTGGAGGTTTTGGGCAGTGGCTGTCAACCAGTTAATTGGTATCTCCATGGGAACCCCAGGAAGTGAAGCAGTGCTTGTTTACTATGGTAAACAAGCCTTGTTTTACTGGGAAAATAGGACCCAGTCACCAATGATTTGGGTGGAAGTTCTCTTAAATGGGCAATATGGGTATAAGGGAACATCTCAGAGTGCCACCTTCATTGAATTCATTAGACATCTCATTGCATTCATCAGACATCACAGTAAGAGCAAATGATCACAGTAAGAGCAAACTTGAATTAATTAACTACAGAAAAGTGATTTTCATCATATTCTGAGTTACAAAAAGAGTCAAAGCCGAACACAAACTGTTTGCTTTTTCTGAGTCTAGTCATCCAACTTGAACCTAATAATGCCATCACATATGAAGAAAACCACCTTCAGCACATAGGAGAGGAGAAGAGAGGAGAACAAAGATAGGAACAAAGAAAAGAGGGACAAAGAAAATGCAGCCAGGAGAGTGTCAGGACAAGAGAGCAAGGTAAGTCAGAGCTCCATTACTAACAATAGCTCAGGTTTAGGGGGTGACAGAATGATAGATGCATCCAGTTCAGAATGCGAGGGTTACTCCCCAGCCCAGTTCATTGAGGTTCTCAAAGAACGAAAAAATCAGATAGCACACCTAACAAAAACAATTGAGGAAAAGGAAGCCAAGATTGAAGAGAAGGATGCGGTCATCAGGGATTTTATCAGGGGAACTTTCACCACACCATCACCTGTCTCACCTGTCAGGGAGATTCAGGTGGTGGCTGAGGTCTACAAAGTTCCTGCAACTCAAATCTCAACTACCTCTGCCAAAGAAAATCAGGTAGATGTAGTAGAAGTCACAGCCGTCCCGGGGCACAAAACATATGCCGAGGTAGTGGGAGGGCACAGAAGGTCTCTGAATGAGGGTGCAATGGGCACCCAATCACCATCAGAGATCACAGCTGAGACAGTTCCATTGGATCCTGCAGATCCCCTAAACAGTAAGGCTTTCTGTCCAGACAAGGACATAATAGAAATGTTGGCCTCCCAGAAGGACTTGAATGACAGTCAGAGCCAAGCAGTCAAAACTCCCAACAAAAGAAAAAAACTAAGCCTAGATCCTGAGGTGGAAATACAGGAGTTAGTGGATGAGGAGGGATTTATCCACATGGTCGACAGAAACACCAAAAAAGTGAGGAAATGCCTCTCCTTCCCCTCGGACTCCTCTGCTTCAGCCACCGGTTCTGGCTCCAATACTACCTCCAGTATCTCAGAATCCAGTATCCCACCTCTCATGGAGAAACCTTGGAATATGGTAGTGTCCAAGAGCATTGGCCAACTAAATATTACTCATCGATTAACCAACAGCCACAGGGGGAGGCGGAACCCATCCATCCCCAGCAAAAAAGCTAACCCAGAGAATAATAAGAAACATCCCAATAGCATCAGCCCCCCTGTATCTACAGTAGTTATCACCAGAGTTCACCCTGACACGCCCAAGGAGCTCATAAGTCAAGGGTTAGAAAACTGTAAATGGGATAGATTTGTGTCAAAGGCCACCGGTAAGGCAACTTGGAAACTCAAAGTCACATGCCCCACTAAGGAAACAAAATTAAAAATCTTAGCTAATGGAGTTAATATTAATGGCAGGTGGCATGCAGCTGAGGAGTACAGAAGTAGCACTCCTCTGGTACAGTGCCACAAATGTCAGAAGTTTGGGCATAAAGCCAATAAATGTAAAGGGACTCTAACATGTATGAGATGTGGAGGGGAACACCTAACCAAGTCATACAGATTGGAATCCCCCACTTGCTCCAACTGCAAAGGAGATCATACAAGTAACTATCGCGGGTGTCCCCATTATAAAAAAGTAAAGACAAACATTGAACTTAAAAACCTAAACCTAATTAAACCTAACAATGCCTCTTCTCCCCACACTGTTTGCTCCCTAGTCGCAGGAGCACTCTACTCGGTATTGAATAAACATGTCAAAACTAAGAGATCAAGATGTCAGCCGATCAGCGTTCCGGCTATTTAAAACTCAAATCTCGGAATCTCTAATCAAAGCCGCAATTAATGTTAATTAAAGCCATCAATTATCACTAACAAAGCACCGCAACTTAAATTCAACCCCATCATGAATAAGCTACAAATAGCCGTGTGGAATGCTAGAAGCATTAACAATAAAAAACTTCAAATGAGCCTATACTTCGAAGATACAGACATTATCTGTATCTGCGAAAGTTGGCTTCAACCCAGCAGAAATTTCTCAATAAGTGGGTTCAGCTGTATTAGAAGAGACCGACAAATCACTAAAGGTGGCGGCGTTGCTCTTCTAATAAAGCAGAACATCAAAACTATAACAATAAAAACTAATCACCTCGATGCAGAGGTGATCGCAACTGAAATCACAGTCGACAATAAAAACATCGCGATTGTTTGTTATTATAATGACCCAAGCAAAATTGTTTCTGACACTGTCTTTGAATTCTTTATGAGGAAATACAAACACTGCATTTTCCTTGGCGACTTCAATGCCAAACACCTGTACTTTAGCTGCAACAAAACCAGCCCCAACGGTGAAGCCCTCCTCGAAATCACAAAAAACATAACCTTCATGTGGTTATGAAAGACAACTCAGCAACCTATATCAGTAACAACCCACTATTTTCATCTGAAATCCTCAATCTAATTATCGCCAGTGACTCCCTGATAAACCACATCGATGACCACTGGGTCGGCGATGATGACTTAGGCAGTGATCACCTCCCGTCCATGCCTCGCTGCAACTAGGAAATGGCCCACTCAGGTACCCCCTCACTCTCCGCAGAAATTTTAGAAAAATTAATTGGAACCTCTAAAGCGACATCGTCAATGTCACACTCACAAACACCCTCCCCCATCCAATGCAGCGGAACTCGAAACCCAATGCGAGGGCATAGAGAAAATCATTAACTCAACCCTGAATGAAATATGCCCAAAAGAAGAAGTGCGCCCCTGGAGAAATACTATTTCGGGCGACACACTCTCACTGATCAAAACCAAATGGAAAGCTCTTTGCGCTCTTAAAACCAAAACTGACCCTGGTAAGAAAGCTGACCTCAAAAAACATACAACTGCCTTCATAGCGAAGTCAAGGAAGCCCTCAAAGCTGAAAAACAAGCCAACTGGGAAAAGGTAACAGCCAATCTAAACGGGATCCAAGATGCTAAAAAATTCTGGGACTCTTTCAAAATCCTAACTGGGCAAAAAAACAAGGGCGGCAAAGCCACTGCCAAACCTCTTATAAGGGAAGATGGTTCCTTCACGCGCACCGACAAAGACAAGGCCAACACCTTTGCCAACCTCCTAAGAAAAACGCATCGCCTGTATCAAGGCACGGGCAATGATGACGCTGTCATAAACGAGATTGATGACTTAATCAATGAACACCCTGAAATCTACCGTGACCCCAAATTTGATAACGAGCCAGAAGACGGGGATGACGATGACCTCGTCACCCCCATCACCAATGACGAAATCATCAACGTCATTAAAAAATGCAAAAATTCGTCCTCACCCGGCAAAGACGAAGTGAGCTACAAAATTCTTAAACAAAGCCCAAATTCCCTAATCGAAAAACTAAACAAACTGTTCAACGCATGCCTCACCCATGGCTACTTTCCCAAATGTTGGAAAAAAGCCATCGGTGTCATGATACCAAAACCTGACAAAGACCCCTCCGATTCAGCCAGCTACCGCCCAATCAGCCTCCTCAGCTGCATTGGTAAGACATTCGAACGAATCCTTACCAATCGGTTTAGGGAGCACCTTAAGACAACAATTTTTTCAATAAGTGGCAAAGAGCCTATAGAAACCGTAAAGCAGGCATCGAGCAAGTCTATCGACTAGTCACTCAAATGAAAACTGCGATCAACAATCAGCAAATAGGCGCGGCAGTCCTGTTAGACGTCGAAAAAGCATTTGACTCTATTTAGCACAATGGAATATGCTACAAATTATCAAAAATGAGACTCCCCTAGAAATTGCTCAGATTACTATCCTCTTTCTTAAATGATCGCGAAATTAAAGTCAGAGTGAACAATGAAATGTCTGACAGTGTCCCCCTTGAAGCAGGCACCCCAAAAGGATCCGTCCTAAGCACCCTCCTTTACATCTTCTATGTAAATTATCTTAACTTCTCCGAGGATCGGGTTCAAGTCTCCCAATTCGCGGATGATAAAGGCCTCTGGGATTCTAACGATACAGCCAATCTGCTCCAAAAACCCCTGCAACGTGCTCTCGATGACCTAGAACAATGGTGTGCCAAATGGAGAATTAAGCTGAATGCCAATAAAACCCAATGAATCACCTTTACTCGCAAGACAAACAAATGTGATTTTGACCTAAAACTAATGGATAACACCTTCCCAGAATGCAAAGAGGCGAAATTTCTGGGCATCACCATTGATCAAAAACTGTCCTTTAACAAACACACCGACGACATGGTGAAAAAAGCAACCAAACGCATTAACTTATTGAAAATGCTAAAGGGAACTTCATGGGGAGCCAACCAGTCCACCCTACTCAAACTATACAAAGCCTTTATGTGCCCAGTACTCAAATACGGGGCAATCATCCTAACTGACCTCAACCTAAGCAATATGGGTAAACTATAGAAGGTCCAAAACCACGTGCTTAGAGACGCCCTCCATGCCCCATGGGACACACCCATCAAAAACTTCATGACAGGGCCGATATCCCCACCATCAAAGACTGCCTAGCCACACTGACTGCGAAAAATCGTGACCGGCTAGTCGACAGTGAACTACTTTCCGAACTTGGAGCCATTTGCGATAGCCGACAAAAGCCCAAAAATTCCAACCAAAACTAAGACCGCTCGAAAAAAAAAAAAAAAAAGAAAAAAAAAGTCCACATTAAACGCTCGCGATCCCCGGCACCTCCATATAATCTCAGACTAACCTAAATAAGGTCACAACAAGCGAAGGGTACAACAGGAAAGAAACACCCTCGGGTGTGGTTTAGTGTGCTAAACCTGTTACCCTCCAGCTGCAATCTCATTTCCAGCTGGGGAAGCTCAGCCCACATAAAACGCTCGCGATACCAGGCGCCTCCAAATAAACTCAAACTAATCTAAATACGGTCGAAACCAGCGAAGGACATAACAGAAACACCCTCGGGTGTGGTTTAGTGTCTAAACCTGTTACCCTACTGCTACAAACTCACTCTCAGTCTAAGAAGGTGAGCTAACAGGCAGATTAACAGCTTAACGGTGCAATCTCATTTCCAGCCGGGGAAGCCCAGCCCACATAAAACGCTCGTGATACCAGGCGCCTCCAAATAAACTCAAACTAATCTAAATACAGTCGAAACCAGCGAAGGGCACAACAGAAACACCCTCGGGTGTGGTTTAGTGTTTAAACCTGTTACCCTCCCGCTACAAACTCACTCTCAGCCTAAGAAGGTGAGCTAACAGGCAGATTAACAGCTTAACGGTGCAATCTCATTTCCAGCCGGGGAAGCCCAGCCCACATAAAACGCTCGCGATACCAGGCGCCTCCAAATAAACTCAAACTTATCTAAATATGGTTGAAACCAGAGAAGGGCAAAACAGAAAAACCCTCGGGTGTGGTTTAGTGTCTAAACCTGTTACCCTCCCGCAACAAACTCACTCTCAGCCTAAGAAGGTGAGCTAACAGGCAGATTAACAGCTTAACTGTGGCCTTCTACCAGAAAGAGCTGCCTTCACCGACTCAGCTAAAGATTAGATCACAAATTAAAACATAATGTGCTACTTTTATCTTTTTTTATTTTTACATATTCTAATGAAAACTAATTCTGCCTTCTTCTTTTAAGCAGGTACACAGAAGATGCTTTTTGACCAGCACCCCAATAACCGCTATAGACAGTCTAACCATTATAGAAACGGTAACCCCCATGGTTCCTGAACATCCTCCACTCCATCCCTAAAAGTGGTCGACCACTTTAAGGGAGGCGAGCGTTGGTTCTGCGTCCCACCTCTGCCCCTTTTTGTAAGGGCATTGCATATCTCTTGTCCCAACCCAATAGAATTACAATGCAGGCCTGCCCCCGAACCAGGGAAGTTTGGGTATTCTTTCTGGTGGTCCCCGAAAGGGGTCGTTGTTGTTTCCTTCAAAGGCGTCCTACCAAACAGAGACAGCCTGAGGCAGATTATACTTGCCAGTGATGGCCATCACTCAATATCATCTCCGAAGTGGCAGACTATACTTGCCTGAAAATCTAGATCGACTGCACCCTCGGGGGGGAGGTAGTACCTTTGTGAGAGGACCCAACCTCTCACACTGGTCCTCACCCGAGGGTTCAACTGACATCAGTCAAAGAGACCATCACGCCACAACTGGTGACACCTGCCGAGTACCTGAACCTGTTCCTCCTTCAACACGAGTAGACATGTGGATATTAGTCATTTACAGTCACTGAGGGTCGAAAGGGGCTTGTTCCCCATTCCGTCCCCTGCACGCCTTCGGCATGTGAAACCATTCCATTCAACTCCTATTGTTCAGGTTAGTTGAGTATTTTTACAGGGACACAATAGGGATTATGTTATAATCTGTATTAATTACAGGTGTGATTTGGAAACTGAAATCTCAGTGTGCCACCCCAATGAAGTTAACTTGTATAGACATAAGTAAAAACGGCAGTTCAGTATAAGTATATATTTTCTATATGGAACAAGAATACATAAATATCCGCATACAGTAGTTCAGTATAATAATTTACAACGAGAATACACAAATAATCACACACAGCAGTTCAGTACAATAATTTACAACAAGAATACATAAATAATCACATACAGCAGTTCAGAAGCCAACTAAATGGGAAATAATATCAGCATATTCAATTGGTGTTTTCAAACCAGATAAAAGTGCATATTTGGCTTTCTGAATACGATTGTCTAACTGTCTGTATTTTTTCCTCTTTGGTGGTAGTCTACCACCATCCAACACTTGCAGAACTGTTGCCTCCGATTGCCTGACGAAAATGAAACATACACGCTTTAAGATTACAAGAGAAAACTGTCTGGGTGGCATTTTGGGCTGCTTTTTCAAAGTCTGTGAATATCACTGATGGCCACAATGGAATGTTCTGTTATCTACTGTTGAAAAGATAAACATTGTATTGTCATTCTGAAGATGGAAGTCTTGTGCTGAAGATGTTTTTCTGAATGCAGGCGGTATTGTAATATCACCTCTTTCTTTCGGTAGCTGTGGAATAGACTTCGCCCTGGATCTGTATAGACTTGCATGAATACTGTAATATGTTGGCACCTGTTTGATGTTGTCTTCCTGCTCATTTGCCCGCAAAACTGATAATTCTTCTTGATAAATTGATGGGATACACTTGCTCCGACATCTAGACTGTTCTTTCAAACCTGCCATGAACTCCTGAATTTTAATATCTGTTGTATCTTCTGGATAGTTATGCATTGATCCGTAGCTTGTGATGAGATCATTGGCTGTATTAATGGTAGCAGGACAGTTTTTCTTACAGCACCTCCAGTGTATTGTGTTGGTTTTTCTGTTTCTTATTCTATATTTATATCCTTGATGTACTAAATTTTGGCCACCTTGGTTGTTTGGAATAAACCTAACATTTACTTGTACATTTGCCATCTTAAGACTGAATATTATCCCGATGAATGAAGATGAATGAAAGGTTTTAGCGCACCGAAGGCACGCAGGGACGATGTGAGATTTACAAATCCCTCCAACCCGGTTAACCTTATTTTATTTCACTTGGATCACACAGGTCTAGGTCTAGCTTTCCTATTGCCTCAAATGGGGTGTGAGGGGTATGCACGCAGTTAGAATTCCCTGACTTTTCCGCACACTTTTATACAGAAATTTGTTTGTACATGGTTGTGAACTATAGTCAAGATGAGGTTTACATAAAAAATAAAATCAAACAAATTCAGTGAAGTAAATTCAGTGATTGTATGTATAAAATTAAAACAATAAATGCATATCACCAAACTGTTGACCTGTTGTCATTATTTAAAACAGGCTATAACAACCAATTAAGCCTTATGTTTACACAGGGTAATTTCAGTGGGATGGCACACTGAGATTAAACCGGGTATAATCAATTGACTAGTAAACTTGACTTTTATTTCCATGTTGCAGTCACGATTAGCTATTGTGCAGAAATCTATGACTCTAAATAGCAATAAATAAATAAATAGTTAACTGGTAGTGCAAGAAACCCATATTTGGGCTTCATTCTGAAGGGCAGGTCTGCAACTTAAAGGTTTCATTTTATGTGGATGAGCTTTCAATTATTATCCTTGGAGTGAAATTAGTTAGACTACAGGCACTCTTCCATAAGTTATAACAAGACAAAGACATGTGAACAAGGTTTGACAATTAATGAAAGTGTCAATAACACTGTAGCTTAACTTGTCTGTGTGTTGTGTTTGATGAAAGGGATAATGTTCAAAGTTATGAAAGGATTATGAAATAAGACAAGAATTGTGATAACTGGGAATATGTTAATTTCTGTTCCCTGTATGCTATGTTTTCAATAAAAACAAGCAAATTCAGTGAATTCATGTCTCCCACTGGGCAGTAGTTTCAATGGGAATTAATGCATCCAGTGGAATATAGTTGAGTTGCAAGTGAAAGTTATTTAGAAGAGCCAGAACAGACAGTGCTTCAGACAGTGGTTATCAGATTTATTTTCATGGAGGTCACTGTCAAAGCAAGTGAAGTGATGTGGAGTATAACTGTGAGAATCACTAAAAATTAAGACTGTATGATAAGACATATTACATTAAACTGATGTGAAAAGTGTTAACCAACCTGCAAGGCTTGTGATTGGAAGTTAATGAAACCTTGGAAGTGATGTCCAGATAATATGGTAGTTTGTATATGGTACTGGGAGAGTCTGACTTTGTAGAGTTGCAAAAGAAGTAATGATGAAGACATATTCTGGTCTCACAATGATAACAAAGATACACAAAAAGTTTTGTGAAGATCGGTTCATAAATACGGCTTTTAGTCCGAGGTGCGTTGATGCATGGGCAGATGAACAGGCAGAGAGACAGGCAGACAGACAGATTTTTGGTACAAAATTTCCCACATTCGAACTTGACCTAGGTATTGATAAAAGTAATCCATATATGAAATTTCATTCAAATCGGTTGACTCTAAGGAAAGTTAGAGTCTGGAAACCATCAGCCAATCAAATTTAATTAAATATGCGCAGAAAATGCCCATGTTCGAACTTGGACCCACAATTGATGAAAGTGATCTACTACCCAAATTTCATCGAAATCGACTGACTGTAAGGAAAGTTAGAGTCTGGAAACGAAAAACATGGAAGGTGTGCACTTACTGTGTATTAGTAGTAGCACTGAATAAATCAAAGTTTCCCTAATTTGCATAATTTTTGCACAAGAACAAAACCCGTATTATATGTGATGTACTGCATGTTACTAAACATTCATATAAAAATGTATTCAAATCCAGACTTTCATATAGAAGTTCTGTACAAAAAACTGATTTCACCCCATTTCGGAACAAAATGGCCACTGGTGGCCATCTTGAATTTTGGACCAAACCCCAAAACACATATTCTGTTCTGGTCTAACAATGATAACAAAGATACCCAAGAAGTTTCGTGAAGATTGGTTCATAAATACGGCTTTTAGTCCGAGGTGTGTTGACGCACGGGGCAGATGGACAGGCAGACGGACAGATTTTTGGTACAAAATTTCCCACATTCGAGTCATCCTACCAAGTTACAATGAAATCCCTTCATAAATATGACCTGTAGACTGTGCTAAAGGTTTTCAGGCTTCAGGCCCCTGTAGTCATCACAGCTGACCAATCACGACCAGCAGGGGACGTTATCATCTAGACATTATATGGAGTCAACCTACCAAGTTACAATGAAGTCCCTCCATAAATACGACCTGTAGACTGTGCTAAAGGTTTTCGGGTTTTAGGCTCGGGCAGCCATCATGACTGAATGTTCGCAACCAAAAGGGGACGTTCTCATCTGGACATTGTCTGGAGTCATCCTACCAAGTTACAAAGAAATCCCTTCATAAATATGACCTGTAGACTGTGCTAAAGGTTTTCGGCTTCGGGCCCCTGTAGCCATCACAGTTCACCAATCGCGACCAAAAGGGAACGTTCTCATCGAGACATTATATGGAGTCAACCTACCATGTTACAGTGAAATCCCTTCGTAAATACGACCTGTAGACTGTGCTAAAGGTTTTCGGGTTTTGGGCTCGGGCAGTTGTCACGGTTGACAGATCACGGCCAAATGGGGAAGTTTTCATCTAGACATCATACGGAATCATCCTACCAAGTGAAATCCGTCCATATAAAACATGACCTGTAGACTGTGCTAAAGGTTTTTGGATTTTGGGCTTGGGCAGCCGTCATGGTTTACAGATCATCACCAAAAGGGGACGTTCTCATCTAGATATTATACAGAGGGATCCTACCAAGTTACAATGAAATCCCTTCATAAATACAACCTGTAGACTGTGCTAAAGGTTTTGGGGTTTTGGGCTTGGGCAGCCATCACGGTTGACCGATCATGACCAAAACGGGACGTTCTCATCTAGACATGACCTCAAACCTGAATATGAAATTTTGTGATGACGGACAAGAACTACAGGGTGTAGCCTGTGCTAAAGGAAAATGTGAACTGACTCACAGACTAACAGACGTCTGCACTCGTGATGGCAATAGCTCATTTTGACTTTGTCAAGTTGAGCTAAAAATAATTTAGCACTCCACCAGTTAACCATTTACAATCATTCTGATGCCTTTGCAGTGAGAATATCTAAGATTTTATACAGCACTGAAGTTCAATCATATAAAATTGAAATACAATAAGGAGCAGTTGGAAATAAATAACATAATTGAAAACCAGTAGTCAAAGGGTCATATGTAGAGCATGTTAGAAAACCTTACAACTGATGAAGTTGAAAGGAGATAACTATGAAGATATATGTGGAGGAATTATTTTAACCCTTCATCTAACATGATAAAAGAGGACAATACATTCACAAAACCATTCTTGAATAACTAACCATTTGTATTTTTTCATCTAAAAAAACCCATGAACTTCTGACCCTTTGTTGGAACATCCAATGAGGGGTCACAAGATTTATTTAGAGATTTTTATGAACAGCACTTGCTGAAATTGACCATTACCATTAGGTAAAGTATTAACAACTTGGCAAGCAGATGCCATGTCTAACACACAAACCTGATCATATTTACTCCAATCACATGATAAGATCTCAGCATTATGAGCAGGAATAATAATCTGAGCCATATAAGATTTCCTCCGATCCCATATTCTCAAGGTTTTATCCCCTGAAAAAAAAAAAAAATTTAAACATTTTGTCTCAGGCCTGTGTACTGGAATGTTTATTGTCCAGTTCTGTTGGAAACTGATATGAAGTCTTTAATGAAAAGTAATTAACATGTACTTAATTCTCCACACTTAGATGTTGAAAACAAAAGTTTTCAGGGGCAAAAATATTCCATAATGCAACTGATAATATGGAAAGAGTCAAGTACTGTGGAGAGAATTCTATTTTATTACCGGGAGCCGCAATGGTTCATCATAATTTTCATAAATTGTGAAGTTATGCAATGATACAATTCACAATACATTTCAGCAGAATCATGATTTAAGTTCAACCCTGCATTTTTATTACTTTCACAAACCAGAATGTCTTCAACCCTCTGAACCCTAGCAGCTGTTTTTCCAGCCAGCAACATGATATGTCATAACATCATTAAATAGGCTGGCTGTTCAGTAAATGTGTGGGGTAGACCAATCAATATTTTCAACGAGCAGCCCTGAGGCTGCACGTCGAAAATATTCATTGGTCTACCCCAAATAATGAATACGGACTCTTCTAATTGCTGCCATTGAACAGGCATGAAAGATACCACTAGAGTTCAAAGGGTTAAATACTGTTGAACTTGATTTTTTCCTGTAATTCATTAAAAATTATTATGTACAGATGTGTCTTGTCTCAATTAATTTCACTATTTTTGTCAGCTGTGAAAATAGTGGAATCCTGTGAATTGAATTGCCAGGTTGCCAGAGAAAATTATTAAATTAACAGGAGTATTCAATTACTAGGAATTTGGCCATTTTCCTATATTCTGGAGATAAACTGAGCATTTATTTTATTATATCTTGTTTGAAAGTGCTCATAGAACTCTGATTATCAAACAAGATATCTGAGATTAAATGCCTGTTTTGAATGAACAGGGGTCAAGTGGGTCTATAAACAAGAGGAATTTGGTGATTGCCAGGGTAATTTCTCGATATATTACAAGATTATTTATTCAATTAACAGGAGTTTAGTCTATAACCTACATACAAATAACAGGGTAACTTTGTACTGAAGGTTTGGTAAATGGGTTTGAGTTTGGAAGTTATATTCAATAAACAGGGTTATTAAATTAAAGGCTACCCAATCAAGTGGGCTCCACTGTACTAGTAAGTAACAACTGGTCTATTAATTCCGAGACAATCTGTTCATAAAGTTGAAAAATTTTTTAACATTCATCATTTTCGTTATCCTTAAGTTGAATTAACTCTTAACCCACTGAGTATTTTCAAAATCTTTATCAAATCTAGTCATGGCTGCTTTAAAGCAGCCATGTCTAGATTTGATGAAAAATTCATCTAAATTTAAGTCAAGAAATCATTGGTCAAAATGTCCATTCAATTTACAGGAGGGAAACTTGGCAAAAGATGCCCAAATTATACTTATTTCAGTGGGAAGAGATTTCATGTCCTAGGCAGGAATATCAGCCAGCAGCATGCAAGGATTTAACAATATCTTTTGTCATCATCAGTTAATTACTTGTTTTATGGATTTTCATGAAGTATAAAGAATCATAATAGGAATCATATCATAAGAGATATAACAAGATACATAATTTATTATATGCTAGCCTGTGAATTATTGCAAATTATCTGAAAGATATTTCTCGATATTCATTGACTCGATGGATATCGAGGAATATCCCTTGTCGCTTCCTAAATGATGTCAGGCTATGCCACATTACGTTGCCTTGAAGGAATTTTCAGCTAATCTTTGTTATTGTTTTGAAACATATGCATTTGGAGTCGAATTGGGCTGAAAATGCATCACACCAAAGCAACATAAAAAATCAGGTGAGAGATGGAGCCTTTTGGGTGTACTAATGGAATTGTTGACAATTTATATGTCAAATCTAAGATGGCGGTGGTGGCCATCTTTTTCAACGGAATGCAGAAAAATTTGATAATTCCCATCTTGACATCAAACCAAAGTTACACATAAAATTTGAAAAAGATCGGGTGAGAGGTGCAGCCTGTAGGGTCTGCTAATGGAATTGTTGACAATTTACATGCCAAATCCAAGATGGCCACTGATGGCCATGTTTTTCAACAAATTCAGAAAAATTTGATAGGTCCCATCTAGACATCACATCAAAGGTATATATGAAATTCAAAAAAGATCAGGTGAGAGATGCAGCCTGTAGGCTGTGCAAATGGAATTGTTGACAATTTATATCCAAATCCAAGATGGCTGCTGACAGGCCTTGTTTTTCCAACAAAATTCAGAAATATTTGATAGCTCCCATCTAGACATCACACAAAAGCTACATATGAAATTTGAAAAAGCTTGGGAGAGAGATGCAGCCGGTAGGGTGTGTCAAAGGAACTGTTGACAAATTATATGCCAAATCTCAGATGGTTTCTGGCAGCCATGTTTTTTAATGAATTTGATAGCTCTCATCTTGACATTGCCCCAAGGTTACATGTGAAATTTGGGATTTATTGGGTGAGAGCTGTGGCCTGTAGAGTGTGCTAAAGGAATTGTTGGGACAATTTATATCCAAATCCAAGATGGCCACTGGCAGCCATGTTTTTCAACAAAATTCAAACAAGGGCTGAACTGTCGTCCGATGCATACCCCCAAGTGGTGTACCGCCTAGTGTAGGCATACCTATGACCAACAAATATTATAGAAAATAATGAAAGTTATGAATATTGTCGGACGGACTCACACATGGACGGACGCACGGACAGATGGATGCACCAACAATTTCTAAGTCAAAAGGTATGGTAAATTGTTTGGTGTTTGGAAGTTTTATGCAATGAGACAGAAGCCTTTGTCATAGGCAAACTGCATGCTATATTTCACTGAATTCTGATAATCCATACCTGAGATACATAGGCTGAACAGACAAATAATGTCTATTTCCTACAATTTCTAAGTAAAAAAGGGGGATAACTCTAAAAAGGAGAATGTGAGAAATATCATTGAATCCTTTTTTTAAAGCCTATACCATAAGCACTGTTCACAGCAAATTTCATTGCAATAGAACATTCGATACCTGAGATATAGGCTGAACAGATAAAATTTGGCTCGGCCGGACACAATTTCTAAGTGAAAAGGTAATAAAAACAAGAAATAAAAAAAAAAAAAAATAACTAGTGTGGGCATACCTATGACCAACAAATATTATAGAAAATAATAATTTATTATAGAAAATAATAATTTACGTAAGTTATGAAAGTTATGAATATTCTCGGATGGACTCACACACGGACGGACGCACACATGGATGCACGGACGCATGTAATCCAGTATACCCCCATTTTCTTCAAAATTGGGGGTATAAAAAAATTGATACCGCCCATCTAGATATTACCGCATTTGGGGTTGAATTGGGCTGAATATTAAGCAATAAAATGTCTCGTAGCATATAATAAAAAAAAAATCTACTCTATTTTAATCACCATCTGGTATTATCTTATGAGTGTGGACCGGAAAGTTTTATTTTTCACGAGAGCTTGTGCGAGTGAAAAATAAAATTTTCTGGTCCTCATGATGAATTTTTTCAGTAGCTTTCTAAATGATGTTACGCTTCGATGCATGACATCGCCTTGAACACTGCCTTGAAGAAACGATCAGCAGCTTTTCGTTATTGTCTTGAAACTGTTTGCAGTCGAATAGAGCTGCATATTGCACAGTAAAATGTCATGTAGCATATTATAAAATGAAAATCTATGACGGCTAAGTATCTCGATACCAGAAGACACAACCAGGATGTTATCTACACATATAATAGAGTTTATGCTGATGATAAATAAGCATACCATCTTCAATAAAGATGTTGATGAAAATTCTTGTAGAATGCTATTGACAAAAAATAGTCATTAGTGCATTGCTCCCCTGCATGCACATTTGTAATCTTGTCCATGTACACTTCTGTATACATCTTTGAATATCGTAATTCAAACTCAAACAAAATAATTTTGTAATGTCACAGAACTTGCAATAGATGATGCGATTTGTGTTAAAAAAATCAATAAAGATTATTTGTATCTCTGAAGACTGTAAAAACGTACTCCACCGGGAAATATGATTCACTTTGCCTGCATCTAGATAATAATACGAACAAGAAAATAGCATTGCAATGCAAAACAAATCCCCCCACATCACTGATGATCTATGACATCAGAAAAAGTGTAATGAACTAAACCCTTTTTAAATCTTTTCATTAACTTTCAAGTAATCACAGAATCATTCACATTTCATAATAAAACAAATAACGTTTAAATTTCAACAAATCACCATGGTTTTCAAACTTGTCCAAGACAATGTTAATATCAAGCAGCATGCCAAAGGTTATTGAAATCTAATGACTACTTTCTAAGTTAGCACATAAATGTCAAAAATTAAGGTAAAAAGAAAAGATAAAGGCCAATAACTCTGTTTTCGACAAATCAGCATGATTTTCGATTTAATCCAAGAAAAGTTGATATAAAGCAGTATATCAAAATTTATTGAAATCTGATTTTTACTTTTCAAGTAGTCACATAAATATTAAAAATTAAATTCAAGCTTAACCAACAAAAGAAAATAACTCCCTCAATTATCAGGACGTCATCGTTATTTTTGACCTGGTCCAAGACAATATTAATATAGAGCAGAATATCCAAATGTATTCAAATCAGTTGTTAACTGTTATTGCAAACAAAAGGAAATTTTTTATAAAATTTGACAAGCAAAGAGCAACAAATTTCTCAGTTTTTGAGAAACTCAGTGTGGTTTTCGAACTTGTCCAAAACAATGTTAATATAGAGGTCTCTATCCAACTTTATTGAAATCTGAGGTCTTCTGTTAAAGTTTTATATAAAAAATGAAATTCTATGCAAAATTCAACAAAGGACAATAACTCCCTTAATTTTCAATAGCTGTTATCGAACTTGTCTAAAACATTGTTATTATAAAGCAGCACACCGAAATTAATTGAAATCCGATAACTATTTTTCAAGATTAATACACAAACTTCAGAGAGATGGATGGACTGATGGATAGAAGGCTGAGACCAGCTGACCAGACAACTTGGTTGAAGAAGTTGCCTTGGGTCAGCCAAATTTGCCTTGCCTTCAATAAAACACAATTCTGAATTCGCCCTATGAAAATTTGGACTACATGTACCTTGAAATTAGGTGATTTCATGCGAAAAAGCCCAACTAATACATTTTTGTTTATTGGAAGTATTAAATGATACTGGGCTAATTTTCATAGTACAGTATATCCACTTTGGAATGGTCAAAATCCATTTGTGGGCAATTTTGCCTATGGGCACTTTTGTCAATCAATAATTAGTAGTTTTCAGCAAATAGTCAATTAGGTCTTTGAAAATTTGAGGATGATTCCATTGTTTTATGTCAGAGACTCACTGTTAATGTATGTGTTGAAATATTGACCTTTATTTTTTGTTGACCTTTATTGGATTTTGACCTTTCCATGACGACCATACTGTAACTAAAACAAGAGGCCCATCGGGGCCTGAAGCGGTCACCTTGAACAGAACACGATATAAACAGAGTTCAAGAATGAGTCTACATTAAGCAATCCATCTTCATAGGATACATTGTCAATCCTTGAGCCCCTCAGGAGTGACAAAAATAGTCTGAGCATCATGCCTTTTCTTCAGTTGATCATAAAGTAAAATGTGGAGCTCCCCTTTGAAGCCCCTTGATACAACCTATGTGGATTAATCTTTGTTACACACCTCTAGAAGGTACTGAATACAAACTTTCTAATTCTTCAGCTACATGGCCAAATCTGGCTCCCATAGGGAGCTCAAATATTAAATATTAACCCAGGTTCTCGATGTGAACAAAGTTGAATCTGACCTCCCTAGAGATGTTGTATACCAAATATGAAAGCATTCTGACTGTTGGATCTGAAGAAGAAAATTTTTAAAGAAATTTCTTCATATTGCATTAAGTTAAAATTTGAGCTACCATAACGAGCCCAAATATTAACCTATGAACCCGATTTGAACAAACTTGAATCTGACCTTGAATATGAAAGCATTCTGTCTAGTGGATCTGAAGAAGAAGATTTTTAAAGAAATTTCCTCATATTGCACTTAGTTAATATTTGGGCTACGATAGGGAGCCCAAATATTAACCCAGGGAATCAATTTGAACAAACTTGAATCTGACTCCCCTAGAGATGTTGCAAACCAAATATAAAAGGATTCTGACAAGTGAATCTGAAGAAGAAGATTTTTGAAGAAATTCCCTCATATTGTACTAAGTTAAATTTCTGGTTCCCATATGAGCCCAAATATTAACCCAGACACTCAAATTGGACAAACTTGAATCTGACCTCCCTAGAGATGTTGTATACCAAATATGAAAGCATTTTGACTTGTGGATCTGAAGAAGAAGATTTTTAAAAATTATCCCCCATATTGAACTAAGTTAAAATTTGGGCCAAATATTAACCTAGGGACTTGGTTTGAACAATCTTGAATCTGACCCTCATAACAATGATGTATACCAAACATTAAAAGATTCTGACTGGTGGTTCTGAAGAAGAAGGTTTTTAAAGAATTTTCCCCATATTGCCCTAAGTTAAAAATTTGGGCTCCTGTATTGAGCCCAAATATGAACCAATGGGCTTTATTTTAACAAACTTGTATCTGACCCCCTTATGGATACCGTATACCGAATATCAAAAGATTCCGACTATCGGTTCTTGAGAAAAGATTTTTTTAATTTTGCAAATATGCTGACTCAGCATTTTTTCGATGCCCTCTACAGAACACCCGAACATATCCGATGGAAATTTTTTTTACCATTCAATTCTACTGGTCCTAAGGATGCTTCATACCAAATAACAGTTCTCTGTTCCGTGTGGTTTGAGAAATATGGGCATTTGAAAATATTTCTATTTTTATCTCCTGGGGTTCCCATGGGGATGCAGGAATTATCTTTTTTTGCACGATTCACGTGCTTATGACCCAGTAATACCACATACCAAATTTGGTTCAAATCGGATCATCAGTTCAGAAAATAGAAATTTTGGGCGAGGCCCAAAATCTTACCCCTGCCATTAGAAAACCAAATCTACACCTCAAAAGGAAGTTCCATAACAAATATCAAGTCATTGTACCCAATGGTTCATGAGAAGAAGATTTTTTTAAAAATATTTTGGAGCTTTTTCTCCCACCCCCACCCTAAGGGGCTGGGCATGCTGAGTTGAACAAAAGGCAATGCCCCTTCGGGACCGTCACTCACACAAACTTTCACTTGAATTGGCCCAGTGATTTTGGAGGAGAAGACCAAAACATAGTGTTGACGGAAGATGGACGACAGACGGACGAAAGACGGACGGGGAGCGATGGGATTAGCTCAGCCTGACTTTGTCAAGGTGAGCTAAAAACATCAAGATGAAAAAAAAAACGTCAAATGATGGAATAATGCAAACTCAGCATGCTACTGCTTACACTGAAAAGGGGTGATAACCTGAGCCAGTAAAAACAATGTGATCTTGAGTTCGAACATTCTTTCAAAACAACTATTTTTCCATGATGAGAATTGTTATAGAGGTCATTTTTCTACAAAAACAACAATTTTTAGGAGAAAATTCCACTTTAATTCTCATGTGACAGTGAGGTGTGCAAGAGCAATCAAAAAATGACTGTATTATTGACATTTCTATGGGCATACACTGTTTCAAGCATAATGTTGTATGGGTTAACGGGCGGTAAATGAATGCAATTATTCTTCACTTGGAAGGATGATCTGTAGTTGACAAAATACATTCCTACTGAAATTTTTGTTGCAGAATGTTCTTTTCTAAATTAATTACATTTATAAAATGTATTTTTTCATCTTCAGTTAGTTATTTACATGTGAGAAGAAAATATAATTAAGCAATCAGGCAAATGCTCATTTATGCTCTCTTTCCAACTCGTTCCTCTCTGTTTTCATCTGATTTCTCCCTAAAATCTTCTCTCTTAAAATCTGTAGAGGGAGAGGTGACTTCTCTCTCAATTTACCCCCAGGCTGGTAACTGATAGAAGGATGCATGGAAAGATGGATGGAGCTTTTTGGGGATAATAACATGATTTTCTTGGGTGTGACATCTCATTATCAGACCTCTATCAGTGATCAGCAGCATAACACTCATCAGCATTCCTCAGAACAACACTGGGCTGCTGGACTACAAAGTTGATAATCAATGATGTTGATCTCATTATGAAGTATAACATCCTCAAAAGTTATGTTATTGCTTTATCAAACATCACTTTCTAATATATCACAAGAAAGCACTTTTTGATAAACAAGTTCTGATGACTAAAACTGAAATCTATACAATACCAGTTTCCAATCACAAATGTTATGAAAGTTTAGAAGAAAAGCAAGTTCAACAATAACTCTATAATAAATGTAAAGGTCCATGGTTCGAGCCCCCACAGGGGTAACTATGTTGTGTCCTTTGGCAAGCCACTTAATCCCAATTGCCAACGTGGAGGCATGGCATGGTGGCGCCATGTACAAAGGCATGAAGTACAAAGGTGTACTTCATGCCAATGGCGCACTTGTATTCAATGCTAACCCTGTTTGTGTGCAGTTAGTTCGTTGGGGAGTCTGACAGTTGCTTGCCATTACTTGGTGGTTATCTCTGAATACCCCAGCTTCCTCCACCCATAAAACTCTTCGACATGAGGTGACCCTGGCTGTCAAGAGTGTCATTAAACTCCAATAAATAAATTACTTTTCATTGTATTATTGGGTCATTTGAGATAATTCTTAAATCAGTCTTAATGAAAAATGAGTTTATTGGAGTTGTAAATTGAATATTTGTCCCCAAAATTTGAAATCAATATTGTATTCATTTAAATGTTTGAGCACTAGATGCCTATGCTTGCTGAAAAGTGCTGGCGCCTTGATTAAAAGGATTCATATTCCATGGATGTGCTTCATATTGTCTCAGAATGTTTTGAACAAGATGGATTTGTCTTGTCACAATTTATTGGAGAGTGCCTAGAGGCACTCTCCAGTAAATTGTTACAAAGCAAACCCACAGGAATCAATTCTAATAAACAAAACTATTCAAGCGTTCTATCATTTAATAAGAATTACTGCCTCAACCAATATGCAATTAACAGGTCAAATGTCTGCTGAACGTATTTCAAATGATTGGTGTTTGGAAAGAAGATGCAATCAAAATAAGAACAAATTAAACCTACAACTCACCAGAAACTGATGCAAAGCATCCTGGAATATGTGGTGACCAACATGTATTGTAAACAATATACTCGTGACCTAAATATGTCTCCAGTGATCTGTCCTGAGTTAAGTCCCACTGCAAAAATAAACAAATATTGAACTATAATATTCAAATAAGTTACAGTGGAACCCTGTTAATTGAATAGCCACTTTGCCAATGAAAATTATTCAATTAACAGGAATATTTAATTAACAGGGATGGTCACTTTCCTGTATTCTAGAGATAAACTTAGCATTTCTTCTGTTATATCTTGTTTGACAGAGCTCCATGAGCTCTGTCAAACAAGATATAATAGATTAAATGCCTGTATTAGATGTACTGAGGCCAAATAGGTCTATAAACAAAGGAAAATTGGGGAGAGTCAGGGTAACTTCTCGACAGGTTGCAAGATATTTTATTCAATGAACAGGAGCTTACTCTATAACCTATATTCAATTAACTGGTCAAATTTGTACTGGAGGTATGGTAAATGGTATTGTATTGGGAAATTATATTCAATTAACAGGGATATACAATTAAGAGATATCCAGTTAAGTGGGCTCCACTGTATTATATTTTTCCTGACTTGATCTGATGATTTCTCAAAAAATAAACCCATAAGACATTTTTTTAAGAGAGACTCACATGTAATGTTTTGATTACAAAAAATCCCAAATTTTCTTTGGAAGATACATTGCAATTCTAGCTTAACCCTTTACCTAACATAACGGCCAAAACCGGCCAGTGCTATTCTAAAAAATTGCCAAATAATTTTCATTCTTTTTTCATTTTTTTGTCTCAAAAACATAGGTTATGACCCCTCATTGGAACGATCTCATCTAGCTCGTTGCAATGAGGGGTCATAACCTATGTTTTTGACACAAAAAATAAAAAAAATTAGTTATTCAAGATTTTCTTTTGCAAGTGGCGTCTGCTTTTCACATTAGGTAAAGGGTTAAACTTTTGTTTTTTTCCCAAAAGGATTAAAATTACAATGCTCACACAAAACACAATTGAGAAAACTTACCAATTTAATCAGTCTATCCCACGAACCACTAAGAATTAAATTTTCATTTCTTGTCACACTCCAGTCAATGCAATAAACCTGAAAAAAGAAATATAAAAAATGACAGTGACCTGAACTGAGAGAAAAATAATAATAAAAACTGAATAAAAATTCAGACAGTACATTTGCCATCATAAATGTAAAAACAGGCTTAGAATGTTGGCCAATGTTGAATACTAACCCTTACCCTCATTGAGATTTTTTAAAACATTTTTGCTACTCTTTGACAATTTCCCTCCTGTGGCTTTGCAGTTTTTTATAGGCAATGCTTGGCAGCCTATATAGGCAGTTAAGATTTGCCTAGAAACAACTGCCAAGGGACTTAGGATGTACCTTTCAAATTTACCCAGCGACAGCATGCAGAGGCACTGTTTTTGCTGCAGTACAAGTAATCAAAATTGGAATGAGACCATTAACTGGTGGAGGGCTAGATTATTTTTGATGGTCTGAAATTGTTATCCAATATTTGTTTTATTACAAATTATTGAAGAGTACCCACAGGCACTCTCCAAAAATTTATAATAATTTTTTTTCTATAAACAAAATATTATTTGCGCTGGACTGAATATGAAACATGTACAAGTAAATTGTTGGCTTTCGCTCTGGTACCCTCATTATTTTGAAAGCCCTGATAGTGGCTTCTTGCACTCAACCAGTTAAGAGTTAAAGGCCTAGACAGTTTTAGACAATTTTTGCCACTGCTGACAGGCTCAATCGTGTAGTTTTTCAGTGTTTCTCATCAAATTTTGGCTGTCTGTACAGTCAGCCAAGATAACTGTAAACTATTACCAGAGTACACTGGATATTACCTATAGCTTTAAACAAAGAATTGATATTGAGACAACTGTTCTTAGAGTATAAAACTAAACAAGGTGTTAAACCTTTGCGAATCAAAGACCCTCCATGCTATACAGTAGCACAGTTATGAGGGGGGGGGGGGGGGGAGGGGGCATATGGGGGGGGGGGGGGGGGAGGTGACAAACATATCTTCTCCTCTGCCAAAATTTTATTGAACAAATTTTAGGCTGTCATGAAAATTTTAAGGCTTTTTGTTATTAAAACTTTGCAAAATGGGAGAAAAATTATTGACATTTTGGCTAAATAAACACTGTTACATTTAATTTTCAATAGCTAACCTGTTTAACTGGAAAAAAGGTAGTTATTTGGCTACCCAATCTGACATCTGTTGAAAAAGTTTATTGGTCTACGAAAACTTTTAGGTCTATAAAAAAAACTCCATACCCCATCCCACTCAATGCCCCTGGCAAAAAGTTATATATGCTCCTGGTCCTATACAACAAGATTATCAAGCAAATGTGTGATTTTGGGCAGTTGTTTTTTAATCCACAGCATGACTTCTTGATTCCTTGTTAGAACAACCTCATCATTTTCAACTGATTTGGGGTTATATGTTTGTTAGTTGATTGGTGTTTAAGGTTATTTATTTTTTAGGGTTTAATGACACTTCTGACAGCCAGGGTCACCCCGTGTTGGACACTTTTATGGGTGGAGGAAGCCGAAGTACCCGGAGAGAACCACTGAGTAACGGCAATCAACTGTCAGACTCCCCAACGTACTAACTCCACATAAGCAGGGTTAGCATTGGTTGAAGATAAGTGCACCATCAATGTGCAGTACACCTTAGTGAACAATGCCACCATGCCCCCATGGATACAACATGGTTGAAACAGGTGGGATTCGAACCGAGGGCCTCTCAGCTTGCAGCCTGCATTTCTACCTACTGAGCCACCTGTGATCTTTGGCCTTGACCTCCATCGAACAAAATATAAGTTTGTGCCCAACACATCCTCTCCCCATAAGCAACATGTATGCCAAGTTTCAACAAAATCCAACAAAGTATCTCAGAGTTATGGAGCAGACACGAAAATCTTCCTGACGGATGGACGGAAATGACAAACACAAAATCTTCCTAATGGACAGACGAACGGACGGAAATGACAAACACTATATGATCCCCCCAAACTTTTTTGGGGGCATAAAAATAATTTAGCACTCTACCAGTTAAGCTTTGTATTGGAAGAAAGCTGGAAAAGGTAACTAAAACACTACACGTTTTCTTCATTGAATTCAATATGGAATTAATTTATGTACCATAGGAAAAACTTCATATTGAGATCAATTATGAAATTTAACCTTCATCATGATTTCAATCATGGGTTATAATGCAAAGCACCACTCTGTATGCAAGTTGAGGGTAAGCATGAGAAGGGGTGTCCCACTCTTGTAGATAGTGTCTGGAGGGGCCTTCATGGGAACATTTTAGAAAATGAAAGGTCAGGTGTGGGCCCGGCGTCTTCTTCATAGCTGTATGCATGGGAAATGGTATTAACAGCGATAACACATGGACTTTTCAATATTTCCTTGAGGCTGCACATTGAAAATATTAATCGATCCACCCCCAAATAATGGAGATGGACTCTTCCAACTGATACAATTGAGCTTACATTGGAGATACTGTTAGGGTTAATGTAGGAGGAGTTGCGCACACAAGAAATTCATTTAGAAATCTATAATAAATCTAAGTTCAAGGGTGATAACCTGGTTAAAATTATTGCAGATAAAAAATTTTGGAATATGCACACGTCCACTGGTTGGTCCTAATGTCTGAACAGTTTCACCAAAATTGATTCATAAAGAGAGGAGATGTTATGCACACAAGAATCACATATAGAAATCTAGTTGAAGGGAAGATAACCTGATTAAAACTTTCACAGATAAAAAATTATGGGATATGCACATTTCCATTTATTAGTCGTAATATGTAAGAAGCTTCATCAAAATTGGATAATTAATGTGGAAGGAGTTGTACACACAAAAATCTTGTATAGAAATCAAAATAAAATTTTCTAAGTTGAAGGGGAGATAACCTTTAACTAGTTAAAATCATCGCAGATGGAAAATTGAAAACATGCACATGTTCACTCTTGAGCTGTCATGTCTGAAAAGTTCCATCAAAATCATTTCATAATGTCGGAGCTGCATGCACACAAAAGAATCATATCTGAAAATCCATAACTAGAACTATCACCGAAGATGTTTAATACCCCCACTTCTGGCTTACTAAAGTGCACCTCTGAATGTTGAGGTTGAAAAACCAATAATAGCTTGGTTAAAATTGTCGCACATCAAAAATTTTGGAATATGCATAATTCCACTTGTTAGTCATAATGTCTGAGAAGTTTGATCAAAATTGGTTAATGAAGGAGGTGTTCCACACACAAAAATCTCATGTACAAATCAATATTAAAGCTTCTAAGTTGAAGGGGAGATAACCTCATAAAACTCACCACAGATGAAAAATTTGGAAATATGCATGTTCACTCATTGGTGGCGTGTTTAACAAATTCCATCTAAATCAGTTCAATAATGTAGGAAGAGTTGCATACACAAGAATTACATTTGAAAATCCATAATAAATTTAAGTTCATGGGACATAACCTGTTTAAAATTGTCGCAGATAAAATTTTTTAGAAAATGCACATGTCCACTTGTCAGTCATAATGTTTGAGACGTTTGATCAAAATTGGTTCATTAATGAAGGAAGAGTTGCACACACAAAAATCCCATACAAATCAATATTAAATCTTCTAAGCTAAAGGGGAGATCACCTGGTAAAAATCATCACAATTGAGATATTTGGAAATAAGCACATGTTCACTTATTTGTGGCCATGTTTAAGAAGTTTCATTGAAATCGGTTCAATAATGTAGGAGGAGCTGTGCACACAAGAATCTCATTTGCAGATCCATAATAATAAATCCAACTTCAGGGAGATAACCTGGTAAAAATTGTTGCAGATGAAAAATGTTAGAACATGCACATGTTCACTTGCTTTTCATAATGTTTGAGAAGTTTAATCAAAATCGGTTAAAAATGTAGTAGTTGCATGCACAAAAACCCCATATATATATATTAAATCTTCTATATATCTTCTAAATCATCTTCTTCAGAGTGAGGATATAAATATAGCTTCTGAACCCTCATTGAAAGGAACCTGACAAGTTTATTTGACCCAGAGTTTACATGTTATGGTTTGGGAAAAAAATGCGAAAAATACTGAACATTTGACAATTTTATATACAGTACTAAAGAATTTGTTAGCTGCATATTTTAACAAAATTTGTGAAAAACATTTCATTGTGCAACCAATACATACCTCTTTCGTGTGTTCTTTGAAAGCTTTTAATGGACCCTGCAAATAAAGAATAAATGGTTAATTTCGAGGAGTCGAGTATGGCCCATCATTTATAACTGGATACTTTGGAGGACTCACATCCAATGCATTGAACTATTGGTTACAAGGTGTTGCAATACAAGATTCTATGTAATAATCAACCTACGGTACAGTCGCCATGGATTTGTCATAATCCACACATGGGCAGTGACATCCACTCATGCATTTACCAGGTAATAAAAATCATAATCAACAAAATTTTAATTGATGAAGCACCAGGTTATACCCAGTGCTTCATTAATTAAATTTTTGATGATTATTCCTATAATAAGTGTTTGGAATCAAATATTATTGCGTTAGTGGAAATATTGCCCTCCCGTGGAAAGTGACCAGTCCACGGCAGCCGTACTGTACACTAGCAGAGTAATTGATACGCAGCCATGACTTTGACAAGAAATTAATGGCCCAGAGGCATTGAATTAATATGACTGAATGAGTGGGATGTATGTATATATTAGAAAGAATTGATTAATTCATTGGTGTTTCACCCAGTGCATGTTGATGTTGAAATATCAAAACTTCACGCTACAAATTTTCCCCATAATGCAACTAGGAATTTAACAAATTCAATCTTGTTTGACAGAGCTCGTTGAGCTCTTTAAAACAAGACTGAATTGGTTAAATTCCTAGTTGCATTATGGGAAAATGATAAATTTAAAGTAATTTGTATATTTTTTATACTTACCAATGGCCCAGACTTAGCTGGTGCAAACTCGATATTATCAAGGGCCAAACACAAATTTTGAACCTCCCCAATCCCCAAAATTTGCATACTATACCCAAAATTAAAAGTCCTATCTATACTTTTACTATCTGCGCATGCACAGCAGTCAGGAAGAGACCGGAATTGGCACCAACCTCATTCTTTATACATGTACTAAACAATAACTCAGCGGGGAGGTATGAGTGCCCACTCATGGAAATCCATCCCCATCTGGGCCATTGGTAAGTATAAAAAATGCCGATAGGATCACCGAACCAATGTCAAGTTGTTTCAGCATGAAAGTGGGTTTAATCATTATCAACTTATCGTCCAGAAACCAGTTGTTTACAATTTACTATGTGAAGGGTCACTGTGACCTTGACCTTTGACCTAATGATTCCAAAATATATAGGGCTCTTTCTTGCACTAATGCCAACCTACCTATGAAGTTTCATAAACATGGGTGGAACCATTGTCAAATTATCATCTGGAGACCGATTGTTTATGATTTTTTATGTTCAAGGTCACTGTGACCTTGACCTTTGACTAGCGAGTCCAAAATAAATAGTGGTCTTCCACTCACCTAGGGTGAATGTGGGTTAAACCATTATCAAGTTATCATCCGGAAGTATAAATTTTATAGTAAATTTCCTTTCTTATTATACCTACCGAAATTGTTTACAACAGGCTTGCACTACAGTGGAAGAACCTAACTCGGATAAAATACTCTCTATTTTAATCTTTCCCAAGATTTGGGAAAGAAAAGTGGTGTAAAAACACCACGAAAAAATAAGCCAAAACTGAGCCGAGCGCCATCGGCGCACACCCAGTATGGGACGCTCTTCCATAGTACAAATCCCGGACTTCCGTCACAGTGCGCAATGCATCAATTTGTCATTCTTTTGATTCCGAACAACACAGGAGTTATGTGATCAGCGGGGAGGAAGGATTCTTACCCGAATAAGAAGACGGGAGGGCCTCCATGTAAACAATTTCGGTAGGTATAATAAGAAAGGAAATTTACTATAAAATTTATACTTCTTATCAACCTACCTCAATTGTTTACAACAGGCTGAATAGACAAAAGGCTGGAGGGAATCACATAACCAACCCACACATAACTCAATAGCACTGGGACCATGGACAGAGGAAGAGATCCCTAGGCCTATCAAACCATAGCATCACAAACATTAGAAAAGCCAATGAAAGATGAGGCGTATGGTGAAGTGCGACGCACAGACAGAAAAGGGCTGTAACAGCACAAAGCTGGAACCGACCCTGAAAAAAGCTGAAAAGCTTGGATAGACAACATCCTGAGCCAAAGAAAGAGGCCCCCAAGGGTCTCTGTCGGCTCCTGCAACTGTCGCAGAGAAAAGGAGAATGTAGCATTTCTCCAGAAGGCTGCCAGTATAACATCAGTCATCCGACAACATGACAGAGTTATTAAAAGAGGAAGACAATGCACGCACCTCGTGGCAGAAAAAACAATTGGTAATACAATCACCAGTAGCTAGACGAGTGGAAGCTGCACGAATAGCAAGACAAGTCCATCAAGAAATGGATGCAGGAGAGATCTGGCATGTGGGAAAACGCATATTCATCCAGGATAAAGGCGTGAACGCACCCCACCCCCCAAGCAGAGCAGCGCCCAAGAAATTGACCATCTTGGAGTAAACTGCAAAGTCCTAGGCCTTTTCAAGGAAAAGAGCTGAACAAGCTTGGAGAGGCAAGGATGAGTGTCGAAACAATGCGGTACCACATAGGAAAAAATGTCTCCGAAGCATGGACAAGTACACATTGCTGGAGACTCCCAGAAACAAACATATACCAGAAAACTCCGCAAGCAGTGTGATTGAAGGAGTGACAGAAGCAACAGAGTGATCGCACACCATCGACAGAAGAACCTTCCACTTAGCCACAGAGGCTAAACCAGTGGAGTGAGTGCCTCCTTGAAGAAAAGCAACTCCACTGCGTGTCTCGAAAAACCACTACGGAGGAGACAGGACCCGATAAAAGACATGTGCGAAGGCACAATGAAGTCGGGTCAACTTGAAAACCTCCCGGGCGACTTTGGCAAAGAAAGTCGCGAGGTAGAGGGAGACATGCCGGAACCGCCGCTAACAGAGAGCGGAGCAGAAAGATCCACACCCACCGAAGCGACGAGTGTGATTGAAAGGATTCGACGACTGCAGGTTCATATCTGGGTGAGAACCTGAGGCAGAATCGGAACCGGTAGGAAGGTGTAGCCGACAAGACCATCCCAAAGGAGGGCCAGAGCGTCCACGGCAAAAGCCAGAGCATCTGGACACGGGGACACGAAAGTGTCCACCGGAGGTTCCAACTAGTCACAAGAGACCGATGGAACCCGCCATGTGGAGCATCCACCTGGTGGAAATGACCCTGCCCCGATGGGACAGGGAGTCGGCTAGGACGTTCAGGCGACCGGGAATGTGACGAACAGCCACCCCGGCATGGACGTCCTGAGCAAGCAGTATAAGATCCCAAGCCAATTCGTACATTGGAACTGAGTGCGTGCCGCTCAGGTTCCGAATGTAAGCAACCACTGTCGAATTGTCGGACAACAGAAGGACCTGGCGATTCGACAGGTGAGGGATCCACTGCCTGAAAACGCAGAAGAAGAGCAAGAAGCTCCTTCTGGTTGATGTGTAGAGCTGCATGATCCAGGTCCACCATCCCGTGAATGGAAAGACCTAGAGGATCCAACGTCGCACCCCATCCGAGATCGCTGGCATCTGCCGTCAGAACGCGATCGGACGTGGGTAAGTCCAACGGAACACCCTGCGAAAGCCACTGGACATCCGCCCAGAGGAGAAGGTGAGGATAAAGATAGTCTGGAAACTGAAGCACCAGATCCAGAAAATCTACATTCGGCCTCCAACGACTGAGCAGAAAGTGTTGGAGAGGTCTGACACGCAGCCGACCTAGAGGAATGAGATCCGTCACCGAACAGCAGAGACCGATTAGCCGGAGAAAACTCCGAGCCGTTGCGGAAGTGGACTGGGTCAGAGTCGGAGCAAAAGCTGAGAGAATCACAGCCTTGGCCTGGGGAACCGCCACCAAATAGAAGTGTGTGCGGAAAGCCATCCCCAGATGATTAAACGACCGAGAAGGGACCAGGTGCGACTTCTCCTCGTTGACTCTGAAACGTAGCGACGTGAGCAAGCTCAACAGAGTGGCGACATCCGACTCCAGGAAGGCAGCATTGGAATGCCCCTGGAGGATATCGTCCAGATATGCCGAAGTAGTCACCCTGGACTGTGTGCGATGGAAAGCTATCACATGCGACATCAGTCTGGTGAAGGACCAAGGAACCAGGTTGAGGCCGAAAGGCATGGCCTTGAACTGGTAAACTCGCCCCAGAAAAAAAGAACCTGAGATACTTCCGTAATGCCCAATGAATCGGAACGTGAAAGTAAGCGTCTCGCAGGTCAAAGCTGGAAGCAAAATCTCCCTGGTGAATGGAACGGAGGACCGACATTAAAGTCTCCATGCTGAACTTGGGAGCAATGATAGACTGGTTCAGGAAACTCAGATCGAGAACCGGTCGGAGTCAGCCGTCCTTCTTCGGCACCAAGAACAGGCGGGAATAGAAACCCACTGACCTAATGTTCTTGATGACCTCAATCGCCCCCTTTGTCAGGAGATTTGTCTATCTCCGTGGACAAAAGTTCCCGACGTAAAATGTCTGAAGGAACTGTGGTTGGAAAAAGGCACTCCGGACAGAGTGGAGTGTCGTCGGAAAGATATGCGCAGCCCGGACCAAACAACATCTAACATCCAAGGATCGGATGTGATGGTGGCCCACGGTCTGCAAACTCTATCCTTCCTCCAACCTGGGACGAGTCGAGGTGAGGACCTTCATTGCGAACCCTGAAGAGGCTCGCTAGAGGAGAAAACACCTCCATTGAATGAAGAATCCTGGGAGTTCCCTCAAGACTGCCAACGCTTACCCTTACCCCTTGAGTAAGAAGTAGAAGCGGTGGCAGAAGGATCAGCCCCTCTCGCTTCGCAGAGGAAGCAGTGGGTACTTGTTAGGCTTGGAACGGCCCGTGCCTACCCTAGAAGGCTGATCAAGCTGAAGAAAACAGCAGCTGATCATTGGAATGACGTAGGACGTCATCCCGGACAGTCAACACAGAATCATGGAAAAGTTGCGGACCTGCCAAAAAAGCAGATCGAAGAGTAGCGTACTGCTCCTCAGGAAGGGATCGGCCTGTGTCCCGCACAGAGTCCCTTCGAACTAATTCCAGATTAGCCATGTTACAGACATGCGTGTGAGTAAGATGCATGAGCGCCTTGGACAGCACACGCAAAGGAGCCTGTACCTCGTCAAACTTATCTGAAGACAGATAAGCAGCAAAAGCTGAGACGACGTGATCGGAGAGAGAAAGCATACCAAGCATCTCTCTCGATAAGCCCAATGTGGACTCCAGAGTCGTCATCGGAATGATGGCAGACTTGGACTTGGAAAGCCCGAGGGAATTGGAGTCCTGATCCAAAAACCGTCAAAGTCTGGTAGACCGACGGATTGGCGGAATCGTAAGAACGATAACGCGCCGGAGGCAAAAAAGTGTCAACCCTGGTGAAGAATGGAGCCTTCATAGCCTTGGAACTTAGCTTGGAGTCTAAGGCTGAAAATGCTTCAACCAACTGTACCGAAGGGCACGGTCGAAGACGCCCAGAAGCAGGTTGCTCCATAGACTGTTGGCGCACGTCCGATGATCGCGGCCTGGCTGACACTGTCGACTGGTTAGATGGTTTGAGATCCGGAAGGAACCCAAACACGAAAGCAAGAGCTGCCCCCAAGTCCGAAGACTGCTGGCTCTCGACATCAAGCATGTCTGACTCTTCCCCTGAGTCGGAAGACACATAGCCCATCGTGGGCAAACCAGCCGACGCCTCCCATGGTGTCGGAACACCAGGGGATCAGAAAACGGCCTGTTTCTAATCCCGGGAGGCGGCGCCACAGGAGGCGCCTGGAAACCACTCGCTGCCTCGCTGGAAGCAACAGGAAGGCTCGTTGACAGAACCTGAGTGAGTAAGGAGAGGGCCTCCCTAAGCTCACTGCCCGTACTGGCCGGTTCGACAGGGGAACGAACCGGCAAAGTGGCTTCACCGCTGACCCTCTGAACCAGCGAAGGGTCACGATCCTCCAAAAGACCCGACATGGGACGACGGGCGGCAGCCGAAAACGTCTGAAGCCAGACGTGTACAGGGGTGTGACACACCCCGAGGATCAACATAGCAGGAACTCATGAGAGTCACCGCTGACCTCTGCAGGGCAGAAGGTCCAGGCTGCACAAAAGACGTTGGACCCCCAAGACTGGTCGTGTGGCCAGAATGAGGGACGGAAAACGCCACGGAGTTCATAGTGACCCACTAAGAACAACCGAATCCAATGACAACTGTGGAGCTCGACGGCACAGAGACCACAGGAGAGGGTCCGGCCGGCAGCCACTTCCAACTTCGCCGTGTTGAAGTCAGGGAAGGCTGAGGCCGATACCCTCACGTCTACACAACCAGACACCGCAGCAGACCACTGCAGGTATAAAACTACTGTGCTCAATGGCTGAGAGGACACAGTATGGGGTTCAGTCGGCAGCCCCATTTGACTTCGCCGAGTGGAAGTCTGGGAAGGCTGAGGCCGAAACCCCACAACCATACTACAGACATCCCTGCAGAGCCTGGCAGGGAGAAGCCGAGGCCGGCTAAAAACGGTGCCCAATGACGTTGTAGACGGAACAGCAGTAGCAGCAGATACGACGGGAGCTGTTGGAACTGGCGGAAAAGCGGAGAGAGCCACCAAGCTCGGCCTCCAAAGGAGGAGTCACAACCCTAGTGACAGCCTCAGATGTCGACTGGAGAGGGCGCATAGTCCCGGAACCAGGCATCTCTACACCAGAAAACCAACAGCTCCTGCAGTATCCACCACGGTAAAACACTGCACATTCCCCACGGAAGGGGAATAACTCTCACCAGACATGGTCGAATCGGGAAGCCCCAAAACGAAAGCGGTCCCCACCCCCCGCTGGTGCAGGAGGAGCTGCACATCCCCCACGGAGGAGGAGCAATTCTCATCAGACGTGGTCGAATCGGGCGACCCGAAACGAAAGCGTTCACCACCCCCCGCGGGAGCGGGAGGAGCTGCACATCCCCCACGGAGGGGGTCAAACTCACACCAGACGTGGTCGAGTCGGGGGGCCCCGAAACGACAGTGCCCCCCCCTCCCCACGGGTGTGGGAGGAGCTGCACATCCCCCATGGAGGGGGTAAACTCACATCAGACGTGGTCGAGTCGGGAGGCTCCCGAAACGACTGCATTCCACACCACCCGCGTGTGCGGACGAAACGGATACGAGAACGCACCAATGGTGAGGGCAAAAGGAATTGCCCAAAAGGAACCGAACTGGAAAGAACAGAGGTGAGAGCAGTAGAAGAAAAAAGGTGAACTCAACAGAAACAGAAAGTAGAACACCCTCAACTACGAGAGAAGGTGCCAGAACCCAGACGGCCGACACCGACTCCAATAAAATGTTTATTTTTTTTCATCAACCGAAAAAATTCATTGTCGAATCGCGATGACACGATGTCGCAAAACATTCGCGAAAACGGAATAGTAATTAATAAACAATGAGAATGTGGTTGAAAATATAAACGAGAATATATAAAACACAGTCCTGTTATTATATGATCTTCAGATCCATAATTCCAGTCACAGGAAAACCATTATCCACGAGTTGAATTATCACTGTTTCATAATGCATATGGCGGAAACACATCCTGCTCGTGCCTCGGAAAGAAAAAGAATGACAAATTGATGCATTGTGCACTGTGACGGAAGTCAGGGATTTGTACTATGGAAGAGCGTCCCATACTGGGTGTGCGCCGATGGCGCTCGGCCCAGTTTTGGCTTATTTTTTCGTGGTGTTTTTACACCACTTTTCTTTCCCAAATCTTGGGAAAAATTAAAATAGAGAGTATTTTATCCGAGTTAGGTTCTTCCACTGTAGTGCAAGCCTGTTGTAAACAATTGAGGTAGGTTGATAAGAAACCAATTGCTTACGATTTACTATGTTGAAGGTCACTGTGACCATGACCTTTCACCTGGCGAGTACAATATAAATAGGGTTCTTCCTCTCACTGATGTCAACCTACCTATGAAGTTTCATGAAAGTGGGTCGAACCATTACTAAGTTATTGTCTGAAAACCAATTGTTTACAGATTTACTATGTTGAAGGCCACTGTGACTTTGACCTTTCACGTAACGAGTCCAAAATAAACAGGGTTCTTCCTCTCACTGATGCCAACCTACCTATGAAGTTTCATGAACGTGGGTCAAACCATTATCAAGTTATCATCTGGAAACCAATTGTTTTGATATAATGTGTTCAGGATCACTGAGACCTTGACCTTTTACCTAGCAAGTCCAAAATAAATAGGGTTCTTCCTCTCACGAAGGCAAACCTAATAAGAAGTTTCATGAATGTGGGTTCAACCATAGTCAAGTTATCATCTGGAAACCAATTATTTATGATTAAGTATGTTCAAGATCACTGTGACCTTGACCTTTGATCTAGTGAGTCCAAAATAAATAGGGTCCTTCCTCTCATCGAGGCCAACCTACCTATGAAGTTTCAGGAATGTGGGTCAAACCATTATCAAGTTATCGTCCAGAAATCAATTGTTTATGCCTGCCCATCCACCATTCATCAAATTATAAGTCAAGTTTGACTTTGCCACAACTCGACTAAAAATATACAAATTATTTTAAATTTATCATATTTTTATACTAATCACCAATGGCCCAGACTTAGCTGAATCATAAAAAGGCGGAGGGCCTAGGACTTAAGAATCAGCAGACCAAATATAGCTCCTAAGCCTTCATTCCAAGGTGACAAGGAGATTAAAATTAAAAGAATTACATGTATGTCTCTCTATACAATAATAGAGAAGACATATCTTCAATAAGGAGCCATATCTAAGTAATTCCGTAATCTTAGCATGAATGATTATGATTAATGATTAATTATTAATGAATATGCTAATTGGGTGTAACGAGCCCCCAATTTAAGGCTATACTGGACTAAGCCACTTAAATCAGAATGGCGTATTTGTAAGAGATTAACCCCCACAAACACACGCCATATATACACATATAAACAAGCTGTATCTAAGATCAGTAATAATCTACAGACAAAAACAGCCTCAGTCATAGCTACACACTTATTTTCAAGCTGGGCGAGATGAAGAAAAATCCTCCCCCCCCCCTTTTTTTGAAGAAATATTCTTCAAAACAAAGAGGGAAGTGCTTGGGAATCAGTGAAAAGCAGTACCAAATAATCAATATTTATTCGCCCAACATGCACCGAGGTATTAATTATTATTAATTATTGGTGATTAACACCACTTCAGAAGCTAAGTCTATCATGGGAATCCCGGTTATTAACAGGGCAAGCTTCTAACATATACCAGAGTCGGAATACATAGATAGGTCGAAAACCGGTGATATAACGTGTACAACCATACACTTGTCCAATTGAATTCCATTGGAAAGTATCTGTTAGACCAAACACGCTTCTAAGGGAACCAACAGGTGACCCCGTTCAGGTGTATAATTAATTCCAATAATAAAACTCCAACTGAACCGTGCGAATATACGAGAATGTGAATTCTCCAGTGTACCATCTGTGGTAGAAACCTGGACTTAGAACATGGAACGAGCTATGATTAACAGACTCATCACAGACTACCTCCAAAATAATTAATTGTTGCTATTAATTGTTGCAATGACTGTTTGGAGAAAGAATACACTACTCCGAATAATGATGCCAAAAAATTGAGAACATATGCATAGATGGCCTATTGGAAGTTCCATAACTGATCCAAATAGCCCCAAAATTCTCATGAGCTCTATGAGCAGAGCAAGAATTTATATAATCTGTTCCATAATGGGTCTGCCTAATAAATACACATATTATGCATGCGAGCAATGAAATCCCGCATGTACTCATCTGAATACAGCCTGTATTCACAGTATGACCAAGTGATACAAGTGTAACCAGGAAACTGAATGAATAATAAATACCATGTTATTATGCAGTTAACTGAGTTTTAAACTCATACATCGTAAGAAAAGGCCAGACTGCTCTGAGCGAAGCTTTTCAGAGTGGACTAATTGCCACATTGGAGAATGTCGCCCAGACAACCGACATGTTAGCCACACAGGTATACGAAGGCTAGAAATTTTATTGATAAAGAATCAAATGCTTGTATATGACTTATAAACGAACAACCACAGGAAACAAACCAACTAAATAGTGGATGTGCCCATGAGGTCGCCGTTAGAACACGACCCAGCCACCAATCAAGTAGCCATGAAAGGCATGCATATACTTGAATGCATTCGAGGCTTACAGGAAGAAAACTAAGTCCTGCCCTGTAATAGCCTCTTAACACATTGGCGAGAATAACCTCCTCTAACATAATGGCATTATGTCCGATAGAACAATGAACTCAGCCTAGCTGAAGCAGCTAAAGGTCTTCCTATCTGAGAAAGACAATTAAAAGGCAGATAACTGTGGCCTTAGACGCTCACAAAGGAGACTTGCAATGCCAGCCATAGCTTATAAGTCTTCATCTCCGTGAAGACCGACATATCGGTGTAAGCTGCGACCTTGAAAGCTCACTGAACGAAGCCTTACAACTATCGTCACACAAGATAGGGAATGAAGAGCCACTATATTAACAGCCCTAAATTCCCAAAGAGACAGTAGTCTCAAGAGATAATTATTTCAGTTATGTCATTGCATAATTACTGAAAAAACATCACTCATGATTCTAGCTAGGCTACTATGGTGTAAACAATAAGACTCAAGTCTATGACACCTAGGAAAACAAACTGAAAAGCACTCTTCCTTTAGTGGTTTTATTCCCAAAAGACAGCAGTCAGAGCCTAGCTAATGTTGCTTAGAAATATATATCTCCGTGAAGACACATATCTCAGTGTAACTTGTGACACTGAAAGCTCACTAAACAGAGACTTACAACCATTGTCGCACAAGGTAGGGAATGACGAGCCGCTATACTAACAGCCATAATTCCCAAAGAGACAGTGGTCTCAAGGTTAACTACGCAGTGTTGAGTCTTCGTCTGCGTGAAGACAAATCTGTGTCACTTGCCTCCTCTGAAAGCTCACTAAATGGAGACTTACAACACTAGCCGCTAATGTATAAGAAAAGACCACTGTAACAATACACAAGGCTGCTAAGGCGTCCACAATGGTATTAAATGCCCTGACGCCAAGGAATACAACAACTAGAAGGAAAAGACGTACTTATTCCCTCTAATGGCTCTATTCCAAACAAGAGAGCTGTCTCAGCCAAACTATGCATTATGGAACCTCTATTCATAAAGAATAGGGCATACCATTTCTTATACTATTGCTAAGGCAAGGAAGGCATCGTTAATCGGGACAAAAGCCCTCAACACCTGAGCCAAAAGATTCGGGGATGAAAGATCTTTGTCTTTCCATCGCCCGGTATGACAAGCTGTTTTTGCCTAGCAATGAAGGCTTATATTCAGATGGAACAATATTCTAAGAGCTTAAGACTAAAATTTCATAGTCTTAAAGTGCCCTTCTGTGAGGGATGGAGACTCACACTCCGTAGCCCTCTCACCATCCAAATGTTCCATCTGAAAATATGGTCAACTCCATCCGACTGAACAAATGACTTGACCAATGCAGCATCGTCTGACAGATCACCATCGGAGTCTGTTAAATGGTAATACCAGCGAATACTAGAATGCTGCGATACGTAGTGTAATCTGCGGCAGCCGGTCCATGACCAAGGCTAGCAGAACAATGATAATCCACTTGTTACCATAAGCTGCTCACGGGACAGAGATCTAGCCCCAGATCCTCAACACATGTCCGATATAAAAATGCCTCGAACGACTAGCTATCCACCCAAACATGCAAAGTCAGATAGCTAGTCTGCGGTCAACATGCTTCATTAATGAAGCAGGGGAAGATTCCATACCTGCAACCGGATCTGTCTGCTGTGTGGAAGAAGCGTCCTGAACTGCAAGCGTGAAGGGGTGTCCCTACCTCACTAAAGTTTCTCAAATCAAAAACAGTCGACCCTGACTGCTGACGGAAAGGAGATGGTTCTCCAGCTCGCGGTCTGCTCCAGACCTCGCCGAGCGTTCCATTAGAAACTTGTAGGCATCTATCCCATATCATGCATATCCGTGGAAGAAGAGGGAGGCTTAGCCACAGCTGACCCCGGCTGAAGTGTGGAAGAAGCATCCCGACTCGTCACATAGAACGGATGCTCCTACTCATTGAAGTTTCTTACAACACAAAACAGTCGTACCCGACTGTTAATGTGAAGAAAAATGCTCTGCACTCGCGATCTGTCTCCAGATCTCGCCGAGTATCCCACTTCGAAACTTTTAGGCCAATCCTCTTCCGTGTGCTTCCATGTAAGTAGAAGAAGCCATAACTGCTGCTGGCCCCAGTTGCAGTGTGGAAGGAACGTTTCAATGTGTGTTCTGACTTAATATGGTTTCTCACAATGGATACAGTCAACCCCGACTGTTAACGGGACGGAGAGGGTTCTCCAAACGGTGATCTGACCCCAGATCTAGGTGAGCGTCCTGTGGAGAAACTTCTGGCTTCTTCTACATGCACAATTGACCGGACCGATCCAGCACCATCCGACAGCTCACCTCTTGAGTTTGTGGGAGGCTGTGCTTGCACTTGCTAGGATGCTGCGATGAGCTGCACAATCTGCGACAGTAAGTCTGTTACCGAGGCTTGAGGAGCAGCGGTCTTCCATATTACGCCGCTTGCTGCTCCTGGGACGAAGATCCAGATGTAGATCGCTATTCCGAACATCCCAATGATTGAAGCCTCGGATCACTAGCTACCAGATGGGCCGACCTCACGGGTGAAGACTGGATACTTCTTCTGGTGGCTGCCTGGATATCCGAAGTCGGGTAGCTAGTATGCAGTCGGGTGTACTATATCTGCATGAGGAAGAAGCTGTAACTGTAGCCGACCCCAGCTGCAGTTTAGAAGGAGCGCCCCGAGCGGCGAGTGTGGACGTTAGCTCCTACACTGGCAAGTTTATCAAACAACATTTGGCCCCAAATGATGTGGGTTAAAGAAGGACCTCTCCCGCTCACAGTCTTTTCAGACCTCGTTGAGCCTCCCTAAGATAAACTTGCAAAATACTACACAAGCAAGTTTCTCAACAACATTTGTCCCCAAATGTTGCTGGGTTAGAAAGGGGCCCCTCCCGCTCGCAGTCCTATCAGACCTCGCCGAGCCTCCCTAAGAGAAACTTGCAGGCTTCCTCCCTATTTACGTCATCGCTGGGTGAGCTTTAGTTTTTGAGGTGCTCGCTCTACCCAAATCTACACTTCCCTTGATCGCAACGGACTTAACCGTTGTCACAGCTCCCATGAACGGAGTAACCGTTTCATCGATCGAGCTAGCTGCTTGCAAAGGATAAGAACACTAACAAGAGGCCTTATCCGTTGCTTATATTCATGAGCACCCTGCAGCTAGCTCTATTTGCTCATCAGAGCGTGACGATGGTAGCACACTTTGGATGGGTGTCACAAAACCATCACCATGTTCTTGTTCCTCTGAAATAGAAACTGAAAAACTTGAATTATATTGCGGTGAGCTCCGGCATAGGAACATCACCGCTAACAACATACTGCGACACCCGTCTCCAACGTCTGTCATCCCAATGTACACAAGTAGGACAGGAATCTGCAGGAGTGCATCGACTACAGGCAAGGCAACAGGCAGGTAAATCCGGGAAGACTTCATCGCCTTGCATCTAGAGTAGTAAGCTTTGATAATTACAATTCAAAGACAAAGTCGATAGCACTCCTACAAACTCCACAACAAAATATATGATAAAGATACATTATTACTAGCAAGCAAAATTAAATTTGAAAAATTTGTAAAAAAAAATTTTCTAAAATTTTTTTGAGAAAATGCCTAAGTTCCCAAAGGGAACATTACGAGCCCAAGGGCATCCCGATAGAGCCTAAGTGTTGACAAAACCCAATTTTATGAGCTACACTACCGGAATAATAATCAATGTATCTACAGTAATTCTACAGTAATATAATATAAAATACTAAATATATTTGAGGACATTGCCAATGTAAACAACATCAAAGGAAAAAAATGGAAACACGACAACAGGCACACAAAAAGGCCCAAAGTCAGTAACCAATTTAAATGCTACCAGATGCAAAGCTAGATCTTCATATGAAGAAAAAATGATACATCGGATAGAAGATGCAAGACCAAAACGACCTAACACACCTAGGGTGAGGACGAAACCATGGGGATAAACAGAATAAACAGTCTGTAATACACGTTAAACTCCAAAGACATTATTTAATAAAAAATTTCAATAAAAAATGGTCAAAAAGCTTAGAAGTTTAACAGGACGGGTTCATGGAAGGATAGGGAAGGAACACTTAACAAACAGTGGAATAATCATTAACAAGGATGATTAAGTCAGGCATATGTCCCGAAAATGGGAAACATGAAATAATTTTATAATTATTATAAAGTTACAGCCTTGAACGTTTGAAACCACCATTGTTCACTTCCATCATCCATTAACAGTCTTGGATCCACCAATTCTTGCATTGATTTGTGCCTGGCATCCTTCAACAAGAGCACTGCGTAGAGGGACAATATATGCCCGTTTTGTATTTTTGAAGGGTTGGGGTAAGGATGGGGGTGAGGGTGAAAATTGTTTGGACCAACCCCATATTCGAACTTGATCTGTTTTTGTTGTGATTAAACAACATACCAAGTTTGGAAACAATCGGAAAACAAATAATAAAAGTTATCATCCGGAAACCAAATATTTGATGCATTCTATGACCAACAAGGTCCATAATTCAGGGGAACTTCGAAGATCAAACTGACCCCATATTCGAACCTGACCTGTCTTTTGTTTTGATTAAACCACATACCAAGTTTAGGAGTCAATCGAAAAAAAATACTAAAGTTACCATCTGGAAACCAAATGTTGACGAATGGACAGACCAACGGATGGACAAGTGGATGGACAAATGGACAGACAGACAGACTGATTCCATAATGTGACGTTTTTTCAACAGGCGTATAAAAAATCAGTCAGGCCATACTAAAGTTATAATCCGAAAAACACAAAATGCACAAATTCAAGAGGCCGAAAGTGAACTTGAGCTGTGCTTTGTGGTCATAAACAAAATCTGAGAATTTGAAACAAATTAGTCAAGGTAAACTAAAGTTATCATCCGGAAACCACATAATTCACAAATTTGCAATCATTCAAGGGGAATAACTATGGAATGGTACATGCGATTATGGCCAAAGGTGAACTTGAGCTGTGCTTTGTGGTCAAAAACAAAATCTGAGAATTTGAAACAAATCGGTCAAGGCAAACTAAAGTTATCATCCGGAAACCACAAAAATCCACAAATTTGCAATCATTCAAGGGGAATAACTCTGGAAAGGTATATGCGATTGTTGTCAAAAGTGAACTTGAGCTGTATTGTGTGGTCAAAAACAAAAAACTGAAAATTTGAAATAAATCGGTCAAGGCAAACTGAAGTTATCATCCGGAAACGAAAAGTTGGGCTAAATTCCCATAAATAAAGAGCCATAACTCTACTGCAAATGGGCCGCTAGAAATGGAAATCGAACCCATCCTGTATTTTGTCATACTAAATCCACATGCCAAATTTAACTCAGCTCAAACCATTACAACTAAAGTTATCGTCCGGAAACGAAATGTGTCCATGGACAGACAGACAGACAGACAGACGGGTGGAGAGACCATTCACATAATACGTCCCGTTTTTCAAACAGGTGTATGAAATCAACATCTGAAAAATTTGGTGTCAAGGCGTTCGGCTTTAAATGAACGGAAATCAATTTCTTTTCAAAAATTGTGTTTTCAAAGGGCCATAACTCTGCAGCGGATGGACTGAGAAACACCAATATCGAACATGAACTGCATTTTATTGCTACAAACAACATCTGAAAGTTTGATGTCGATCCGTCAAGGCGTTCGACTTTAAATGAAGGGAAACCAATTTTTTTTTAAAGATTGTGTTTTCAAAGAGCCATAACTCTGCAGTGGATGGACTGAGAAACACCAATATCGAACTTGACCTGTATGTCATTGCTAAAAACAACATCTGAAAAATTTGGTGTCAATCCGTCAAGGCGTTCAGCTTTAAATGAACGGAAACCCATTTTTTTTAGAAAAATTGTGTTTTCAAAGGGCCATATCTCTGTAGCAGATGGACTGAGAAACACCAATATCGAACTTGACCTGTAGTTTAATGCTAAAAACAACTTCTGAAAGTCTGATGTCGATCCGTCAAGGCGTTCGACTTTAAATGAACAGAAACCAAATTGTTTACGGAAAGACAGACAGACAGACGGACAGACTGATAACATAATACAACCGTTTTTATAAACGGGCATATAAAAAGGAGATTTTAAAGCACAGATGTCAGATCATTGTTACTGACTTGAGGGCCAAACAAAGAATGAGGTTTGCACCAATTCCGATCTCTTCCTGACTGCTGAGCATGCACAGATGGAAAAAGTATGGAAGGCCAGATAGGACTTTTAATTTTCGGTATTGTATGCAAATTTTGGGGATTGGGCGGGGGGGGGGGGGGGGGGGGGGTTTAAAATTTGTGTTTGGCCCTTGATAAATATAATAGAGTTTGCACCAGCTATGTCTGGGCCATTGGTTATTAGTATAAATATTTTCCTGCTTTAATTTTCAGTGTTTTGATATTGGTATGTAGAGGGTTATGGTCACTTCCAGCATCTGTGGCTGTACGATGACGTGGGTTCAGCTTTAAGTGTCACTGTATCCCTAAGCATTGTTAAGTATATTTGAGTGCCTGGTTCATATGGATATCAAGACTTCATGGTTTCACTGAAATTTATTTTGCCACCTACAAGAGATGGCACTAAGTATGGTGGCTCCCTCACCCCTCCCCCCCCCTCCTCCCCCATCTCCCAATAACCACCTCTGATCATGATAGCAACAAAAGCAGTAAGTGAAGTTTAGCCAAATGTTTATACCTTTGTTGCCCACTTTAGAGGACTTCTACCCTAGGCATTGGTTACCATGTCCTATTTTACCAGAAAACAGGCCTTGTTTTCCACAGTAAAAAAAGCACTGCTCCAATTCCCAGGGTTCCCATGGAGGAGTGGGATGTTTTGTAAAGTTCTGATAGTTATTTAGTAGTTATAGTCCGATAGAGGAATATACATAAACTAATTCCTTCACATTGAGAAAAGAGTACAGATCAACAACTGTACAGAATATGAAGAGTGAATCTTACTGTAATTTGAGTTAATTTGTCATTTCTGTTTCTTGTGACATACCCTATCTCCTCAGCCTCGATGGGCCCAATCAACTTCAAACTCGGCAGGTAAGTGTACTTCTATCCGATACAGCTAAATAGATACGTTTGGTGGAAATATTCCACGTTATTTACCAAGAATCAGCAACTGTGTCTTAACCCCTAAGGGTCTGGACAAGTATCCTGAATTCCCACCAGCCCACAGCCTTAAAATGTCCAGTGGCTTAGCAGTGATTTCTAATCAAGTCTTGGCTGCCATAAAGGGAAGCCAAGACTGTAACTAGAAACCACTGACTAGATAATTTGCCTATTGTCAGCAGAACTTCCTCATGATGGCATGACAAGGGTACCTTTTTTGAGGTTGCAAAAGTCGGAAAAAGGCCTTTAAGGTTTAAGATAAGTGTTGGTAATACACTTGATAATTCGGAGTATTCTATGGTATAAAGGTGGTAACTTAAAATGCCATAAGTAGCATGAGCCCATCCATGGTTTCAACTGAAACACCCAAGGATTCTGATTTCCATCAGGAAAATGAGTCGCAAATTCCGTGAAAAAGCAGAACAAGCAAAATAACAAAATAACCTCTTTACTAGCACTTTCAAATATTTAATATACTTTGGATTACGGCTAGCTAATAACAATTTTCCTATAACCTAACAAAACAATCAGTGCTATTATTTTCCCTTAACCTAACAAAACAATCAGTGCTATTATATTCATAAAAATCACCTTTCAAATTTTATTATTTTTTCAATTTTTGCCTAAAAAAACATAGCTTTAGACTAAACAATATTAATCTCTTGATTCTCTAGCAGCAGTGCATTCATTTTTTTGACCATCATCATATTTATTTCGAAGGCAAAATTCAAAATGTATAAAACTTTCACAGGGTGTGACTTTAGTAGTATCGCATTGATACAGTATTGTTATTCTCTTCACGAAATGCAACATGATTCTCATATGTACCGGTATGTATAAAATAAATACAAAAAATAATCACAAAGTGATTTTTTTTTGGCTCGCTCTGGGGAATGTTTTCATACTTGAACTCCAAACAGGTAGTATCTTAATTTAAGAGCAACTAAATAAATAAAAAAAAATACTAGTTATACTATATCATTCAATATAAAGAGAAAATGTTCTTTGAAGAATATCTTAGCAATGTTTATCACTTAAGGTACGTTACTCTGGTGTCGGACATCACAGGAATGTTTGCTGGAACTCTCAAGAACTCATGTTGATTTCTATGCCAGATCAGCTGCTTTGAAACAAGATTACATCTATAAACAAGATATTTATTAGGAAATTAGAATAATTAGTTCATTAATAAATGACAATAGTGTGATATTTTATGGAAAATTCAGAAAAATGGAAGTTATTTTCTGATAAATTCCAAGTAAATTCAATTTGGTAACCACGAGGTTGCAAAATGATCTAGGATCAATTTTGTAATAGCGCTCTACAAAATGAAGATAAAAAATAATAAGAGTATTATTTATTTAAAAAACTTTTGATTTTTTATTTCCATTTTAGTTTTTCTATATTATTTTTGTGTTGTATAAATACTGCAACAATAAAAACTATCAGTAAAATCAACATGGACGCTCTAGCATTTAATTTTTAGGCTGGATTTTAGGCATCATCGACACTTCTATCAGGAATAAAAAATAAAAGTATAACAAAAGGCCCCACGGGGCCTGAAGCGCTCACCTTGAACAGAACATAACATAAACAGTGTCCAAGAATGAGTCTACATTAAGCAATCCATCTTCATAGGATACATTGTCAATCCTTGAGCCTCTCAGGAGTGACAAAAATAGTCTGAACATCATGCTTTTTCTTCAGTTGCACATAATGTAAAATGTGGAGCTCCCCTATGAAGCCCCTTGATACAACCTATGTGGATTAATCTTAGGTTACACACCTCTAGAGGGTATTGAATACAAAATTTCTAATTCTTCAGCTACATGGTCAATTCTGGCTCCCATAGGGAGCCCAAATATTAACCCAGGCTCTCGATTTGAACAAAGTTGAATCTGACCTCCCTAGAGATGTTGTATCAGTCCTGGAAATGAGATGGGTGTGAGTGCAATTGCTCCTGTCAGCACCCATGTTTTCTATTTTACAGGAGCTAAAAAATGCACTCCCTGAAAAATATTGTGGAGCACTAATATACTGTGAGGGCATATAACTGAGTTGTTTTGAGAAAGCAGCACTTTGCAGCCAGTGGCAAGTTACTGGCATAATCCAGCAATTCCTTATACATTTAGCCCCTTGAACCCGATCCGCCACTTTTCTGGCCAGGAACATGATACGTCATAGCATCATTACATGTAAACAGTATGGCTATTCAGTAAATGTGTGGGGTAGAGCAATCAATATTTTCAACATGCAGCCCTGAGGCTGCACTTTGAAAATATTGATTGCTCTACCCCAAATAATGAATATGGATTCTTCTAATTGCTGCCATTGAACTGGCATGGAAAATACCACTAGAGTTCAAAGGGTTGAGGTTTCTGGTGTTTGGTGACAGTATTCCTTCGAAAATTCATGTACTAATATTTTACGGGTGCAATTTACTCCCATCTCTGAATTCACAGGAGCTTAAAAATGCACCCGTCAATTTTGTTCGTTTCCAGCACTGTTGTATACCAAATATGAAAGCATTCTGACAGTAGGATCTAAAAAAGAAAATTTTTAAATAGATTTCTTCATACTGAATTAAGTTAAAATTTGGGCTACCATCGCGAGCCCAAATATTAACCTACGGACCCGATTTGAACAAACTTGAACCTGACCCCCCCCCTAGAGATGCCATATACCAAATATGAAAGCATTCTGACTAGTGGATCTGAAGAAGATTTTTAAAGAAATTTCCTCATATTGCACTAAGTTAAAATTTGGGCTACCACAGGAAGCTCAAATATTAACCCAGAAAACCAATTTGAACAAACATGAATCTGACTCCCCTAGAGATGTTGCAAACCAAACATGAAAGGATTCTGACAAGTTAATCTCAAAAAGAAGATTTTTAAAGATGTTTGTTCATACTGCACTATGTTAAAATTTGGGCTTCCATAGCGAGCCCAAATATTAACCCAGGCACTCGAATTGAACAAACTTGAATCTGACCTCCCTAGAGATGTTGTATACCAAATATGAAAGCATTCCAACTGGTGGATCTGAAGAAGAAGAATTTTTAAGATGTTTCCTCATACTGCACTATGTTAAAATTTGGGCTTCCATAGCGAGCCAAACACATACCTAGGGACCCGATTTGAACAAACTAGAATCTGACCCCTCTAGAGATGTTGTATACCAAATACGAAAGCATTCTGACAGGTGGATCTGAAGAAGATTTTTAAAAATTATCCCCCATATTGAACTAAGTTAAAATTTGGGCTTCCACAGGAAGCCCAAATATTAACCTAGGGACTTGGTTTGAACAATCTTGAATCTGACCTTCATAACAATGATGTATACCAAACATTAAAAGATTCTGACTGGTGGTTCTGAAGAAGAAGGTTTTTAAAGAATATTCCCCATATTGCCCTAAGTTAAAAATTTGGGCTCCAAATCAAGCCAGAAAATAAGCAGACTGTCATCTGCAAAATGAGGTAGCATCACTAAATTTACCATCTGTGAACCTCAATCTGAATCAGGGTCTCAAAACTAAACAGAAAGAGGTACCCAGAGGATAAATTGGCCCACTGTATGGGATAGCATCATCAAATTCACCCTCTCGGGACCTCATTCTGCAAATGTCAGATGGCTTATTTTCAGGCCTGGCCCAAATATGAACCAATGGGCTTTATTTCAACAAACTTGTATCTGACCCCCATATGGATGCTGTAAACCGAATATCAAAAGATAATTTTTGCAAATATTTAAATTTTATAGTAAATTTCCTTTCTTATTATAACTACCACAATTGTTTACTACAGGCTTGCACTACAGTGAAATAACTCGGATAATATACTCTCTATTTTTGTCTTTCCCAAGCAAAGAGAAAAAATAAGCCAAAACCGGCGCAGACCCAGTACGGGATGCTCTCTTCCAAGTACAACTCCATGACTTCCGTTGCCAGTGCGCATATGCGTCGCTAATGACTCATTCTTTTTGAATCTGCCAATGTTAGAGTTATGTGATCAGCGGGGAGGAAGGATTCTTACCCGTATAAGAAGACAGGAGGGCCTACATGTAAACAATTGTGGTAGGTATAATAAGAAAGGAAATTTACTATAAAATTTAAATTTCTTATCAACCTACCCACAACTGTTTACTACAGGCTGAATAGACAATAGGCTGGAGGGAATCGCATAACCAACCCTACAATAACCCAAGTGCAATGGAATCGTGAACAGACGGAAGAGGTCCCGAGTCTTATGAACCATAGCATCACAAACATTAGTAAAAGACAATGAAAGATGAGGCGTATGGTTCTGTGCGACGCACAGACAGAAAGGGCAGTAACAGCACAGAGCTGGAACTGACCCTGTAAAAAGCTGAATGGCTGGGATAGACAACAGCTTGAGCCGAAGAAAGAAGGCCCGTAGGACAAAGGTCCTCTGTTGGCTCTTGCAACTGTCACAGATAAATGGAGAAGGTAGCATTTCTCCAGTAGGCTGCCAGTATAACATCCAACAACATGACAGAGTTAGTAAAAGCCCCGAGAGGAAGACAATGCACGCACCTCATGGCAGAAAAAACAATTGGTAATACAATCACCAGTAGCTAGACGAGCGGAAGCTGCACGAATAGCAAGACAAATCCATCAAGAAATGGATGCAGGAGAGAGTCCTAGGCCTTTTCAAGGAAAAAACCTAAACAAGCTTGGAGAGGCAAGGATGAGTGTCGAAACAATGTGGTACCACATATGAAAAAGGTTGAAGCATGGACTTGTACCCATTGCTGGAGACCCCCAGAAACAAACATATACCAGAAACTCTGCAAGCAGTGTGATCGAAGGAGTGACAGAAGCAACAGAGTGATCGCACACCATCAACAGAAGAACCTTCTACTTAGCCACAGAGGCTAAACCAGTGGAGTGAGTGCCTCCTTGAAGAAGAAAAGCAACTCTACTGCTTGTCTCGAAAAAACCACTACGGAGGAGACAGGACCCGATAAAAGACATGTGCGAAGGCACAATGAAGTCGAGTCAACTTGAAACCTCCTCGGGTGACTTTGGCAAAGAAAGTTGCGACGTAGAGGGAGACATGTCGGAACCGCCGCTAACAGAGAGCAGTGCAGATTGATCCACACCCAGCGAGGCGACAGGGGTGTGATCGAAAGGATTCGATGACTGCAGGTTCATATCTGGGCGAGAACCTGAGGTGGAATCGGAACTGGCAGGAAGGCATAGCCGACAAGACCATCCCAAAGGAGGGCCAGAGCGTCCACGGTGAAAGCCAGAGCATCTGGACACGGGGACATGAAAGTGTCCACCTGATTGTTCCAACGAGTCGCAAAGAGATCGATGGAACACCGCCTTGTGGAGCATCCACTAGGTGGAAAAGAACCTGCCCCGTCGGAACAGGGAGTTGGCTAGGACATTCAGACGACTGGAAATGTGACGAACAACCACCCCGGCGTTGACATTGTGAGCGAGCAGTAGAAGATCCCGAGCCAATCATACATTGGAACCGAGTGCGTGCCACCCTGGTTCCGAATGTAAGCAACCACTGTCGAATTGTCGAACAACAGAAGGACCTGACAATTCGACAGGTGAGGGATCCACTGCCTGAAACTCAGAAGAAGAGCAAGAAGCTCCTTCTGGTTGATGTGTCGAGATGCTCGATCCTGGTCCCACATCCCGTGAAGGGAAAGACCTAGAGGATCCAATGTCGCACCCCATCCGAGATCGCTGACATCTGCCGTCAGAATGCGATCGGACATAGGTAAGTGCAATAGAACACCCTGCGTGATCCACTGAACATTCGTCCAGTGGAGAAGGTGAGGATAAGAGATTCTGGTAACAGAAGCACCAGATCCAGAGAATCGACATTCGGCCTCCAACAACTGAGCAGAAAGTGTTGGAGAGGTCTGACATGCAGCCGACCTAGAGGAATGAGATCCGTCACCGAACTGCAGAGACCGAGCAGCCGGAGAATACCCCGTGCTGTCGCAGATGTGGACTGGGAACAGAGTCAGAGCAAAAGCTGAGAGAATCACAGCCCTGGCCTGGGGAACCGCCACCATATTGAACTGAGTGCGGAAGGCCATCCCCAGATGACAAATCGACTGAGAAGGGACCAGATCCGACTTCTACTCGTTGACTCTGAATCCTAGCGATGTGAGCAAGCTCAACAGAGTGTCGACATCCAACTCCAGTAAGGCAGCATTGGAATGCCTCTGGGGGATATCGTCTAGATATGCCGAAGTAGTCACCCTGGACTGTGTGCGATGGAAGGCAATCACATGCGACATCAGTCAGGTGAAGGTCCAAGGAGCCAGGTTGAGGCCGAAAGGCATGGCCTTGAACTGGTAAACTCGCCCCAGAAAAGCGAACCTGAGATACTTCCGCAACACCCGATGAATCGGACCGTGAAAGTAAGCGTCTCGCAGGTCGATGCTGGAAGCGAAATCTCCCTGGTGAATGGAACGACGGACCGACCTGCTGAACTTGGGAGCAATGATAGACTGGTTCAGGATACTCAGATCGATAACCGGTCGGAGGCGGCCACCCTTCTTCGGCACCAAGAACAGGTGGGAATAAAACCCCACTGACTGAATGTCCTTGACGACCTCAATCGCCCCCTTGGCCAGGAGATTGTCTATCTCCGTGGACAAAAGCTCCCGACGTAAAACGTCTGAAGGAACTGTGGTTGGAAGAGGCACTCTGGACAGAGTGGGGTGCCTTCGGAAAGATATTCGCAGCCCGGACCGAACAACATCTAACACCCAAGGATCAGATATGATGGTGGCCCAACGGTCTGCGAACTCAGCTATCCTTCCTCCAACCTGGACGAATCGATGTGCGAACCTTCAGTTCGAGCCCCGAAGAGACCCGTGAGAGGAGAAACCACCTCCTCAACTGAATGAAGAATCCTGAGACTTCCCTCTAGCCTGCCGGCGCTTACCCTTACCCCGTGAGTAAGAAGTAGAAGCGGTGGCAGAAGGATCAGCCCTTTACTTCACAGAGGAAGCAGAAGGGTACGTGTTAGGCTTTGAACTGTCCCTGCCTCCCCTAAAAGGCTGATCAAGCTGGCGAAGCAGCAGCTGATCTTTGAAATGACGTAGGATGTCATCCCGGACCATCGACACAGAACCCATGGAACAGTAGTGGACCTGCCAAAGAAGCAGATCGAAGAGCAGCGTGCTGCCCCCAGGAAGGGATCAGCCTGTGTCCAGCACAGAGTCTCTATGAACTAGTTCCAAAATAGCCGTGTCACAGGCATGCATGTGAGTAAGATGCATGAGCGCCTTGGACAGCACATGCAAAGGAGCCTGTACATCGTCAAACCTATCTGGAGGCAGATACGACGTGATCGGAGAGAGAAAGCATACCCAGCATTTCTCTCGATAAGCCCAACATGGACTCAAGAGTCGTCATAGGAATGACGGCCGACTTGGGCTTGGAAAGCCCGAGGGAATTGGAGTCCTGATCCAAAACCGTCAAAGTCTGGCAGACTGACGGATTGGCGAAATCATAGTAACGATAATGAACTGGAGGCAAAAAGGTGTCAACCCTGGTGAAGAACGGAGTCTTCATAGCCTTGGAACTCAGCTTAGAGTCCAATGCTGAAAATGCTTCAACCACCTGTACTGACTGGCACAGTCGAAGATGCCCAGAAGCAGGTTGCTCCACAGGCTGTAGGCGCATGACCGATGATCACGGCCTGGCTGACACTGTCAGCTGGTTTGATGGCTTGAGATCCGGAAGGAACCCAAACACAAAGTCAAGAGCAGCCCCCAAGTCAGAAGACTGCTGGCTCTCGACATCAAGGATGTCTTCCCGGAGTCGGAAGACACATAGCCCATCGTGGGCAAACCAGCCGACGCCTCCCACGTCGTAGGCACCAGGGGGGTCAGAAAGCGGCCTGTTTCCAATCCCTGAAGGCGGCGCCATAGGGGGCGCCTGGAAACCACTTGCTGCCTCGCTGGAAGCAACGGAAAGGCTCTTGGACAGAAGCTGAGTGAGTAAGGAGAGGGCCTCCCTAAGCTCACTGCCCGTACCAGCCGGTTCGACATGGGAACGAACCAGCGAAGTGGCTTCACACCTGACCCTCTTAACCAGCGAAGGGTCACAATCCTCCAATACACCCGAAGCGAGGCGACGGGCGGCAGCCGAAACATGTGAGGGCAGATATGTATAGGGGTACGACACACCCCAAGGATCAACATAGCGGGAACTCGGAGGAGTTGCCACGGACCTCTGTGGGGCAGAAGGTCCAGGCTGCACAGAAGGCGTTGGTCCCGCAAAACTGGCTGTGTGACCAAAATGAGTGGAGAGAAAATGCCAATGACAAAACTGTGGTTCTCGACGGTGCAGAGACCACAGTAGAGGGTCCGGCCAGCAGCCACTTCCAACTTCGCCGAGTTGAAGTCAGGGAAGGCTGAGGCCGATACCCCCACGTCTACACTCCCAGACACCGCTGTAGACCACTGCAGGTATAAAACTACTGTGCTCAACGGCTGAGAAGACACAGCAGGGGGTTCAGTCGGCAGCCACTCCTGACTTCGCCGAGTTGAAGTCGGGGAAGGCTGAGGCCGATACCCCACAACCACACTACAGACATCCCTGCAGACCCTTGCAGGGATAAGCCGAGGCCGGCTAAAAACGGTGCCCGATGACGGTGTCCGATGATGTTGTAGATGGAACAGCAGTAGCAGCAGATACGACGGGAGCTGTTGGAACTGGCGGAAAAGGGGAGAGAGCCACCTAGCTCGACTGGAGAGGGCGCATAGTCCCAGAACAGCTCCCGCAGTATCCACTATGGTAAAAAAAACTGCACATCCCCCACGGAAGGGGAATAACTCTCACCAGACGTGGTCGAGCTGGGAGGCCCCAAAACGACAGCGTTCCCCACCCCCGCTGGTGTGGGAGGAGCTGCACATCCCCCATGGAGGGGGGTAATTCTCACCAGACGTGGTCGAGTAGGGAGGCCCCGAAATGACAGCTTTCCCCACCCCACCCCCCCCCCACCCCCCACAGGTGTGGGAGGACCTGCACACCCCCCACAGAAGGGGTATAACTCACACCAGACATGGTCGAGTCGGGAGGGCCCAAAATGACAGCTTTCCACATCACCCGCGGGTGCGGAAGAAACAGCCATGAGAATGCACCAAGGCGAGGGCAAAAGGAATTGCTCTAAAGGAACCGAACCGGAAAAAACAGAGGTGAGAGCAGTAGAAGAAAAAGGTGAACTCAACAGAAACAGAAAGTAGAAGAACACCCTCAACTACGAGAGAAGGTGGCAGAAAAAAAACGGTGGGTACACGACAGAACCCAGACGGTCGACAGGGACAGAAAAAACAGAAATTCAGCCCTCAACAGAGTGAAGAAATCCTGTCCAGACAGTCCCTGATTGACACCTAACTCCAATAACAATTAAATTTATCAACCAAAAAAATTTCATTGTCGAACCGCGTTGACACGATGTCGAAAAAACATTTGCGAAAACAGAATAGTAAATAATATACAATGAGAATGTGGTTGAAAATATTAATGAGAATATATAAAACACAGTCCTGTTATTATACGATCTTCAGATCCATAATTCCAGTCACAGGAAAACCATTATTGATGAGTTGAATTATCACTGTTTCATAATGCATATGGCGGAGACACATCCTTCACGTGTCTCGAATAAAAAAAGAATGAGTCATTAGCGATGCATATGCGCACTGGCAATGGAAGTCATGGAGTTATACTTGGAATAGAGCGTCCTGTACTGCATCTGCGCCAGTTGCACTCGACCCAGTTTTGGCTTATTTTTTCTTGGTGCTTTTGCACCACTTTTCTTTCCCAAATTGCTTGGGAAAGACAAAAATAGAGAGTATATTATCCGAGTTAGGGACTTCCACTGTAGTGCAAGCCTGTAGTAAACAATTGTGGGTAGGTTGATAAGAAATGCTGACTCAGCATTTTTTCGATGCCCTCTACAGAACACCTTAACATAACTGATGGCAATTTTTTTTTACCACTCAATTCAACTGGTCCTAAGGATGCGTCATGCCAAATAACAGTTTTCTGTTCCGTTTGGTTTGAGAAATATGGGCGTTTGAAAATATTTCTATTTTTAGCTCCTGGGGTTCCCATGGGGATGCAGGAATTATTTTTTTGCACAAGTCAAGTGCTTATGACCCGATAATACCACATACCAAATTTGGTTCAAATTGGACCATCGGTTAAGAAAATATAAATTTTGGGCGGGGCCAAAAATCTTACCCCTTCCATTACAAAGCCAAATATTGCTTCACGAACTTCGTTTGAACAAACTTGAATCTACACCTCAAAAGGAAGCTCCATAACCAATATCAAGAAATTGTATCCACTGGTTCATGAGAAGAAGATTTTAAAAATATTTTGGAGCATTTTCCTCCTCCCCCTCCCTTTGGGGCTGAGCATGTTCAGTTGAACAAAAATGCAATGCCCCTTCGGAACCATCACTCACACAAACTTTCACTTGAATTGGCCCAGTGGTTTTGGAGGAGAAGACCAAAACATGGTGTTGACGGACAACAGATGACGGATGGATAGAGAAAGGATGGAGAGTGATGGGATTAGCTCAGCTTGACTTTGTCAAGGTGAGCTAAAAACTGCCCTGCCTCATTGGTTTTAAAACAAGAGGCCCCAGGGGGCCTGAGGGTGCTCACCTGACATGGTAGTCTAAATATCAAACTAGGGACTTGACTTAAAAAAGCTGCATACGCCCCTCCTAAGAAAAACATATACCAACTAGATAAAGCGATTGTGCCCACACAATACACAGGATTTTCCTTCTATTTTCAGTTCCTGCACTTTTACATCCCAAAATTGAGATAAACGCATAAAAAACAGATTTTTTGTTATTTTTGTTTGGAAATTCTCAAACAAAATATTTTCAGCCTAAAATTTGTTTTTCTTCTTAAAATTGACCAAAACGCATAAAAAACCAAAAAACTCATTTCCGGATTTTGGTCCAACCCGGCCCCCAAATTTTCAGTGAAAAAAAAAAAAAATTTTCTTGTCTTAAAATTGACTGAAATGCATAAAAAAACAAAAACAAAAATTTCCGGATTTTGATCCAAAATTTCTAAGTCCGGAACGGGACCCCAAATTTTCAGCCTAAATATGAACCCAGGAATTTGGCTTAAACAAACTTGAATCTCACCCCCTAAGGATGCAGCATACCAAATATCAAAAGATTCTTATTGGTAGATCTGAAGAAGAAGATTTTTAAAGAACATTTCTCATACTGCACTAATTTAAACATCTGCGCTCCCACAGAGAGCCCAAATATGGACCCAGGGAATTGATTTCAATAAACATGTGAAATTTGAAAGCTTTTGGAGCAGTGGTTTGGGAGAAAAGTAGTCTTAAATGTTTTTCCCATTTCCCACAGTGTTAAAAAATGCTGACTCAGCAATTTTTCAAAAGTCCCAGAAAAGTACCCCATGATAAAACCGATAGCAATTTTTTTTACCATTCCATTCTGTTGGTCCTAAGGAAGCTTCACACCATATAAGAATTGTCAATGCTGTGTAGTTTTGGAGATATGGGCGTTTTAATTTTTTTCTATTTTTAGCTCCTGCGGTTCCCATGGGGCGATGGGAAAATTTTTTTTTTTTTTGCATAAATTAAGTACTTATGACCCAATAAGCCCTCATATCAAATTTGGTCCAAATCTGCCTCTCGGTTTGGAAAATATAAATTTTGGGAGGGGCAAAAATTCTTGCCCCTCCCATAACGACGGCAAATATAGCCCCACAAACTTCTCTTGAACAAATCTGAGTCTACACCTCAAAAGGAAGCTGCACATCAAATATCAAGTCTCTGCTACTGCTGGTTCATGAGAAGAAGATTTTTTAAGATTTAAGCACACTTTTTGGGCATGGCACTACCAAGAGGCGAGGCAACTTGATTTGAACAAAATCAAATTGTGATGTCATAACAAACTATCATCTCAAATATCAATTAAATTGGTTCAGCGGTTTGGGAGGAGAGGACACAAACACCATGTTCACGGACGATGGACGACAGACGGTGAGTGATCACTATAGCTCTCCTGACTGAAAGTCAGGTGAGCTAAGAGAAAATTGCCTGAGAATCAGTTATTTAATTTTGTTTCTCCTTATCATCCCATATTGAGCAAGTTCATTCCAATGAGGGTTATAAACTATGTTTTTTAAGGAAAAAATAATAGCAGTTGAATGGCGATTTTTGTGAATAGTGATGCTAGTTTTCCTGTTATGTTGGGTAAAGGGCTAACACAATAAATGAGGACTGCTCCACTACCCAAGGTTCACGTGGGAAAGCAAAATTTGAAAGAATAGAATTATTTAAAAGCATGTTTTTCTCTGTTTATTCACATTAGGCATTTTAAAATTTGAAATTTTCTTTTTGTGCAAAGTAATCACTTTTGAACACACTGTCTCAGGAAAGGGGTGAACAATCTTTACCTGTGGTTGGAGAACATCCCACACCAATACTGCTCCATCTCCTGCTGCAGTTACAAGGATATTTTCATTATTTTCAGCCCATGCAACATCAAATAATCCATCGTTCCAGTTTAAATGCTGACTGATTGCTAAAGCATCTGGTATGACATCCAAAATGAAAAGTGTGCCAGACCCTGAAATCCAGTGAAAGGTTATTCAGTAAGATATTTTTAACCCTTCACCTAATGCAGTAGCCATCACTATCCACAATAATAGCAAGTCAAATTCTATTATTTTTCAATTTCTGCCACCAAAAAAGAGCTTATGACCCCTCATTGGAATGAGCTTGTTCAGCTTATTCCAATGAGGGGTCTTAAGCTATGTTTTGGAGGCAAAAAATACAAATATTTAGGCTTTCAAGAATGTTTTTAGCAAGTGTCACCTAATATTCATGTTAGGCTTAAAGGTAAAGTTGCAACTAGTATATTGCTTGTTGGTGTTTCAAGCATCAAACGGTACATTATAACTTCAACATAAAAATACAAGTCAAGTTTAGCCAATCATTTAAATTATGTTGCCCAATTTAAAGGATTCTCACTGCCCACTTTTGAGGACTCTCATCTTATTATAGTAGTAAGGATGAACTTACCTTCCCCAAAAGATCAAGCACTGCCTCACTATCACTGTTTCCACCTTAATTAGTTCCAAGTAGAAAGCTGGTGAACATTAAATGTATTAACAACCCTTACCTATTATGACCCACAAACAATGCTTGTAAAAAAATGAGTTTAATTCACAAATTTCAAAGAGGTGCCATCAGTTAAGTTTTTGATAGGTATATTGATGATAATTTCCACACTGCTGGTCTACATTGGATGGAATGTCTATAGTAAAATTTCTAATTAGGTGCAAACCAAACTGACTGTAATTCAAAATGAATGCCTTATATTTATCGCATTGGACTATGAGAAGTAGTGGTCATTGGCTTTTCTGATTACACCCATATCGGCCCATCACCAGTGTTCCAACAAGACTGAAATGATTGAAGAGATACATGAACAACAACAAAGTGATGGAATGCACAACAAAACTTCATTCCAATACATGTACATCTCACTAGAGATGAATGGTTTTCAAATTTGATGTCGGTTCTGGTCTCGGTTTCATTGAAAGAGTCAGGTTTTCAGTTTCGCTTTTCATTGTACAAACATAACAATGGATACACTGCATATTGGAAGATGTATTTGGCAGTACATGTATTTGCATCAAACAAATAAATACTTCAAATCAACCCATTTATAAAAAAACCCCAGAACATGACACTTTGTCGAGATATCCAAGTCAAATTCAATCTTTTACAGCAGCACTCTCTGTCTCAAAATTGCTTGAAACTGTAATTTATTCAGCTGATGGAACTATAGTAGCTGGATACTGGATGGTGAATTACTACTAAATTGCAGCCGGATACATTCTCCACTCAGTGATTATTCAAAACTTCTGAGAACAAAATACAAGAAATATCTGCAAACTGTCATCTCATGGATCACCGGGTACAATCCAGTATCAATGAAGTTAAAGGTTTGCAAGTGCTTCTTGTGCTTTTATGAAAAAACTATATTTTCGGGTAGAAAGTCTTTTGAGGTGTTAATTTAGGCACCTGTCAGTGTTGCCAGGGACTCCATTTCCAGGGCAATGCACCTGTGTAATATACACTGATTTCCTGAGCACAAAGTGTTTGTATAAATTATCTCAAGAGTTCAAGATAGAACTGATTCAGTCCTAATCACAAGACTTACTCATCTGAAAAGTTATTTATTTAAGGAGATCTTTCAGATCCACAGGCAGTTTTTCAAGAAAGCAACAACTGCTGTTAACTATTCTCCAAGAGTACCAGGAAAGCTACCACACATTTTGCAAGCACTCTCAAATAGTGCTCAAAGGGTTAGGGAATCCTGTAATCAGTTAACCATTTTTTTAAAAACCATTCTGTTAACAATTAACCACCCATTACCGATTACTTTGGAACATGGAATATGCATATGCTACATGTAGGATGTTGAAAAGCAACAATGAGTTCAGGACCTATATGGAAATATTTTGTATTACATTTAGTGGACCCAGAAAAGGTGAAAAAAAACCGATTGTAACCCATGCAAATTTAGTATCAAAAACATGTGCCCAAGTATGTTATGAAAGATTTGAATAAGTCACATTCTGTCAGACCTGAGTATTTTATGTAAGATTTGCATTAGTTACATTCTATTCATTTCCTATTGTCTGAATACACTGATACAAAATACTTGCACGTTCCTGTCATGAGTGAGCTGTTAACAGGTTGAGAAAAATTGTAAATGGGAAAAACTTGCAGCCATTTCAGTACAGGTTAACTGATTAATTGCATCAACGCTGTTCTCAAATGAAAGTGCCAATGACACTGTAGCTCAACTTGACAAACTTGAACTTGGTAAGTTATAAGTGAAATGACAAAACTGAAGATCATTGGTACCAATGTTATTCGGTGAGATTTCAACATAACAGCATTGTGTGTGCACAATGTCAGAGTAATCCATGCATTTTTAAATGTAAACTGTAAGACTGGCTAAAGGAAGAATGTTGATACACAAATGCAGTAAGTTCAGAGGTTATTGTAAATGGCAACTTTTTTCCACAGAAATGAATATTAATGATTCAATAGCTCTTATCTAAAGGTCTAGCCTAATGAGCACACCAAGTTCAATGAAAGTGTCAATGACACTGTAGCTTAACTTGTGTGTTGTGTTTGATGAAAAGGATAATGTTCAATGTTTATGAAAGGATTATGAAATAAGACAAGAATTGTGATAATTGGGAATATGTTCATTTCTGTTCCCTGTATGCTATGTTTATGATAAAAATAATATGAGGTGTACACTGTACTAAAGATCTGAGGGGTGGGTTAATATGACCTCACAGTTAATATGTGTGGCCCTCACAGTTAAAGTATATCAACAAAAGTTACCAAGTTACAGTGAAATTATTCCAAAATGAGTCATCCTATCAAGTTACATTAAAATCCCTTCATAAATATGGCCTGTAGACTGTGCTAAAGGTTTTCGGGCTTTGGGCCCCTGTAGCCGTCAGTTTCCCAATTGCGTCCAAAGGGGACGTTCTCATCTAGACATTATATGAAGTCAACCTACCAAATTACAATAAAATCCCTTCATAAATATGACCTGTAGACTGTGCTAAAGGTTTTTGGGCTTTGGGCTCTGGCAGCCATCATGGTTGAATGATCGCAACCAAAAGGGGACATTCTCATCTGGGCATCATCTGGAGTGATCCTCCAAAGTTACAATGAAATCCCTTCATAAATATGACCTGTAGACTGTGCTCAAGGTTTTTGGGCTTCGGGCCCCTGAAGCCGTCACAGTTGACCAATCACAACCAAAAGGGGATGTCATCATCTAGGCATTATATGGAGTCAAACTTACGGGTTACAATGAAGTCCTTCCATAAATATGACCAATAGACCATGCTAAAGGTTTTGGGGTTTTGGGTTCGGGCAGCCATCAAGGCTGAATGATCGTGACCAAAAGAGGACGTTCTCATCTAGACATTATTTAGAGTCATCCTACCAAGGTACAATGAAATCCCTTCATAAATATCACCTGTAGACTGTGCTAAAGATTTTCGGGCTTTAGGCCCCTGTAGCCAACACAGTTGCCTAATGGGGTCCAAAAGGGGCTGTTCTCATCTAGACATTATATGAAGTCAACCTGCCAAGTTACAATGAAATCTCTTCATAAATATGATCTGAAGACTGTGCTCAAGATTTTCGGGCTTCAGGCACCTGTAGCCATCACAGTTGACCAACCACGACCAAAAGGGGATGTCATCATCTAGGCATTATATGGAGTCAACCTAACAAGTTACAATGAAATCCTTCCATAAATATGACCTACAGACATGCTAAAGGTTTTTGGGCTCAGGCAGCCATCAAGGCTGAATGATCGTGACCAAAAGGGGACGTTCTCATCTGGACACTATTTGGAGTCATCCTACCAAGCTACAATGAAATCCCTTCATAATTATGACCTGTAGACTGTTCTAAAGGTTTTCAGGCTTTGGGCCCCTGAAGCCGTCACAGTTGCCCAAACGTGTCCAAAAGGGGACGTTCTCATCTAGACATTACATGATGTCAACCTACCAAGTTACAATGAAATCCCTTCATAAATATGACCTGTAGACTGTGCTAAAGGTTTTCGGGCTTCGGGCACCTTTAGCAGGCATTATATGGAGTCAACCTAAGAATGTTACAATGAAATCCTTCTATAAATATAACCTTTTGCCTATGCTAAAGGTTTTGGGGCTCGGGCACCCATCAAGGCTGAATGATCACGTCCAAAAGCGGACGTTCTCATCTAGACATTATATGAAGTCAACCTACCAAGTTACAATGAAATCCCTTCATAAATATGACCTGTAGACTGTGCTTAAGGTTTTCGGGCTTCGAGCTCGGGCAGCCATCATGGCTGAATGATTGCAACCAAAGGGAACAATCTCATCTGGGCATCATCTGGAGTGATCCTATGAAGTTACAATGAAATCCCTTCATAAATATGACCTGTAGACTGTGCTCAATGTTTTTGGGCTTCGGGCACTTGTAGCCATCACAGCTCACCAATCACGACCAAAAGGGGATGTCATGTCATCATCTAGGCATTATATGGAGTTAACCTAATAGGTTACAATGAAATGCTTCCATAAATATGACCTTTTACCTATGCTAAAGGTTTTTGGTCTCGACCACCCATAAAGGCTGAATGATCGCAATCAAAAGGGGACGTTCTTATCTAGACATTATTTGGAGTCATCCTACCAAGTTACAATGAAATCCCCTCATAAATATGACCTGTAGACTGTGCTAAAGGTTTTCGGGCTTCGGGCACCTTTAGCCGGCACAGTTGCCCATTCATGTCCAAAAGGGGACGTTCTCATCTAGACATTATATGAAGATAACCTACCAAGTTACAATGAAATCCCTTCATAAATATGACCTGTAGACTGTGCTAAAGGTTTTTGGGCTTCGGGCACGGGCAGCCATCATGGGTGAATGATCGCAACCATAGGGGACAATCTCATCTGAGCATCATCTGGAGTGATCCTAAGAAGTTACAATGAGATCCCTTCATAAATATGACCTGTAGACTGTGCTCAAGGTTTTCGGGCTTCGGGCACTTGTAGCCATCACAACTGACCAATCACGACCGAAAGGGGATGTCATCATCTAGGCATTATATGGAGTCAACCTAACAGGTTACAATGAAATCCTTCCATAAATATGACCTTTTGCCTATGCTAAAGGTTTTTGGGCTCGGACACCCATCAAGGCTGCATGATCGCGATCAAAATGGGACGTTCTCATCTAGACATTATTTGGAGTCATCCTGCCAAGTTACAATGAAATCCCTTCATAAATATGACCTCTAGACTGTGCTAAAGGTTTTCGGGCTTCGGGCTCCTGTAGCCGTCACAGTTGCCCAATCACGTCCAAAGGGGACTTTCTCTTCTAGACATTGTATGAAGTCAACCCACCAAGTTACAATGAAATTCCTCAATAAATATGACCTGTAGACTGTGCTAAAGTTTTTCGGGTTTTGGGCTCGGGCAGTCATCACAGTTGGCAGATCATGCCCAAATGGGGAAATTCTCATCTAGACATCATAAGGAGTCATCCTACCAAGTTACAATGAAATCCCTCCACATTAAACATGACCTGCAGACTGTGCTAAAAGTTTTTGGGTTTCGGGCTTGGGCAGCTATCACGGTTGATAGATCATGCCCAAAAGGGGACATTCTCATCTAGGCATTATACAGAGGCATCCTACCAAGTTATAATGAAATCCCTTCATAAATACGACCTGTAGACTGTGCTAATGGTTTTCTGGTTTTGGGCTCGGGCAGCCATACCGGTTGCCCGATCGCGACCAAAAGCGGACATTCTCATCTAGACATGACCCCAAACCTGCATATGAAATTTTGTGACGATCAGACAAGAACTGCGGGGTGTAACCCGTGCTAAAGGAAAATGTGAACAGACATCACAGACTCACAGACTAACAGACTCACAGACTAACAGACTCACAGACTAACAGACTTCCACATGTGTGATGGCAATAGCTTATCTTGACTATGTCAAGTTAAGCTAAAAACAATCCTATGATAAATGTGGCCTGTAGGCCATGTCAGAGAAGAATGTTGATGCACAAATGCAATAAATTTAAAGATTGTTGCTAACAGCAACAGTTTTGGATGGAAATGAAAAGAAATCGATAGCCCCTATCCTTGTCACCCTGCATAAGCATACAAAGTTTCAAAACAACCTGATGATGAAGGCACCCTCTGAGGCATGCCAAAGGAAGATGTTAATGCACAAAAGCACTAAGTTTGAAGGTCATTGCATGTGGCAATGTTTTTTTCTCTCATTTTTATGGAAATTCATAAATATACCCTGCAGAGAGCGCAAAAGGGATAAGTTGCTGCACAAATGCAGTAAATTCAAAGGTTGGTGATAACGACAATAATTTTTTACAGAAATGAAGAAAAATCAATAGCTCACATCTAAAGGTCACCCCAAGTACACATACTAAGAGTCAAAGTGATCCGATCATAAATTTGCCCTGAAGGGTGTGCCAAAGGAAAATATTGAAGCCTGAATAAACTAAGTTCAAAGGTTCTTGCCAGCGGGAAACATTTTTTGACAGAAATGGAAGAAAATCGATAACTCCCATATAGATATCACCCCACACAAGCACACCAGGCTTCCAAGTGATCCAATCATAAATGTGCCCTGCAGGGTGTGTCAAAGGGAAATATTGATGCATCACTGTACTAAATTTTTACTAAGTTTATCAGAGGTTATTGCCAATGGTAACTATTTTCGATGGAAATGGAAGAAAATCGATAGCTCCCATCTAGACGTCACTCCAAACAAGCAAAACCAAGTTTCAAAGCGATCCGGTCAAAAATGTGCACTGCAGGCTGCGTCAAAGAGAAATAGTGATTGCATAACTGCATGAAGTTCATTGATGGTTGTTGCCAGCGGCAACATTTTTTGACAGAAATTGAAGAAAATTGATAGCTCCCATCTAGAGGCAACCCCAAACAAACATACCAAGTTTCAAACCATTCTGATCATAAATGTGCCCTGAAGGGTATGCCAAAGGAATATATTGATGTCTGACTAAACTAATTTCAAAGGTTGTTGCCAGTGGCAACATTTTTTGAAGGAAATGGAAGAAAATCGATAGCTCCCATCTAGAGTTTACCCTAAACAAGCATTCCAGGTTTCAAAACAATTCGATCATAAATGTGCCCTGAAGGGTGTGCCAAAGGGAGGTCTGACTTAACTAAGTTCTAAGAACGTTGCCAGCGGCAACATTTTTTGATGGAAATGGAAGAAAATTGATAGCTCCCATCTAGAACTCATCCCAAACAAGCATACCAAGTTTCAAAGTGATCTGGTCAAAAATGTGCACTGCAAGGTGTGCCAAAGGGAAATATTGATGCATATCTGAACTAAGTTCATCGAAAGTCATTACCAGCGGCAACATTTTTTGACGGAAATCGAAGAAAACCAATAGCTTCCATCTAGAGGTAACACCAAACAAGCATACAAAGTTTCAAACCGATCTGATCATAAATGTGTCCTGTAGGGCATGCCAAACGAATAAATTGATGCCTGATTAAACTAAGTTCAAAGATCCTTGGCAGCGGCAACATTTTTTGATGGAAATGGAAGAAAATCAATAGCTCCCATCTAGAGGTCACTCCAAACAAGCATGCCAAATTTCAAAACAACCTGATCATAAATGTGCCCTGTTGGGTGTGCCAAAAGGAAATATTGAGGTCTGACGAAACTAAGTTCTAAGAACATTGCCAGTGGCAACATTTTCTGATGGAAATGGAAGAAAATCGATAGCTCCCATCTAGAGGACACCCCAAACAAGCATACCAAGTTTCAAAGTGGTCCGATAATAAATGTGCCCTGCAGGGTGTGCCAAAGGGAAATTTTGATGCATAACAACACTAAGTTCATCAAAGGTCATTGCCAGTGGCAACATTTCTTGGCAGATATCGAAGAAAATCGTCAGCTCCCATCTAGAGGTAACTCCAAACAAGCATACCAAGTTTCAAAACGATCTGATAAAAAATGTGCCCTGTACGGCGTGCCAAAGGAATATATTTATGCCTAACTAAACTAAGTTTAAAGGTCATTGCCAGCGGCAACATTTTTTGACGGAAATGGAAGAAAATCGATAGCTCCCATCTAGAGGTCACCCAAAACAAGCATGCCAGGTTTCAAAGTAATCCGATCATGAATGTGCACTGTAGGGTGTGCCAAAGGGAAATTTGCTGTCTGACTAAACTAAGTTCTAAGAATGTTACTTGCAGCAACATTTTTTGACAGAAATTGAAGAAAATCGATAGCGCCCATCTAGAGGTCACCCCAAACAAGCATACCAGTTTCAAAGCGATCTAATCATAAATGCGACCCGTGAGGTATGTGTTATATAGCCCCCATATTATAATGAGATTGATATATATATCCTTAATTGATAATACTATGAGATTGATATTTTTTCTGCATTTTCTGACTGATCTGACTCATATGCACTGAGTGACCTTTGTTTACATCTTTGTTACACTAATCTATTGTACATATAGCTGTTGATTGTTTAAGTACGTCAAGGACCTTGTTTACATAAATTTTGACAAAATCACCTAGAAACTAATAGAAATAGAACTTTGCAGAAACTTCCTCTTCTGGGACATTCTATCTGGGTACTATATAAAGGTTTGTCAACAGAATTCAGAAACTCATTTTTAGAAAGCCATTTCAGAAAGACTCACTTCAGTTAAAACACAGCAGTTGTTTCCATTGGAGATTATTATTGTTCTAGGACAGTGCATTTATTATAGAAGCAGTGCTTCTTTGTGAATTTGGAAGATTGATTCCAAAAGAAAATTTTGAAGAGAATCTATTCGTCTTGGATCCCCGTGGGAACCCCGGGAAGTAAGCAGCACTTGTTTACTGCGGTAAACCAGTTCCGCTTTACTAGTAAAATAGGACCCAGTCACCAATGCTTGGGGTGAAAGTCCTCTAAAATGGGCAACGTGTCGATCAACGATTGACTGACCTTGCCTTCATCGCCATGTTGTGTCACGATTAGCCATTGTGCATAAATATGTGACGTTAACCACCAACAAACAAACAAACAAACAATTCGTCTTGGAAAAGAGAATTTATACTTTCTGCGAAACAGAATAATATTATTTTGCGAAAAGTCAGGATTCTACTGGATTATTTGGAAATTACGTGTGGCGCCAATATTTCTTGGTTTTTACTCCATTTGAATTTTGCGTAGCATTTTATTATATTTTATTGGAGACTGCTGAAATTTCTAAGTGAAAATTTTATTACAAATCTACGGGATACTGTTTCTGAAGAGACATTCTTGGATTTAATACTACCAGCTGGTAACTTTCTTCACAATATTCCTCACCACTGGATTACTGGATTCTTTCAAACTGTACTTTGGACTAATTCAATAATTGATAAGTACCACTGTTTTTATTTTCTGTAAACCAATTAGTGTAAAAGATCTTTGTATCGTTTTTTTTATATTAATTTTTTTAAAATTAAATTTCAGAATAGTTGAATTCATAGTTATTGTTGCTGATTCTCAGATTTCTTTCTGTTACCAATATCAATAATATTTCCATACCGTAACAGTGTGCCAAAGGAAATTGTGGATGTATGTACGTACGTAAGTACACCAACGGACGAGAAGTGATGGCAATACTTCAGCTTGACTTTGTCAAGTTGAGCTACTAAACTTAAAGCAGAGTTCAATTCCAAGTACTTTCGATTCCTTAAAATTGTTCTTCTGAATTCAGTGAATATCAAGGACCCACTGCTTCCTAAACATCTTGATAGTCTTCAGCAGTCTTTGGAAGGAGGCAACCATGTAGAAGTACATACAGAAGCTACAGAAGTTAAAATAGTTGTCCTGCATGTATAACCACAAGAAAAAACTTTTTTTCTAAATTAGCATATTCCCATAGTGACTATTTGAGACTCATTCTCAAATAATATAATTATTGTCAGGGTACCAAAAGTCGAAGGGGCAAATGCTTGACATACATCTGACAGTGTGTGAAGCCTTTGATTGGTTGATAGATTTATAGCCATCTTATGTCACATTCAGCCTGTATTTGTCAGTTTTTGAAAGTTTTTGATCGGAATAAGTTTGATCAGCTACGCTGATATTATTTGAGTTGAATTTTTATTTGAGTTAAATTTACTTATCGATAATCATTTTTAAAGTTGATGACGGGAAAGTAAAATAATTATTCTCCCTGTTGAAGATGAATTGGTTCTGATGGAAGTGAATAACTTTTTACACAGGGAATCTGTTTACACAAGTTTCCATAGTTACAAACATTAATAATAGTCATTATTACGACAATTTCAAATGACTGCACATTCGCAAAGAAGCGGAGCAATGGTCTGAGACTGAGACTATAAGAAAATGCACGAAGGCCTGTCTGAGGAAACACTCAAACCAAAACAGCCAGTTAAAGTTGAACAAGAACTGACTGTCGATGTTATTAATGACACTGAATCGGAAGGAGACAATAACCATATTTCCAGTGGAGATGAGAGCGAGGTTGACGATGATGATTTGGAAATTTTAAAAAAAGAATTGAAGGATGTAGAAGAGGAGAAGCATAAACAGGAATGACTTCTAGAAAAGAAAAGAATAAAGCAGAAGATCGCTGACACAAAGAAAGAAATAGACAACTTGAAAGGTACTAAACCCAAAATTAAATGGACTTCGATACCGAAAGGTGATCACAAAGAAGTTAATAAACTGGACTTGGCTTCACTAAGAAAAATGGAACTGTTAAAAGAGGTTGATAAAAAGTTGAAAAAGTTGGGTGTTTTGTCTGATGTTGTTGATGGGACGGAGGATTCAAGTAAATCCAAAAAATATTTAAGATCTCATAGACCTAACAAGGTGAGTGATTCGGATTTGGATACAGATTCAGATTCATCTGTCTCACCAATGGCAACTTCAACCTGCAGTTCTACTTCAAGTAGAAACAAAAAATTAAAGTCCAAAAAGAAATTAAAATCAGGTATACAGGCCAAAGCAAGTGATCAAGTTCTTAAACCTCAAAAATTTCCACATGATCAGTTGCAGTTCAAATATGTGGGTTCTGATATTGCATTCAAAGAGTTAACTTTCCAACAATTTATTGTTGGAGAGTTAGAAATTATTGATGATCCTAAGATTTCTGATAGTGAGGAAAATGGAAGGTTAAACTTGCTCAAGAAAATAGTGTATTTTTACACAAACTATGATTGGAAACCATTATTTAACTATTGTAGCGATTGGCTGCGTCAAATTGAATTGAGCCAGAATTCATGGTCTGATGACTCAAGTCAAATCGAGACAGCCATTTTGGCTAAATTTATTCAACCGAAACATTTATCTACAGATTTTGGATCAAGTAAATTTAATACTAATTCTGCCTCTGAAATGATAAGTGATAACTGGTTTTGTCCTGCATATCAACGGAACAAATGTTCTCTAAAGGGTCCACACAAAAGATCAATTAATGGTCAGACAAAACTTGTTGAGCACTTCTGTGCTTCTTGTTGGTTGAAAAACAAAGAAAAATTGTACCATCCTGAATGTTCTTCTTCATGCCCTTTAAGCCCTTACCAAAATGACTAGGGTTAGGAGCTGAGGGGCATAAGTTAAATCCAATGGCCGAGATTTTTTATGTGGAATATCTTAAAACGGATAAGTCCATGCAGAGCGTAATCCAAATTTTGAACAAAAATCATCCACTTCCCAAATTTCAAACCAAAAATCTGAAGTTTCTTCTCTTGAAAATATTTGTCACTGCTCTGATATTTCAAATGACTTGAGTTCAGCTGCATGTATATTCAATAATGAAGATGAAGAAAATGAGGTGACTGATTCAAATTTGCCCATAAATATTCAACCAAAAGTACCAGCTCCTGATCTTGGTCTTTCATATCAATGCGATTCACCTGTTAGAGCAGAAACTGCTTTTTCATCTAAAGATTGTTCCAATTACACAAATTTAGTTGGTACTGGTAAGGTAGGAAATTTGTTAAAATCTACCTTTAATACCAACAAAACTAGTACATGTAACTCTTGTTATATCCTGGAGGTTGATATTAATGTGATTGATGATACAGATGGATTTTTGCACACAGATATTGAAATAATGAAAGACAAAATTCACAATTTGGATAAATTCGTAAAAACACACGATCTAATTTTTCTTTTTGGAATGCACAATTGTGAGGGATGTTGAGTTCCAGTTCAATCTAGACTGAATGTGTCTTTCTTTAGAAGTGTATTAACTGATTATTTTGATTCTTCTATTTGCGAACTTTTGGAATTCGGCTTCTCGATTGGGTTCCAAGGTTCTTTGAAGTTCAACACTAAAAGAATTAAGAATCACAAAGGTGCTCAAAACTTTCCAAAGAATATAGATGAATATATTTTTAAGGAACTCAGTTATAGTTCCATAGTAGAAAAATCCATTCATTTCTAATATCAAAATCAGTCCTTTGAATTCTGTTCCCAAAAGTGATGAGCGCCGAATAATCTTAGATTTAAGTTTCCCTTCTTCTGGATCAATCAATGATGGTATTTTAAAAAATGAATACCTGGATGAAACAATCACACTTAAATATCCCTCAGTTGATAATCTGGTGAACTGTATCAAAACATTAGGTTCTAACTGTCTGCTATTCAAAAAAGATCTTAAGAGAGCGTACAGACAAATACCGATTGATCCTGGAGATGTTCACCTGGTAGGGTTTTCTTGGAATAACAATATATTCTTCGACAAGGTGCTGTCAATGGGACTCAGGTCTGCGGCATATATTTGCCAATGACTTAGAAATGCAGTAGCCTTCATTTGTTCCAAAAAATGACCTCATAGTCATCAACTATCTTGATGATTTTGCAGGTGCTGAACATGAATCGAAAGCTGACAATTCTTACCACTTACTTGGAGAAATTCTGAATTTTTGCGGTCTTGAGGAAGCTATGGCCAAGTCCTGCCCACCAGCTACAACAATGGTGTTCCTAGGAATTCTTTTTGATACGGTTAATTTGACCCTGGAGATTTTAACCCTCATGATCTCATGATTGGCAAAGAAAAAGCCAGTCTACGAGATTTACAATCATTACATGGAAAGCTGAACTTTGTATCCTCTTGTATTAGATCTGGTTGTCTCTTTGTCTCGAGAATTCTGCAGTGGTTACGTTCAATCGGTCCAAATAGTCATGAATTCATAAATTTCCAGACTATGTAAAGTTTGACTTATTATGGTGGAAAGAGTTTTTTATACAAATATTAAGGCATCTCTATGATGGAATTTGAAGAATGGTCTAGTCCAGATAGTGTTATCTCTTCAGATACATGTCTTCGAGGTTGTGGGGGTATTTTGGTTGCCATTATTTTCACAGCTTATTTCCAGATTTCATTAAAGAACAGAAATTACACATCGATGAACTGGAACTATTGGCTATTGTCATTAGTCTGAAATTGTGGGGTTCTGAATTAACAGGGAAAATAATTTTATTGAACTGTGATAATGCTACATCTGTAGCAGTGATCAATAGGGGTGCAACCAGAAATTCATTCCTACAATCTTGTTTACGGGAAATCTGCTGTATTTCGGCATTGTTTGAATTTGAGGTCAAGGCTAAATAAACATATAGAGGGGTGTGAAAATAGATGGGTAGATTACCTTTCTAGATGGAATGATAATACTAAATTTCAGCTACTATTTTTTGAGGAATTTGATCATTCGCAATTAATTGAAGAGGTCATTCCCAAAAATATGTTTCAGTTTGAACACAGTTGGTAGATATTATTTAATTTTATTGCAGAGACAGAACTTAAATTACTAAAGCAAGAAGTTAAGTTCACAGCCTCTAAATCATTTGCTGCTGAAACCCAAAAGAACCATTTAATACAGTAGAAAGCTTATCTTTTGTTCTGCACTAATTTTCAGTTGACAGCATTTCCTGCTAAATTAGAAACTTTAAAATTATATGTACAATTTTTGAGTAGATCCATGAAAGCTCCCCAATCAATTAGAAATTGTCTGAGTGGAGTTAAAATTCTGCACATGTACTTGGATCTTCCCCATTCTGTGTTTGACAGTTTTGAATTGAAGCTGCTTTTACGTGGTATAGGCAGGGTTAAACAACCTCATGTGAAGCAAGCTCTTCCAATGACACCAACCATATTACTAGAAATTTTTCCTCATATTTTACAAGACAATTTTCATTCATGTTTCCTTTTGGTCGTTATTTTTATTGATATTTTTCCTTATGATCAGGAAACCAAATCTTTTGCCAAATTCATCTTCTTTTTTTGATCCCCAGACACAATTGACAAAGGGGGACGTTCATGTTTCAGATGATTTACTTCTAGTAGTTATTAAATGGTCTAAAATGATTCAGTTTGCTCAGAAAATTTTACGAATTACAGTTTTGGCAATGCCAGGCTCTCTTTTATGTCCAGTACATGCCTATATAAGAATGATAGAATTAATCCCTGGGTGTTCTTCTTATCCTGTTTTTATGTATCCAAGTAAAAAGAAATATAAATCTTTAACCTATCCTAAGCTTCAAATTTTCATACAAATGAAAGTGTCAATGACACTGTAGCTCAACTTGACAAACTTGAACTTGGTAAGTTATAAATGAAATGGCAAAATTGAAGATCATTGGTACCAATGTCATTTTTTTTGCCAGTGGCAACATTTTTTGACAGAAACCGAAGAAAATCGATAGCTCCCAGCTAGAGGCCTCCCCAAACAAGCATGCCAGGTTTCAAAGCAATCCGATCATAAATGTGCCCTGTAGGGTGTACAAAAGGGAAATATTGTGGTCTGACTAGACTAAATTCTAAGAACGTTGGCCGTGGCAACATTTTTTGACAGAAATGGAAGAAAATTGACAGCTCCCATCTAGAGGTCACTGTAAATAAGCATACCAGGTTTCAAAGCAATCTAATCATAAATGTGCCCTGTAGGGTGAGCCAAAGGGAAATATTGTGGTCTGACTAAACTAAGTTCTAAGAATGTTGGCTGCGGCAACATTTTTTGATGGAAATTGAAGAAAATCGATAGCTCCCATCTAGAGGTCACCCTAAACAAGCATGCTAGGTTTCAAAGCAATCCGATCATAAATGTGCCCTGTAGGGTGTGCCAAAGGGAAATATTGAGTCTTCTGACTAAACTAAGTTCTAAGAACGTTGGCCACGGCAACATTTTTTGACGGAAATTGAAGAAAATCGATAGCTCCCATCTAGAGGTCTCCCCAAACAAGCATACCAGGTTTCAAAGCAATCAAATCATAAATGTGCCCTGTAGGGTGTGCCAAAGAGAAATATTGTGGTCTGACTAAACTGAGTTCTAAAAACGTTGGCCGCGGCAACATTTTTTGACGGAAATTGAAGAAAATCAATTGCTCCCATCTAGAGGTCACTGTAAATAAGCATACCAGGTTTCAAAGCAATCTAATCATAAATGTGCCCCGTAGGGTGAGCCAAAGGGAAATATTGTGGTCTGACTAAACTAAGTTCTAAGAATGTTGGCTGCGGCAACATTTTTTGATGGAAATTGAAAATCGATAGCTCCCATCTAGAGGTCACCCCAAACAAGCATGCCAGGTTTCAAAGCAATCCGATCATAAATGTGCCCTGTAGGGTGTGCCAAAGGGAAATATTGAGTCTTCTGACTAAACTAAGTTCTAAGAACGTTGGCCACGGCAACATTTTTTGACGGAAATTGAAGAAAATCGATAGCTCCCATCTAGAGGTCTCCCCAAATAAGCATACCAGGTTTCAAAGCAATCAAATCATAAATGTGCCCTGTAGGGTGTGCCAAAGAGAAATATTGTGGTCTGACTAAACTGAGTTCTAAAAACGTTGGCCGCGGCAACATTTTTTGACGGAAATTGAAGAAAATCAATAGCTCCCATCTAGAGGTCACCCCAAACAAGCATGCCAGGTTTCAAAGCAATCCGATCATAAATGTACCCTGTAGGATGTGCCAAAGGGAAATATTGAGTCTTCTGACTAAACTAAGTTCTAAGAACGTTGGCCGCGGCAACATTTTTTGACAGAAATTGAAGAAAATCGATAGCTCCCATCTAGAGGTCTCCCCAAACATGCATACCAGGTTTCAAAGCAATCTGATCATAAATGGGCCCTGTAGGGTGTGCCAAAGGGAAATATTGAGGTCTGACTAAACTAAGTTCTATGAACGTTGGCCGTGGCAACATTTTTTGCCGGAAATTGAAGAAAATCGATAGCTCCCATCTAGAGGTCACCCTAAATAAGCATACCAGTTTTCAAACCAATCAAATCATAAATGTGCCCTGTAGGGTGTGCCAAAGGGAAATATTGTGGTTTGACTAAACTAAGTTCTAAGAACGTTGGCCACGGCAACATTTTTTGACGGAAATTGAAGAAAATCGATAGCTCCCATCTAGAGGTCACCCCAAACAAGCATGCTAGGTTTCAAAGCAATCCGATCATAAATGTACCCTGTAGGGTGTGCCAAAAGCAAATATTGAGTCTTCTGACTAAACTAAGTTCTAAGAACGTTGGCCACGGCAACATTTTTTGACAGAAATTGAAGAAAATCAATAGCTCCCATCTAGAGGTCTCCCCAAACAAGCATACCAGGTTTCAAAGCAATCTGATCATAAATGTGCCCTGTTGGGTGTGCCAAAGGGAAATATTGAGGTCTGACTAAATTAAATTCTACAAACGTTGGCCGTGGCAACATTTTTTGCCGGAAATTGAAGAAACTCGATAGCTCCCATCTAGAGGTCACCCTAAATAAGCATACCAGGTTTCAAAGCAATCAAATCATAAATGTGCCCTGTAGGGTGTGCCAAAGGGAAATATTGTGGTTTGACTAAACTAAGTTCTAAGAACATTGGCCGCGGCAACATTTTTTGACGGAAATTGAAGAAAATCAATAGCTTCCATCTAGAGGTCACCCCAAACAAGCATACCAAATTTCAAAGTAATCTGATCATAAATACGACCTGTGAGGTGTGCCAAAGGAAATTGTGGACGTACGTACTAATGTACTAACGTACGTACGTACGCCGACGGACGAGAAGTGATGGCAATAGCTCAGCTTGACTTTGTCAAGTTGAGCTAAAAATTATATCCTTAACAGGCCGAGAACCTGGAAATTATTCATCACATAGTTTCCGTAGAGCTGGGGCATCTTGGGCTTTTCAAGCAGATGTCCCATTAGAGTTAATACAACTAATGGGAGATTGGTCTAGCGATGCGTACAAAAAGTACTTGCATTATACCTTAGAAGACAAATGTCTTGTAGCTAAAAGAATGAGGAATTTGATCATAACGTCTGCTGAGTGTTAGACTGAATCTCTCTTTTTCTTCCATTTCTGCCAAGAGGAACTGTTGAGTCCTTATCATTTCAGATTCTATTTGTAAATATGTTATGGACATTTATGACGCTGAAGTCAGAGCTTTCCCAGGATATACGATTGGAGGGATTTCATACCTGATTAAATCACATAAAATTAATGTTTCTGCCTTTACTCACATAATTTTTCATGTGGGTACGAATAATGTTGAGAAAAAATCTATTACTCAAATCCTGGAAGCTTACCACAATTTAATTACTATTACTAGGAAATTACTGAGGCTAAGTTATTAATGTCTTCAATCTTGCCACACCCTGTGGATTTTGAAATTTTGGGTGGAAAAGTATTAGAGATTAATAAGAAGTTGAACAACATTTGTTGCCAATGCAATTTAGTCTTCTTGAGATCATATAGACTATTTTTAAAATGGGGTAAACCCATTGTTGAATTATTCACCAGTAAAGATGGTTTGCACTTGAGCTTTGAAGGCACACACCGTCTGAAGTCCTTCTTCATTCAGGTAGTTCAACATCTTAAATAATTCAGGAGAGTCTTTTATAAATAGTGTTATGTATGCCATAGTCCCCGTTCTCCTTCTGTTTGAGCTTACACATTTGGGTTCTATCTGTGGGTTCAGGTTGGTCGATTGAGAGGTATCGTCAAGCCTCCATCCCACCTTTCGCCTTTCCAGAACGGGATCGGATGACTGAGGCCTTCATAGGACTGTTTTGTTTCTCTTCTGAATTTTTGGAGCCTTGGGGATTTGGTGGCCTTGAAAAATGCCTATCATAGACATTTTTTAGTTATCCCCAAAATTACTGGTTAATTTTTATTGAATTATAATTGTGATCTACCCTGAGATCTCTCTTGCTCATTCAAATCACAGCCGGTTGGAGCTAATCTGATCAATTGTGATTTGAACGATCAAGTTGAATCAATACGGTGCAATACTGTGCACCTCTTGTAGGGTGGAAAAATTTCATTTATAGTTGCATGTCGGTGCATGTCTTGCATGTGCGTGTTTATCTTCAAATAATGTCCTTTTGTGATGAATATGAAGCTTTGGTGGATCCATCTCAGTTATTGAGTTTAAACGTTTATGTTCACAATTGTATTAATGAACTCATAGCCTGGAAGGGATTTGTAGGGTATCCTGTTTTCATCTTGACTTCCAGCTATATATATATGTGCATGTGGCATCTATCCTATTTGTGCATGTTTATGTTTGTGTATTGCTTGTATATTATCTGTTTATTTGTATATGTTTTGTAATATGTGTTTCATTTAATGCTTTTCCGATCATTACTTTTAGTGCGTAAATAAATATTTAACTTAAATCATAGTGTTATAACTTGCTACTCCTACAATAATTTCTCTTGGAAAGCTGAATTACAGATTGTTACAAAGGAAATGAAACTTCAACTTATTTTTTTAGTAATTACACACCTGCTATACCATAATATTGTCCAGTCACACATGCCAGCCTGTTTGGATAGAATGGTGAAAACTGAACAGAATATCCATGTCTATCTTTTGTTCTCAAACTCAGCGTCATTTTATCTTAAATTAAAATGAAAAAAATCATAATGTTAATGAATGCAAAGGTTGAAATACAATGAAAAATGTATTATAAACCAAATAAAAAATACATTTGATTCTCGAGAAATTAATTTTTTAAATCAATGATGAAGGAAGACTTTATTTTTATTTTTTATTTTTGTTTGTTAACCCTTTTACATAACACAGCTTTAAAAAAAAAAAATTAAATTAAATTTAAAATTTTGTGGAAAAAATTCTTACAATTTTCAATAAAACCATACAAATATGGATATCATTAGAACCGGCTCAACGAGCCGGTTCTAATGATATCCATATTTGTTTGGTTTCATCAAGACATTTGTGAGATATTTTAGGCAGTGGTAGGCTTATTTTGGTCATTTTCCTAGCTGTTTTTGGCTGCTATGTTAGGTAAAGGGTTAATAAAGAAATATCAAATACATTTTTTGTTCAATTACATTTATGGACCTTTTTCAAAAAATAAATACCGTCCACATAATATTTGAGTTATTTCTGCCAAACATAGCAAACTGGATGTTCACTAAATAAGTCTAATAAATGGACACTGTATTTTAATCATACTTTGTTGCAAATATGTGTAAAGGAAAATACAACCAAAAAAGATAAGATTTTAAAGTCTTGTGACTTCAAACTAACTTTGGAAGACAAAGCAAGTCAATAAAAATGTTCAGTGAGGGGATTCAATTTCAATGAGGGATTGTTTGTTTGTTTGTTTGTTGGTGGTTAACGTCACATATTTATGCACCATGGCTAATCGTGACACAACATGGAGATGAAGTCAAGTTTAGTCAATCGTTGATCAACATGTTGCCCATTTTAGAGGACTGTCACCCCAAGCATTGGTGACTGGGTCCTATTTGACTAGTAAAGCGTAACTGGTTTACCACAGTAAACAAGTGCTGCTTACTTCCCGGGGTTCCCACGGGGACAATGAGGGATTGCCTGAGAACCAAAATCATTTTTTTTTTTGCCTTATTACATGACAATGTCTAGAATAAACTGATACTGAATTTAAATGTTGATCATTTTGGAAAATAGAACTAAAGTTGATATGCACCAATGGTTATTTGTACCTATCTATATGTACTGCCAATTTTATGTACCAGACAGAAATTCAATGTGTGTCAAGGTTATAGGAGTCAATTTTTTTTTTTTTTTTTGCATGTAATAACTCCCAATCCTTCAAAATGCATTTTTGGAAAAATTGCCTAAATAACATGGAGGGGAGGGGTAGTCAAAATTTTTCTTCATGCAATCACTCCAAATCCTTAAAGATGCATTTTGGGGAAAAGAAAAAATGAAAACCTTAATGACACTGAGGTGGGATTGGGGGGTGGGGTGGCTTAGCTATAGAAGTCATGATTTTTTCATGTAGTAACTCCCAATCCTTCAAAATGCAATTTTGGGTTCAAATGACACAGGGTGGGGGAGGGGGGGGGGGGGGGGTGAAGACAATACCTCTGACAATTTTCATCAGATAACGGTGGTCATCAAACTTCAGGTAGACATTGTTCCCAAAGCCCAAAGAGATATCTACCCCTCAAAATTGATACTTTGTTACTAATGTTTATGTTATTCCAAAAACAAGCATTATACGATATTTATTAACAAAGGGCAATAACGCCTATAAATTTCATCAGATATGGTTGGTCATTGAGTTTACGAAGACATTTTTGCTATAGAGACATATACCAAAAAGAATTGAAATCTGTTAACTATTGTTCAAGTTATGCCATAAACAATGTTCTGAAAAAATGTTGATTAAAATATGCAAATTTCCAAGTTGAACAGCCCCATAACTCTTGTAAAAATAATCGGACCTTGCCCCAATTCGAACTTGACCTTCATACTGATATAACTGAAGCAGAAATCAAGTTTGGTTCTGATCTATGAATCCAAACTCAAGTTATCATCGGAAACCAAAATGTTAATGTTAATGAGAAATTTCTAAGTCGAAAAGGCCCATAACTCTGTAAAAATAATTGGACAAAACCCATAATTAAACTTGGCCTGTATTACTACCTGGGTAATACATGTACCAACTTTGGTCAAGATCAAATAATCCAAAATGGAGTTATCGGTCGGAAACCAAAAATGTTAATAGAAGGTCAAATTCTAAGTCAAAAAAGGGGAATAACTCATGTAAAAATAATTGGATGGAACCCATATTCGAACTTAGCCTGTATTACGAGCTGGTGAACACACACACTAACTTTGGTTGAAATCAAATAATCCAACCTAGAGTTATCATTCGGGAACCAATTGTTTATGGACAGGCAGGCAGGCGGGCAGGCAGGTGGGCAGACGGATGGACAGACAGATGGATGGACAGACAGACAGATAGATGGACAGATGAACAGACAGACATACCATTTACATAATATGACCGTTTTATAAACAGGCATATAAAAAGCGTTCAAACTCAGTATACAACCTCTCATTAGAATGGATTGAGGAAATTCTTTTCTCAGTGAATTCCAAAAAATTAAAACATATTCTATTTTCAATTGATAGCTTGTTTTTATTATTAATATGCACCAACAGTTCATCTAGTATGTTTAAACAATTTTCTTGATTGACATTAAACTGGATAAAACCTACACCTACATTACAATCTGGCTGGTAAAGCTTATGAACATTAAAAAAAACTTTGGTGAACATCACTGAAATAAATACATGTATGTAAATTACTGCAAAAGCGGAGTGATAGCTACGTCACTTTTTTGCTACTGTGGGTAAAGCAAAAAAAAAATGAAAGCTTGTGATGACATTGTTATTAAAATACAACTTGTGAAAGGAAGGAATGAGAAATAAAACAAGAGGCCCCAGGGGTCCTGAGGGCACTCACCTGACATGGAAGTCTAAATATCAAACCAGGGACTTGACTTGAATAAGCTGCATATGCCCCTCCTAAGAAAAGCATATACCAACTAGATGAATCGATTGTGCCCACACAATACACAGGATTTTCCTTCTATTTTCAGTTCCTGCACTTTTACGACCCAAAATTGAGATAAACGCATGAAAAACAGATTTTTTTTTATTTTTGTTCAGAAAGTTTCAAAGTCCAAAACAAAATATTTTCAGACTAAAATTTTTTTTTCTTCTTAAAATTGACCAAAACACATAAAAAACCAAAAAACTAATTTCCGTATTTTGGTCCAAAATTTCTAAGTCTCACCCGGACCCCAAATTTTCAGTGTAAAAAAATTTTTTTTTGGGTCTTAAAATTGACCGAAACGCATAAAAAAAACCCCAAAAACTCATTTCCCGATTTTGGTCCAAAATTTCTAAGTCCGGACCGGGACCCCAAATTTTCAGCCTAAATATGAACCCAGGGACTTGGCTTGAACAAACTTGAATCTCACCCCCCTGAGCATGCTGCATACCAAATATCAAAAGATTCTTATTGGTGGATCTGAAGAAGATTTTTAAAGAATATTCCTCATGCTGCACTAATTTGAACATTTGGGCTACCATAGGGAACCTAAATATGGACCGAGGAATTTGATTTCAACAAATATGTGAATCAATGTTCCAAAGATGTTATATGTAAAATATGAAAGTTTTTGGAGCAGTGGTTTGGAAGCAAACGATTCTTTAATTTTTTCCCATTGCCCACAGTGTTAAAAAATGCTGACTCAGTCCCAAAAAAGTATCTTATGACAAAACCGATGGCAATTTTTTTTTTACTATTCCTTTCTGTTGGTCCCAAGGAAGCCTCACACCAAATTAAAAATCTCAGTGCCATGCAGTTTTGGAGATATGGATGTTTTCGTTTTTTTTCTATTTTTGACTCCTGAGGTTCCCACGATGCTGCAGGAAAAAATTTTTTGGCATAAATCAAGTACTTATAAACCAGTAATACCTCATATTAAATTTGGTTCAAATTGGCCTCTCAGTTCAGAAAATAGAAATTCTGGGCGGGGCAAAAACTCTTGCCCCTCTCAGAACAAAGGCAAATATTGCCCGTCAAACTTCTCTTGAACAAACTTGAGTCTACACCTCAAATGGAAGCTGCAAACCAAATATCAAGTTTCTGCTATGGCTGATTTATGAGAAGAAGATTTTTAAAAATTTTGTGCATTTTGGCCCCACCCCCCCTCCACAATATGAGCAAAACCCAAATGCCCCTATATAACTGCTACTCATGTGAATTTTGCTTGAACTGCAGCCAGTGGCTTGAAAGAAAATGACCCAAACACCACCTTCATGACGTACGACGGACGACGACAGACAACGGATGACGGACAAAAAGTGATCAGAATAGCTCACCCGGACTTTCAGTCAGGTGAGCTAACAACACTGAAAACTGATTGCGATAAGGGCTGCACTGATATTTATTAAATTATTAATAGGAGCCTCCAGAGGCTCATTGGACAGTGCAGCCAACAATTACACACAGTTAAAAGCAATAATAATAAATAAAGCTCCTGAAAATAGTTGGGCCAAAACTTGCCCAAACCATATGAATATGCACTGACTGAGTGAATGGATGAGTAAGCTCCCATTCCTGTGAAACCAACAGGGAGAGAACCACATGGGAAGTAAATGGGTGGGACAGGGGGGGAGGGGGGTTGGAAAAAAATTCCAGGAACACAGGCACATTTTTTATTTTTGCCCAAAATGACCCCCCCCCCCCCTCCCACCCCTGAAAAAGTTTTTAGGGAATTTTTTCCGCATAATTTTCAGACACCCAACCCCCCCCCCTCCCCCCCCTCCCCATTTCAAGAAATATTTGAAGTAATCCTGTATATTCACCACATCGCCTGACATTGGTACTATGTATGTGTTGTGCTTTTTATATTCTGGTCACTTTTGAAGCCAAAAGGCTAATTACGTGAAACACGATGACAGTTTATGTCATGCGGGACAGCATCACCGAATTCCCCTCTGGACAGCTCTTGAAACCTCATTCTGCTTATGAATAATATTCTCTGACAGTCTATGAGACATATCATCAGAATGAAGTCCATTACTGGTGGTTTTTCCCCTACATAGTAAATGGGCCACATGGTCTGCACATGGTTGGGATTCTCTCTTACTGCCTGACCAATGCTTACTAACTAATTCATGAAATGACGTACTACTCATATCAGCCAAGGTGCAAAAGGGCAGAGTTTATGAGGGATGTATCTGGATGTACTGATGTATTTCCGATTTGTCTGATTTCTGTCACACACGTTACCAAAGAATCACCCGAGAGAACTATTTGCACAAAACTCATACACAGTCCCCATCAATGGTCCGTGAATAAGTTCACAGGTGCAAATAGTTCTCTTGTATGCCATCATGAAGCAGGGTACTTTTAGTTTTCAGCTTTATAGAAAGCGTTATGTGATGCACATTGGATAGTGCCAAATCAAAGAGTTTATTTAATTAAGTTCAGTTATTTGTTGTATTTTATTTTGATTAAATTTGTTAAAATCACACAATTCTCATTTAATTTGAAAAGATAAATGCACTCATTGGCAAAGTCAATGATTGCAAATTTTCCTTTTTCTGTCACTGTGAGGCATGTGTCCATGAAAAAAAACATATTCTGACATATCCTGAAAATTCCCAAGCCATACCCCATTATATATGGTACCTCACCATTTGCACATGCTCTAGCAGATGTGTTTTGTCATTTCCCTTCCAACTAGATCATAAATTGTAGCAAAAAACTTGTGGAAAACTCCCCCCACCCCCACCCACCCCCCCCCCCCCCTCTCCGCCTATGTTCCTGGAATTTTTTCTGATTCAGCAGGTTTTTTTATTGCCAAATTGCGGATTTCTGTTTGCATGTTCTTACATAGTGATGTACAGATGGAATCTTTAATGAAAACAGATATTAAAGAAAATTTGTTTGTTATCAAACAGATCTTTGAAGAATATTCCTCATATTGCACCAAGTTAAAACTTAGGCTCCTATTGTCCAAATATGAACCCTTGACTTAATTTTAACAAACTTGAATCTTATACCCAAAAAGATGCTGTATGCCAAATATTAAAAGATTCTGACCAGTGAATCTGAATAAAAAAAAGAAGCTTTTTAAAGAATATTCCTCATGTTGAGATAAACTTCAAATGTACTCACTCAGGGAGCCAAAAATATGGACCGAGGGACTTGATTTGAGCAAATCTGAATCTGACCTTCTAAGGATGCAGAATAACAAATATAAAAAAATTCAGTGTAGTGGATCTAAAGAAGAACATTTTTAAATAATTTTCCTCATACTGCAGTGAGTAAAATTTTGAACTGAGCCCAAATATGAACCCAGGGACTTCATTTGAATGAACTGGAATATCACTTCCTAAGGGTGCTGAATACCAAACATCAAAAGATTCTTGAGTGGTGGAGCTGAAGAAGATTTTTGCACCAACTTGCCACCAAGTTAAAATTCGAGCTTCCAAATATGAATCCAGGGACTGAATTTGAACAAACTTGGATCTGATCTCCCTGAAAGTGTTGTATACCAAATATGAAAAGATATGATTCTAATTAGTGATTCTGAAGATAAAGATTTTTTTAAGTTTTGATACATGCTGACTCAGCATTTTCCCCATTATTGACAGTGTTAAAAAGGGCATCCTCATATTGTACTCATGATAACACTATTTTTTTGGCTCATTCGATTCAATAGGTCGTAAGCATGCTTTCCATCTTTCAGTTTTGAAAATGGGTGCCGCATTGTATAATGCTCGCTACCATTTGAAGTGAAGAGTGCTGTTGTTGAGTCCTAGCATCAGGGAAAATGTACATCTGTACACCGTTCATTCCACTGGGGTACAGTACATAGGGATTTCAAAATTATTAACCAGTTTTTTTAATAAGCTTTTCGCAGTAATAATCAAATTTGTTTGAGTTAAGTAAAATACATGAAAGCAGCTTAAAAGGAGCAATCGTGAGTCAATCAGATAATTCTCCATGGAATGCATGAGTGAAACAGTGAGTAGCATTACTGGCCTTTGAAGTTTATTGAATTATGCTGTTTACATACCAATTCTTAGAAAGTGAAGTTTGATTATTTCGAGGTCTTGGAATGCTACAGCTTATAATTCATGGTGTATACTTCACATTTTTGTGCTCACATTATATTTATTTGGCCTATTTGCCACAAATAGACTTTAACCCTTTATAGAAAACACATAAAATCAAAATTAGTTATTTTAATTTTTTTTTAAAACAATGTTAATTGTAAACTAGAAAAACTGTGAGCACTGCTCACTAAATGATACCACCCACTCCCACCAAGAAACATTTTACAACAGTAAGAGTGTGTTTAATGTAGAGAGCACAAACACTGACACCCCTCCTGCCCCCCCCTCCACACACACACACACACACACACACAACACACCTCCACCCCGAAGCTTGAATTGACAAAGCCCATTTTTCAATATGTGAAACTGTAAAAATGAAAATGTCCGAAAACAAAATAGAAGGTACACATCTTCAATGTATGTAAAAGAATGTTTGAAGGTTTCACTGAAATCCATTCACTAGTTTAAAAGAGGTCACGAATAGCAAATGTCAACAACTCCCCCCCCCCCCCCCCCACCCCCCCCCCCCTCCCACACTCCAGCTTGAATTGACAAAGCCCATTTTTAAATATGGGAAACCCTAACGAAAGTGTCAATGACACTGTAGCTCAACTTGTTTAAGACATGTACATGTATAGTATATGACACAGCAATGACAAACATCTGGGTAATGACCTGATAACAAAGGTACATGTAAAGTATTGTAAAGATTGGTTCATAAATACAGCCTTTAGTCTGAGCCATACAGAAGCTGTGTACAAAAAACTGATTGGACCTAATTTCGGTACAAAATGGCCACTGGCAGCCATCTTGAATTTTGGACCGCACCCAGAAACACTCGTTCTCATCCCCATGTGATAACAAAGGTACCAAGAAGTTCCGTGAAGATCGGTTCATAAATACAGACTCTAGCCCGAGCCGTATTGACATGTGCACTTACTGTGTATAAGAAGCACTGAATAAATCAAAGTTCATCTAATTTGCAATTTCTGCACGAGAAAAAAACCTGTATCATATGTTATGTATTCCATGTTACTAATCATTCATACAAAAATTTATTCAAATCAGAACTTTCATACAGAAGTTCTGTACAAAAAACTGATTGCACTAACTAAAAGTACAAAATGGCTGCTGGTGGCCATCTTGAATTTTAAACCGCACTCAAAACCACTCATTCTCGTCCCACAGGGATAGCAAAGGTACTCAAGAAGTTTTGTAAAGATCGGTTCATAAATACGGCCTCTAGCCCGAGCCGTATTGGCATTTGCAGTTACAGTGCTGAAAGTAACACTAAATTGATCAAAGTTAGTCTAATTGGCATAATTTATGCACGAGAAAAAAACCCGTATTATATGTGATGTATCCCATGGTACTAAACATTCACACAAAAAATTATTCAAAACAGAGCTTTCATAATATGGAAGTTTTGCCCAAAAATCTGATTGCACCTAATTTTGTCCAAAATGGCTGCCAGCAGCCATTTTTAATTTCAAACCGGACCCAAAAACATTTGTTCTTGTCCCACGGTGATAACAAAGGTACCCAAGAAGTTCTGTAAAGATTGGTTCATAAATACGGCCTCTAGCCCAAGCCATTTTGGCATTTGCACTTATAGTGCTGAAAGTAACACTAAATACATCAAAGTTAGTCTAATTTGCATAATTTACGCATGAGAAAAAAAACCCGTATTATATGTGATGTATCCCATGGTACTACACATTCGTACAAAAAATTATTCAAATCAGAGCTTTCATACGGAAGTTCTGCGCAAAAATCTGATTGCACCTAATTTTGTACAAAATGGCTGCCAGCGGCCAACCTGAATTTCGGACCGGACCAAAAAAACACTTGTTCTTGTCCCATGGTGATAACAAAGGTACTCAAGAAGTTTCGTAAAGATCGGTTCATAAATGCGGCCTCTAGCCCGAGCCGTAATAAATTGTTGATGGATAGATGGACAGATGGATGACTGGCCATGGCATAAGCTCAAATTTGACTTACGTCAAAGCTGAGCTAAAAATGAAAATATCCGAAAACAAAACAGGAGGTGCACATCTTCAATGTATGTAAAAGAATGTCTGAAAGTTTCAATGAAATCCATTTAAGAGGAGTTGTGGATAGCAGATCTGTACAGAATGTCAACTGAATTTGACAAAGTTCATTTTTCAATATGGGAAACTGTAGAAATGAATATATCTGAAAACAAAATAGGAGGTGCACATCTTCAGTGTATGTAAAAGAATATCTGAGAGTTTCAATGGAATCCATTAAAGCGTAGCAGATGGACAGATGGACGGACATCGAAATATGAAAATATCTGAAAGAAAAATAGGAGGTGCACATCTTCAATGTATGTAAAAGAAGGTCTGAGAGTTCCAATGGAGTTTGTTCAATGGTTTAAGAGGAGTGGCGGATAGCAGATCTATACCCCTCCCTACTAAAACCTGAATTGACAAAGACCATTTTTGAATATGGGGAACTGTAAATATGAAAATATCTGAAAAGAAAATAGGAGGTGCACATCTGCTATGTATGTAAAAGAATGTCTGAAAGTTTCAATGAAATCTGTTCAATGGTTTAAGAGGAGTTGTGGATAGCAGATCTGTACAGAATGTCAACTGAATTTGACAAAGTTCATTTTTCAATATGGGAAACTGTAAAAATTAAAATATCTGAAAAGAAAATAGGAGGTGCACATCTTCAATGTATGTAAAAGAACGACTGAGAGTTTCAATGAAATCCGTTCACTGGTTTGGAGGAGTTGCGGATAGCAGATGTGTACCCCCCTAAAGCATAATGGATGGACGGACGGATGGATGGATGGATGGGTGGACAGATGGATGGACAGATGGACGGATGGACAGACAGACGTACATAGTGAACACTATATACCACCCACTTTTCAAGTGGGTGGTATAACCAGAGGCTCAAGTGAGCCTAAAATGTTCACCTGACTCAAGTTGTCAAAAGAGATGAGTGTGTCAGTAAGTGACCAGTAGCAAGAGCGATTTTTTGATTTGCTATGACACAACCAAAGGCAACTGTTTTTGCCATTCATTTCTCTGGTCCTAGGAAAGCTTTCTTGGCAAAAACAAAGTTCTGTTCTGTGAAGCTCAAAAGAGTGTGCAAACAAATTTTTCGTTTCTTCTTAACTCATGTGGTACTATCTACCCCCACTCCACCCCCATCCCCCCAAAATTGGGGCATTAATGAAGTATTTATAACCGTGTTATATACTACATGATATATTTGGTTCAAATCTCCCCATTGGTTCTGGAAATAGAAATTCTCAGTGGAGCCCAAATTTGGGAGCCCAAGTCCGGCCAAATGTAAACCTACCGAGTTCCTTTGAAAAAAAGTGAATCTCCATCACTAAAGTAAGTTTCACACCAGAAATCTAATCATTATTGAGTGGCTTAAGAGAAGAGTATTTTTACAGCATTTTAGGCTTATAGAGCATTAACCCCACCCCAAGAATCATAGCAACTTTTGGGGAAAAAATTAAAAGAGTAAACTACACCACCTCGAAGATGGCAGCAGCCTCATTTGAACAAAGTAGAAAGGGTATACTCCAAAGATGGTCTCTGTCATAAATGAATGAATTTGGCCCAGTGGTTTTTGATGGAGACCAAGAAAGATGATTACTCAGCATTTACCCATTGCCAACAGTGTTAAAATGGGGATCCCTATATGACACCCCATGACAAAATCGAGAGCAATTTTTTTTATCCATCTGATTCCACTGGACCTAAGGAAGCTGCATACCCAAAAACAATATTTTTGTCAATGCAGTTTTTGAAATAATATACTACTCAAAGTTTGCTAAGCACCAAGTACATTCAACTACCTGTTTTACATTTTAGTTGAAATATTGTAATGAAAAGTGTATATATTTTTTGTTTAATTATATCTTTAATGATTTAATATGCCAAAAAGTTAACGGAGCGAACTGGTATGGCTTCAATATCGAGTATGAGACCCATTATTGTTAATTACAGCTTGACAATGCCTTCTCTTGCTCCCAATCAGGTTCCTGGTGGTCCTTTGTGGGATGTTGTTCCATTCTTGGACCAGCATGGCACCAAACTCCTAGACACTTCTTGGATGGACTGGATGGGCTGAAATTGCAAGCTGCAACTCATTCCAGACATGTTCGATTGGATTGAGGTCAGGGGATCTTGCTGGCCAGCCCATACGCTCAATCCCCTCCCTCTGTCGGTACTTCCAGACAGCATGGGCGACATGAGGAAGGGCATTATCGTCCATCAGAATGAATCTATCACCCACTGCACCTGCATACAATTTGACGTGGACATCCAGGATCTCATCAATATACCGTTGTGCGGTCAATGTACCACGCTCAAGGACACAGAGCTCTGTACGTCCGCCCCGGACCATGACTGACCCTCCACCATAGCGGTCATGCTCAGCAATGTTGGCTGCATGGACTCACACTCCTGGTCTTCTCCACACCCTAGAACATCTATCTGTGTGGTCTAGGCAGTACCTTGAGTCATCTGTAAAAAGGACAGGTCGCCAATCTTCTCTGGTCCATCCAACGTGGTCCATGGCCCATTCATAACATGTCTGGTGGTGGTTCTGGGACAGCTGAATGCGAATACATAGTCTTCTCGTTCGGAGATCACCTTCGTGCAACCTTGCCCGGAATTCGAAACATATATCTACCCCAGATGCATTCTGAAGGTCACTGCAAAGCTGGGTTGCTGTGGCAAAGCGGTTCCTACTGGCCTGAATAATCAAAAACCAGTCTTCAGCTGCAGATGTTGCCCTGTCATTGCCACTACCATGCTGTCTTACTGGTGTACCATACTGCTGAAATCTTGCCCAGGCTCTGGTGATCACCGTAAGGGCTTCACCAACCTGACAATGAGTAGCCCCTTGCTCCACCCTTCCTACAGCCCGCCACATTTCTGCTTCAGACAAATGTCTTCTTACATTTGCATTTGCCATATTCAATCATTAAATCACAAGAGTTTGTGTTGAAATGAAGATTGAATACCCTACACATGTCATGTACATGTAGACAGTACACGAAAACATTATGAAAGTCAAGGGTACATGCTTTCCATGACTGTCACGAAAAGTCTGCCTGTCAAGAGAGCAAATGTAAACACTGGGGACTATCTCAATACATTCCTCAATCATATCCACCAAAAGTATCGCAAATATGTCACAAGCACATTTCACAATGATGTGTCAAATATTTGGTGCTTAGCAAACTTTGAGTAGTATAATAATGCACTAAGTTAAACTTTGGGCTCCTGTAGAGAGCCCACATATTAACCCTTTACCCAATGCAGATGATATCAAAATTTATTATTTTAAATAGCATTTTTTGAAATAGTTTAAAACATTTCAACAAAACCATATCATGTGATGCCCTCACTGGAACGAGCTTGTTTGAAAAAGAGTATTTTTTCAGCTGCTGAATTAGCATATTATGCGGGCGGATGTGGCCAATTCGTTTGGTAAAGGGTTGAACCAGGGACTCGATTTGAACAAACTTGAATATGACTCCCCTAGAGATGTCACATACTAAATATGAAAGGATTCTGACTGGTGAATCTGATGAAGAAGATTTTTTAAGAAAGTTTCCCCTATTGCACTAAGTTAAACTTCAGGCTCCAATAAAGAGCTCAACTCTTAACCCAGGGACCTGATTTGAATGAAAGGATTCTGACTGGTGGATCTGAAAAAGAAGAATTTTTTTTAGAAATTTCCTCATATTGCACTAAGTTAAACTTTGGGCTCCAATAAAGAACCAAAATATTAACCCAGGGCCCAATTTGAACAAACTTGAAGCTGACCCCCATAGAGATATTGGTGGATCTGAAGAAGATTTTTAAAAATTATCCCCCATATTGAACTAAGTTAAAGTTTGGGCTTCCATAACAATGATGTATACCAAACATTAAAAGATTCTGACTGGTGGTTCTGAAGAAGATGTTTAAAGAATATTCCCCTGCCCAAAGTTAAAAAATTGGGTTTCTGTATTGAGCCCAAATATGAACTGAGGGGCTTAATTTGAACACATGTGTATCTGACCCCCCCCCCCCCCTCACCCCCCCCCCCCCCCCCCCCCTCCTGGATACTTCAGTGGTTCTGGAGAACATTTTTTTTGATTTTTGCAAATATGCCAGCATTTTTTCGATGACATTCCATTCTACTAGTCCTAGGGATGCTTCATACCAAATAACAGCTCTCTGTTCTGTGTGGTTTGAGAAATATGGGCATTTGAAAATATTTTCTAATTTTTTTTTTTTGCACGAGTCAAGTACTTATGACCCAATAATACCACATACCAACTTTTGTTCAAATTGCACCATCAGTTCAGACAATATACGCCCGTTTTGTATTTTTGAAGGGTTGGGGTAAGGATGGGGGTGAGGGTGAAAATTGTTACGACCAACCCCATATTCGAACTTGACCTGTATTTTGTTGTGAGTAAACAACATACCAAGTTTGGAACCAATCGGAAAACAAATAATAAAAGTTATCATCTGGAAACCAAATATTTGATGAATTCTATGTCCAACAGTTAGGCCATACTAAAGTTATAATCCGGAAAACACAAAATGCACAAATTCAAGAGGAATAACTCTGGAAAGGTACATGCGATTTTGGCCGAAAGTGAACCTGAGCTGTGCTTATTGGTCATAAACAAAATCTGAGAATTTGAAACAAATTAGTCAAGGCAAACTAAAGTTATCATCCAGAAACCACATAATTCACAAATTTGCAATCATTCAAGGGGAATAACTATGGAACGGTACATGCGATTAAGGCCAAAGGTGAACTTGAGCTGTGCTTTGTGGTCAAAAACAAAATCTGAGAATTTGAAAAACATTGGTCAAGGCAAACTAAAGTTATCATCTGGAAACCACAAAATCCACAAATTTGCAATCATTCAAGGGGAATAACTCCGGAAAGATATCTGCGATTGTGGTCAAAAGTGAACTTGAGCTGTATTTTGTGGTCAAAAACAAAAAACTGAAAATTTGAAATAAATCGGTCAAGGCAAACTAAAGTTATCGTCCGGAAACGAAAAGTTGGTCTAAATTCCCATAAATAAGGAGCCATAACTCTACTGCAAATGAAATGCTAGAAACAGAAATCGAACCCATCCTGTAATTTGTCATACCAAATCCACATGCCAAATTTAACTCAGCTCAATCCATTACAACTAAAGTTATTGTCCGGAAACGAAATGTGTCCATGGACGGACAGACAGACAGACAGGTGGAGAGACCATTCACATAATACATTCCGTTTTTCAAATGGGTGTATAAAATCAACATCTGAAAAATTTGGTGTCAATCCGTCAAGGCGTTCGGCTTTAAATGAACGGAAACCAATTTTTTTTCAAAAATTGTGGTTTCAAAGGGCCATAACTCTGCAGCGGATGGACTGAGAAACACCAATATAGAACTTGACCTGTATTTTATTGCTACAAACAACATCTGAAAGTTTAATGTCAATCCGTCAAGACGTTCGACTTTAAATGAATGGAACCCAATTTTTTTTAGAAAAAATGTGTTTTCAAAGTGCCATAACTCTGCAGCGGATGGACTGAGAAACACCAATATCGAACTTGACCTGTATTTTATTGCTAAAAACAACTTCTGAAAGTTTGATGTCGATCCCTCAAGGCGTTCGACTTTAAATGAACAGAAACCAATTTTTTAGAAAAATTGTGTTTTCAAAGGGCCATATTTCTGCAGGAGATGGACTGAGAAACACCTATATCGAACTTGACCTGTATTTTAATGCTAAAAACAACTTCTGAAAGTTTGATGTCGATCCGTCAAGGCATTCGACTCTAAATGAACGGAAACCAAATTGTTTATGGACAGACAGACGGACAGACAGATGGACAGACAGACTGATAACATAATACGACTGTTTTTTAAACGGGCGTATAAAAATGGAAATTTTGGGCGGGGCCAATAATTTTACCCCTCCCATTACAAAGCCAAATATTGCTTCACGAACTTCTTTTGTACAAACTTCAATCTACACCTCAAAAGGAAGCTTCATAACAAATATCAAGTCTTTGTACCCACTGGGTCATGAGAAGAAGATTGATTTTAAACATATTTTGGAGCATTTTCCCCAACCCCCTCCCTATGGGGTTGGGCATGTTGAGTTGAACAAAAATGCAATGCCCCTTTGGGACCATCACTCACACAAACTTTCACTTGAATTGGCCCAGTGATTTGGAGGAGAAGACCAAAACATGGTGTTGAGGGATGACGGACGACGGACAGAGAGCGATGAGATTAGCTCAGCTTGACTTTGTCAAGGTGAGCTAAAAACTCTTTTCAGAAAAACTCTTTTCAGATAAACTAATTTCAGATAGACATTCCATTTCACAATAGAGCAATTGTTTACATTGGAGATTATTATTGTTGCAGGACAATACATTATTGTTATAGAAGCAGTGCTTCTTTGTGAATTTAAAAAAGTGATTTCAAAAGAGAATTTTGAAGAGAATTTATTCGTCTTGTAAAAGAGAATTTATACAAGCTGTGAAACAGAATACATTTTTGTGAAAAGCCAGGATTTTACTGGATTATTTTTGAAATTACCTGTGGCACCAATATTTATTGGATTTTAACTCCATTTGAATTTTGCTGAGCATTTTATTATATTTTATTGGGGACAACTGAAATTTCTAAGTGAACATTTCATTACAAATCTACAGGATATTGTTTCTGAAGGCACATTCTTGGACTTACATAATGTAATACTACCAGATGGAAAATTTCTTCACAAGATTCTTTACGACTTGGATTACTGGCTTCTGCCGAACTGTATTTTGGACTATTCGGTAATTGATAAGTATCACTGTTTTATTTTCTGTAAACCAATTAGTGTGCAAGAACTTTGTATCAATATTATTTATATTATTTTTTTTAATTAAATTTCAGAATAGTTAAATTCTTAGTTATTGTTGCTGATTCTCAGATTTCTTTCTGTTACCAATATTTTATTATTTCCACACCATAACACATGACCCACATCAAGTCATCAACATCATGAAAAATGACAGGTGTCCTACTAGGCACATCAGGAAATAAACAAATGTGCCTAGTAGGACAGATGTCCTACTAGGCACATCAGGAAATAAATGTCGATATTTTAAAATTAAATTAACTAAATCCTTTCTTTGGTCAGGCAGTAAATATATACGTAATCGATTTTATTGTGCAGATCTTCTGCAACTTCAGAGGTATATTTTCACCTCCTTCATTAATATCCTCCACAGGGTTTTCCACCTCATCCATGTAGGTGACTGTTGATACTGGAAGAGAGTTTGGTTTTCTCTCATAATATGTTTTCAACATATTTATATGGCACAGCTGAGTATTTTTGAGCCTATCAGGAGTCTCAACAACATAATCAGTATCACTGATCTTGTGCTTGACTATATAAGGACCTGAATACTTCACTTGTAAAGCATTACCCTTTATAGGGAATAATACTAGCACCTTGTCCCCAAATTTTAAAGTGCGAAATTTTGCCTTTTTATCATAGCAGGTCTTCATGTGACTCTGGGCTTTCTGTAAATGTTTATTTGCCATTTGGCCCTGTGCAATTTTTCCTTAAAAGTGAACACATAGTCCAGGAGAGAAATTTCAGGTGGCTCTTCCTCGAGCCATTTCTCCTTCAAAGCAGTGAGTAGACCCCTCGCTGAGTGTCCAAGCACTAATTTAAAAGGGCTGAACCCCAGAGATTCCTGTACAGTCTCACAGATTGCAAACAAGAGATGTACTCCTTCGTCCCAATCCTTCTCATTATCCTCCCCATAAGCCTTTATTATGGTCTTCAATGTTTGATGGAAGCATTCTAGAGCTCCTTGAGTTTTGGGATGGTAGGCACTTGATGTGTACTGCTTAATTTTGAGCTCATACATCAGCTGCTGGAAAATGTTCGACATGAAATTTGAGCCTTGGTCCGATTGCACTGACCTGGGTAGACCGAAAGTCATGAAAAATTTTATCAAGGCCTTAACTATAGTATTAGTTTTAATATTTCTTAGAGGAATAGACTCAGGAAATCGTTTAGAAGCACACATGATGGTAAGCAGATATTCATTTCCATATCTTGTTCTAGGCAATGGGCCAACACAATCAATAATAATTCTACTAAATGGTTCTTCAAAAGCAGGAATTGGTTGAAGGGTGGCAGGAGGAATCTTCTGGTTGGGTTTTCCTACAATTTGACAGGTATGGCAGGTTTTACAAAATTCAACAACATCCTGTCGAAGCTTGGGCCAGTAAAAGCACTGCTGAAGACGAGAGCAGGTTTTTCTTACTCCCAAATGTTCAGCCATTGGATTTTCATGAGCCAGGTTTATTATTTCATTCCAGTATTTAGTGAGGACAACTATTTGATAAATAACCTCCCAATCACTATTGGAGGGTACTTCTGGTGGTCGCCATTTCCTCATGAGTACACCAGATTTTTTTAAATAACAGACAGTGAAGTTTTGGGCTTCAGCCTCTGTTAGAGCCTTTTCAAGTGGCTCAGCAAGGTCAGGATCACTTTCCTGATCCTGAATTAACGAAATCTGGGAAATTACATTTAAGGAGGTTCCCCTATCACTCTCAGGTGTAGTGGCCTCTTTACAATATTTGGATGAGTCATAACATTGACTTAAAAATGTCTGAGACAAATCAATGTCTTCAGAATCAATAATTCTGTGACTGTCATTATCTTCAGCTTTACTGTTCACATCAACACAATTGAGGTTATTATCAATCTCTGCTTTCTTTGTCATGGACAGAGTCACAGCACAGGCTGGAAAGACAAGAAGAAAACATTCCTCCTTCAACTTACTAATATTTTCATCTGAGCTCGGCTTTTCCACCACTTGAGGTTCTACAGTGACTTTATCACCAGCTAAGTCATTTCCAAATAATAAAGAAATACCTTTTACAGGTAGAGTAGGTCTGATTCCTACTGTGACAGTCCCATTTACTAAACTACTTCTTAAATTTATTTTATGAAGTGGGACATTTAAAGAGTTTGACTCAATACCTGATATTAGAACTTGTGCCCCTGTAGCACTTTCTTCAGAAAGTGGCAAAATGCCTTCTAACATTAAAGACCGAGTAGCCCCTGTGTCTCTCAGTATTTTTAATGGTAAGGAACAGTACTTATCCCCCTCAAGGGAAACAAAAACTTCAGAAACAAATGGCTTATAATTTTCTAAAACATTTTGCTTTATTACATTATTTTCAGGGCATGGAGCACATGCTAGTGCATTTTGTGAAGAAGAGGACTCATTTTTCCTTTTTAACAGCCAGTAATCAGGTACTAAATGCCCTGGTTTCTGAGAATAATTACAAGTTTTAGTTGAACTGTTGGGTCATAATTGTGTGGGGCTGGCATTAGAGGATTTATCCTCATTTGGCTTCCTATTAAATTTGGGCGATGAAAAGTTTGTAGGATTGGAAGGATGACTTTTATCTAAATTTTGTTCGGATCCACTTTGGAAAGAATTCTGGGGCCAAAAATTTCAGGAGTTACGACTCATTTTATGAGTTAAGGCATAGTCTTCTGCTAGAACTGCTGCTCTGTTTAAAGTGTCAACTTTTTGTTCATCCAGGTGAGCCTTTATATTCGAATGTATCTTTCCTTTAAACTCTTCGATCAGAATCATTTCCTTTAATTTTGAGAAATCTTTCCCTATTTCTTTTGAATGGCACCACCTGTCAAATAAATTTTGCTTTTCCCTGGCAAATTCCACATGAGTTTGATTTTCGTTTTTAGTGTAATTTCTGAATTTCAGAACAAATTCATATGCCTTAAGTATTGCCTCTTTAACAGTGTTATAATTATTGCTTTGCCCAGAAGTTAGAGCGGAACAGATTTCTTGGGCCTTCCCTTTCAAAACACTTTGTAATAGCAAAGTCCAAACATCCCTTGAGGGGCGTGGTGGCGTTAAGCAATGTCGAGCCTGGTCAGTCCTCGGATGGGTGACAGTCTGAACGATCGTTTTGGACTCCCGCATTGTGTCCTTGGGCAAGGCACTTAACCCTGATTGTCCACATGGCGGCACGATGACGCCATGTACTAAGGCATACTGCATGTCAATGGTGCGCATGTCTTCAACCAATCTAACCCTGCCTGTGCTACAGTGCGGAGTTACGATGTTGGGGAGCTGGCAGCTGCTCGTCACTGCTCGGTGGTTCTCTCCGGTACTCCAACTTCCTCCACACGTAAAACTGTCACAGTCATGATTAGCTATTATGCATAAGTATGTGACCTTAAACGCCAATAAATAAATAAAACATCCCTTGGCCATTCTAAACTTGTTGCCACTTTTTCAAAATGTGAAAAATATTTATCAACATCTTTTTCTTGAAAGGGGTGAACTAGCCAAACATGTTTAGTTGCATCAAAACTACTTGTTGAAATTACATTTGAGCCTTGACCCTGGGATTCAAATTCTTTTATTTTTATTTATTTGCCACTTTTTCAAAATGTGAAAAAAATTTATCAACTTCTTGTTCTTTAAAGGGGTGAACTAGTCAAAGATGTTTGGTTGCATCAAATATACTTGTTGAAATTGCATTTGAGCCTTGAGTCTGGGATTCCTGAATTTCTACTTCTCTTGAATGCATTTCCTTTTTAGCCTGAATTTGTTCCCTTTCTTTTTGAGCCGGGATTTGTTCTCAAGATTTTTTTTTGAGCTTGAATTTCAATTTCCCTTAATTTTAATTCGCTCTCTTCTTTCTGGGCTTGTATTTCCATTTTTCTTAGTTCCAATTCTAGCTTTTTGAGGTCAAGGGCATCAGAAGGTTGTAGTTCGGGGGGGGGGGGGGGGGGGGGGGGGGGGGGTTCAGACTGAGGCAAAAGACCTTCTACAATATAATAATTAACAATGAGATGTTTAAGTTTATTTTTGTTCAGACCAGGAGTGGCAGGTAATTTCAGATACTGAGCAAGTTGAAATAAATCTTCCTTCTTAAGAGATTCTAAAAGGGCCAAACTAGGAGAGCTTTCAAATTCAGAAATAAATTCTGTCACAATAAATACCACGATGAAAAGGTTTTCTGGTTCTCAGATTATACAAATAATAATACTAAAGTTTTCTAAGAAAATTTAACTGTTTGGACAGTGAGCCAACATAATAATTGCAATATGCAATTAAACTTTTCTCGTTATCTTATATTCAATCTCGGCAACAAGCCCCCAATTTCTGTTACAGTGGAAAAATAATAATGATATTTGTCACAGAAAGAAATCTGAGAATCAGCAACAATAACTAGGAATTTAACTATTCTGAAATTTAATTAAAAAAAAGATAATATAAAAAAAGTGATACAAAGATCTTTTAGACTAACTGGTTTACAGAAAATAAAAACAGTGATACTTATCAATTATTGAATTAGTCCAAAATAAAGTTCGACAGAATCCAGTAATCCAGTGGTGACGAATCGTGTGAAAAAATTTGCCAGCTGGTAGTATTAAGTCCAAGAATAAGTCTTCAGAAACAGCATCCAACAGATTTGTAATGAAATGTTCACATAGAAATTTCAGCTGTCTCCAATAAAATATAATAAAATGCTCAGCAAAATTCAAATGGAGTTAAATCCAATAAATATTGGTGCCACAGGTAATTTCAAAATAATCCAGAGGAATCCTGGCTTTTCACAAAAATATATTGTTTCACAGCTTGTATAAAATTTCCTTTTACAAGACGAATAAATTCTCTTCAAAATTCTTTTTTGGAATCACTTTTCCAAATTCCCAAAGAAGCACTGCTTCTATAATAATAATGCACTGTCCTGCAACAATAATAATTTCCAATGTAAATAATTGCTCTGTTATGAATGGAATGTCTATCTGAAATGGTTTATTTGAAAAAGAGTTATTTGAATTCTGTTGACAAACATATTTATAGTCCTCAGATGCAATGTTCTAGAAGAAGTTTCTCAAATATTCTATTTTCTATCAATTTTTGATTGGTTGGTTAAAATCTCCTCACTAAGCTTCTAGATGATTCTGTCTTAATTCATGTATGCAAGGATGACCTATTTAAACAATTGAACAATCAACAGCTATATGTACAATGATCTAAAAATAGTAACCAGATGTAAACATGTTGATACACTTAAAGGTCATTTAGTGCAAATGAGTCAGACCGGCCAAAATCTACTTGTACAAGTAAAAAAACATGCCTTCAGAAAAATATACATTGTGTAGAATATCAACCAAGGACATATAAATCTTGATATGGTATGGGGGGGGGGGGGGGCTTAAACAAGTGACAGAGCTGTGTGAGATACAGACATTTCATCCGCCAGCCAAATCGTCATCCTGCAGTTTTACCCAAATCATCTGCCAGTGTGCAGAATCGTCCAATTGCAATTTAACAAAATAACTTTAATGATATTTATGATATTTATTCAGAATCAAATAGCACAAGATAATAACTAGTTTTACCCAAATTGTCCGCCAGCGCACCAAATCGTCCACTTGCAATTTAACCCAAATCATCCGCCAAGGGTTTGATAATCTTCAAAACATGGGGTAGGATGAGATAATAAGTAGATTGCACGGCATTTTTTTAAACATACAACATAGCACATCTTTCAAGTGTGTTTCTTGACATAAATTCTGATTGTGTATTTGTGCACTAATTTTATGATTATTCATTGGCCAATTATAACAATTTCCCTTTTTTATATAATTTTGCGATTTCAATTTTGTGGTGCCTTTCAATGAATACTTGCAAAATTCTAAAAAAAATTTTATCGAACTTAATATACCATAAGTTTTGACAGGTTTCTTAATATAATTAATTTTTATAATATATTTGCTAATAATTTTGCAATTATTCATCGTTTAGGGCCGGTGGAGCCTTTCAATGAATAATTGCAAAATTATAAGATTTTTTTACCAAACTTAATATAGTTTAAGAAGTTTTGAAGTGTCTCTTAATATATTTAATTCTTATAATATATTAGCTAATTTGCTATCAATAGTTTTGCAATTATTGATTGTTAAGTGCAAGTGGCACCTTTCAATGAACCAGATGCTCAAGTGAGATGAGTGTATCAGTAAGTGATCAGCAGCAAGAGCAATTTTTTTACACAACCAAAGGCAACCAAACAAAATTATTCTTTTGTTTTCAACTACTGTGGTTCTCTCTACCCACCCCCCACCCCACCCGCCCCCCCCCCCAAAAATAAAAAATTACGGTATAAATGAAATACTTATGACCCAGTTATATACTACATGACAAATTTGGTTCACATCTGCCCATTGGATCTGAAAATAGCAATTTTGAGTGTAGCCCAAATTTTGACTTACTGAGTTTCTTTGAAGAAAAGTAAGTTCCAAACAAGAAATCTAAGCATTAGTGCAAGTGGTTTATAAAAAGAGGATTTTTAAAGCATTTTAGGCTTATGGAGCAATAACTCCACCCCAAGGAACATAGTAATTTTGGGGGGAAAATCAGAAGAGTAAATTCAACCAGCCTGAAGATGGCAGCAGCTTTATTTGAACAAAGGAGAAAAGGTTTCCTCCAAAGATGGTCTGTGCCATAACTGAATGAATTTAGCCCAGTGGTTTTAAAGAACAAGAAAAATTTCAAACTAGAAAAACAAAATTTTACTGCCACCAAGTCTGCGTGAAAATGGTTAAAGCATCAAAAATAAACAAAACAGAAAGAGAATTTATGGAGGCTTATTTTGGGGGGTAAACTATTTTTAAAGAAAACAGAAATTGGTTTTCGTTAACAGTATTACATGAAATAAAATCATTGGAGCCCACATTGAGGTCTTGAGAGGGTTAAATTAAAGATATTCATACAGGAATCAGAGAATTTTTAAAAAAAAACCCAGAAAAAACATATATGTGCACAGCACTGAAAAGGTTTGATCAAGGAATCAATAAAATCTTTGAAACCCACATTGAAGTCTTGAGAGGATTAAATTAAAGACACTCATACAGGAATCAGATTTATTTATTGGTGTTTAAGGTCACATATTTATGCACAATGGCTAATTGTGGCCATGACAGTTTTACGGGTTGAGGAAGCCAGTAACCCAGAGAGAACCACCGAGCATCAACGAGCAACTGTCAGCTCCTCAACATTCTAACTCTGTTCCACTCAAGCAGGGTTACGGCGGTTGAAGACATGTGCACCATCGACGTGCAGTACATCTTAGTACACGGCATCATCGTGTCCCCATGTAGGCAACTGGGATAAAGTGCCTTGCCCAAGGACACAACGTAGGTCATCCCGGATGACAAAGGTCATCCCGGATGGGGGATCGAACTCGGGACCTCTAGCATAGAAGTCCAACAGTCTACCACTGAACCACCGCACTCCCCAGGAATCAGATAAATGTTTCCAAGAAACCAGAAAAAAAACATATACCTGCAAAGCACTGGAAGGGTTTAACATGAATAAAAATCTTTAGAAAACACAATGAAGTCTTGAGAGGGTTAAATTAAAGACATTCATTCATACAGGAATCAGATAAAGGTTTCCAAAAAACCACAAAGAAAATGTGCACAGCATTGAAAGGGTTCAACATGAAATAAAATCTTTGGAAAACACACTTAAGTTATGAGAGAGTTAAAAAAAAAAATTTTTCATATTTTTTTCTTCAGATCTTAGAGTTAAATTAAAGATATTCATACAGGCTTGTCATTTTGAAATTTGCAGGAGGGTCCTTATGGTTCACCTCAAATCACCCCAGGAGGGTCATGTTGGGTTCACCTAAAATGACCCCAGGAGGGTCATTTATGATTTGCAGGGGCCATTTTGTTTCAGCCTGATGGGTAGACAACTAATATCATTTTAAGGTACATCGTTTGTGTAATTATGATGTACATCATCACGTAATGTATGGCTGCAGGCTTGAATATTTGGATGCAAGATACCAGATTACCCATGACAGTCACCAACAGGGAGTGTTATAGTTATCTTGCATCCAAATAACCAAGCCTGTATCTATACATTACATGATGACTGTAAAAGCCAGTGCACTGCTCACCGCCAGAAGCCGATAACTTGGGACGTATCAATCAGATTTGGGAGAAAAATCATCCCAGCTATGATTTTGGGACGAAATGCCCCATGCAAATCATCAGGGGTCGAACCAGCTTGGGGATGGTACATCCCATAATCGTGCATGACACAAGAGTTGTTTCAGTCTGATGTACAATGTAATAACTAATTACAACTTTGGAATTGGTAGACCTCCCGCTCATATTTGGAAAGTTACTTACTGTCTCTGGGTGACTGTATTGACGACACACTACAAACTTCACAAATTGCGCTTTGTTACATGTACCTCCTTCAATCTGAGAAAATTGACGCTTGAGGTGGCCTATTTTGAGGTGCCCTCAACTGAATTAATGGGCCGCAGAAACTGGGGTTAGGTGGACGTTTAGAATTTTGAACTCAGGCAGGCAAGTGCGGTCCGGGGCAATCGCCTGCCTCAAAATAACAAGCCTGTTCATGCAGGAAACAGATAACTTTTTTTCCAAGGAACCAGAAAGAATATACATGTGCACATCATTGAAAGGGTTCAACATAAAATAAAATATTTGGAAAATATAAATTTTCTTTCTTATTATACCTACAGCAATTGTTTACTACAGGCTTGCACTACAGTGGAAGACCCTAACTCGGATAAAATACTCTCTATTTTAATCTTTCCCAAGAGGTGTGAGAAAAGAAAAGTGGTGTAAAAAACAGCACGAAAAAATAAGCCAAAACTGGGCCGAGCACCATCGGCGCACAGCCAGTATGGGATGCTCTTCCCTTAGTACAAATCCACGACTTCCATTAACCAATGCACAGGGCAGTCATCAATTCATCATTCTTTTGAGTCTGCCAACATAGGAGTTATGTGATCAGCGGAGAGGAAGGATTCTTACCCGAAGAAGAAGACGGGAGGGCCTCCATGTAAACAATTGCGGTAGGTATAATAAGAATGAAATTTACTATAAAATTTATATTTCTTATCAACCTACCTTACAATTGTTTACTACAGGCTGAATAGACAATAGGATGGAGGGAATTGTATAACCAACCCGCACATAACTCAACTGCACTGGAACCGTGGACAGAGGAAGAGATCCCTAGTCCTATCAAACCATAGCATCACAAACATTAGTAAAAGACAATGAAAGATGAGGCGTATGGTGATGTGCGACGCACAGACAGAAAGGGCAGTAACAGCACGGAGCTGGAACTGACCCTGTAAGAAGCTAAATGGCTGGGATAGACAACAGCCTGAGCAGAAGAAAGAGGGCCCGTAGAGCAAAGGCCCTCTGTCTGCTCATGCAACTGCCGCAGATAAGTGGAGAAGGTAGCATTTCTCCAGTAGACTGCCAGCAGAACATCCAACAACATGACAGAGTTAGTATAAGCCCCGAGAGGAAGACAATGCACGAACCTCATGGCTGAAAAAACGATTGGTAATACAATCGCCAGTAGCTAGACGAGAGGGAGCTGCACGAATAGCAAGACAAATCCATCGAGAAATGGATTCAGGAGAGATCTGGCATGTGAGAAAATGCATATCCACCCGGGATAAAGGCGTGAATGCCCCCCCCCCCCCCCCTCCCCCAAACAGACCAGCGTCCAAGAAAGTGTCCATCTTGGAGTAAACTGCAAAGTCCTGAGCCTTTTCAAGGAAAAGTGCTGAACAAGCTTGGAGAGGCAAGGATGATTGCCGAAACGATGTGGTACCACATATGAAAAAGGTATCCGAAGCATGGACTTGTACCCATTGCTGGAGACCCGCAGAAACAAACATATACCAGAAACTCTGCAATCGGTGTGATCGAAGGAGTGACAGAAGCAACAGAGTGATTGCACACCATCAACAGAAGAACCTTCTAATTAGCCACAGAGGCTAAACCAGTAGAGTGAGTGCCTCCTTGAAGAAGAAAAGCAACTCCACTGCTCGTCTCTAAAAACCACTATGGAAGAGACAGGACCCGATAAAAGACATGCGCGAAGGCACAATGAAGTCGGGTCGACCTGAAACCTCCTCGGGCGACTTTGGCAAAGAAAGTCGCGACGTAGAGGGAGACATGCCGGAACTGCCGCTAACAAATGTTATATAGCCCCCATATTATATTGAGATTGCTATATCCTTAGTTGATAATTCTACAAGTTTGATATTTTTCTATATTTTCTGACTGGTCTGACGCATTTGCACTGAGAGACCTTTGTTTACATCTTTGTTGCGCTTATCAATTGTACATATAGCTGTTGATTGTTGAAGTAGGTCAAGGACCTTGTTTTTTTTATTATGACAGACATTTCATCTTCTTGGACATTTTATCTGTTTAGAAAGCCATTTCAGAAGAACTTATTTTCACAGCAGTTGTTTCCATTGGAAATTATTATTGTTCTAGGACAGTGCATTTATTATAGAAGCAGTGCTTCTTTGTGAATTTGGAAGATTGATTCCAAAAGAGAATTTTGAAGAGAATCTAATCGTCTTGGAAAAGAGAATTTATACTTTCAGTGAAACAGAATAATATTATTTTGTGAAAAGCCAGGATTCTACTGGATTATTTGGAAATTACCTGTGGCACCAATACTTCTTGGATTTTTACTCCATTTGAATTTTGTGGAGCATTTTATTATATTTTATTGGAGACTCCTGAAATTTCTAAGTGAAATTTTTATTACAAATCTATGGGATGCTGTTTCTGAAGAGACATTCTTGGATTTAAAACTACCACCTGGTAACTTTCTTCACAAGATTCTTCACCATTGGATTACTGGATTCTGTCAAACTGTACTTTGGATTAATTCAGTAATTGATAAGTACCAGTGTTTTTATTTTCTGTAAACCAATTAGTGTAAAAGATGTTTGTACTATTTTTTTTTTTATATTAATTTTTTTTAATTAAATTTTAGAATAGTTAAATTCATAGTTATTGTTGCTGATTCTCAGATTTCTTTCTGTTACCAATATCAATAATAATTCCGCACCATAACAGAATTTGGGGGCTCATTGCCAAGATTGAATATCAGATAACGAGAAAGCTTTATTTGCATATTGCAATTATTATTTTGGCTCACTTTCAAAACATTTAAACTTTCTTAGAAAATTTGAGTATTATTATTTATATAATCTGAGAACCAGTAAACCTTTTCATCATGGTATTTATTGTGACAGAATTTATTTCTGAATTTGAAAGCTCTCCTAGTTTGGCCCTTTTAGAATCTCTTAAGAAGGAGGATTTATTCAAACTTGCTCAGTATCTAAAGTTACCTGCCACTCCTGGCCTGAACAGGCATAAACTTAAACAGCTCATTGTTAATCATTATATGGAGGAAGGCCTTTTGCCCCAGTCTGAAACTCCCCCCTCTGAACCACAACATACTGATGCCCTTCAACTCAAAAGGTTAGAATTGGAACTAAAAAGATTAGAAATACAACAAGAAATGAAAAGGCAGAAAAATGAAATTAAATTAAAAGAACTTGAGGCTCAAAAAGAGGAAAGGGAATTAAAATTAAGGTAAATTGAAATTCAGGCCCAAAAGGAAATAAAAATAAAAGAATTGGAATCACAGCATCAAGGCTCAAATGTAATTTCACCAAGCGGATTTGATGCAACTAAACATGTTAGGCTAGTTCCCCCCTTTCAAGAAAAAGTTGATAAATATATTTCACATTTTGAAAAAGTGGCAACAAGTTTAGAGTGGTCAAGGGATGTCTAGACTTTGCTATTACAAAGTGTTTTGAAAGGGAAGGCTCAAGAAATCTATTCTGCTCTATCTTCTGAGCAAAGCAATAATTATGATACTGTTAAAGAGGCTATACTTAAGGCATATGAACTTGTTCCAGAGGCCTATAGGCAGAAATTCAGAAATTATTATAAAAACGAAAATCAAACTCATGTGGAATTTGCCAGAGAAAAGCAAAATTTATTTGACAGGTGGTGCCATTCAAAAGAAATAGGGAAAGGTTTTATAAAATTAAAGGAAATGATGCTGATTGAAGAGTTTAAAGGAAAGATATATTCAGATATAAAGGCCCACCTGGATGAACAAAAAGTTGACACTTTAAACAGAGCAGCAGTACAAGCAGATGACTATGCCTTAACTCATAAAATGAGTCGTAACTCCACAAATTTTTGGCTCCACAAGAATTCTTTCCAAAGTGAACCTAGACCAACTTCAGATAAAACTCATCCTTCCAATCATCCTTCCACTCCTCCAAACTTTTCACCACCCAAATTTAATAGGAAGCCCGGTGAGAATAAGTCATCTAATGCCAGCCCTACACCATTACGACCCAAGAGTTCAACTAAAACTTGTAATTACTGTAAGAAGCAAGGTCATATTATTACCAACTGTAAAAAGTTGAAAAAGAAAAATTCAAACCAATTACTTGAGTGTCGTTATTGTAAGAGGAAAGGCCATTTATTATCTGATTGCTGGCTGTTAAAAAGGAAAAATGAGTCCTCTTCTTCACAGAATGCACTAGCATGTACTCCATGCCCTGAAAATTATGTAATAAAGCAAGACGCTTTAGAAAATTATAAGCCATTTATTTCTGAAGGCTTTGTTTCCCTTGAGGGGGATAAGAACTGTTCCTTACCAATAAAAATACTGAGAGACACAGGGGCCACTCAGTCTTTAATGTTACAAGGCATTTTGCTATTTTCTGAAGAAAGTGCTACAGGGGCACAAGTTCTAGTATCAGGTATTGAGTCAAACTCTTTAAATGTCCCACTTCATAAAATAAATTTGAGAAGTAGTTTAGTAAATGGGACTGTGACAGTAGGAATCAGACCTACTCTACCTGTAAAATTTCTTTATTGTTGGGAAATGACTTAGCTGGTGACAAAGTCACTGTAGAACCTTAAGTGGTGGTTAAGCCGAGCACAAATGAAAGTATTATTAATTTGAAGGAATGTTTTCCTTTTGCCTTTCCAGCATGTGCTGTGACTCGGTCCATGGTAAAGAAAGCTGAGGTTGATGACAACCTCAATTGTGTTGATTTAAACAGCAATGCTGAGGATAAGAACAGTCACATAATTACGGATTCTGAAGACATTGATTTGTCTCAGACATGTTTGAGTCAATGTGATGACTCCTCCAGAAATTGTAAAGAGGTCACTACACCTGAGAGTGATAGGGGGACCTCCTTGAATGTCATTTCCCGCACTTCTTTAATTCAGGAACAGGAAAGTGATCCTGATCTTGCTGAGCCACTTGAAAGGGCTCTAACAGAGGCAGAAACCCAAAACTCCCCTGTCTGTTATTTAAAAAAATCTGATGTACTTATGAGGAAATGGCAACCACCATAAGTACCCTCCAATAGTGACTGGGAGGTTATTTACCAAATAGTTGTCCCCACTAAATACCGGAATGCAATAATAAGCCTGGCTCATGAAAATCCAATGGCTGGACATTTAGGAATTAGGAAGACCTACTCTCGTATTCAGCAATGTTTTTACTGGCCCAAGCTTCGACAGGATGTTGTCAAATTTTGTAAAACCTGCTACACCTGTCAAATTGTAGGAAAACCCAACCAAAAGATTCCTCCTGCTCCCCTTCAACCAATCCCTGTTTTTGAGGAACCATTTAGTAGAATTATTATTGATTGTGTTGGCCCATTGCCTAGAACAAGATCTGGAAATGAATATCTTCTTACCATCATGTGTGCTTCTACATGATTTCCTGAGGCTATACCTCTAAGAAATATTAAAACTAAGACTATAGTTAAGGCCTTGATAAAATATTTCACGACTTTCGGCCTACCCAGGTCAGTGCAATCAGACCAAGGCTCAAATTTTATGTCAAACATTTTCCAGCAGGTGATGTATGAGCTCAAAATTAAGCAGTACACATCAAGTGCCCACCATCCTGAAAGTCAAGGAGCTCTAGAATGCTTTCCTCAAACACTGAAGACCATGATAAAGGCCTACAGAGAGAATAATGAGAAGGATTGGGATGAAGGAGTACATCTCCTCTTATTTGCAGTCCTTGAGACTGTACAGGAATCTCTGTACAGGAATCGCTTGCTTTACAAACAAGATATTCAGGCCCTTATATTATTAAGCACAAGATCAGTGATACTGATTATGTTGTTGAGACTCCCGATAGACTCAAAAATACTCAGCTGTGCCATATAAATATGTTGAAAGCATATTATGAGAGAGAACCAAGCTCTCTACCAGTCTCAACAGTCACTCACATGGATGAGGTGGAAATTCCTGTGGAGGATATTCATGAAGGCAGAGAAAATGTACCTCTCAAGTTACAGAACTCAGATTTCTGAGAGTTCTACAAAATAAAATGGATTATTTACTGCCTGACCAAAGAGAAGATTTAGTTGATTTAATTTTCAAATATCAACACTTATTCCCCGATGTGCATAGTAGGACATCTGTTATTTTTCATGATGTTGATGTAGGAGAGGCAAATCCCATCAAACAGCATCCATATAGATTGAACCCTTTCAAAGCTGAGATCATACGAAAGGAAATACAGTATATGCTGGACAATGATATCACTGAACCTAGCCATAGCAACTGGAGTTCGCCCTGTATACTCATCCCAAAACCTGATGGGAGTTACCGATTTTGTACGGATTATCAACAAGAAGGACGCCAACGCCCTATAGCTCACCAACATTCCTCTTTGATAGTAACTTTGGCAAACACAAGAACTGTATCAAACAGGCTCATAACATGCGACAAAGCTTACCTAAACACAACCTCTTAAAAGTAAAACACAGAAACTGACATAAACACTAAGTTAAACATGAAATTCTGAGCTAAACAGAAAACTAAACACAAATAAAAATGTCAAGAAAAATGTTTAAAGTGCAGGGTATGGAGGGTTAATCATGGAACAATGATACTGAGGAACATGTATGATGAATATAAGTGCCATGGGAAGAGAAGGAGCACAGCAGCTGACCTAAACACTAAGTTAAACATGAAATTCCGAGCTAAACAGAAAAGTAAACGCAACTAAAAATGTCAAGAAAAATGTTTAAAATGCAGGGTATGAGGGGTTAATCATGGAACAATGATACTGAGGAACATGTATAATGAATATAAGTGCCATGGGAAGAGAAGGAGCACAGCAGCTGACCCAAACACTAAGTTAAACATGAAATTCCGAGCTAAACAGAAAACTAAACACAACTAAAAATGTCAAGAAAAATGTTTAAAATGCAGGGTATGAGGGGTTAATCATGGAACAATGATAATGAGGAATATGTATGATGAATATAAGTGCCATGGGAAGAGAAGGAGCACAGCAGCTGACCTAAACACTTAGTTAAACTTGAAATTCTGAGCTAAACAGAAAACTAAATGCAACTAAAAATGTCAAGAAAAATGTTTAAAATGCAGAGTATGAGGGGTAATCATGGAACAATGATACTGAGGAACATGTATGATGAATATAAGTGCCATGGGAAGAGAAGGAGCACAGCAGCTGACCTAAACACTAAGTTAAACATGAAATTCCGAGCTAAACAGAAAACTAAACGCAACTAAAAATGTCAAGAAAAATGTTTAAAATGCAGGATATGAGGGGTTAACCCTTTACCCAACGCAGACGATTTCAACATTTATTATTTTTAAATATAATTTTTTAAATTTTTTCAACAAATTTCAACAAAACCGTATCATGTGACCCCTCTTTGGAACGAGCTTGTTCCAAAGAGGGTCACATGATGTGGTTTTGTTGAAATTTTTCGAAAAATAATATTTTTTCAGCTGCTGAATTTGCATATTACGCGGGCGGATGCGGGCGATTCGTTGGATAAAGGGTTAATCATGGAACAATGATACTGAGGAACATGTATGATGAATATAAGTGCCATGGGAAGAGAAGGAGCACAGCAGCTGACCTAAACACTAAGTTAAACATGAAATTCTGAGCTAAACAGAAAACTAAACGCAAATAAAAATGTCAAAAAAAATGTCTAAAATGTAGGTATGAGGGGTTAAATCATGGTAAAATGATAATAATCACCATATAGCAGCATTATAAAAGCCATGATATGGAAATAGGGTGAGTAAGTGACCTAAACAGAAGTTTTAACATTATTGGGCACGTACGCTGATGCCGATGCTGACCGATCGAGCCATGCCATAAGCTCACACAACTAAAGTTGGTGAGCTAAAAAGTGAACAGCCTCATCAAAACAGACAATTAACCAATTCTAAGAATTGATGACTGCATTAACAAACTTGGCCATGCTAAATTTGTGACAAAATTTGACTTGTTAAAGGGTTATTGGTAAGTCCCTTTAACCGAAAAAGCAAAAGAAATATCTGCTTTGGTTACCCCATTTGGGTTGTATCAATATAAAGTAACCCCTTTTGGCATGAAAAATTCTCCGGCAACGTTCCAGCGCATGGTTAACCACTTAATTGCAGAGCTAGATCACAGTGAAGCTTATATTGATGATGTTATTATATACACAGATACAAATTGGCCTTATCATCTAAAGCACATTCAAGAATTTTTTGATAAAGTGACCCAAGCCAACCTAACTATTAACTTGGTAAAATCAGAATTTGGCAAAGCAACTGTAAATTATTTAGGTCATGTTGTGGGTCAGGGGCAGGTGAGGCCGACTGCAGCAAAAGTTGATGCCATTGTAAATTTTCCAGTACCAAGCTCTAAAAAAGAGCTCATGAGATTCTTAGGCATGGCTGGATATTATAGAAAATTTTGTTTAAATTTCTCAGATGTTGTCTCCCCTTTGACCAGTTTACAGAGCAAAAGGGTTAAGTTTGTTTGGACTGAGGAGTGCCAGAAATCCTTTAACAGAATAAAAACTTTATTAAATAATTCCCCTATCCTGGCCAGTCCCAACTATGAAAAGCCCTTCAAATTATTTATAGATGCAAGTGACAATGGAGCAGGTGGGTATATAGCCCAGGAAGATTCCCAAGGTATTGATCACCCTGTATGTTATTTCTCCAGAAAATTTCTCAAACATCAAAAGAATTACTCTATAGTGGAAAAAGAAACCAGAGCATCTGGACACGGGGACACGAAAGTATCCACCTGATGGTTCCAATGAGTCGCAAAGAGATCAATGTGGGGATAAGCCCAGAGATCGCAAAGAGACTGGAACACTGCCATGTGGAGCATCCACTTGGTGGAAAAGAACCTGCCCCGTCAGGACAGGGAGTCGGCTAGGACGCTCAGACGACCGGGAATCTGACGAACCACCACTCCGGCATTGATATCCTGAGCGAGCAGTAGAAGATCCCGAACCAAATCGCCCTGGTTCCGAATGTAAACAGCCACCGTAGAATTGTCAGACCACAGAAGGACCTGACAATTCGAAAAGCAGGGGATTGTTGGAAACACAGAAGAAGAGCAAGAAGCTCCTTCTAGTTGAGATGAAGAGCTGCTAGAACTTGGTCCCATGACCCATGAAGGAAAAGACCTAGAGGATCCAACGTCACACACCATCCGAGATCACTGGCAATTACCGTTAAAACATGATCGGACGTAGGGAAGTCCAATGGAACTCCCTGCATAATCCACGGAACATCTGTCAGGGAAGAAGGTGACGAGGAAGAGACTCCGGTAACAGAAGCACCAGAACCAAAGGATCAACATTTGGCCTCCAATGACTAAGCAATAAGTGGTGGAGAGGTCAGACATGTAGTTGAACTAGAGGAATGAGATCCGTCACTGAAACGCAAAAACCTAGCAGTCGGGGAAGACTCCAAGCTGATGAAGTCCATCCCGGATCACAAGACGGAGGAGGGATCAGGTCCGACTTCTCTCTGTTGACTCTGAACCCTATAAGTAGGCTCAACAGTGTGACGACATCAGACTCCAGAAAAGAAGCATTGGATTGCCTCTGGAGGATATCAACTAGACAAGCCGAAGAAGACACCTTGGACTGTGTGCGATGTAAGACTAACACATGCGACATCAGACAGGTGAAGGCCCAAGGATCCAGGCCGAGGCCAAAGGGAATGGCCTTGAACTGGAAAACAACCTGGGGAATGGAGCGGCAAACTGATCTGAAAGCCTCCATGCTGAACTGAGGAGCAATGATAGACTGCGTCAGAATACTCAGATCGATAAACTATCTGAGTTGGCCGTCCTTCTTCAGCACCAAGAACATGCGGGAACAAAATCCCACTGAAAGAAAGTTCTTGATGACCTCGATTGTCCCCTTTGACAGATTGCCTATCTCCGTGGTCAAAAGTTCCCAATGTGTAACATTGAAAGGGACTCATGTTGGAAGAGGCACTCTCTACTTAGTGGAGTGCCTCAACCTGGGATGAAATCGAGGTGACTACTGCCAATGCCTACCCCACCCTGTGAGTGAGTAGAAGAGGCAGTAGGAGGAGCAGCCCTTAGCTTCACAGAGGAAGCAGAAGGGTCCTTGTTAGGCTTTGGACAGAAGGCCGATCAAGCTGACTAAGCAGCAGCAGATCAATGGAATGACAAAGGGAGCCATCCCGGACCGTCGCCACGGAACCATGGAATAGTCGCGGACCCACCAAAAAAGGCAGATCGAAGAGCAGCGCACTGCCCCTCAAGATAAGAATGGGACATCTTGTGTCCAGCACAACGTATCTGCGAACTAATTCCAAGCTAGCCGCGTACCAGGCATGTGTGTGAGAAGATGCATGAGCGCCTTGAACGGCACACACAAAACAAAAACATGTTTGTCGTCAAACTCATCTGGGAGCAGATAAGCAGCAAAGCAGAGATGGCGTGATCGAAGAAAGAATGCATTCCAGCATCCCTCTCGATAAGCCCAACCTGGACTCCAGAGTCTCTATATGGCTGAGGAGTTGGAGTCCCGATCCAAGACCGTCACAGTCTGGCAGACTGATGGATTGACGAAATCGTAGGAATGATAATGCACCAGAGGCAAAAAGTGTCGACATTGATGAAGAACGACGTCTTCATAGCCTTGAAACTCAGCTTAGAGTCCAAAGTGGTAAATGCTTCAACCACCTGTACCGACAGGCACGGTCGAAGGCGCCCAGAAGCAGCTGAGCTGACACTGTTGGCTGGTTTGATGGTTTGAGACCTGGAAGGAACCCAAACACAAAGTCAAGAGCTGCCCCCAAGTCAGAAGACTGTTGGCTCTCGACGTCAGGAATGACAGACTCATCCCACGACTTGGAAGACACATAGCTCATCATGGGCAAACCAGCCGACACCTCCCATGGTGTGGGCACACCCGGGGCTCAGAAAGCGACCTGTTTCCAATCCTGGGAGACGGCGCCGCAGGGGGCGCCCTGAAACCACTCGTAGCCTCGCTGGGGGAAGCAACGGAAAAGGCTCTTGGACAGAACCTAAGTGAGCAAGGAGAGGGCCTCCCTAAGCCCACTGACTGTCGGAACGGAACGACGTGGGAACGAACCGATAAAGTGGCTTCACTCCTGGCCCATTTACCAGCGAAGGGTCACGATCCTCAAATACACCCGATGCGGGGCGACGGGCTGCAGACGAAAACATCTGGAGGCAGATGTGTAGTGGGGTATCCCATACCCCGAGGATCAACAGAGCGGAAACTCAGGAGAGTTGCCACGGACCTCTGCGGGACAGAAAAAAAGCGTTGGTCACACAAAACTGGCCATGGGACCAGAGTGCGTGGACGGAAACGCCACGGAGCTCATGGTGACCCCATCATGAACATCCGAATCCAATGAGAAAAACTGAGGTACTCGACGGCTGAGAGACCACAGTAGAGGGTTCGGCCGGCAGCCCCTTCCAACTTCCAAATTGAATCAGGGAAGGCTGAGGCCAATATCCCACGTCTACACTACCAGACATCCCTGCAGACCCCAGCAGGGATAAAACTGCTGTGCTCAAGGACTGAGAGGACACAGCATGGGGGTTCGGCCGGCAGCCACTTCCAACTTTTGCCGTGTTGATTTCAGGGAAGGCTGAGGCTGATACACCTGCAGGGAGAAAACTGCTGTGCTCAATGACCGAGTGAACACAGCAGGGGGTTCAGTCGGCAGCCACTTCCGACTTCGCCGAGTTGAAGTCAGGGAAGGCTGAGGCCGATACTCCACATCAATACCACCAGTCACACTCTGCAGACCCCTGCAGGGATAAAACTGCTGTGCTCAATGGCTGAGAGGACACAGCAGGGGTTCAGTCAGCAGCCACTTCCGACTTCGCCGAGTTGAAGTCAGGGAAGGCTGAGGCCGATACCCCACAACCACACTACAGACATCACTGCGGAACCTTGCAGGGATAAGCCGAGGCCGGCTAAAACGATGACCAATGACAGAACAGCAGTAGCAGCAGATACGACGGGAGCTGTTGGAACTGGCGGAAAAGGGGAGAGAGCCACCTAGCTCGGCCTCCAAAGGAGGAGTCACAACCCTAGTGACAGCCTCAGATGTTGACTGGAGAGGTCGCATAGTCCTGGAACCAGGCATCTCTTCACAAGAAATCCAACAGCTCCCGCAGTATCCACCATGGTAAAAAAACTGCACATCCCCCACGGAAGGGGAATAACTCTCACAGACGTGGTCGTGTCGGGAGGTCCCAAAATGACAGCGTTCCCCACCCCCCATGGGTGCGGGAGGAGCTGCACATCCCCCACGGAGGGGGTGTAACTCTCACCAGACATGGTCGTGTCAGGAGGCCCCGAAACGACAGCGTTCCCCACCCCCCATGGGTGCAGGAGGAGCTGAACATCCCCCATGGAGGGGGTATAACTTACATCAGATGTGGTCGTGCCGGGAGGCCCCGAAACGACAGCGTCCCCCCTCCCCCCACCCACCCACGGGTGCGGGAGGAACAGCCACGAGAACGCACCAAAAGCAAGGGCAAAAGGAATTGCCCTAAAGGAACCGAACTGGAAATTACAGAGGTGAGAGCAGTAGAAGAAAAAGGTGAACTCAACAAATACATATTAAAGTAGAAGAACACCCCCAACTACGAGAGAAGGTGGCAGAAAAAATAACCAGTGGGTACACGACAGAACGCAGGCGGCCGACAGGGACCTAAAAAACAGAAATTCAGCCCTCAACAGAGTGAAGAAATCCTGTCCATACAGTCCCTCATTGACACCTAACTCCAATAATAATAATAAAATTTATCAACCGAAAAATTTTATTTCTGAACCGCGTTGACACGATGTCGAAAAAAACATTCGCGAAAACGGAATATGTAAAGAAAATTCAATGAGAACGTGGTTGAAAATATTAACGAGAATATATAAAACACAGTCCTGTTATTATACGATCTTCAGATCCATAATTCCAGTCAAACGGAAAACCATTATCGACGAGTTGAATTATCACTGTTTCATAATGCAAATGGCGGAGACACATCCTACACGTATCTCGGATAAAAAAAGAATGATGAATTGATGACTGCCCAGTGCATTGGTTAATGGAAGTCGTGGATTTGTACTAAGGCAGGGTTCCTGCACCTAACCTGACATGAAATTCCAGACTTTTCCAGGCCATATACACTCCAAATTCAAGGAGTTTCAAGGCTAACAGAAAGTTAAATTCAAGGTTTTTCCAGGCTTATAGTTGAACCACTCGAACCGTCTCGGACGTATTTCATTCACCTCAACTCGGTGCGCAATGCCTCATTTTTCAAGGCTTTTCCAGGCCCAGGGAGCCAAACAAGGCTTTGAATTTCATTTTTGAAATTCCAGGCTTTTCCAGGCTTTTCAAGGCCAGCGGGAACCCTGTAAGGGAAGAAAGTCCCATACTTGGTGTGTGCTGATGGCGCTTGGCCCAGTTTTGGCTTATTTTTTCGTGGTGTTTTTTACACCACTTTTCTTTCCCACATCTCTTGGGAAAGATTAAAATAGAGAGTATTTTATCCGAGTTAGGATCTTCCACTGTAGTGCAAGCCTGTAGTAAACAATTGTAAGGTAGGTTGATAAGAAACACTTTTAAGTCTTGAGAGGGTAAAATTAAAGATATTCATACAGGAATCAGATCAATTTTTCCTCTGCCACTTATGGAAGTCTTGAGTGGGTTTAAAGGAATCTCATTCCCTGTAGCTTAACAAAACAAAATAACATGTGTTTGACAGGTAGATGTTGACAAAATTTGATAGAAGAGATAAAATTGGAAACTCTAACAATTTGTATAGGGAAATCTTACTGCAAAAATGCTGACTCATCATTTTTTCAATACCCTCTACCGGGAACCCTGATTGAACTGGTGGCTATTGTTTTTAACCAATCCATTCTACTGGTCCTAAAGATGCTTCATACCATATAACAATTCTCTGTTCCATGCGGTTTGGGAAATATCGGCTTTTGAATTTTCGTCTGTTTTTAACCCCTGGGATTGCCACGGGGCTGTGAAATGAAAGTGTCAATGACACTGTAGCTTAACTTGATTGTGTGTTGTGTTTTATGAAAAGAATAATGTTCAATGTTTATGAACGGATTATGAAATATGTTAATTTCTGTTCCCTGTATGCTATGTTTTAAAAAAAAATAATTTGTGGTGTAGACTGTACTAAAGAAGTGAGGGGTGGGTTAATGTGGCTCTCACAGTTAATGTATGTCAACCAAAGTTACCAAGTTACAGTGAAATTATTCCAAAACGAGTCATCCTATCAAATTACAATGAAATCCCTTCATAAATATGGCCTGTAGACTGTGCTAAAGGTTTTTGGGCTTCAGGCCTGTGTTGCCATCACGGTTGCCCCATCCCAACCAAAAGGGGACGTCCTCATCTAGACATTATACTGAGTCATCCTACAAAGTTACAATAAAATCCCTTCATAAATACGACCTGTAGTCTGTGCTAAAGGTTTTCGGGTTTTGGGCTCGGGCAGCCATTATGGCTGAATGATCGTGACCAAAAGGGGACGTTCTCATCTGGACATTATCTGAAGTCATCCTACCAAGTTACAATGAAATCCCTTTATAAATACGACCTGTTATTTATTTATTTATTGGTGTTTAAGGTCACATACTTATGCACAATGGCTAATCATGACCGTGACAGTTTTATGGGTGAAGGAAGCCGGAGTACCCGGAGAGAACCACCGAGCAATGACGAGCAGCTGCCAGCAATATGACCTGTAGACTGTGCTAAAGGTTTTCGAGTTTTGGGCCCCTGTAGCCATCACAATTGACCGATTGCGACCAAAAGGGTATGTTCTCATCTAGACATTATATGGAGTCATCCTACCAAGTTACAATGAAATCCCTCCATAAATACGACCTGTAAACTGTGCTAAAGGTTTTCAGGTTTTGGGCACGGGCAGGGATCATGGCTGAATGATCATGACCAAAAGGTGACCTTCTTATCTAGATGTTATCTGAAGTCATCCTACCAAGTTACAATGAAATCCCTTCATAAATACGACCTGTAGACTGTGCTAAAGGTCTTTGGGCTCCCCTGTAGCCGTCACAGTTGACCGATCATGACCAAAAGGGGATGTTCTCATCTAGACATTATACTGAGTCATCCTACCAAGTTAAAATGAAATCCCTTCATAAATACGACCTGTTGTCTGTGCTAAAGTTTTTCGGGTTTTGGGCTCGGGCAGCCATCATGGCTGAATGATCATGACCAAAAGGGGATGTTCTCATCTAGACATCATCTGAAGTCATCCAACCAAGTTACAATGAAATCCCTTCATAAATACGACCTGCAGACTGTACTAAAGGTTTTTGGGCTTCAGGCCCCTGTAGCCGTCACAGTTGACTGATTGCGACCAAAAGGGGACGTTCTCATCTAGACATTATATGGAGTCATCCTACCAAGTTACAATGAAATCCCTCCATAAATACGACCTGTAGACTGTGCTAAAGGTTTTCAGATTTTTTTTTTTTTGGCTTGGACAGCCATCACGGTTGACCGATCGTGACCAAAAGGGGACGTTCTCATCTAGACATTATATGGAGTCATCTTACCAAGTTACAATGAAATCTCTCCATAAATATGAGCTGTAGCCTGTGCTAAAGGTTTTCGGGTTTTGGGCTTGGGCAGTCATCGCGGTTGACAGATCGCGACCAAATGGGTAAGTTCTCATCTAGACATCATACAGAGTTATCCTACCAAGTTTCAATGAAATCACTCCGTATTAAATATGACCTGTAGACTGTGCTAAATGTTTTTGGTTTTCAGGCTTGGGCAGCAGTCATGGTAGACAGATCGTGATCAAAAGGGGACATTCTCATCTAGATATTAAACAGAGTCATCCAACCAAGTTACCATGAAATCCCTTCATAAATTCGACCTGTAGACTGTGCTAAAGGTTTTCGGGTTTTAGGCCCGGGCAGCCATCACGGTTGACCATTCATGACCAAAAGGGGACGTTCTCATCTAGACATGGCCTCAAACCTTCATATGAAATTTCATGATGATCGGACAACAACTACGGGGTGTAGCCTGTGCTAAGGGAAAATGTGATCAGACTTACAGACTAACAGACTTCCACACGCGTGATGGCAATAGCTTATCTTGACTTGGCCAAGTTAAGCTAAAAATCTTTATGGGGCATCAATCAATTACCTACGACCCACTTATACTACATGCCAAATTTGGTTGAAATTGGCCTAGTGGTTCTAGAAAAGAAATTTGAGGTGAAGCCCAAAATGAATATGCCACCATAGAGAGCCCAAATATTGACCTACCAACTTCCCTTGAACAAAATTTAATTTTCAACATCAAAGGATGTTCGATATCAAATATCAAAGCATTCCCTCGGGTGGTTCGTGAGAAGATTTTTAAAGATTTTTAAGCTTTTGGGGGCATTAACCAGAGCCTGAATATGGCAGCTGCTTCATTTGAACAAAATAGAAAGGGTATACTCCATAGATGGTCTGTGCAATATATGTTTGAATTTGGCCTAGTGGTTGTGAAGAAGAAGTCAAGTTTGCAAAAGTTAACTTAATGGACGACAGATCATGGACGCTGGATGCCAAGTGATGGCAATAACACCAAATGACTTGCACTCAGGTGAGCTAACAATTGCAAAATTATAAGATTTTTTGCGGAACTTAATATACCGTAAGTTTTGATGCGTTTCTTGATATAATTAATTCTTATAATTGTTAATTCTTATAATATGTTTGCTACAGTAGAACCTGTCTTGAGAGACCGCCCTTTGGGCCACACAAAAGTGGTCTCTCAAGACAGGTGGTCTCTCATAACAGGTTTAAGGTTTTCTCTTGTCAGTGAATGACCAACCACAAACTTCAGAAATGGAGAAGAATGGATTTTTGTAATTACTTTGTAGTTGTTCTTTTTTATGAAGTTTTTTGTAACAAATTGTTAAAATTATAAAATCAAGTGCAAAGCCGATCGCAGGCGATCAGACTCTAGTCCCCCACAGTGGATGGTCTGTTCTATAAAACATGCAAAATATTTTTTAGGCCTGTTGGGCATTTAAACAAGAGGCCCCAAGGGGCCTGAGGGCACTCACCTGACATGGAAGCCTAAATATCAACCCAGAGAATTGATTTCAACAACTTGCATCTGCTCCTCCTAAGAAAAGCTTATACCAAATATCCAACGATTCTGACCAGTGGATCTAAAAAAAAAAGAAGATTTTTAAAGAATATTCCTCATATTGAACTAAGTTATAATTCAGGCTGCCCATATATGAACCCAGGGACTTGGCTTTAACAAACTTCAATCTCACCCCCCTAAGGATGTTGCACACCAAATATCAAAACATTCCAACTGCTGGATCTGAAGAAGATTTTTAAAGAAAATTCCTCATTTTGAACTAAGTTACAATTCAAGCTCCCACAGTGAGTCCAAATATGGACCTAGGGACATGGCTTTAACAAACTTGAATCTCACCCCCCTAAGGATGCTGCATACCAAATATCAAAACATTCCGACTGATGGATCTGAAGAAGATTTTTAAAGAAAATTCCTCATTTTGAACTAAGTTATCATTCGGGCTACCACATTGAGCCCAAATATGAACCCAGGGACTTGTCTTGAACAAACTTGAATCTCCCCCCCCCCCCCCCCCCCCCAATCCTGCTGGATCTTGAGAAGAAGATTTTTTAAAGAAATTTGCCTGAAATGCACTAAGTTCGAATTCAATATAGTGAACCCAAATATGAATCTAGGGAGCCGATTTGAACAAATTTGAATCAAATCCACCCCACAATGTTGCATACCAAATATCAAAAGATTCTGCCTGCTGGATCTGGAGAAGAAGATTTTTGAAGAAATTTGCCTGAAATGCACTAAGTTCAAATTTGGGCTCCTATACTGAGCCCAAATATAAACCCATGGGGGCCGATTTGAACAAACTTGAATCAGATCCACCCCACAATGTTGCTTACCAAATATGAAAAGGTTCTGCCTGCTGGATCTGGAGAAGAAGATTTTTTAAGAAATTTGCCTGAAATGCACTAAGTTCAAATTCGAGCTTCTATAGTGAGCACAAATATGAAACTAGGAAGCCGATTTGAACAAACTTGAATCAGATCCACCCTACAATGTTGCATACCAAATATCAAAAGATTCTGCCTGCTGGATCTGGAGAAGAAGATTTTTGAAGAAATTTGCCCGAAATGCACTAAGTTCAAATTCGAGCTTCTATAGTGAGCCCAAATATAAATCTAGGGAGGCGATTTGAACAAACTTGAATCAGATCCACCCCACAATGTTGCATACCAAATATCAAAAGATTCTGCCTGCTGGATCTGGAGAAGAAGATTTTTTAAGAAATTTGCCTGAAATGCACTAAATTCGAAATCGGGCTCCTATACTGAGCCCAAATATGAACCCAGGGGGCCGATTTGAACAAACTTGAATCAGATCCACCCTACAATGTTGCATACCAAATATCAAAAGATTCTGCCTGCTGGATCTGGAGAAGAAGATTTTTTAATGTTTTTCCCATTGCCTACAGTGTTAAAAAGTACTGGCTCAGCACTTTTTCAAAGTCCTGAAAAATGTACCTTGTGATCAAACCGATAGGGATTTTTTTTAACCATTCTATTCTACTGGATAAAAGTAAGCTTTATACAAATAAGAATTCTCTGTGCCGTGTAGTTTTGGAGATATGGCAGTTTTATGGTTTTTCCTATTTTTAGCTCCCGAGGTTCCCACGGGGCAATGAGAACATTTTTGGCATCAATCAACTACTTATGACCCATTATCATCTCATATCAAATTTGGTTCAAATCGACCTCACGGTTCAGAAAATAGAAATTTTAGGCGTGGCCAAAATTTTTGCCCCTCCCATAATGAAGGCAAATAATGCCCAACAAACTTCTCTTGAACAAACTTAATTCTAAAACTCAAAAGGACTCTGTATACCACATATCAAGTCTCTGCTACTGGTGGTTCATTAGAAGAAGATTTTCAAAAAATTTTGCCATTTTTTCCCCACACCTCTGCTCAATAAGAGCCGAAACCTAATTTGGATAAAAATCAAAATGCCCCTATATAACCACCATATACATGAAATTTAATTAAAATGTGGCCAGTGGTTTAGGAGAAAGAGGCTCAAACATCACCATCACGCAGGACGACGGACGACAGACGACGGACGAAGAGTGATAAGAAAAAATAAGTTGCACGTTATGAAATGTATAAAAGATTTCAACAGCAAGTGGGAATTGAAGTCCTCTCTCTCCCATCATGTATCTGTTCTCAGGCAACTACCATATAACAACAGGAACAACAATGTAATCATTCCATATTGCATTTTTATTCAAAAATTATTGACGTGCATCATCCTCCTATTATGTGTCACCAATGGTATAAATATGAAAGTACAGTCTCGAAGCATCTATCTATTAGATACAGGTGGTAACCGTAAAATAGGAACATAAAACAATCAATGAAAATGGTCGTCCTTCAGCCATTCTAAATTGTTTTTCCAAAAAATGTTGACGTGCATCATCCTCCTAGCATCTCCGACCAATGTTAGAAATCCTCCTAGTGACGTGCATCATCCTCCTAGCATCTCTGACCAATGTTAGAAATCCTCCTAGCATCTCTGACCAATGTTAGAAATCTGAAAGTAATAGCTCGAAACATGTCTTAGATACAGGTGATAACATCAAATATGGCAAAAAAATGACAACAAAAAATCTGTCATTCAGCCATGTTGAATTTTTTTCAAAAGATTTCGGCTATCTGGAATTTTTTTCAAAAAATTTTGACGTCCATCACCCTCCTAGCATCTCTGACAAATGTTAGAAATTTGAAAGTAATAGCTCAAAATATGTCTAAGAGATACAGGTGGTAACGTCAAATATGGCAAAAAAAATAACAACAAAAATGGCTGCCATTCGTCCATCTTGAATGTTTTTTTCAAAAGATTTTGCCATGCATCATTCTCCTATGGTGTCTGACAAATGTTGAAAATTTAAAACTAATATCTCAAAACATCTCCAAGATATGGGTGATAACGTAACTTGAGAATGCAAAAAATGAACAAACATGGCACGGCCATCTTGAATTTTTTTTTTTTTTAAATTTTGACATGCATCATCCTCATAGCATCCATGAACAATGTTAGAAACCTGAAACAAATATATTAAAACATGTCTAAGATACAGGTGGTAACATCAAATGAAGGAAAAAATGATGACAAAAATGGCCACCGGTCGGCCATCTTGAATTTTTTTCCAAAAAGTTTTGACGTGCATTGTCCTCCTATTATGTGCCACCAATGGCATAAAAATAAAAGTACAGCGTCGAAGCACCTATGAGATACAGGTGGTAACATAAACTAAGATACAGGTGGTAACGTCAAATATAGCAAAAAAATGACTACAAACATGGCTGCCATTCGGCCATCTTGAATTTTTTTTTTTCAAAAGATTTTGGCTTGCATCATCCTCCTACGATGTCTGGCAAATGTTGATAATTTAAAACTGATATCTCAAAACATCTCTAAGGTACGGGTGGTAACGTAACTTGAGAATGCAAAAAATGAATAAAAATGGACGTCATTGGGCCATCTTGAATTTTTTTTTCAAACAATTTTGACGTGCATCATCCTCATAAAATCTATGAACAATGTTAGAAACCTGAAGCAAATATATCAAACATGTCTAAGATACAGGTGGTAACATCAAATGAATCAAAAAATGATGACAAAAATGGCCGCCAGTCGGCCATTTTGAGTTTTTTTTCAAAAATTTTTGACATGCATCATCCTCCTATTATGTGTCACCAATGGTATAAAAATGAAAGTACAGCGTCTAAGCATATATAGGTGGTAACATAAATGAGGACAGACAGACGGATGGATGGATGGACGGACGGACGGATGGACGGACGGACAGGCAGGTGGGCGGGCAGGTGGGCAGGCAGGCGGGCATGCGGGTGGGCGGTCAGGCAGGCAGGCAGGCAGGCAGGCAGGCAGGCAGGCAGGCAGGCAGACAGACAGGCAGACCCCAAAAAGATTTTCAACACAAATTTATTTTTATAATCCTATCTGTCACATTTCAGGTATGTATGAAATTGTTTATTCAGTAATAATCCTAATCTTTTCACAGGGGTCTTATAAAAACATCTCAATCTTTAATGAGTTATGTGTTAGGTAAATACGTGTAATATCGCGGTCCAGGTCAACGGTGCCAACGGAGTAAGTATTGGTGTGCAGACAGAGGTCACTGGGGGTGTCGGTCAGAGCCGGGTTGGTGGGGCCACCGATGGCGATATTGGGCTTGAAGTTTGTAAACAGTGTTCTATGATGTATGGGGACTGTCGCTCGATGGGATATGGAGAGGTATGTGCAAACTGTCAGGAAATCCTCCGCCTACTTGAGACAATTGTTAAGTTTGAGGGGGAGATTGCTGAGCTGAAGGGAAAACTTGGTAGGGCGGGGCTGTCTGGAGTTACGCCTGTGAAAGTGGCTTTCCGAGAAGGATGGAAGGTTGTCGGTGGTTCCAAGAGGAAACATGGGGGTAGAACCTTTGATGTGAATGAGGTAGGTGATGAGGTGGGGGCTGCTAGAAAAGTACGTAGGACAGATGAGGGGGGCCCATACCGGAGCAATGCTGTAAAGCGTTTGGCGTGGACTACCAAAAGTGGTAGGAAAGGGGGGCCAGAGAAGCAGGTAGATAGGGGTGTAAAGTCCAAAGGCAGTGGGGAGTGCAGCACCAGAAACAGATTTGATGTGCTTGATTCGGAAGAGACAGATGAGGAGATGGAGGTAGTTGCAACAGATAGTAGCTTGGGGTCTAGGCCAGGAAAAAGGAGGAGGGATCCGGGGGAAGACCAGGGGAGTAGTCCAGGAAGCTCAGGGCCTGGAAAGAGACGGAGGGACAAGGATAGGAGTAATCCTAGGTCAAAGATACCGATACCGATATTGATTCCGAGTGGGGCTGTTGGAGAGGAAGAGGACGCTGTAAACAATAGGAGACTAGAGGAGATAAATAGGGCGAGGTCCAAAAGTAAGTTGGTGGTTGCGGGAAGTAGCATAGTTCGGGGGATCGACAAGGTTGTCTGTGGCCCAGACAGTAAAAATAGAACAGTTCTGTGCTTTCCGGGGGCTAAAGTGGAGGACCTGAGGGATAGAGTGGACGGTATTGTAGCTGGGTCGGGGCCTGATCCGGTAGTGGTATTACATGTGGGGTCCAATAACATCAGGGAGAGGAAATCAGTTTGTTTAGTGGACACATACAAGGACCTAATTAGTAAGCTACTTAGCAGGAATGCTCGGATCATCATTTCAGGGGTGCTCCCCGTTATGGGTGGTGGGAATGAGAGGAACTCGCGGATTATGGCACTAAACGAGGAGCTGGGAGAGCACTGCAAAGACTTGGGAGTACATTTCATTGACCACTGGGATTCATTCTGGGGACAAGGAGAGTTGTATGGGCGAGACGGATTGCATTTAAGTAGGATGGGTACAGACCTGTTGGGCCAAAAAATCTTACAGGTGGCTGGGCCTTTTTTGGAGAAAAGGGGGTAGGGGACCACAGCCGGTAACCCAGAGTGGCACAAATGCTGGGAACATAGGAAGAACAACAAACATGCACAATACAGGGACATACCAGGGTTATAATAATGTGCCAGTGATGACAAAAAAACAAAGATTCATTAAGTTTGGGTACTGCAACATCCAGGGTCTGCACAAGAAAGTAAGCGAAATATCAACAATGATGGACGAAGGAGACTTCGATATAATGGGTCTAAGTGAGACATGGATACGATGGGATGAGCGGGTTGATCAGATGAAGGGTTGCGTGTGGATAGGAGCTGGGCGAACTGAGGGCCAGAAACGGGGTGGGGGTGTTGGCATCTACGCTAAAGAGGAATTACAGCCCTCATTGATTACAGATCTCACAGAACCAAGGACTCAGATTCCAGTATCCAACGAAATAGTCTGGGCAAAAATCAAGTTAGGAAGCAGGAGTGTTGCCGTTGGTGTTGTATACTTAGCAGTGGAGGGAAGTAAGCCCGAGTGGAATGATTCAATATATACAACTCTTAGATCGAATATCACAGAGCTTGGGAGCAGAGGGTTCAGTATTGTCCTAATGGGGGACTTCAATGGGCACATCGGGGATAAGGAGGAGGGCATACAGGGAGGTGATAGGAAAATTAACACGAATGGGAGGAAGATGTTGGACCTATCAAAAGAGCTTGGTTTAAAGATCCTGAACAGGGATGCGAAATGTAAGGGTAAATGGACCTGGGAGAGGAACGATAAGAAAACAATAATTGATTATATACTCACTGACATTAGTGTATGGAGGGAGGTTATAGATGTAGAAATAGATGACGAGGGAAAAAATGACTTGGGTAGTGATCACAACCTGATAACAGTTAAGATTATGGGCAAAAAGACGAATAGAGACAGAAATACCTTCAAGGAAGTTTGGGGACTAAAACAAGGAGCCGACTGGAAGCAGTTTTGGGAAAAACTAAAACCAAATCTTGAATGTATACCTAGGGATGCAAATGTCCAGAGTATTTCAGATGGCATAGTAAATAGCCTAACAGAGGCAGGGAAGGAGTGTATAGGAAGGGTGAGGGTCCCAACGAGAGAGCTTGGATACAGGGTTAACGAGGGACTGAAAAAGGCTATAAAAGAAAGGAAGGTAAAATGCGCTGCTTACAGAAGAAGTAGGAAGCTTAAAGGGGTGGATAACAATGACACGAGACTAATGAAAGGAGAATATGAACTGGCACGGAAAAAGGTGAATGAGATAAAGGATAATAATAGGAAGGAGCGCAATTGCAGTCTTGCCAGAACAATAAAGAAAACGGGGGGTTCGAGCTCAAACGTATTTTGGAACTGGGTAAATAAACGGGGGAAAAGTAGTGTGCAGAGTATCAAAGTGGATGGGGAAAGTACAGAAGATAAAGGCCGTATCGCTTCAGAGTTAGTCAAGCACTGGGAAAAGATAAACGATAGGCGATGGGGCAGTGGGTCCCCACCAAAAAGAAATACACTGGTGGAGGAGAACCTATCCAATCGTGTATGTAGCGAAATAACGGCAGAAGAAGTGCGGAACATGGTCTCGAAATTAAAAAATGGTAAAGCGGGAGGGACTGATGAAATTCCGAACGAATTCCTCAAAAATGGAGGGGAGGCACTTATTGAAGTCCTGACAAACCTTTTCAACCTGGCTCTGCGAAAGCAAGAGGTCCCCAGAGAGTGGAGGGAAAGTAAGGTGTCGTTCATACACAAAAAGGGGGATAAGGAAGTTCTAGATAACTATAGGGGGATATCAGTTAGTAGTAACATCGGAAAAGTATTCTGTAAGGTCATATACGGTAGACTAGAGGAAGTTATAGAAGAGAAAGGTTTTTTAGGAGAAATTCAAAATGGTTTCAGGAAAGGACGAAGAGTCACTGATCACCTATTTACACTCACCCAACTGATAGAATCAACAAAGGCTGAAAAGAAAAAGATGTTTCTGGCATTTCTAGATGTGAAAAAAGCGTACGACCGAGTGTGGAGGGAAGGTATGTGGCGAAAGCTCGAGGGCATCGGACTGGGGGGTGACTTTGTGGGAATCATGAAAGCACTGTATACAGATGTGCAAAGCCAACTCAGTCTAGGGAGTATCACTACAAAACGAGTCCCTATGGATATAGGCCTCAAGCAGGGGTGTATCTTTTCACCGATTTTGTTTGCATTGTATGTTAAAGATTTAGGGGACGAACTAATTCAGAGTGCAGAGGGGGTAAATGTTGGAGACATAAAGATACCAGGCTTATTCTTTGCGGACGACATGGTGTTAATGTCTAGAACTGAACAGGGGCTAGAGAAACTGCTGGAAATTGTTGGTAGATATGGGAACACTTGGCGGCTCGAACTAAATGAAAATAAAAGCAAGGTAATACCCGTTGGACGCAAGGTAGATATGACGAAGAGATGGAGAGTGGGGGAGTTCTCAATCCCCGAAGGGGAAAGCAAACAAATCACTGTAGGAGAAACGGGAGAGTATGAGTATCTAGGGGTAAGCATAAATATAACGGGAAGAGGGGTGTACAGAAATTACTCAGCCAAACTGATTCTGAAGGGGAAAAGAATTCTGAACCAACTAAAACTTTTAGGGAAAAATAGTTTCAACAAGGTCTTTGTGGTGAAAACACTGTGGGAGAGGGTGGGTTTACCAAGTATAACGTATGGCACGGACGTGATTCCATTAAACCAAACCGTTACTAAGAAGTTGGAAAATACTCAAAATGATGCCGGCAGATGGATAACAGGGTCGAGTAATGCTGCAGCTTTGGAAGCAGTAAGGGGGGAGCTTGGGTGGATGAAAATCAAGGACAGGGTAGATTTGGGAAAACTGTGTTACTTTAACTACTTGAGAAACCTGCCTGACAACCGGTGGTGCAAATTGATGCTCGATACCATTTGGAATTCTAATATAGAAACGGGGTGGTCAAAACATGTGAGGGAACTAATGGACAATTACTCTATAGAGGTCACAAACATAGAAGTAGGAATGAAAGAAGGCAAAAGGTTTGTCAAAGAGAGAGTCATGGAAGATTGCAATCGAAACTGGCGAGCAGGGGTTAGCGTGAAAAGATCACTGCAGGGGTTACAATATAAAGAAAAGCCAGCTTTTGAGAAGTACCTAGATGGCACCTTTGGAGGGTCACTGCTGTTCAAACTGAGATCAAGATCACTGGAGCTTCGGGGAAAAATTGGGAGAGATGGGGAAAAGGGATGCCAAATGTGCCACTCTGGAGTAGTGGAGACCCTGGAACATTTTCTCTTGGAATGCCCACAGTATATACCTCATAGAATAAAATTTACTGGAAGAATAATGCAGAAGTGGGGTGAAGAAACAAAGGATAGATGGCTGAAGGGGGACACGAGGGAGAGGGTAGGAATGCTTATTGAAGAAATTGAAAAAGAGGAAGTGAGGGACACTATTAAGCAGTTTATATCTGAATGCTGGGAGGAGAGGAGGGGAAGAGGGGGTAGGGTGCAGGGGGAATGATGGCCTTCTCTTCTGAGGACCGCGACAAATCAGCGGCTGGCCAAAGAGTTATTATTATTAACTGAATAGCAATTGAAATCCAATTAAGAACTTTTAAAACGTTTAATTATGTCAGGATAACCACAATGGATTTTCCAATTCCAGAACAGGTAAAAAGTTTTTGTCATGGTTTCAGTCTTCAAAGGGGCGGTCTCTCAAGACAGGTCCATTATGGCATAAAAATACAAGTTGGTACCAGGTCACAGTGGTGAGGGTCGAAAGGGGCTTGCCCCAAAGTTTCCCTGTGTGCCTTCGGCACGCCAAACCATTCCAGCCGGTCACAGTGGTCTCTCAAGACAGGTGGTCTCCTATAGCAGATTCATTATGGAGTAAAACCAATCGGTGCCTGGCAGATGTGGTCTCTCAAGACAGGTGGTCTCTCAAGACAGTGGTCTCTCAAGACAGGTTTTACTGTAATAATTTTGTGATTATTCATTGTTAAACACCGATGGCACCTTTCAATGAATAACATCAAAATTTATAAGATTTTTTATGGACCCTTCATATTAGGGCTGTCACGATTTTTTAATTTCGGAATCGATTAATGGTCGCAAATAATCGATGATAATCGATTGATCGTACCTAGATGACCCCCATCTCCTTCTCTTTGAAGTCGATAAAAATGAAGTTGAAGTCAGTTGCCCTACCTCAAGTAAACAACGAAGACGATCCTCTTTTAGTTATATTCAAAGCTATGATGTTCTGAACTTTTGAACCGTCAGTGTAATAATCAAGACCGGTCGGCAATTGCGAAATGAATGTTCCTGAAAGACAAATGCTTCCAATAGCTTCTTGGGGGTTTAACATCGATGTTCTTAACTCTTTACCTTTAGAAACAACAGTTTTTCAACATATTTTCTTTTAATTATTAAACGTCTAAAACGGGATATAATTTACCGATCATTCAACAACGAAAAATATTAATCGATTTCGCCGTGACCGATCAATAATCGATTAATCAATTAATCATGACAGCCCTACTTCATATACTTTAAGAAGTACTGCTGTCATCAGCATCATGAGGAAAACATTGAATAAACATTAATCAGAGCCATGTCAAACAATGTTGAAATTAATTAGATGGCTGAGTAGTTTATGTTGTTCTGGCAGGTCTGTTTCCACAATCTCGTTCAAGTATATGAAATTTCAATGCAAGGAGGTACAATAAGATATATTACAATAGATAATATACGATAAAATTAAAAAAAAAAAAAAAAGATAAAAAAAAATTATTCAAAATACATTCATTCCAAATTTTCCCCCAGCGGAAAATTGGGTAGAATTTGCAGTGCAAGATTCAGTTGGCGGATAATATTGGGTGTAATTCAGCTGTGTGGGGGTGAATTCCAATAGCCTCGGCTTTGTTTCCATTTTCTACATTTCAGTCAAGGTCAATGGGGTTGAAAAAGCTTCGATATACAATGCCATCTAAAATCAAATAGTGAGACAAATCGCTTCATATTACACACTATTATTATAATGAAACTGCACAATTGCCACATTACATGCAAAATATCATGACACCTGCTGGAATTTCTTTGAATTGTGCGATTGTTTTTTGCTGAAACTTTGTGGTATCATGCGATTTGCGCAGGTCTATCGGTTATGGAACCCATCTTCAATAAAAAATGAAAATAGTGTTGTCTTTTTCCCAAATGCAGTCCTATCGCTGCATCCTAAAGTGTTTTGAATGCCTAGCTTTGTTCCTAGATATCTGAAGCACATTTGGCCTCAAGTTGTTCTCTAGAAATATCATTTTATTATATATTCTGTCTTATTATTTGGCTTTAGACGGCATTGTTTACCGATATTTTTTCGGCCTCGATGACCTTTGACCAAAATGTAAACAAACCGAAAACAAAGCTGAGAGTTTTTAAATTTAACCCTCACGCAGCTATGTCGCTGCATTTTGAAGAACTTTAATTTCCTAGCAATATCTGAAGCACACTTGGTCACAAGTTATTCTTGTGAAATATATTATTTTATTATCAGTTCTGGTACGAATACAGTAGCAGACTTCCAGGTACCATTGGTGCCTGCTGTCAACTCGGTGATATTTTTCATGTTGTATACATCACAACCTTCATTTGGATGTATAAATGTAATTTGTGTATATTTAATTTGAATTTATGGAATATCAGAGGTAGAAATTTCAAAGTAAACAAATTCCTCCTACTTATATAGCACCTTAATGACAAGAAGTGAGGACCAGGGTTCGATCTGAGTTGTGTCCTTGAGAAGGCACTTAATCCTGCATGCCTTTGTGGCACTGTGTACTAAGGCATAACACATGTCGAAGGTGCAGTGGTGCACCTGTCTTCAATCAAAGCTAACCCTGCTTGTATGGAGTTAGTATGTTGGGGAGTCTGACAGTTGCTCAGTGGTTCTCTCCGGGTACGACGGCTTCCTCCACCTCTAAAACTGGCCGACACGAGGTGACCCAAAAGTGTTGTTAAACTCCAATAAATAAATAAATGACAAAAATCCCCAGACCAAACATTGAAACAAGTAACTCAATAAATCAAATGTAAAAAAACCTTACATATTGTCATAAACAGATAGATGTACTTAGTCTTAGAAGTTAGAACTTGGACTAGAGTCTAAAAAGGTATTAACCATTCCGCCTGCATGAGAACAGAAATCAGGACAAATACCCCGTGGTGAACTGACATTGGTGCGAAACGACTAGTGCCTACAGACAGGGTGACGAACGGTCATAAAATACACTTTGAGCATACCATTGAAAACCCCCAGTTTTCAGCAACGGAAACGTTCTAATGTTTGTCCAATGGACATGTTGTTAAATATGATTTAATAAATAATTTTCAAATCTCACCCTTGACACCTCTTGTAATATATAATAATCTAATTTGAAAAAAAGTAGCTGGAGCAGTGGACAATTAAATCATTATAATAATGTCGTAAAGTACCAGAAAACGGCTCATTGTTTTGGTCGCCATTTTCCCGCGATTCTGTGTGTTTTTGAAAATGTTTATGTTTGTTTTATTAGTGTTGTTTATACTTTAAATCCTTGTGTTGAGATGCATTATGTGCACAAAGACAACTAAAGCCCCATATTTTCTGCCCTCTGAACTTGCAAGACTTATTTTAGGTGAGAAACTGAAATACACACGAGGATTGTATTCTGAACATAATTCAGAATTGTTTTTTGTTGCACTTGAAGTTGAACTTTGAAATTGAAGTAAGATTTTCTGTCAAAGAGGTTTTGTGGTATAGGTCGGTTCGGCCCACAGGTGCTGTAAACCTATAATATATATAATGAAAAAAAAGAAGGGGGCTCAGAACTCACAAAATTAGGAAGAATACAGTCATTCAGGGTATAACGGGCCACCTTTCATATTTTCGTTTATTTCTCAAACGGTGCAACGATTTACCACACAGAAGCACAAAGAAGCACACAGAAGCACAAAGGGGCCCACTGGTGCACATTGAACCCTTACCTCGGCGTAATATGTTCGACGTGCACGGAAAAAGAGGGCTCGTACGTGAATCGCCGGTAATTGAAAAAGGATCCCACCTTCGACTGAAACCGGCTCAATTGGGGTGTCGATTTTTACGAGTGGTTTGTAGAGACAAGTGGGACTCTACAATTTTTTGTGATATTTTTGCGGTCGTCTGCATGCAGCAATGTTTCTCAGTTTTGTATAATTTCAGGTAGAGTCTGGTATAATTTCAGGTTCAGTCTGGACGAACAGAATTGTACGATAAAATGTGTCTTTTGGCGGGAGAAGGTGGTAAGAACTCATAAACTTTTCATGATATTTTATCGGGAGGATTTTAGTGGCAATTATTTGAGTTTCCTGGCGTTTGGGTTAGGTGCATAGAGTGAAACCGGTTCAAACCCAAGCCAAGATAAATAACGAGGATCAAATTCGTATTACGGTTTATTTCAATCTTAAAAGTTGCAAAACCAACAGATTATTGATAATGGTGAATTAATTCAATGAATGAATGAAAAATAATTGAACGAATGAAAGGAAGGTATGATGTGGGTGAACGAACGAACGAAAAGATGAACGAACGAGGGAGTGAACAAATGAATGAATCTAATTATTTCTCAATGTGAGTATCAATAATCCCTACAAGCAAACAATTTTACTATTAAGAGTGAGAAATTACTACGATGTTATTCACCCAAAAAGCTAAACTTGAGAGCCATACATTTCAAGTGAATAACTTAGAAGCAATATTTGTTCTGTTACTCAAGTCAGCTAAGAATTAAGAGTTTGGCTGGTTAGATTTCACCATTTTTTGCCTTTTTTTTAGTGTTTTCCAATTCACGAAAATCCTCATTCACAAACCAAATCAGGGGAGATGGACAAAGAGATAATCCCCGAAGTTGCTGGTGTTGAATTTTGTCAGTCTGATGTTTTTGGTGCTTTCATCGTACAAGCGACCTTTAGAATTAAATCCAATCATTGTCTGTGTTGTCGGGACATCTAATAGCACATACCAAGAACATTGCAATAAAAACACCCACAACTGTGGTTTTCATCCGAAGTCAGCTCTGCAATATGTTTTAATAACTGTAAACGTCAACTTTCGCCCATTGTACTCCACAGACAACAGGGCGGATTGTTGTCCAAACAGTGTTTCAAACAATTAACAGCACACCAAAAAGTCGCCAATAGAATTGTTTCTGACATGAAGCCACAAATTACCTGACAATTATAAAACGCTCGATCGCATATTCTAATTCATATTTTTATACCCCCGCTTCGAAGAAGTGGGGGCTATATAGGAATCGCCCTGTACGTCCGTACGTCCGTCCGTCCGTCTGTCCGTACGTCCGTCCGTACGTCTTTCCGGACATGAAATTCTTGTGTGCGCAACTCCTCCTGCATTTATCAATCAATTTGGACAAAACTTTTCAGACATCATCACTACTAAGTGAACATGCGCATATTCCAAGATTTTTGACCTGCGACAATTTTAACCAGGTTATCTCCCTTTGACTTAGATTTATTATGTCTTTCCATCCGAACAAATTCTTGTGTGCGCAACTCCTCCTACATTAATGAACCGATTTTGATGAAATCTTTCAAACATCATCTCTACTAAGTGAACATGTGCATATTCCAAACTTTTTAATCTGCGACAATTTTAACCAGGTTATCTCTCTTGAACTTTGATTTAATATGGGTTTCTACATGAAATTCTTGTGTGCGCAACTCCTCCTACATTTATCAATCAATTTGGACAAAACTTTTCAGACATCATCACTACTAAGTGAACATGCGCATATTCCAAGATTTTTGATCTGCGACAATTTTAACCAGGTTATCTCCCTTTGACTTAGATTTATTATGTCTTTCCATCCGAACAAATTCTTGTGTGCGCAACTCCTCCTACATTAATGAACAGATTTTGATGAAACCTTTCAAACATCATCTCTACTAAGTGAACATGTGCATATTCCAAACTTTTTGATCTGCGACAATTTTAACCAGGTTATCTCTCTTGAACTTTGATTTAATATGGGTTTCTGCATGAAATTCTTGTGTGCGCAACTCCTACATTTATCAATCAATTTGGACGAAAGTTTACAGACATCATCACTACTAAGTGAACATGCGCATATTCCAAAATTTTTGAGCTGTGGCAATTTTAACTAGGTTATCTCCCTTTAACTTAGATTTATTATGGGTTTCTACATGAAATTCTTGTGCGTGCAACTCCTCCTACATTTATCAATCAATTTTGACGAAACCTTTCAAACATTATCACAACTAAGTGAACATACGCATATCCCCAAATTTTTGATGTGCGACAATTTTAACCAGGTTATCTCCCTTTAACTTGGATTTATTATGGGTTTTCAAATGGGATTCTTGTGTGTGCAACTCCTCCTACATTAATGAACCGATTTTGAATACGTGTTGCACATTGTAAATGTGTTTTTCCAAATGTAAACCATATATGTGTGGGCTCTTTAAGTATTCAGTGCTGTTCTGTGGAAGGCCACATGCAAATACAAATTTCAACAACAAAAAATGATCTTTATGTATACATTTCCTTATGGCCTTCGCCTACATGATCAGAAGTGCATTCCTCTAAAAATCCAAAGCGGGGGTATTAATCACCTTCAGTGATAGTTCTAGTTTCAAAATGCCTTCCAAGAAAAATAAATATCCATGCGGTAACTGTTCACAGAACTGTTCGACAAACACAATATTTTGTGATTGGTGTACAACTTGGTCTCATGCAGACTGTGAGAACTTATCAAAGGCTGAGCTTGGCGTTCTTTCAAAACTTTCCACAGACTATCAATGCAGAATTTGTTTCAAAAAAGACTCTTTAGTAGGGGGTGCATATGAGTTAAAAAATGCCATGCAACGACTTACATTCGCCGCATCAAATGGTATAGACAATTTACGCATCGCGTGCAAAAAAGAAAAAGAACTGATTCCAGAAACAGAAAATTATAAAATTTTTCATCAGCAGAATGTGCAAGAAGACATACTCAGCACGGGGATTTTAAAGCACCACAAATTCGCAAATGATGGTAAGAACTTTAATTGAATTTATTCTTCTCAGGTTCTGGAATGCCCTAAATATGACGTGTTTTTAGTAAAATAGTAGTTTTTTATCACTATTAATACCACTACGTAACATCAGTTAGTAGGAAGCTCTATGGACTTTTTAGGAACCGATGTTAAGTACGTGGTATTTTTAATGGTAAAATACATAACTGCTTTTTTCATACATCTCAAAATGCGTTATTTAAAAATAGACATTAGGGCGAAGTATGGAAGCTGTTGTAATTGTAGAAGCAGAACAGTAAAATGTTGTTTTCATTATTATTTTTTATATATACAGCCCTCGAAATTCGCCACGGCGATCGGTAGTGCCGTAGTAAGAGTCGTGACATCCTGTCACGGCTCTTACTGCAGCATTGCCGATTGCCGTGGCGAATTTCTAGGGCTGTATATATAGCATTGATAATACCACTACGTAACATTCGTTCATAGGAAGCTCTATGGACTTGGTAGGAACTGATGTTGAGTATGTGGTAATTTCAATGGTAAAATACGTGACTGCTTTTTCATACACCTCAAAGCGAAAGTTTAAATAGTTATGAGGGCGAACTACGGAAACAAGTATTGTAATGGTAGAAGCAGAACAGTAAAATAATGGGGTTTTTTTAACTCATAATACCCCTACATGACATCAGTTCCTAGGATGGAACATAGAACCACCTCAGTTTGTTTGTTAGTTTTGTAAATCATTGAACTGAACGTCGTTCTAAACGTATTAATTAATTAAACCAAGTTTCAGCGTGTTATTCATTGTGTTTTTTTCATTTGCTCATTCCTTCTCTCATTCAACGCATTTACAAAAATAGCACGCAGATATGGATGTCTAGTCACATCAGTTTGTTTGTTAGTTTTGTAGATCATTGAACTAAAAATCGTTCTAAACGTATTAATTAAACCAAGTTTCAGCGTGTTATTCATTGTGTTTTTTTCATTCGCTCATTCCTTCTCTCATTCAACGCATTTACAAAAATAACACGCAGATATGGATGTCTAGTCGCATCAGTTTGTTTGTTAGTTTTGTAGATCATTGAACTAAAAATCGTTCTAAACGTATTAATTAAACCAAGTTTCAGAATGTTTTTTTTTTCATTCGCTCATTCCTTCTCTCATTCAACGCATTTACAAGAATAGCACGCAGATATGGATGTCTAGTCACATCAGTTTGTTTGTTAGTTTTGTAGATCATTGAACTGAAAATCGTTCTAAACATATTAATTAAACCAAGTTTCAGCGTGTTATTCATTGTGTTTTTTTCATTCGCTCATTCCTTCTCTCATTCAACGCATTTACAAAAATAACACGCAGATATGGATGTCTAGTCGCATCAGTTTGTTTGTTAGTTTTGTAAATCATTGAACTGAACGTCGTTCTAAACGTATTAATTGAACCAAGTTTCAGCGTGTTATTCATTGTGTTTTTTTCATTCGATCATTCCTTCTCTCATTCAACGCATTTACAAAAATAGCACGCAGATATGGATGTCTCGTCGCATCGAAGTAATAGACGATGTCTTGTGTAAATTAAATCTTCAATATTACTCCCAAATTATCTGCTAAGAAAGCGGTACTGTCACCTGCAAACAGTTGTGCTGTTTCAGTAAATAATTTCAGAGTAATATCGATTTGTGTCGATTTGAAGCAATAAAGTCAAGGCGATGTGATGTGGAAATGAAGACCTCTCCACTGAACTTCGTGTACGCACCTGTGTTGAAATGATCCTCAATGAGCAGTACTATTTAAATCGAAATTCCTCTTTGCCAAATGCAAAAGATGTGATCGACATTTCACCTTCTTATGATGAAACTTGTCTGGATTGTGCTCGCCTTGGTGGATATTCCAGTGTTTGGACTATATCAGCATTAAGTACAGTTGTAAAACATAACATTGAAATGATAACAGAGGTAAAGTTGCAGACGATTGTGGAGTATGGGACAGCCACTCGGCGAGCACTGTCAATCACGCAAACCAAAGTGGGGTACTTTTTTTTTCACCGGTGATTCATAAACGAGCCCTCATTTTCTGTGGAAAAGACACATTTTATCATACAATTCTGTTCGTCCAGACTCAACCTGAAATTATACCAGACTCCACCTGAAATTATACAAAACTGAGAAACATTGCTGCATGCAGACGACCGCAAAAATATCACAAAAAATTGTAGAGTCCCACTTGTCTCCACAAACCACTCGTAAAAATCGACACCCCAATTGAGCCGGTTTCAGTCGAAGGTGGGATCCTTTTTCAATTACCGGCGATTCACGTACGAGCCCTCTTTTTCCGTGCACGTCGAACATATTACGCCGAGGTAAGGGTTCAATGTGCACCAGTGGGCCCCTTTGTGCTTCTGTGTGCTTCTTTGTGCTTCTTTGTGCTTCTGTGTGCTTCTTTGTGCTTCTGTGTGGTAAATCGTCGCACCCTTTCTCAAATAAAAGGAGTTATCCAAATTTTGTTTTTCGTTATTGACAGACAGGTATCTGACACTCATTATTGCAGCGGAAATCTTCAGATAAAGCTTCTGTTTATTTTATAAAATTAGATTGTTTGCCTGTCGCAATTTGGTCAGTAACCGGTCATTTGTATCTATAAAGAATCGCCCTCTTTGGCATCCACTGGCGATCTATTTTCCCACTTTATGTGTATTTATTGGATACAAAAAGTCTTCTGTGTCTTCTCTGAATTAAGGGCCTATATAAGTAATGAAATTTTGTTTATTTTGAAAATTCTCACCTCTGATATTCCTTCAATTCAAATTAAATATACACAAAATGTACATCAAAATGAAGGTTGGGATGTATGGTTATATGTCCAGTTTTTGATAATTTCGAAATGTTTTTGATAATTCGCGTGAACGTGTTCTTTTGACGTCAAAGAAAACAAAACTGTAAAAACCAACAAACTTTTCAAGAATATTTTATCGAGAAAATGAGGATAAAAAATGTGAGTATACATATTTGTTAATATGAGCACATCTCTAATTAGTTATGAAATGACAGGTGCACGTTTGTTGCAAAGAAGCAGCACCAGAATGGTCGATCAAACCAATGCTGAGTCAGATTCATCTGTAAACAAAGTCACGTGATGACGACTGTCAATCCCTCTCTGCCTCAATTTGATAATTTGTTTTGTCGTATGGAAGCCTGTTAGCGCCAATTTAAGCACCCAGGCTATGAAGTCGTCGTTCTTAACCTTTGAAACGATAGGTCACGTTTTCGTTGCATATTTGGGGTGGGTTTTTTGTTGTTGCTGATTATTTTCTGGCAACCTACCCGCTCTCTTTTCAGTTTTTTTTATGAATTACACCCAAACTGGCCTCCAGCCCAATAATAATCAGGTATTTTTTACGAACAGATGAAAGGGTTTTTTTTCTATACTCGCCGTTTTTAGAAAATAATAATCCTTATAACTTTCAGAACATGATAATCCTCAAGTAAAAATTGGAATAATTTTAACACAACCAAGAACAGTAAATCACAATACAACCTGTCATTGTGGATAGCCGAAAATAAAATGATAATGCTCATCTTGGTATTTTTGAGATTTTGACACCACTCAAAACATTGTTTTTTAGTTTCTTTGAAGGGTATTTTTATAATTTCGCTGTTCAGGCGAAAATGTTGGAGGCCGGTTTGAGCATATTCGTTTTTTTTATTACATTTTAAATAAGTGCTAAATTCTGCACCGCTAACTTCCCCGATTGGGGGGGGGGGGGGGCTAAATTCCCCACCGAGGGGGGGGGGGGGGAGGCTAAATTTAATTTAGCGGGGGAATTTAATTCCCGACAGGGGGTCTACACAACAAATGCCCTTATTTCGATAGGTAATGATTTCAGAAATAGAGTTGTGGTCACCATGCAGAACCTCCCGAAATAAAGGACTGGACCCACACCCTCACCCCACCCCCGATTGAAGATGGTGTCTCCCCAAAACGGGTATAGATATAGGTGCTGCCCAAAATGCAATTTTTGGGGGCATATTCTCGAAAAATCTTTATTTATTTATTTCAGAAGAAACCACATAAAACTACAACGAAGTACAGGCAGTATGACTTGGAGACCCTGAAGCTTGCCTACAGTGATGTTATTCAGAAGAAAATTAGTGTCCACAAGGCCTCTATTTCTTACATGGTCCCATTGACAACACTGAGGGATCGAGTTGATGGCAGAGTGAGTCTGGAAACAAATAGTTCTGTCCAACTTCATGGTTCACTGAAAACGAAGAGAAGGAATTATGTGAACACATAATACAAATGTCGCAAATGGGCTGTGGTTATACAAGTTCTTCTCTGAGGGTTAAAGCTGCCGAGCTGTCAAACTCAATCGGACGCAATACAAAGAAGAATGTGATGAGCGAAAAGTGGCTCCGAAATTTTTTGAGAAGGAAGCCACAAATAAAAGCTTTGAAGGCGAGAAAACTCTCGATGGTTAGAGCCAAAAGCTCAACACCAGAGGTGGTAGAAAGTTATTTTGATGAACTTTCAAAAATATTCAAAAAATACAACTTTTTGGAAAATCCTCACCTCATTTACAATATTGATGAAACTGGAATCAATACGGAACACAACCCACCCAAAATCATAGCCTAAACTGGAAAAAATATAAATGCAATTAGTAGTGGAAGATCGTCTGCAACATCTGTTATTAGTTGTGGAAGCGCTGTGGGAATTGCATTGCCACCTTGTATTCAAGGGAAAACGATTGAGCCCCGATCTATTAACGGGCTCTCTGCCCGGTACAGAAGCGACAATGTCAGATTCGGGTTGGTCAAATACAGAAATTTTTCAAAAATATTTGAAGGAACACTTTTTAAAATATTGCCATGGACAGTTTGATCAAAATCAACCATTACTCCTATTGTATGATGGACACAAATCACACATTACCCTCCCACTTATTGAATGGGCCAGAAGTTCAAATATTGTTTTATTTGTATTGCCAGCACATACTAGCCACTTTCTGCAACCACTGGATGTTGCATGTTTTGCACCATTGAAGTCAAAATACCACCAAGAGTGCCATGCATTTATGATAAAAAATCCAGGTCAAGTGGTGACAAGGTATGACATTTGCACACTGACATGCAGGGTATATCAAAAAGGTCTTTCTTCTTCAAATTTAATATCTGCATTCAGAAAATCTGGCATCTATCCATTTGATCCAAGCAAAATTGAACCCCGCCATACTGCACCCAGCAAAGTGTTTAATCACGCACCCGCTCAAAAAGAATGCAAAAGTGTGGAAGTGAAACAATTACTACAAGCATCTCTTCCTAATACCATCATCGCTGAAAATGCTAAAAATCCAAATCCAAGGAAAGCCAGTTTCGGGGGTCGCGCTATCACTGAAGATAACTTCGTGGAAGAGCTGAGGCATACGCCTACCTGTCAGTCAGTTCAGACTGTGACAATACCGTCAGCTAAACCCGGTCCGTCGGGGGCGGCTAAAAAAACCAACTTAAAAGATGTCACCTCCTACGAGGATTCCATGGAAAGTGATTCTGAAGACAAGAAAGACCTATGCTGTGTGTGTAAAAAATTTTCACCAGATGCCATAAGAAATTCCGTGTCGCTGATCATTGTGAAGTGGGCACAGTATGATAAGTGTAGTCACTGGACCCACTTAATCTTTTGCACAAAAGTGTGAGTTGTGCGTAGAGGTGTGGAGTTTTTAATGTCCACACTGCAATCCAGAAAGTTGCCTGTAATGTTCGATAAATTCATATTTGTAAATAGTTAATGTGTGTTCTGTTGTGTTGTGTTTTAACTTCTTAAAGTTGGGAAATAACGTGTTGTGAATGAAAAAAAAAACAAACAACCAGCTACAGTAGGGAAAAAATCAACTTTTAATCCATCATATTCCACTGTTTCATGGCAAAATATTCGGTTATCTATGAAAGGAACACCATAGCCAACTTTTGATAAATATTTTCGACCAATTTCGGGTAAGTTTTTAAATTAGTTAAAATAGTCAATACAGCAACCCCTTTTTCTCTTTGATGCCAGGTGTCAATCCGTGCCATGCAGGCTTTCGTCGAAACAAAATTCAATGTTTGTACCGGTATTGGAAATTTCCTGTTGCAATGTACAACACTGAAACATTACTAGTAACGTTACAATGCTTATTAAATTTTTATAGCTTCTCACTATGAAATGTCCGTTTGCAAAATCCCAGTTCAAAACGAAAAAATAAGTTGTGCCTATGGTATTAAAAAATTTCCATCGTCCGATTCTCATACACAAAGATCACAAGGCAAAAATGTCTCTCCATACGTTTCAACTAAAGTTGTCGATTTTCATTGGTTATCGAAAACTGGACGCATTCTTCCGGTTGACCTATTATTCGGGTCTCATGTTTCGAGTCTCGTCAAATGAAATTGTCCGTTCCAAAACTTGGATTTTTTGGTTTTACTCTATCGGCCTTGAATCGGTGTATTTCATTACACATCTACAGATTTAAATATACAAATATTTGTTGTCCGTTACGGGTGATTAGCCATTAGGTTATCGAAAACTGGACGTACCTACATATAGAATACGAAACACATGTGCAATCAACGCATAGAGTCGACTGTAGGCACTACTGGTTCCTGGAAGTCTGCTGCCGTATTCGCACCAGAACTGATAATTTAATAATATTTCACGAAAACAACTTGTGGCCAAATGTGCTTTACATATCCAAGAACAAAGCTAGGGGATAAAAATTCTTCAAAACACGGCGACAGAGCTGCATTGGGGAAAATTCCAAAGCCTTTGCTTTTGTTTACGTATGATTATACTTTCGATTTCCGGTCGACGTCATCGGACAGAAAAAGCATGTAAAAACAACGCCGTCTAAAAGCAAATAATGAAAAAGATCGCCTTCATACAGTATACTGTTATTAGATAGAGATTGCACAGTTGCCATATTCAGTGCAAGGTATCATGATACCTGTTGAAATTTCTTAGAATTACGATTTTGTTTTTTGATGGAAATTTGTGGTAACAAGTGATTTGCGCATGTCTGTTGAGGATGGAAACCATCTTCAATAAAAAATGCAGACATTGTTGTCCTTTTCCAAAATGAAGACCTGTCGCTGTATTCGAAAGTGTTTTGAATGCCTAGCTTTGTTCTTGGATATATGAAGCTCATTTGGCCAAAAGTTGTTCTGATGAAATATTATTTTTTTTATCAGTTCTGGTGAGCGAATACGGTAGCAGACTTCCAGGAACCAGTGGTGCCTACAGTCGACTCTATGAGTTGATTACACATGTGTTTCATATTCTATACATCCCAACCTTCATTTTGATGTATAATTTGTGTATATTTAATCTGAATTTAAGGAATATGAGAGGTGAGAATTTCAAAATAAACAAAATTCCATTACTTATATAGGCCCTTAATTTCACCACACTAGTCACAACTTTTACAGTGGAAAGAAGTGAAAACGAAGTGGATCAAACGCAGTAGTTTTGCGTTAATTTTCTAAAAATAGTTCAACTGGAGCAGTGTTTCAGTGGGTTTTACTGTCTGACAGTGACCCGGTATTGACAACTCGACTTGCAGTTGAAACGGAATAAATATATCATGATGCCAGATATTTATCCCAATTATTTTATCGTGAATTTGAAGCGTAGACAAACCTGTTCAAATAATAATACTTACATTCACACTCTTTATATTTCTCTTCCTGTAATTGAGACGAACACTTATTTTGCAGTTTTGCGTGTCAGAATTTTCTTCTGGCACCCATTCAGTCTTTTTTAAAAAAATCACTTTCGTCAACAAAAACAACATCAAACTCCCGAAACTTTCAAAAACGACGGGCAACAAATTACTTCACAAAACTGGAATAAAATTTTAGTTTGAAATGCTCTTCAAATTCAATTTTTTTAAGACTCAACATTGCCTGATCCATTACTGCCTGTGACTCGTTACTGCCTGAATGACTGTTCGGTACCCCATCAGGAATCGAATGTATATTTTATTTCTTTCACAACAATTTATGTTTCCTTTGAATTTTGATTACAGGTACTCGGCACAATCGTGAAATCGAAAGAAAAATTATATTTGATAGCATTTTTGAATCTATGCTGACATGCCCCCATAATGGTATATACAGTATGTGCCAAGTGTATTAAGTCTCAATCACCCAACTCGGTGGTCGTTTTTTAAAAAATCACCGGCAGACACCGTGTCACACGGTGTAATTATGAATGAATAAATCACCGTGTCCATACTGCGTTCAAGGGTGAAAAAGATTAGTGACTTTTTTTTTAGACTGGAAGTCTCCATTACCAATAAAACAATGTGCTCCCGTAAATCTTTTGAAGAGCTGCCGGAGATAAAACAAACTTGAAAATTGCAGAGAGGCACCCGCTCTCATCATTTGATGAAAAATGATGCCGAGAAAGAATATTCATGTACCCCCTTCCTTTAAAAATATTTAAAATGAAAAATGATGCCGAGAAAGAATATACCCCCTTACTTTACAAATATTTTATAGAGAAAGGTGGTATATATTTTTTCGGCAATATTTTTCGTCAAATGGCAGATAGCAAATTTATGCTGGTGTTACCTCCATCTGCCATGGACGTGTCTTTGCAATGTTTGCATCGCACATTCGCACTAGGTTTCTGTTTTTCAGCATTCCTTTGTATTTGTTACAATAAATATATATATTTATATACGCTGTGACACAAGAAACAAAAAACAAACAAGAGCTTCGAACAGCTCATTTTCGATTTTATTAACAAAAGAATCTTGAATTGAACGAAAGATAAATGGCGTCAAACAACTCACGAGATACACGGGCACCATGCTCCCCCATGAATTAGGACGTACTGACTCGGTCCGCCTTTTCGGATAGTTCATTCAGTTTATAACAATCTCGAATTGAACAGAAGATAAAATGGAAAAACTTATTATACATGTGTACCACGGTCCCCGTGGAATTGAAACGTACCGACTCAGCCCTACCTTTTCAGTGTTTTTTCAACCGACTTTTGATGTACTCCAAATAAACATTTGAAAAAAAACTGTTAGTTTCAACAATATTTATTCAATAAGTATGCTATATGTTACAGTATTGAACACTTGTAAAAGTGACAATATATATAGAGAACATGAAGAATATAACACATACTAACAAAAAACCATATTATTATGTAATAGGGGATCTGACAGAAAGCTGGGAGCTTATGTTAGTCATCTAAAAAAAAAAACTGTCATACATTAGTGTTGGGCGTCGGGTCCGATAATCCGAATCCGAACGGATTCAGATTCGGATCGGATTTTCAATTGTGTTTCGGATTCGGGTTCGGGTCGGATTCATGATAGGCAATCGGATTCTGACTCGGATTGGATTTTTCAACACATCGGATCCGAACAAATCCGACTCCAATCCGACTGCTGATAAACAATTAAACATTCAAAATTGCAAATCACACTCGACCAGCACTTATCGCAATGTCCCCCCCCCCCCCCCCCCCCCCCCCCCCGCCCTCCTAATTGAACAAAATCACACAGGCACACACACACACACGCGTAGTCGCGTACATATCCAAGAAATTGGAATAGGTTAGGTTAGGCCACGAAGTTGCAGACTCCTTCGCCGCCTTAATTTTATAAAAGTTAATGGTTGATTTCGTTAAATCCCTCACAGTTATAGGGTAAGTCGATCTCAAAATTACTCACACCATGGCGCTTCGCACGTGGGGCGCCCCTTCTATTCAGAAACCCTGGAACCGCCCTTGTTGGTCGATAGTCATTATCGTTTATTCAACATTCTACCCGTCTCTTTATCACTTCTCAGAAAATTTCTAGTATGTTATAGCCCAAGGCTCCAAGTAATATAGGTTATTTTCCACGGTGCTACTAAATAACGAAAACAAACGAACATAAATGAACACAAACAAAAACAAGTAAAAAATGGCAAAATATAGGCTAATAAAAGTTTAAAAGGGGTAGAGGGTGTGTGTACGGGTATGTTTTACTCACGGGTGAAATTTTAACCACTTTTGATGAGTATTTTGGTCATTAAGAGGATTTAAAATGTGTTGCGTGGTGCAGATTGCAGAACTTGTGTTCGTTAATTAGTCGTAGTTGACCTGCCCTTCTAAATAACAAAAACAAGAAACGGCAGTGGATAATTAATTAGCTGTCAATATTGAATCGGATTAGCGCTTGCATAAATGACTGGTTTGAAATTTGGTCTCTTTTATATTTTATAGATTTATTATTATTATTATTATTTTTTAACTGAGATCTATTTTAATTTTCTTTCTTGCCTATCTGTTCTGTTGGATGTTTTATTGTTTGTCAAACAATTCTGCTGATGTACAACATGGTTGTTCTTTTGTAACAAACGACGCACTTTTGATTTTTTATTTGCTTGTTTTTATAACGGTAATGTAGGATCGTTTGAAGAAAACTCTTGATATTGGCTTGCATATTTGATAACTGGTTTCTTTTGAACAAAAGCTTGGTTGTTCTGGCAATAATAATTTTAAAACTTATGTACAAACCCATCAGTATATAACATGGCTCCTTTTCCCAACTTTTCAGTCAAACATTAATATGCCCATCTCTCCAAGCAAACATGGAGCAGAACTCTTGTAGTTATGCAAAATTCCTAGCCATCTTCCAGTTCGAGGTTCTCGGGGATCTCAACCCACTACCCTACATGTACTGCTAATGCGCACACTCAAACCGAATAAGAATGTTGGCTCTCGCTTCCGACCTTCGTGGACCCCTAAGCAAATAAAGCTATAAAGTAAATAAAGATATTCGGGTAGCAAGGGATTTCAATCCCACATCGTCCCTGTCAGGGACCAGCCGTGAGGGCGACTAGGGCGATTAAGTCGCCCTTCTAAGCCCAAAGTCGCCTAGAAAAATAGTCAGGGCGATTACAAGACGCCCTCTAAAAATTGGCCAAAATGAGAAAAGGCTGAATTGAGTGATGCGAAGTTTACATGAAAACGAGTATTTTCAAAAATCAAATGTGCTCGAGTGTGATAAATGGGCATTTTAATTCGTCAAATAAACGTCCATTTATTTGAAATCACACGACAAGCAATTGTCCATTGTCGCTTTTGGCAGATTTTTTTATTTCTATTTTGTTGCGTTCCAGTCGGAGCTTCAAGTGTCGAAACGAAAATAGGTGACTTACGCGACTCAACAAAACAACCCAGTTTGAAAGTAGGTTACGTCGCTTAGGATGCCGAAAATGTATACACAACGGACGTATTTTATAACACATTATTTTCATTTCGATTTGCTGACGACTGTTAACTGTTGGGCTGTCTATTCCCAGAAAAACACGAATGGAATTGAAACACATGAAAAAAAGCTTTAGTGATGTCAAGAAAAGCTTTGTACAGGACACAAGTGTGCATGTGGACGATCTTGAAAAAGGGTCCTCCTAAATATTGGAATGACATGAAATGACGCGGAATGACACCGGAATGCCATAAAAATGATGCGGAATGACATTTCTTTTACAAAATACTCGACCCCAGAATTTATTTTGTTTATTAACTAACAAAGTACCTCCCAAGCAACCTTCTTACATCTGGTCCTGTTCACACTTTCAGACTTAGGAAATTATTAGCTTAGTAGACTTTGTTGAAAGGCAACCACAGGAGGGTGATGGGGGATTGGCACGAAGAAGAGGTGAGGGGTCATGAAGGAGAAGGTAGCAGTGGGGGATTTTCAGTCAATAATTACATTGTGATTTTTTAACCTGGCACAGATGCATCATAGACAAATGGACCTGGATTATTTGTACGTTAATGGAGGACCATAAATTGAAAATGTGAAGGGGCGGCGGGGGTGGTACATGAATATTCTTAATTTTCCCCACTTGCCTATGAAGTCTCCCTACATGACTGCAGTCTCCCTATTTTTTCTGGAGGGAGACTTGAAGTCTCCCTAAAATTCCCCCCTAGGCTGGTCCCTGGTCCCTGTGCGCCTTCGGCGCGCTGACACTTTTCATTTCATTCTTTTCAGTCACAGTAAATTAAAATACTCAATAAATTTAATCTGTGTGGAGTCAGTGAGGATTGCTTCGCTACTCATTGAGAACTTTAGGATTGAGTCTGTTAGGATTGCCTCGCAACTCTGCGTGTGGGGAGTGGGCTACGAAGAAACCCACCCCTCATCCCATCCATAGCAACAATCACCCAACAGTCACAATACACAATAGCAGATACCTATTTTTCTCTCTACCTATAACTTTTCTTATTGAACATTCTCAAATTTTCTTGCAACACCCTTATCAAGAAGACGCATGGAAATAGTAGACGAAACGTAGGAGGAATTGGTACAACCTACCTTTCTGTTAACATACAAAGGACACCACCAAACAGTAAACACCAGGCAAGGATTGAAACAAGCTTGCCTGGCTGGGACGAGTGTACATTATATATATATATATTTCCTCCAATCACCCCGTCATCTGTTCCCTCTGAAGCAGACCAGATGGCCAGGGCTCAGCATCCACTCTCCCTTATTGGCTGATGGATGACTCCCATCTTTCAAAAACACATATTGGTGGATTTTTTCCTTTTTGTAACCGTTAATGATTATGCTGGGGCTGCTCCCAAACCAGCGACTGTTTGGATTTCTTTTTTCTAAAATAACCACCAAACTGCGGTTTCAGTACATCTCTAAAGCAAACACGGAGCATAACTATTGTAGTTATACAAAATTCCCAGTGTGGAAACGGAAAAAATGAAAATAAAAAAGACAATTTTAAACCAGCCATGTTAAACTGTGTTGACATGTTGGTCCAAGGCCCGGGTAAATTGGTGATGGGAATTGTCATGCAGGTAGTAATAAATATAAAAAATATGAGACAAAATTTCAAACCAGCCATTTATGCAAGCACTAATCCGATTCAATATTGACAGCTAATTAATTATCCACTGTCGTTTCTTGTTTTCGTTATTTAGTAGGGCAGGTCAACTGCGACTAATTAACGAACACAAGTTCTGCGCCACGCAACACATTTTAAATCCTCTTAATGACCAAAATACTTATCAAAATAGGATAAAATTTCACACATGAGTAAAACATACCTGTATACACATCCTCTACCCAATTTAAACTTTTATTACCCTATATTTTGCCACTTTTTACTTGTTTTCGTTTGTGTTCGTTTATGTTCGTTTGTTTTCGTTATTTAGTAGCACGGTACTAGCACCCATTTTCCAAACTTTCCATCGGAGAATGGATGGTCTGCCCCCCCCCCCCCCCTCCCCCTACCCAACTATTCTCCGTCAAAGATTGTACAAAATTGATCGATGCCATATGATATATTCTATGAGGTGAGTGTTACTGCCAACTGCCAAAGTTACTAAATTTGATATTATTCTTGGAACGTAAATTACATTATACGGTTATGAATCTATGATACGTGCAGTCGTGGTCGTGCATGTGTTCAATGTATTGTCGCAAAACCGTTGGGTAATGGGTAATTGTATAAAATACTATAAATGAACAAATTTAATGGAAGGTTCCTTCACAAATGAAAGGTGCAGAATCTTGCATATGTTCGCAATTTTGCAGCATTCGCTCCACAAATCTGCGTTGTGTGAGACTTCAAGATTCATAACTAGGATTTAGAGGCCGATTTCGGATTCAGATTTCGTTTGGATTCAGGAGAGCTTTCGGATTCGGTTTCGGATTCGGATTTGATGAAACTCAGTCGGATCGGATTTCCCACACTCGTCGGATCCGACACCCAACACTATCATACATGCTATAGAATTCTCCTGTTACAATTTTGGAGAACCCATTTTTATTTTTATTACCCATAATATTTTCGTTTACCTCAATCAATGGACCTATTTTAAATGACATTTTAGAGTGTCCCAAACATTGGTTACCGGGTATTTTACCACCATAAAAAACACAGTAAGCAATCACTTACTGTGTGATTGCTTTTCGTCAGTGTTGAATGATTTTTGTGCCCCATTTTCGGAGACCCCTTCGCCGAAAATGGGGCACAAAAATCATTCAACACTGGCGAAAATATTGATATTTATGTGCTCGTTCTGAGTGGGAAACATAATAAATTTCAGATTATACAATCAGCGCTCCCAAGTGCTACCTCTGACGCCACCAGGTTGTGGGGAGGGGGGGGGGGGGGGGGGAGGAGGGGGGCACATTAATCTGTGCCAAGCAATAGAATTATCATTAATAGAATTAACAGACAGAGCATCGAGAAACAATTCAAACCACTTCTTCCTTTCAAACAGTTTGACAGGATCCTTATTAATATAATAAATAAGTCCCAATTTCATCATTGTTTAAGCAAATGTTCCATTCCCAAACTACTCTGGGCTATGTGGGTTGGTTTACCCCCCCTTCCCCCCCCCCCCCCCCCCCCAAAAAAAAAAAAAAAAATTCTCAACCTTCCTACCTGAATTTTTCAGGCCAACAAATCGGAAACAAGTATTTGTTTTTTTGGCCTTAGCAGTTAATGTTCTTATAAACTTCCAATTAATAACTAATTGATCACCTGGAGTAATACATGCACATGTATAAACTGATTTTATAACATAAAAGCTGTTTGAAGACTTAGTTAATTAGGGCAAAATTATTGGTTTTCCTGTGGAGTTACCAGCAAGTAAAATGAAAATGACCGTAAAGTTTTAACCCTGTACTTCTGTAGCAGTATCACAATAGCAGCTTCATACAATTCGCAATAAACGATCTTAGAAAACCAACCTTAAGGTCCATCATCGTAATGATGACACTTTATAATTATTGTTAGAATGGCTGACCTAAATGTACATAAGAAGTGGAATCATCAAATTAATAACATGCTCTCCCTACCCACCCAATACTTTCTGTATCTATTTAGAGAGTTGATATAATGCACTGTCTTCTTTACAGAAAAGTACAATGTTATTACCAATCTTCTTGAAACTTCTGTGTGAAAGTTCTGATTTGAATAAATTTTTGTATGAATGTTTATTAACATGGAATACATCACATATAATACAGGTTTTTTTCTCGTGCAGAAATTATGCAAATTAGATGAACATTGATTTATTCAGTGCTACTTGCACACAGTAAGTACACATGTCAATACGGCTCAGGCTAGGGGCTGTATTTATGAACAGATTTTCACGAAATTCTTGGGTACCTTTGTTATCACCTTGGGACGAGAACGAGTGTTTTGGGATGTGGTCCAAAATTCATGATGGCTGCCACCGGCCATTTTGTACCAAAATTAGGTGCAATCAGTTTTTTGTACAGAACTTTTAGGACTACGTTTATTATCATCATGGGATGGTAATGAGTCCTTTTGGACTCGGCCAAAAATTCAAAATGCCTGTTGGCAGTCATATTTACGGGAATTCAGTGTATTACATTTGTTTGTACAGAACCTGTAAAGAAGATTTTTTATGTCAGTAATGTTTGCTATAAATTTATTGGGTGCCTTTGTTAACACTGTGCTATGAGAACAAATATTTTTGAGTTCTGTCAGACCCACTCTGGGACTGAGATAATTAAAAATCTTTTCCAAAAACACCAGACAAAATAATGTTTCTTGAATTCAGCATCCCTAGGATGTGTATATTCAAATGTGTTGAAGCCAAGTTCCTGTGTTAATATTTGTTGTTGTTTGGGGAGGGTAAACATTATTAACACAACCCGATTTTCTATTTACAATGAGAAAAATAAAACCTCCTCACCTGTGGAAACCCTATGAGCTGAAGATAAAAAATTCAAATACCTATATTTTAAGATGGACTGGACAAATATTTATTAATTAGTATGAATCAACCTTAGAAGGGTTTGAATCAAACAGGCCCAAACATTTGCTAACATTTGGCTTATGGTACGCCATACAAGGATCCCCATTGTAACATTAACCCCATGATTATTTCTTTTCTAGATTAGCATCTAACTGTCGCCCACCTTTACAATACTTTACCTATACATTTGTTACAGGCTACGGTCAGTATTTATGTACAGACCATTACAATACTTTATATGTAACTTTGTTATCAGGTCATTACCTAGATGTGTGTCATTGCTGTGTCACATACTATACATGGTACATGTCTTACACAAGTTGAGCTACAGTGTCATTGACACTTTCATTTCTTTTTTTGATGCCGTCAAGAGTTTTTGTTGGTCTAACAAGTACATGTAAATCAAATGTGTGTGGCTCATATTCGGTTTGTCTCTCCTTGCCCTTGGGCAAGGCACCTCATCCCGATTGCCCATGTGGGTGCACAGTGGCACTGTGTACTAAGGCGTACTGCATGTCGATGGTGGAGTTAGTAAGATGGGGAGCCTGGCAGTTGCTCGGTGGTTCTCTTCTAGCACTCCGGCTTCTTTCATCCATAAAAGTCTCCGACTTGAGGTAACTCTAGCTGTCAAAAGTGCCGTTAAAACCCCAATAAAATAAAATAAATATCCAGTTTGTCCGCCTAATAGGCAGTTGTTGACTGAGTGTCGATTCGTCAAGTGTATACTGTAGTTTGAACGGGTTTCCCAATCTGAACAACATAGTGGCTTCCCACCACATTCAGATTTCTTATCAACCTACCTCAATTGTTTACTACAGGCTTGCACTACAGTGGAAGAACCTAACTCGGATAAAATACTCTCTATTTTAATCTTTTCCAAGATTTGGGAAAGAAAAGTGGTGTAAAAAACACCACGAAAAAATAAGCCAAAACTGGGTCGAGCGCCATCGGCGCACACCCAGTATGGGACGTTCTTCCATAGTACAAATCCACGACTTCTGTAAAATAGTGCACAATGCGTCAATTCGGCATTCTTTTTTTATCCGACGCACGAGCAGGATGTGTCTCCGCCATATGCATTATGAAACAGTGATAATTTAACTTGTGGTTAACGGTTTTCCTGTGACTGGAATTATGGATCTGAAGATCGTATAATAACAGGACTGTGTTTTATATATTCTTGTTAATATTTTCAACCACATTCTCATTGTATATTATTTACTATTCCGTTTTCGCGAATGTTTTGTTTTCGACATCAAGCGATTCGACAATGAATTTTTTTGGTTGAATGAAGTAATTTTGGAGTTAGGTGTCATTCTGGGACTGTCTGGACAGGATTCCTTCACTCTGTTGAGGGCTGAATTTCAGTTTTTTTCGGTCCCTGTCGACTGTCTGGGTTCTGTCATGTACCCACCGGTTTAAATTTCTGCTACCTTCTCTCGTAGTTGAGGGTGGTGTTCTTCTACTTTCTGTTTCTGTTGAGTTCACCTTTTTCTTCTACTGCTCTCACCTCTGTTATTTCCAGTTCGGTTCCTTTAGGGCAATTCCTTTTGCCCTCGCCTTGGTGCGTTCTCGTGGCCGTTTCTTCCGTACCCGCGGGTGGTGTGGAACACTGTCGTTTCGGGAGCCTCCCGACGCGACCACATCTGGTGTGAGTTTCCCCCTCCATCGGGGATGTGCAGCTCCTCCCGCCCCCGTGTGGGGAGGGACACTGTCGTTTTGGGGCCCCACGACTCAACCACGTCTGGTGTGAGTTTGACCCCCTGCGTGGGGGATGTGCAGCTCCTCCCGCTCCTGCTGGGGGTGGGGAATGCTATCGTTTTGGGGTCGCCCTATTCGACCACGTCTGGTGAGAATTGCTCCCCCTCCGGGGGGGATGTGTAGCTCCTCCCGCACCAGCGGGGGGTGAGGAACGCTGTCGTTTCGGGGCTTCCCGACTCGACCATGTCTGGTGTGAGTTATTCCCCTTCCATGGGGAATGTGCAGTTTTTTACCGTGGTGGATACTGCAGGAGCTGTTGGATTTCTGGTGAAGAGATGCCTGGTTCCGGGACTATGCGCCCTCTCCAGTCGACATCTGAGGCTGTCACTAGGGTTGTGACTCATCCTTTGGAGGCCGTGCTTTGTGGCTCTCTCCGCTTTTCCGCCAGTTCCAACAGCTCCCGTCGTATCTGCTGCTACTGCTGTTCCGTCTACAACATCATTGGGCACCGTTTTTAGCCGGCCTCGGCTTATCCCTGCCAGGGTCTGCAGGGATGTCTGTAGTGGGGTATCGGCCTCAGCCTTCCCTGACTTCAACTCGGCGAAGTTGGATGGGGTTGCCGACTGAACCCCCTACTGTGTCCTCTCAGCCATTGAGCACAGTAGTTTTATACCTGCAGTGGTCTGCTGCGGTGTCTGGTTGTGTAGACGTGGGGGTATCGCCCTCAGCCTTCCCTGACTTCAACTCGGCGAAGTTGGAAGTGGCTGCCGGCCGGACCCTCTACTGTGGTCTCTGCGCCGTCGTGCACCACAGTTGTCATTGGATTCGGATGTTCTTAGTGGGACACTATGAACTCCGTGGCGTTTCCGTCCACTCATTCTGGCCCACGACCAGTTTTGGGGGACCAACGTCTTTTGTGCAGCCTGGACCTTCTGCCCTGCAGAGGTACGCGGTTACTCTCATGAGTCCCCGCTATGTTGATCCTCGGGGTGTGTCACACCCCTATACACGTCCGCCTTCAGACATATCGGCTGCCGCCCGTCGTCCCACGTCGGGTGTTTTGGAGGATTGTGACCCTTCGCTGGTTAAGAGGGTCAGAGGTGAAGCCACTTTGTCGGTTCGTTACCCTGTCGAACCGGCCAGTACGGGCAGTGAGCTTAGGGAGGCCCTTTCCTTACTCACTCAGGTTCTGTCAAAGAGCCTTCCTGTTGCTTCCAGCGAGGCAGCGAGTGGTTTCCAGGCGCCCCCTATGGTGCCGCCTCCCGGGATTGGAAACAGCCCACTTTCTGATCCCTCTGGTGTTCCGACACCATGGGAGGCGTCAGCTGGTTTGCCCACGATGGGCTATGTGTCTTCCGACTCAGGGGAAGAGTCAGACGTGTTTGATGTCGAGAGCCAGCAGTCTTCGGACTTGGGGGCAGCTCTTGATTTCGTGTTAGGGTTCCTTCTGGATCTCAAACCATCTAACCAGTCGACAGTGTCAGCCAGGCCGCGATCATCAGTTGCGTGCCAACAGCCTATGGAGCAACCCGCTTCTGGGCGTCTTCGACCGTGCCATTCGGTACAGTTGGTTGAAGCATTTTCAGCCTTGAACTCTAAGCTAAGTTCCAAGGCTATGAAGGCTCCGTTCTTCACCAGGGTTGACACTTTTTTGCCTCCGGCGCATTATCTTTCCTACGATTCCGCCAATCCGTCGGTCTACTAGACTTTGACAGTTTTGGATCAGGACTCCACTTCCCTCGGGTTTTCCAAGTCCAAGTCTGCCATCATTCCGGTGACGACTCTGAAGTCCACATTGGGCTTATCGAGAGAGATGCTTGGTATGCTTTCTCTCTCCTATCACGTCGTCTCAGCTTTAGCTGCTTATCTGCCCCCAGATAAGTTTGACGAGGTACAGGCTCCTTTGCGTGTGCTGTCCAAGGCGCTCATGCATCTTACTCACATGCTTGCCTGTAACACGGCTACTCTGGAATTAGTTCGAGGGGACTCTGTGCTGGACACAGGCCGATCCCTTCCTGAGGAGCAGTGCGCTACTCTTCGATCTACTTCTTTGGCAGGTCCGCAACTTTTCCATGGTTCTGTGTTGACGGTCCGGGATGACGTCCTACGTCATTCCAACGATCAGCTGCTGTTTCTTCAGCTTGATCAGCCTTCTAGGGTTGGCACGGGCCATTCCAAGCCTAACAAGTACCCTCTGCTTCCTCTGCGAAGCAAAGGGGCTGATCCTTCTGCATCCGCTTCTACTTCTTACTCAAGGGGTAAGGGTAAGCATCGGTAGTCTTGAGGGAAGTCCCAGGATTCTTCATTCAGTAGAGGAGGTGTTTTCTCCTCTCGCGAGCCTCGTCGGGGTTCGAAATGAAGGTCCTCACCTCGACCCGTCCCAGGTTGGAGGAAGGATGGCAGAGTTCGCAGACCGTTGGGCCACCATCACATCCGATCCTTGGGTGTTAGATGTTGTTTGGTCCAGGCTGCGAATATCCTTCCGAAGGCACCCCCACTCTGTCCAAGGTGCCTCTTCCAACCGCAGTTCCTTCAGACATTTTACGTCTGGAACTTTTGTCCACAGAGATAGACAATCTCCTGACAAAGGGGGCGATTGAGGTCATCAAGAACATTAGGTCAGTGGGTTTTTATTCCCGCCAGTTCTTGGTGCCGAAGAAGGATGGCCGACTCCGACCGGTTATCAATCTGGGTTTCCTGAACCAGTCTATCATTGCTCCCAAGTTCAGCATGGAGACTTTCAGGTCGGTCCTCCGTTCAATTCACCAGGGAGTTTTCGCTTCCAGCTTCGACCTGCGAGACGCTTACTTTCACGTTCCGATTCATTGGGCGTTACGGAAGTATCTCAGGTTCGTTTTTTCTGGGGCGAGTTTACCAGTTCAAGGCCATGCCTTTCGGCCTCAACCTGGTTCCGTGGGCCTTCAGCAGACTGATGTCGCATGTGATAGCTTTCCATCACACACAGTCCAGGGTGACTACTTCGGCATATCTGGACGACAGGGGTCAGCCCGGCAGCTGATTTTAGGGAGAAGTGACTTCTCCCTCCAGAGACTTTAGGGAGAAGTCAGGACCCAGGAGGGAGAAGTCAGTGGACATGAAGAGAAATCAGAAAAAAAACATAAAACGTAAAAAATAAATGAACATAGAGGACACAATTGTGGAGAAAAAAATAAATAAAAGTTATAAAAACTAAGTCAGATGGTATATAACAGAATGTAGGTTAAAATTCCCCCCCCCACCCCCACCCCACAAAAAACTGTGTCGTTCATGGTTTCTGAATACCCCCAAACTCTTTGCCTAACAGTGATGACTAAGGTTACCATGCAGTTGATTTTGTATTTGCCTCAATGCAGTGGATTTGAAATTTAGTATGACCCATGGTGAGAGTGTTCTTCTCTGTAAAAGAAGGTATATTCTTTTTAAAAAAATATTTAAAGTGTTTAAAATAAATTTCAAGTTCATATAAGAAGCTGGGTCATTCATGGTTTCTGAATGCCCTAACTGAGTTGAAAAGCGTAGTTAAAAAAGTTTTCGATGTCCTTCATAAATTAAGCGTTATTAACAATTCGAGTTAATTTATTTCTTAGGTAAATGACAAAATATTTCAGTTGTCTCCCTTCCCGGCTGCGCTGGGTAATAATACACTGTTCAGAAAACTGACAATTTCTGCCAACCATCTTACACTGACACGTGCGATTGGTGCTTTGAAGGTCTGCCATTCTTATCCATCCAAATACCTGTGATTTCTATTGTAGCCTTATTACATTTAACCCCCTTCCAACACAACTTCACAAGTTTTCAAAGAAAAACATTCAATGCAAATTGCGGGGCAAATTTCAATGCAACCAATTTTTCAGTGGAACAGAGCGTAACCGCAAGCAATTTTGATATGGACGAACTGTCTCCAATACATTTTTTTTTGTTTTAAAATGGTGGTTAACTTTAATAAATTCTAATTAACTCGATGCGTGTCATGTGTGATTCGTTGCTTTGGCTGGCACTTTGTTTTTAAATAGCCATTTTGTGCTGGTTGCTATCAGTTGGGGCGAATTGTTCGAACGACTACGCCATTACAATTCTTATCAGAAATATAAAATTGGGCTAGTTTAGGCTATTTTCATAGCTGTGTGACGGACTTTAGCAGCAGCCGTGTTTACTTTTTTTTGCGAATGCGGAAGCGGGTGTTTTTAAAAAATAAAACATAAGAAAATACAGTAAACTGCCATGTCTCCCAAGGAAGCTTTGGAGGGCGACTTGAATTTCGCCCCCAATGTAAGCCAAGGCGACTTGAGGAATGACAAGGCGACTTCTTCGCCCAAGTCTCCCACTCGGCTGACCCCTGCTGGACGATATCCTCCAGGGGCATTCCAGTGCTGCCTTACTGGAGTCGGATGTCGCCACTCTGTTGAGCCTGCTCACGTCGCTAGATTTCAGAGTCAACGAGAAGAAGTCGGACCTGGTCCCTTCTCAGTTGTTTTATCATCTGGGGATGGCTTTCCATACACTATTCAATTTGGTGGCGGTTCCCCAGGCCAAGGCTGTGATTCTCTCAGCTTTTACTATGACTCTGTCCCAGTCCACTTCCGTGATGGCTCGGAATATTCTCCGGCTATGCGGTCTCTGCTGTTCGGTGATGGATCTCATTCCTCTAGGTCGGCTGCGTGTCCGACCTCTCCAACACTTTCTGCTCAGTCGTTGGAGGCCGAATGTCGATTTTCTGGATCTGGTGCTTCAGTTTCCAGAATATCTTTATCCTCACCTTCTCCTCTGGGCAGATGTCCAGTGGCTTTCGCAGGGTATTCTGTTGGACTTACCCACGTCCGATCGCGTTCTGATGGCAGATGCCTGCGATCTCGGATGTGGTGCGACGTTGGATCCTCAAGGTCTTTCCATTCACGGGATGTGGGACTAGGATCATGCAGCTCTACACATCAACCAGAAGGAGCTTCTTGCTCTTCTTCTGAGTTTCAGGCAGTGGATCCCTCACCTGTCGAATCGCCAGGTCCTTCTGTTGTCCGATCATTCGACGGTGGTTGCTTACATTCGGAATCAGGGCAGCACGCACTCTGTTCCAATGTACGAATTGGCTCGGGATCTGCTACTGCTCGCTCAGGATGTCCACACCGGGGTGGCTGTTCGTCACATTCGCGGTCGTCTGAATGTCCTAGCCAACTCCCTGTCCCGTCGGGGCAGGGTCATTTCCACCAGGTGGATGCTCCACATGGCGGGTTCCATCGCTCTCTTGCGACTCGTTGGAACCTTCCGGTGGACACTTTTTGTCCCCGTGTCCAGATGTTCTGGCTTTCGCCGTGGACGCTCTGGCCCTCCTTTGGTATGGTCTTGTCGGCTACGCCTTCCTGCCGGTTCCGATTCCGCCTCAGGTTCTCACCCAGATATGAACCTGCAGTCGTCGAATCCTTTCGATCACACCCGTCGCCTCGGTGGGTGTGGATCAATCTACTCCGCTCTCTGTTAGCGGCGGTTCCGGCATGTCTCCCTCTACTTCGCGACTTTCTTTGCCAAAGTCGCCCGAGGAGGTTTTACGTTGACCCAACTCCATTGTGCCTTCGAACATGTCTTTTATCGGGTCCTGTCTCCTCCGTAGTGGTTTTTCGAGACACGCAGTGGAGTTGCTTTTCTTCAAGGAGGCACTCACTCCACTGGTTTAGCCTCTGTGGCTAAGTGGAAGGTTCTTCTGTCGATGGTGTGCTTGTTCAGCTCTTTTCCTTGAAAAGGCCTAGGACTTTGCAGTTTCCTCCAAGATGGTCACTTTCTTGGGCATTGCTCTGCTTGTGGGTGGGAGGCGTTCACGCCTTTATCCTGGATGAATATGCGTTCTCTCACATGCCAGATCTCTCCTGCATCCATTTCATGATGGATTTGTCTTGCTATTCTGGCAGCTTTCGCTCGTCTAGCTACTGGTAATTGTTTTACCAATTGTTTTTTTTCTGCCATGCGGTGCGTGCATTGTCTTCCTCTTTTAATAACTCTGTCATGTTGTCGGATGACGGATGTTATTCTGGCAGCCTTCTGGAGAAATGCTACTTTCTCCTTTTATCTGCAACAGTTGCAGGAGCCGACAGAGAACCTTGGGGCTCTCTTTCTTCGGCTCAGGCTGTTGTCTATCCCAGCCTTTCAGCTTTTTTCAGGGTCAGTTCCAGCTTTGTGCTGTTACTGCCCTTTCTGTCTGTGCATCGCACTTCACCATACGCCTCATCTTTCATTGTCTTTTCTAATGTTTGTGATGCTATGGTTTGATAGGCCTAGGGATCTCTTCCTCTGTTCACGGTCCCAGTGCTATTGAGTTATGTGTGGGTTGGTTATGTGATTCCCTCCAGCCTTTTGTCTATTTAGCCTGTAGTAAACAATTGAGGTAGCTTGATAAGAAATATAAATTTTATAGTAAATTTCCTTTCTTATTATACCTACCGAAATTGTTTACATGGAGGCCCTCCTGTCTTCTTATTCGGGTAAGAATCCTTCCTTCCCGCTGATCACATAACTCCTGTGTGGTTCGGAATCAAAAGAATGACGAATTGACGCATTGCGCACTGTTTTACGGAAGTCGTGGATTTGTACTATGGAAGAGCGTCCCATACTGGGTGTTTGCCGATGACGCTCGACCCAGTTTTGGCTTATTTTTTCGTGGTGTTTTTTACACCACTTTTCTTTCCCAAATCTTGGGAAAGGTTAAAATAGAGAGTATTTTATCCGAGTTAGGTTCTTCCACTGTAGTGCAAGCATGTAGTAAACAATTTGGGTAGGTATAATAAGAAAGGAAATTTACTATAAAATTTATATTTCTCAGGGATTTTCCTGTCTTTTTTTGTAATTTGGATGCCCTCCCAATTGAGAAATTCACCATCGATGGAAAGAATTAGAAATAATGAAAAGTTAAGTCTACATTATCCCCTAACATGTGAGTGTAATTAGGGCTGCACAGTATATCGATAAACCGATATATACCGGTATTCAAATCAATATCGATTGAATACCAGTGTAATTACAAAAATATCGGTTTATCGTCATTATTTATTTACACACAATTTAATTTTCAAGATGTCTTTCTTAACTGTAGCCCTGAATGAATAATATTGTCCCTTTATTCAAGGAATCGTCTGCTTGTGCCCTCGTATTGTACAAATTGAGGAGTTGAAAAAATAATTTTCAAACATTTCAACAAAACTATATCATGTGACCCCTCATTGGAACAAGCTCGTTGAGGTTGTTCCAATGAGGGGATCACATGATATTGTTTTGTTGAAATCTTTGGGAAAAATCTGATAAACTAATTTTGAAAATAATAAATATTAATATCTTCTGCGTTGGGTGAAGGTTTTTCGAACCGCATTATCAAGGCATGCTAATTCGTTCCGACTGTGTTGCCTCGAGTCTTGATTGTGGTACTTGTGTTCATTTATCTGAACAGTCTTCGATATACCGCGGAAATTTTTGAATACCGATACCGGTATTCAGTTTTGGATATCGTGCAGCCCTAAGTGTAATGCACTCAACAGTTAAGTCAAAAATAGAAGGGATGGATTGGGAAGTTTGCCTTTCACGTGAAGAAAGTTGAATGGTTTCTCCGAATTGTTGCCTCTAACGTGAGTGTAGTGCACTCAAAAGTTAAGGCAAAATATGGTTGTGGATGGATTGAGAAGTTTGCCTGTCACATAAACAAAATTTGTTTTTCTTCAGTAATGTCTTCAGAGGTTGCAGTGCTCCTTATATTTTCAACTTATATTTTATTGTAGGCTACATTGAAAATGGTGGATACAAAATGACATACAAACACTTCCTCAAAGAGTGTGACCATTTATCAGAGTATGCTGAATTACTGAAGAAAGGAAGAGCATATCCCACTACAGTCATGGGGAAAAATCTTGTTGATTTAATGGAAGAATATGCAGAGCTTAAATTGAAAGGTGACCAATCTTACGTACTTATATTGGAAGGGTTTTTTAGCTCAACTTGATAAGGCCGAGCTGAGGTATTGCCATCTCTTCTCATCCGTCGGCATACATATGTATGTACGTCTGTACATACGTACATCCACAATTTCCTTTGGCACACCACACAGGTCGCATTTATGATCAGATCGCTTTGAAACTTGATATGATTGTTTGGGGGGACCTCTGGATGGGAGCTATCGATTTTCTTCCATTTCCGTCAAAAAATGTTGCTGGTAACGTTCTTTGAACTAAGTTTAGTCAGACCTCAATATTTCCCTTTGGCACACCCTACAGGGAACATTTATCATCAGATTGCTTTGAAACCTGTTATGCTTGTTTGGGGTTTCTTCCATTTCTGTCAAAAAATGTTGCCACTGGCAACAACCATTGTACTTGGTTTAGTCAGGCATCAATATATTCCTTTGGCACACCCTACAGGGCACATTTGTGATCAGATCGGTTTGAAACTCGGTATGCTTGTTTGGGGTTACCTCTAGATGAGAGCTATCGATTTTCTTCGATTTCCATCAAAAAATGTTGTCGCTGGCAACGACCTTCGATGAATTTAGTGCAGTTATGCATCAATATTTCCCTTTGGCACACCCTGCAGTGCACATTTTTGACTGGATCACTTTGAAACCTGGCATGCTTGTTTGGGGTGACCTCTAGATGGGAGCTATCGATTTTCTTTCATTTCCGTCAAAAAATGTTGCCGCTGGCAACAACCTTTGAACTTAGTTTAGTCAGGCATCAATATATTCCTTTGGCGCGCCCTAAGGGCACATTTATGATCAGATTGGTTTGAAACTTGGTACGCTTATTTAGGGTTTCCTCCAGATGTGAGCTATCGTTTTTCTCCGATTTCTGTCAAAAAATGTTGCCGCAGACAATGACCTTCGAGAAACTTAGTGCTGTTATGCATCAATATTTCCCTTTGGCTCACCCTCCAGTGCACATTTTTGACCGGATCACTTTGAAACTTGGTATGTGTGTTTGGGGTGACCTCTAGATGGGAGCTATTGTTTTTTTTCATTTCCATAAAAAATTATTGTCGTTATCACCAGCCTTTGAACTTACTGCATTTGTGCAGCAATTTATCCCTTTTGCACTCTCTGCGGGGTATATTTATGAATTTCCATAAAAAAGAAAGAAAAAAACATTGCCACAAGCAATGACCTTCAAACTTCGTGCATTTGTGCATTAACATCTTCCTTTGGCATGCCTCAGAGGGTACATTCATTATTAGGTTGTTTTGAAACTTTGTATGCTTATGCAGGGTGACAAAGATAGGAGCTATTGATATTCTTTTCATTTCCATAAAAAAACTGTTGCTGTTAGCAACAGTTTTTAAATATATTTCATTGTGCATCAACATCCTTCTTTGACATGGCCTACAGGGCACATTTATCTTGGGATTGTTTTTGAACTTGGTGTGCTCATTAGGCAGGACCTCTAGATAAGAGCTATTAATTAGTATTCCTTTCTGTGAAAAAAGTTGCTGTTTTCAATAACCTGAACTCACTGCATTTGTTTATCAACATTCTTCCTTTAAATAGCCTTACAGTTTACATTTTAAAATGCATGGATTACTCTGACGTTGTGCACACACAATGTTGTTATGTTTAAATTTCTCCGAATAACGTTGGTACCAATGATCTTCAATTTTGCCATTTCACTTATAACTTACCAAGTTCAAGTTTGTCAAGTTGAGCTACATTGTCATTGACACTTTCATTAAAATGGTAGGGGCACTGTATAGTGCTCACTATCATTTGAAGTGAAGTGTGCTATTGTTGAGTCCTGGCATTGGGGAAATGTGCAAGAAAAACATCAACAAACATCTGCACCCCGTTCACCCCACTGGACTGGTGCACAGTAAGCAGGGAATCCAAAAATATTACCCAATTTTTCAAATAAGCTTTTTGCAGCAATAAGTAAATTTATTTCGGTTAGGTATGATAAATGAAGTGCAGTCTTTCGATTTTAGAAATGGTAGGGGCACTGTATACTACACGCTATCATTTGAAGTAAAGTGCGCTATTGATGAGTCCTGGCATTGGGAAAATGTTTTCAAGAAAAACATCAACAAACATCTGCACCTCATTCACCGCACTTGTGTGCAGTAAGTAGGGAATCCAAAAATATTTCCCGATTTTTCGAATAAGCTTTTTGCAGCAATAAGCAAGTTTATTTGAGTTCGATATGATAAAAGAAATGCAACTCCAATGCAGCAATCATAAGCAAACGCATAATTCTTCATGGGATGCATGAGCAAAAAGACAATGAGGAGCATTTCTGGTTGTTGAAGTTTGCCAAATCATGTTGTTTACTTATCAATTCTCGGAAAGTGAAGTTTGATTAGTTTGAAGTCTTGGAATGCTACAGCTTATAATTCATGGTGTATTGTTCACATTTTCTTGCATGCATTGTACTGTTTGGCCTCTTTCCCACAAACAGATTTTAACCCTTTAAGAAATACGTGATATAAAGTGCAACTTGACAGCGTCAGGTATGAGCTATTGGGATAGGTTGTGATCCGACGTCCATCTGTATGTCCATGTATCTGTCTGTACGCATGTCTGTCCATCCACAATTCCTTTAGCACACCCCACAGGCCACAACTCTCACCCGATCAGTTCCAAATTTCATATGTGGTTTTGGGGCAATGTTTAGATTGGAAATATCGATTTTTTAGCTCACCTGACTGCAAGTCAGTGGGAGCTATTGCCATCACTTGGCATCCTGCATCCATTAACTTTTGCAAATTTGACTTATTCACAACCACTAGGCCAAATTCAAACATATATTGCACTGATCATATATGGAGTATACCCTTTCTATTTTGTTCAAATGAAGCAGCTGCCATATTCAGGCTCTGGTTAATGCCCCAAAAGCTAAAAAATCTTTAAAAACCTTCTCACGAACCACCAGAGGGAATGCCTTGATATTTGGTATGGAACATCCTTTGGTGTTGAAAATTAAAGTTTGTTCAAGGGAAGTTGGTAGGTCAGTATTTGTGTTCTCTGTGGGGGCATATCCATTTTAGTCTTTGCCCCAAATTTCTATTTCAAGAACCGACGGGCCAATTTCAACCAAATTTGGCATGTAGTATAAGTGGGTCCTAAGTAATTGATTGATGCCCGAAAAAAATTTCTTCACTGCCCTGTGGCAACCCCAGGGGCTAAAAACAAAAAAATTCAAAAGCCCATATTTCCCAAACCACATGGAACAGAGAACTGTTATTTGGTATGAAGCATCCTTAGGACCAGAAGAATGGATTGGTTAAAAAAATTGCCACAGGTTCTATCAGGGTGCCCAGTAGAGGGTATTGAAAAAATGATGAGTCAGCATTTCTTCTCAACCTACTCACAGTTGTTTACAGTTGGGTGTAACGTAAGTGCAAACCCTACTTCTGAACTAACTCAAGTTAAGAAACTTTTCCAAACAAGTTGGAAAAGTAGAAGAGTGCAAAAGCACGAAAAAGATTGAAAAAGGTTGAGCGAGACCGGCGGTCGACATTACAGGTACTCTCTCTGCACACCTCTTGCATTTACCGAGCGCATGCGCAACAACCGTGACGTCAATTCCTTTTATTTCCGCCATTGTGACATGGTCGGAAATTTTGTGACTCGTGCTGCTTATTTGTTATTCCTTCATGAACAACTTGATTTTGTCTGCTCTTATTGTCAATTAATGTGCAAGTGGACTCTATCCTTTTATCAAGCTCTAAATTGATTCATTATTAATATTATTTATGCTCATTTTTGCTTGTCTTCTCATACATTGTCTTGCTTTTCCCCCGCGTTTAAACGCGTCCATTGTTGTTTGGTTTTCCATCGGCAGGAAGCTTGATTGTTTTGATCTTCTTGGGGATTTTTTCCCAATTGAAATTATTATGCCTAAAACAATTCCTTGTACATCTTGTTAGCAGGTGAAATATGTAGATGATTCTCATGCTACTTGTGTCACTTGCAACAATTGCTCTCAGGCCCATTCCTGTGGTGTTTGGTCCTCAAAGTTCTGGGCATCCGTGAACAAGGTGGTTCTTCTTGGGACAATCCTCCGGTATCTTCTCATCGTGTCCCAGGTCCAGCTACCGATCACCGTATGCCGTCGGTCTCTCTAGAGGATTTGCAGGCAGGGCCTTCTGTTTCGCACAGGTCAGTGATTGCCCCTGGGCGTTAATCTTGGGACTGTCCTCCGGTGTCTTCTCATTGTCTCCCTACTCTGTCTGCTGATCGATGTTCGTCGTCGGTCCCTTCTGAGGATTTGGGTTCTTCCTCTAGAAGGGTCCATTGGGAAGACACTCCATCGGGCGCTGCTGCTACGACAAATTCTCAGGGTGACCTGCGTCAGGCCATTTTGGCACTCAAGTTGGCTTACCTGTGCCTCCTGAGGCACAACCTCCTTTGGTTGGTTGCAGAGATTCCGGGCCTGGCCCTTTGGATGCTGTTCAGTATTCACAGGAGGTTCTTGCTGGTCAGCCTGAGTGGGACTATGTCTCTTCTGCTACAGAGGATGACAATTTTCTTGAAGATGACAGGCCAGCCCCCCCGAATCCCCCCCCCCCCCCCTCCCCCCCGTCAGTCTTGGGACAGGCATTAGATTTTGTCTTTGGCTTATTGCCAGACATTCAGCCTTCAGACCAGCCACGGTCCTCTGTGGAGCACTGTAACCCTGTTGAACCTTCTAGCTCTGGGGTTTTGTGTCCTCTGCAATTGGCTCAGGTTGTTAAGTGCTTCCAGGGCTTGGATGCCAAAATGCATTCCAAGGCCCTGAAGGGTTCGTTCTTTTCACGATCTGATTGATGCTTTTCTGCCTCCGTCACGGTTTCGTGTCTATGAATCCGTTTGTCCACCAGTCTTCCAAGGAATGACTACTGTGGACGAAGATTCTTCTTCCCTCGGGTTGACTAAGCCTAAGTCGGCAGTTCTCCTGATGTCGGTCGTTGAATCTATGGTGGGCCTGTCCCGAGAGATGCTGGGCATGTTATCCCTCGCGGACCATGTCGTCGCTGCCCTGGCCGCATATTTTCCGCCAGGGGAGTTTGATGATGCTCAGGCACCCTTGCATGTTTTGTTGCAGGCTCTTATGAACCTGACACACGCTCACACCTGTAACACGGCTAATTTGAAGCTTCACACTGGGATGCAGTGTTGGATTCTTCTCCATCCCTTCCTTCTGAGCAGTGTGCTGTTCTGAGGTCTGCTTCTTTGGTTGGACCTCAGCTGTTCCATGGTTCCGTGGAAGCTGTCCGTGGTGAGGTTCTTCGTCATTCGAAGGACAAGCTTTTGTAACGACAGTTGGACCAACCTGGTGCAGCAGGTGGTGGTTGTTCCAGGTCTGCCAAGTGCCCGCTGCGTCGGCCACGCCTTCGGCTCCCTCCGCTCCTTCTGCTCAGAAGTGCCGACTCAGCCAGGCTCACTGGCAGCCTCAGGGAGGAAGTCTCAGGACACTGTTGCTTCCCGAGGGTTGGGTTCTCCTCTCGGGGGCCTCGTCGAGGCCGCAAATGAAGGTCCTCGCCTCAATTCACCTCCAGTCGGGGGAAGGCTGTTGCTGTTTTTCGACCATTGGACAGAGATAACGTCGGACCCTTGGGTCCTCAATGTCATCCAATCCAGTCTGCTACTGTCCTTCCGTTGGCACCCAAGTTTATCTCGGGTGCCCCTCCCGACTTACGTCCCTTCTGATTCTCTGCGTCGGGACCTTCTGGTGCAGGAGATCGACAATTTCCTCTCCAAAGGGGTGATCGAGGTGGTCAGAAACACCCTTTCACCGGGGTTTTACTCGAGACTTTTCTTGGTGCCGAAGAAAAAACGTCCAGTTTCGTCCTTTTATCGATCTGAGTATCATGAACGAGTCCATCATAGCACCTCGTTTCAGTATGGAGACTTTCCAGTCAGTTTGACGGTCGATTCATCAAGGCGATTTTGCAGCCAGTATCCACCTGAAGGATGCCTATTTCCATGTACCCATTCATCTAGCGTCACGTTTCGGGATCAAGTCTTTCAATTCAAAGGTCTCCTGTTCGGTTTGAACCTGACTCCTTGGGTTTTCATCCGACTGATGTCACATGTGCTAGCTTTTCAACGTACTCAGTCGGCTGTGACTTCGTCAGCCTACCTGGACGACATCCTCCAACGGCAGCACAATGCTACAGTTCTGGAGTCCGATATCGGGCAGTTACTTGGCCTACTGGCTTCGCTGGGTTTCAGAGTCAACTCCTTCCTTCTTAGCAATTTTGTCATTTGGGAATGGATTTCGACACTCTTCACAATGTGGTGTCGGTTCCCAATGTTCGGGCAACGGTCCTTTCTGCCTTGACTGGAAACCTGCTCCAATCTTCCTTAGTCTCGACCAGGACTTTCCTTCGGATGCTGGGCCGTTGCAGTTCGGTGACAGATCTCATTCCACTGGGTCGCTTGTTTGTCTGACCTCTCCAACACTTCCTGTTGGATCATTGGCGATCGAATGTGGATCTCTGGACCTGGAACTTCCTATTCCTCGGTCCCTGCTTCGTCACCTCCACCCTTGGGCCGATGTTCCCTGGTTGACTCAGGGTGTTCTGTTGGCTCTTCCTTCAGTAGATCGCATTCTTACTGCGGATTCCAGCGATCGGGGCTGGTATGCGATGTTGGATCCTCTCTGTCTCTACTCATGGGGAGTGGGACAACGAGCAGGTGCCCTTCATATCAACCAGAAGGAGCTCCTTGCTCTTCTGTTGAGTTTTCGGCTTTGGATCTCTCACCTGTCGAACCACACTGTCCTACTTCTTTCAGACAATTCAACAGTGGTGGCCTACATACGGAATCAAGGAGGCACACATTCGATTCCTATGTATTGGCTATCTCAAGATCTTCTACTGTTGGCGGGGGATGTCAATGCTCGGGTGACCATTCGGCACATTCCCGGGCGTCTCAACGTCCTAGCAGACTCCCTGTCCCGATGCGACAGTGTCCATCCCAACGAATGGTTGCTGCATTGGTTGGTGTTTCAGGCTTTTTCCGAGTGGTGGGGGCATCCTCTGGTCGACCTTTTTGCCACTGGCTGGAATCATTAGGTAGAGACGTTTGTCTCTCCTTGTCCAGATCCACTAGCATTTGTGGTAGACGCTCTGTCTCTGGACTGGACAGGGTGGATCGGCTATGCCTTTCCTCCTGCACCGATTCTTCCTCAAGTGTTGAAGATTCGTGCTTGCAGTTGCAGGATCATTCTAATCGCACCTCTGTCTCCACAGAGGGTGTGGATCAATCTGCTGCGGCCTCTGTTGGCAGATTCGTCTACCTCTACGTCGCAATCTTCTTTCCCAGGGTTGTCCCAGGAAGTATCACAACAACCTGGCGAGCCTGTCCCTTCACGCCGGTCTTTTATCAGGTCCTGTCTCCGACGTGGAGGTTTTTCGAGACGATCAGTGGAGTGCATTTCTGCTTCGCGGCGACATTCCACTGGCATGACTTATGCTGCTAAGTGGAAGGTTTTCTGCCACTGGTGTACAGCTCAAAATGTGGATTACCGTAATCCGTCAATTGCTCAAATTAAAGATTTTCTGGTATACCTTTTTAACACCAAGGGCCTCCAGCCTATTACTTTTAAGGGCTATCGATCTGTGCTGTCTGATACTTTCTCGTATGTGGGAAAGCGGTGCATCGGTCGTAATCTTTTTCTCTCCAAACTGATTCGGCACTTTTCTTTGAAGAGGCCTTGAGTTTTGCGTCTCACACTCAAATGGAACCTGGCATGGGTGTTGTATTGTTTAGAGGGGCACCATTCGAGCCTTTATCTGAGACCAATATGCATTTTCTCACCTATAAGACTGCTTTCCTTCTAACGTTTGCTTCTGCCATACGTGTCAGTGAGCTTCATGCGCAATCTGTTGATTCTGCTTTCCTCAGAAATGAGGCTAACACTAAACAGTGTCACCTTCACTACTGATTGCTCTTTTCTGGCCAAGGATCAGTTTCCTGATTCGGTACCTCCTCCCATCTGCATTCAGGCTGTCCCTGCTGTCGATGGTCGGAGGCCTCTTCTTTGTCCTGTTCGTGCGAACAAGACTTACAATAATCGGTTGTTGCGCATGCGCTCGGTAAACGCAAGAGGTGTGCAGAGAGAGTACCTGTAATGTCGATTTTCGGTCTCGCTCAACCCTTTTTCGATCTTTTTCATGCTTTTGCACTCTTCCACTTTTCCAACTCGTTTGGAAAAGTTTCTCAGCTTGAGTTAGTTCCGAAGTAGGGCTTGAACTTACATTACAGCCAATTGTAAACAATTGTGGTAGGTATGTTAAATTTTAATTTTTTGCAGTAATTTATCCTGGAGGAATATCTATTTCACTTATTCAAGCTAGAATAACATGTTGATCTTTTCTCAACATTTAGCTGTCAGACACATGTGTTAATCTTATTCTAATTAGAAAATGAAATTGTTCACTTCATGAATGTCCATTTTCTGATTCCTTGATCAAACCCTTTCAGTGCTGTGCTTTTTAGCTCAACTTCTCGTCTGTTGGCGTAAGTATGTAGTACGTTAGTGTGTTAGTACGTATATCCACAATTTCCTTTGGCACACCTCACAGGTCGCATTTATGATTAGATCACTTTGAAACTTGGTATGCTTGTTTGGGGTGACCTCTAGATGGGAGCTATCGATTTTCTTTAATTTCCGTCAAAAAATGTTGCCGTGGCCAACGTTCTTAGAACTTAGTTTAGTCAGACCACAATAATTCCCTTTGGCACGCCCTACAGGGCACATTTATGATTGGATTTCTTTGAAACCTGGTATGCTTGTTTAGGGTGACCTCTAGATGGGAGCTATCGATTTTCTTCAATTTCCGTCAAAAAATGTTTCCGCAGCCAACGTTCTTAGGACTTAGTTTAGTCAGACCACAATATTTCCCTTTGGCACACCCTACAGGGCACATTTATGATGGGATTGCTTTGAAACCTGGTATGCTTGTTTAGGGTGACCTCTAGATGGGAGCTATAGATTTTCTTCAATTTCCTGTCAAAAAATGTTGCCACTGCCAACGTTCTTAGAACTTAGTTTAGTCAGACCTCAATATTTCACTTTGGCACACCCTACAGGGCACATTTTTGATCGGATTGCTTTGAAACCTGGCATGCTTGTTTGGGGAGACCTCTAGATGGGAGCTATCGATTTTCTTCCATTTTCATCAAAAAATGTTGCTGCAGCCAACGTTCTTAGAACTCAGTTTAGTCAGACCTCAATATTTCCCTTTGGCACACCCTACAGGGCACATTTATGATCGGATTGCTTTGAAACCTGGCATGCTTGTTTGGGGTTACCTCTAGATGAGAGCTATCGATTTTCTTTGATTTCCGTCAAAAAATGTTGCCTCTGGCAATGACCTTCAATGAACTTAGTAAAAACTTAGTGCAGTTAAGCATCCATATTTCCCTTTGACTCACCCTGCAGGGCACATTTATGATTGGATCACTTGCAAACTTGGTGAGCTTGTGTGAGGTGACATCTATATGGGAGCTGTTGATTTTCTTCCATTTCTGTCAAAAAATGTTGCAGCTGACTTTTGAACTTAGTCAGACCTCAATATTTCCATTTAACATGGCCTTCAGGGCACATTTATGATCAGATCACTTTGAAACTTGGTATGTGTGTTCCGTGTGACCTCTAGATGTGAGCTATTGCTTTTTTTCATTTCCATAAAAATTTATTGTCATTATCACTAACCTTTGAACTTACTGCATTTGTGCATCAACTTATCCCTTTTGCACTTTCTGCAGGGTATATTTATAAATTTCCATAAAAAAACCCATTGCCACAAGCAATGACCTTCTACTTAGTGCATTTTTGCATTAACATCTTCCTTTGGTGTGCCTCAGAGGACACTTTAATTATCAGGTTGTTTTGAAACTTTGTATGCTTATGCAGGGTGACAAAGATAGGAGCTAAATATTGATTTTCTTTTCATTTCCATCAAAAACTGTTGCTGTTAGCAACAATCTTTGAATTTATTGCATTTGTGCATCAACATTCTTTGACATGGCCTACAGGCCACATTTATGATAGGATTGTTTTTATACGCCCGTTTGAAAAACGGGACGTATTATAGTATGGCGTTGTCCGTCTGTCTGTCCGTCCGTCCGTCCATCCGTTTGGTTTCCGAACAATAACTTTAGTATTTGTTTTCCGATCGGCTCCAAATGTGGTATGTGGTTTAATCACAACAAAATACAGGTCAAGTTCGAATATGGGGTCGGTCCGAACATTTTTCGCCTGAATTATGGCCCCAGTTGAACTTAGAATTCGTCAAATATTTGGTTTCCGGATGATAACTTTAGTATTTGTTTTCCGATCGGCTCCAAATGTGGTATGTGGTTTAATCACAACAAAATACAGGTCAAGTTCGAATATGGGGTCGGTCCGAACATTTTTCGCCTGAATTATGGCCCCAGTTGGACTTAGAATTCGTCAAATATTTGGTTTACGGATGATAACTTTAGTATTTGTTTTCCGATCGGCTCCAAACTTGGTATGTGGTTTAATCACAACAAAATACAGGTCAAGTTCGAATATGGGGTCGGTCTGAACAATTTTTGCCTGAATTATGGCCCCTGTTGGACTTAGAATTCTTCGTCAAATATTTGGTTTCCGGATGATAACTTTAGTATTTGTTTTTCGATTGGCTTCAAACTTGTTAGTCTTTTTCTCAAATGACTGAAAAATTTAGTCATTTCACAAAATCACTGATTTCAAAGTCTGACCGTAACATATATATATATGCCAGTATAAATTTCTCGCACTCTAAAAAAATTGCAAATGTGTTACAATGGTACAATTTGAACAGTTCACGGGCGTATGATGCAATGCCCAGCGGTGCTCTTGTTGAACTTGGTGTGCTCATTAGGCAAGAACTTTAGATAAGAGCTGTTGATAAGCATTCATTTCTGTGAAAAAAGTTGCCATTTACAATAACCTCTGAACATACTGCATTTGTGTATCAGCATTCTTCCTTTAGCCAGTCTTACAGTTTACATTTAAAAATGCATGGATTACTCTTGATGTTGTGCACACACTATGCTGTTATGTTGAAATTTCATCAAATAACATTAGTACCAATGATCTTCAATTTTGCCATTTCACTTATAACTTACAAAGTTCAAGTTTGTCAAGTTGAGCAACAGTGTCATTGACACTTTCATTTCTGGTTCCTCGGGAAAAAAATGATCTGATTCCTGTATGAATATTTTGAATTTAACCCTCTCCTGACTTCGGTGTGTTTACCAAAGATTTTATTTCATGTTGAACCCTTTCAATGCTGTGTACATATGTTTTTTCTGGTGCCTTGGGAAAAAATTGATCTGATTCCTATATGAATATCTTGAATTTAACGATCTCATGACTTCAGTGCGTTTTTCAGAGATTTTATTTTATATTGAACCCTTTCAATGATGTGCACATGTTTTTGTCTGGTTTCTTGGAAACATTTATCTGATTCCTGTATGAATGTCTTTAATTTAACCCTCTCAAAACTTCAATGTGGTTTCAAAATTTTTATTGACGCCTTCTATTTCAATGCTGTGCACATATATATTTTTTCTGGTTCCTTGGAAAAAAATTGATCTGTTTCCTGTATGAATATCTTTTATTATAACCCTCTCTTGACTTCAATGTGTTTACCAAAGATTTTATTTCATTTTGAACCCTTTCAATGATGTGCACCTATATGTTTTTTTCTGCTTCCTTGGAAAAAATTTGATTGGATTCCTCTATGAATATCTTTAATTTAACCCTCTCATGACTTCAGCATGTTTTCCAAAGATTTTATTTTATGTTGAACCCTTTTAATGCAGTGCATATATTTGTTTTTTTTTCTGCTTTCATGGAAACATTTATATGATTCCTGTATGAACGTCTTTAATTTAACCCTCTCAAGACTTTAGTGTGGGTTTCAAAGATTTTATTGATGCATTGATCAAACATTTTCAATTGTGTCCACATATATGTTTTTTTTGATTTCTTGGAAAAAAATTCTGATTTATGTATGAATATCTTTAATTTAACCCTCTCAAGACTTCAGTGTGTGTTCCAAAGATTTTATTTCTTGTAATACTGTTGAAGAAAACCTATTTCTGATTTCTTTGAAAATCTTTTACCCCCCCCCCCCCCCCCCAAAAAAAAAAAAAAATTTAAGCCTCCATAAATTCTCTTTCTGTTTTGTTTATTTTTGATGCTTTAACCATTTTCACATATACTTTATTTAATTTACTGGTGGCAGTAAAATTCTGTTTCTCTAGTTTGAAATCTTTCTTATTCTTTAAAACCATTGGGCCAAATTCATTCATTTATAGCACAAACCATCTTTGAGTAAACCGTTTCTCCTCTGTTCAAGTGAAGCTGCTATCATATTCAGGCTGGTGGAATTTACTCTTCTGATCCCCCCCTCCCCCCAATTACTATATTCTTTGGGGTGGGGTTAATGCTTCATAAGCCTAAAATGCTTTTAAAATCCTCTTTTTATAAGCCACTTGCAATAATGCTTGCATTTTTTGTTTGGAACTTACTTTAGTGATGTAGATTCTTTTTTTAGCTCATCTTGACAAAGTCAAGCTGAGCTAATCTCATCGCTTCCCGTCCGTCGTCCGTCATCCGACGTCCGTCAGCACCATGTTTTGGTCTTCTCCTCCAAAGCCACTGGGCCAATTCAAGTGAAAGTTTGTGTGAGTGATGGTCCCAAAGGGGCATTTCATTTTTGTTCAACTCAGCATGCCCAGCCCCATAGGGAGGGAGTGGGGGAAAAGGCACCAAAAGATTTTAAAAATCTTCTTCTCAAGAACCAGTGTGTACAATGACTTGATATTTGCTATGGAGCTTCCATATGAGGTGTAGAATCAAGTTTGTTCAAACGAAGTTCGTGAAGTAATATTTGGCTTTGTAATAGGAGGGGCAAGATTTTTGGCCCAGCCCAAAATTTCTATTTTCTGAACCGATGGTCCGGTATGAACCAAATTTGGTTTGTGGTATTATTGGGTCATAAGTACATGACCCATGCAAAAAAAAAAATTCCCGCATCCCCATGGGAACCCTGGGAGCTAAAAATAGAAATATTTTCAAACGCCCATATTTCCCAAACCCCACGGAACAGAGAGCTTTTATTTGGTATGAAGTATCCTTATGACCAGTAGAATTGAATGGTAAAAAAAAATTGCCATCGGTTATGTTAGGGTGTTCTGTAATGGGCATCGAAAAAATGCTGAGTCAGCATATTTGCAAAAATTTTAAAAAATCTTTTCTCCAGAACCAATCATCAGAATCTTTTGATATTTGGTATACAGCATTCATAGGGGGGTCAGATAAAAGTTTGTTGAAATAAAGCTCATTGGTTCATATTTGGGCTCTCTACAGGAGCCCGAAGTTTTAACATAGGGTAATATGGGGAATATTCTTTAAAAATCTTCTTCTTCAGAACCACCAGTCAGAATCTTTTAATATTTGGTATACATCATTGTTATGAAGGTCAGATTCTAGATTGTTCAAACCAAGTCCCTAGGTTAATATTTGGGCTTCCTACGGAAGCCCAAATTTTATCTTTGTTCAATATGGAGGGTAATTTAAAAAAATCTTCTTCTTCAGATCCATCAGTCAGAATGCTTTGATATTTGGTATGCAACATCTCTATGGGGGTCAAATTCAAGTTTGTTCAAATCAGATCCCTAGGTATATATTTGGGCTCACTATGGTAGCCCAAATTTTGACATAGTGCAATATGAGAAAATTTCTTTAAAAATCTTCTTCTTCAGATCCACCAGTCGGAATGCTTTTATATTTGGTATACAACAGCTCTAGGGGGTCAGATTCCAGGTTGTTCAATTCGAGTGCCTAGGTTAATATTTGGGCTCCATATGGGAACATGAAATTTAACTTAGTACAATATGAGGGAATTTCTTCAAAAATCTTCTTCTTCAGATTCACTTGTCAGAATGCTTTCACATTTGGTATACAACATCTCTAGGGGGGTCAGATTCAAGTTTGTTCAAATCGGATCCATAGGTCAATATTTGGGCTCGCTATGGTAGCCCAAATTTGAACTTAGTGCAATTCGGAGAAATTTCTTTACAATTTCTCTTCTTCAGATCCAACAGTCAGAATGCTTTCATATTCGGTACACAACATCTCTAGGGAAGTCAGATTTAACTGTGTTCAAATCAAGAGCCTGGGTTAATATTTGGGCTCTCTATGGGAGCCGGAATTGGCCATTTTGCTGAAGAATTAAAAATTTTGTATTCAGTACCTTCTAGAGGTACTAAGATTAATCCACATAGGTTGTATCAAGGGGCTTCATAGGGGAGCTCTACATTTTACTTATGATCAACTGAAGAAAAGGCATGATGCCCAGATTATTTTTGTCACTCCTGAGGGACTCAAGGATTGACAGTGTAGCCTATGGAGATGGCTTGCTTAATGTAGACTCATTCTTGGACTCTGTTTAAATTGTGATCTGTACAAGATGAGCGCTTCAGGCCCCGTGGGGCCTCTTGTTTTCAAAGAAACTCTGCAAGTCAAAATTTGGGCTCCCAAATTTGGGCTACACTCAAAATTTCTATATTCAGATCCAATGGGCAGAGGTGAACCAAATTTGTCATGTAGTATATAACTGGGTCATAAGTATTTCATTTATGCCGGAATTTAAGTTTTTTGGGGGGTGGGTGGGGGAGGGGGGTAAAAAAACACCACTAGTTGAGTACAAAACAAAAATTTCATTTGGTTGTTGTTTTTTTAATACTTCACAGAACAGAGCTTGCGAGGAAGCTTTCCTAGGACCAGCAGAAATGATTGGCGGCCATCATAGATTTGGGATATAAATTGTCAACAATTCCATTAGCATACCCTACAGCTCGCATCTCTCACTCGACCCTTTACAAATTTCATATGTAGATTTGGTTTGATGTCTATGTGGGAGCTATCAAATATTTCTGAATTTTGTTGAAAAACATGGCCGCCAGCAGTTATCTTGGATTCAGATATAAATTTTCAACAATTCCATTACCACACCCTACAGGTCGCATCTCTCATCTGATCTTTTTTGAATTTCATATATAGCTTTGGTGTGATGTCTAAATGGGAGTTATCAAATTGTTCTGAATTTCTTTCAAAAATATGGCTGCCAGCAGTCATCTTGGATTCAGTTATAAATTTTTAACAATTCCATTACCACACCCTACAGGTTGCATCTCGCAACTGATCTTTTTTGATTCTCATATATAGCTGTGGTGTGATGTCTAAATGGAAGTTATCAAATTGTTCTGAATTTCGTTAAAAAAAATGGATTGGCATTTGAATTGTCAACAATTATATTAGCACATCCTGCAGGCCGCATCTCTCACCCAATTTTTTTGCCAAATTTCTTGTCTAAATGGGAGCTATCAAATGTTTCTGAATTTCGTTGAAAAATATGGCTGGCAGTGGCCATGTTGGACTTGGCATATAAATTGTCAACAATTCCATTAGCTGGCCCTACAGGCCACACCTCTCACCCGATCATTTAAAAATTTTATGTGTAACTTTGGTATGATGTCCAGATGGGAGTTTTTTTTGCATTCCGTTGAAAAAGATAGCTGCGACCAGCCATCTTGAATTTGACATATAAATTGTCAACAATTTTATTAGTACACCCAACTGGCCTCATCCCTTACCCAATTTTTTCAGATTTCATTCGTAGCTTTGGTGCGATGCCTTTTTCTGTAGAAACTTGAGTGAGTGACATGGCATTACTGAATCTTTCTATTTAGTTCAGTTCCTTCTTGGTCAAGTTGTGCTGCTGTGTCATTGACACTTTCATACATGTATTATTTTTCCCCTAATTCTTAAAACAGTTCCAAAAAAATAATATCATGTCACCCACCTCACTGGAACGTGCTCAACACATTTTGTATATTATGCCTGCAGATGCAGCCTATTCATTGGGAAGCAGTTAATCGCTCACTAGATGGAACCGAGGCACGCTTTGTCTATTCTCAAAAAGTAAAAATTACAGTCATGATGGTCCAGAAGAGTGAAAAGCTCGCCTTAAAATCAAAAGATTGTTAAGAGAGTTTCTGAGATGGTGTATTGAAGTCTCGACCTCATCTGGACTTGTGGATATATGCCCTGAGACGAGGTTTCTACTTCAAGACAACATCTTGGAAACCCACATGGTGGTAAGGCTTCCACGTTTACACGTGTAAACGTGAACGTTTCGTTTATGGGCATTAAACGTTTACAGTTCTGGTAAACGTGTACACGGAATGAAGTTTCAATAGATAGGCTGGCAGTTGTAAAGGGGCCTCAGGTAGTTCCTGAATCCGGGAGAGGGGTGAAAAAACGGGAGCACGGGCCACGAGTTGGGTGGTTGCGCGCCGTTGCTTGGTGTGCAACCACCCCTTGACACGCAGCCCACGCCCCCATTTATTCGCGAAGATGGTGAAATGGGTTGCGAATATCTGCACTCTGCAATTCTGTGCAAGGAAATCGCATCTTATTGGATTGATGTTAAATTGGATCGGCACTACAGTACACAGTGTACTGTATGACAGGGCTACAATCGACACTTGCAAAATTTGCAGAAAGTCAAAGGAACGAAAATAAAAAATTTCCAGCTTTGCAATGCAATATTTTGGTAATGCTTCAGAAAAACTGTGTACTGGTTCCGACTGGCGCTGCAGTAACCGAGCGAAATCATCTTTAAATCATGTGATATCATATGTGACACAGTCACGTCAGCCGCATGGCATGTGCTTATCTTTGGTGTTTCCTTCGAAACATGTGTAGGATGTTTTAGTTTATTTGGATTTACAAGTATATTCCCAAAGTGGTACACATTGTTCTCGATGATTTCGTTGACCTGACATGGATTATTATTCACACATGGGATGATCTTAGGATCGTTTTATGGAGTTTGATCTTCAATAGACCGAGCGACTTTGCCTTCGGCATCTGCATGCTGTGATCGTTCGTCTACGTCGTAGTTTTTGGATGAACTATAAATAGGTTGTCTCAATAACATAAATTTTATGCCCTGTACGCAACGATATCATGAACTTAATGTGTATTATCACACATATTGACTACTTGCAAAGTTAGTATGTGTAAACGTTTCCGTTTCGTTTACAGACAGTCGTTTAAACGTTTACAATTTTGTCTAAAAGTGGAAGCCTTACATGGTGGTAATAACCTATATGTATTGTAATTCATAGTGAGAGTTGAAAATAACTTGTTAGGTCACCTTGACGTAGTCAAGCTGAGCTTATCTAATCGCTCTCCATCCGTCCATCTGTCAGACTGTCCATCCGTCTGTCCATCATCCATCAACACTATGTTTTGGACTTCTCGTCCAAAACCACTGGACTAATTCAAGTGAAAGTTTGTGTGAGTGATTGTGCTGAGGGGGCATTGCATTTTTACTCAACATGTCCAGCTCCATAGAGAGGGGATGGGGGAAAATGCTCAAAAATGTTTTAAAAAATCTCATGAACCAGCAGGTATAATGACTGGATATTTGGTATGGAGTTTCCTTTTGAGGTGTTGATTCCAGTTTGTTCAAAGCAAGCTCATGAAGTGATATTTGCCTTTGTAATGGGAGGGGAAGATTTTTGACCCCGACCAAAATTTCTATTTTCTGAACTGATGATCTGATTTGAACCAAATTTGGTTTATGATATTATTGGGTCATAGGTACTTGATTTCTGCAAAAAAAAAGTTTCCTGTATCCCTGTGGGAACCTCTGGAGCTAAAAACATTTTCAAACTCCCAATATTTCCCAAATCCCACGGAACAGAGAACTTTTTTTTGGTACGGTGTCGAAAAAATGCTGACTCGGCATATTTGCAAAAAGTTTAAAAGTTTTTTCTCCCCAGAATCAAGCATCAGAATCTTTTGATATTTGGTACACTTCATCCATAAGGGGTTAGATGTAAGTTTCCTAAAATGATGTCTCTCGGTTCATATTTGGGCTCAATCCAGGAGCCCAAATTTTTAACTTATATCAGTATGGGGAATAATCTTTAAAAATCTTCTTCTTCAGACCCATCTGTCAGAATGCTTTGATATTTGGTATATAACATCTCTAGGTGGGTCAGATTCAAGTTTGTTCAAATCGGGTCTCTGGTTTCGTATTTGGGCTCTCTATTGTAGCCCAACTTTTCAACTTAGTGCAATATGATGAAATTTCTTAAAAATCTTCTTCTCCAGATCCACCAATTCAAATGGTTTCATATTTGGTATACAACATCTCAAGGGTGATCAGATTCCAGTATGTTCAACTCCAGTGCCTGAGTTTATATTTGAGCTCAATATAGAGGCACAAAAGTTTAACTTAGTGCAAGATGAGGACATTTCTTTAAAAATCTTCTTTTTCAGATCCACCTGTCAGAATCCTTTCATATTTGGTATACAACATCTCTGGGAGGGTCAAATTCAAGTTTGTAAAGATTGGGCCCCTAGGCTCATATTTGAGGTCCCTATGGTAGCCCGAATTTTAACTCAGTGCAATATTAGGAAATTTCTTTGAAAATCTTCTTTAGATCCGCTGGTTAGAATGCTTTCATATTTGGCATACAACATCTCTAGGGGTCAGATTCAAGTTTGTTCAAATTGGGTCCTTGTGTTCATATTTGGGCTCCACCAGTCAGAATCATTTGATATTTGGTATACAACATCTCTAGTTCACTACTCCAGTCTTGACCATATGAAAAATCGAGGGTGGCAACAAATCGCTTGCCTGAAAACCAGTTAGGTGAGCAAATCGTTTGCCTAAAACGTTTTTTCTGTAAAAACATACTGAACCATTAGAGAATTGTCTTAAAATTGCAACCTGCATGTGATACTATCTTACAATGCACAAACTGTCAGCCAGGGTTTCCACTAGGGATAAATTGGCAGAAAATGTTTTGAATTACAACTGCAGGAAGGCCATTTTCTTGCATCTGACACTACCCAGTTAGAAAAATGGGTAACCAATGGGTAACCAATTTTGTTTCAGTCAGTACATCAATTAGTGTTGGGAGGTTATGAATTTTTTCCATGGTTTTGGTTTCTACTCTCTTTTTTTTAAAAAGAGTTGAGTCTGGTTTTGGTTTTGTTTTTTGTTTTTTTTAGAGAAAAATATTCAAGTACTAAACACTATAAACACTTGGGTTTTTTTCCCAAATATCAGTTTTAATAAAAGTTCAAAGTGCAAGTACCTTCCCCTCTCTCTAGAATTATGAGATTATATATAGCGCAGCACATCATCACTTACATTGAACCATTAATCCAGAAGACAATGAAGATTGTTCACAGAGCCCTGGATATACAGTTGAATAGCATTAGCAAATTGATCATTTTATACCATTGTTGTTGAAGGTCATGAAAATGAATGAATATCATGTTGAGTTTTGTGTATTGATACTGAAAGCTCTGAATCTTGGTCTGCAGTCTTGAAAATGTTATTGGCGCAAGTACAGTGTACAATTGGGTTTTTTAGCTCAACTTTGACAAAGTCAAATTTGAGCTATTGTCATGGCCCGTCGTCTGTCCGTACGTCAACAATTGGCTATGGCTCGGGCTAGAGGTCGTATTTATGAACCGATCTTTACGAAACTTCTTGGGTACCTTTGTTATGACCGTGGGACGAGAACGAGTGTTTTTGGGTGCGGTCCAAAATTCAAGATGGCTGCCAGCCGCCATTTTGTACCGATGATGCAGAAATCTGTTTTTTGTACAGAACTTCCATATGAAAGCTCTGATTTGAATAATTTTTTGTATGAATGTTTAGTACCATGGGGTACATCACATATAATACGGGTTTTTTTCTCGTGCGTAAATTGTGCAAATTAGACTAATTTTGATGTTTTTTGGTGTTAATTTCAGCACTGTAAGTGCAAATGCCAATACGGCTCGGGCTAGAGGCCGTATTTATGAACCGATCTTTACGAAACTTCTTGGGTATCTTTGGTATCACCGTGGGACGAGAACGAGTGTTTTTGGGTCCAGTCCGAAATTCAAGATGGCCGATGGCAGCCATTTTGTACAAAATTAGGTGCAATCAGATTTTTGCACAGAACTTCCATATGAAAGCGCTGATTTGAATAATTTTTTGTGTGAATGTTTAGTACCATGGGATACATCACATATAATACGGGTTTTTTTCTCGTGCATAAATTATGCAAATTAGATGAACTTTGATATTTCAGTGCGACTTACACACATTAAGTACACATGTCAATACGGCTCAGACTTGAGTCTGTATTTATGAACTGATCTTCACGAAATGTCTTGGGTACCTTTGTTATCACCTTGGGACGAGAACGAGTGTTTCTGGGTGCGGTCTAAAATTCAAGATGGCTGCCAGTGGCCATTTTGTACCGAAATTAGGTCTAATCAGTTTTTTGTACACAACTTCTATACAGCTCAGACTAGAGGCCATATTTATGAACCAATCTTTACGAACCTTGTTGGGTACCTTTGTTATCACCGTGGGATGAGAGCGAGTGTTTTTGGGTGTGGTCCGAAATTCAAGATGGCCACCAGCAGCCATTTTGTACCAAAATTAGTGCAATCAGTCTTTTGTACAGAACTTCTGTATGAAAGTTCTGATTTGAATAAATTTTTGTATGAATGTTTAGTAACATGGAATACATCACATATTCTAAGGGGTTTTTTTTCGTGCAGAAATTATGCAAATTAGATGAACTTTGACTTATTCAGTGCTACTTGCACAATGTGAGCACACATGTCAATACGGCTCAGGGTAGAGGCTGTATTTATGAACCGATCTTCACAAAACTTCTTGGGTACCTTTGTTATCACCTTGGGACGAGAATGAGTGTTTCTGGGTACGGTCCAAACTTCAAGATGGCTGCCAGTGGCCATTTTGTACCAAAATTAGGTCCAATCAGTTTTTTGTCACAAGTTCTATACAGCTCGTATTTATGAATTGATCTTCACAAAACTTCTTGGGTACCTTTGTTTTCACCTTGGGACAGGAACGAGTGTGTTTTGGGGTGCCTTTGTTATCACTGTGCTATGAGAACAAATATTTTGGGGTTCAGTCAGACCCACTCTGGGACTCAAAGTTTTTTCTAGTTTAGCATCTGACTGTCACCCACCTTTACAATACTTTACCTATACATTTGTTACAGGCAACGGTCAGTATTTATGTACAGACCATTACAATACTGTATATGTACCTTTGTTATCAGGTCATCACCTAGATGTTTGTCATTGCTGTGTCACATACTATACATGTGCATGTCTTTGTCTTGAGAAGTTGAGCTACAGTGTCATTGACACTTTCATTTTAATTCCATTCAAACATATACATAGAAATTACTGACAGTGGCCAGCAGATGCGTGGATATTGCATTCAAGTGAAGTGTGTGGTCATTTTGGTAATTCGATGTTTGGTTTTTTAGCTTAACTTGACAAAGTCAAGATAAGCTATTGCCATCACGCATGCGGAAGTCTGTTAGTCTGTGAGTCGGTTCACATTTCCTTTAGCGCAGGCTACACCCCGCAGTTCTTGTCTGATAGTCACGAAATTTCATATGCAGGTTTGGGGTCATGTCTAGATGGGAACGTCCCCTTTTGGTTGTGATTGGTCAACTGGTATGGCTGCCCGAGCCCAAAACCAGAAAACCATTAGCACAGTCTACAGGTCGTATTTATGAAAGGATTTCATTGTAACTTGGTAGGATGCCTCTTTATAATGCCTAGATGAGAACGTCCCCCTTTGGTCATGATCTGTCAATCTTGATGGCTGCCCAAGCTCGAAACCCAAAAATGTTTAGCACAGTCTGCAGGTCATATTTAATATGGAGGGAGTTTATTGTAACTTTGTAGGATGACTCCGGATGATGTCTAGATGAGAACTTCCCCATTTGGTCGCGATCTGTCAACCGTGCAGACTGCCCGAGCCCAAAACCCGAAAACCTTTAGCACAGTCTACAGGTCATATTTATGGAGGGATTTCATTGTAACTTGGTAGGTTGACTTCATATACTGTCTAGATGAGAACGTCCCCTTTTGGACGTGATTGGGCAACTGTGACGGCTACAGGGGCCCGAAGCCCGAAAACTTTTAGCACAGTCTACAGGTCATATTTATGAAGGGATTTCATTGTAACTTGGTAGGATGACTCCAAATAATGTCTAGATGAGAACATCCCCTTTTGGTCGCGATCATTCAGCCTTGATGGCTGCCCGAGCCCAAAAACCTTTAGCATATTCCATAGGTCGTATTTATGTAAGGATGTCATTGTAACTTGTTAGGTTGACTCCATATAATGCCTAAATGATGACATCCTCTTTTGGTCGTGATTGGTCAACTGTGATGGCTACAGGTGCCTGAACCCAAAAACCTTGAGCACAGTCTACAGGTCATATTTATGAAGGGATTTCATTGTAACTTTGTAGGATCACTGCAGATGATGCCCAGATGAGAATTCCCCTTTTGGTTGCGATCATTCAACCATGATGACTGCCCGGGCCCGATGCCTGAAAACCTTTAGCACAGTTTACAGGTCATATTTATGAAGGGATTTCATTGTAACTTGGTAACTTTCGTATATATACGTTAACTGTGAAGGCCACATACATTAACTGTGAGGTCATATTAACCCACCCCTCTGCTCTTTAGTACAGTGTACACCTCATATTATTTTTATCGAAAACATAGCATACAGGGAACAGAAATGAACATATTCCCAATTATCACAATTCTTGTCTTATTTCATAATCCTTTCATAAACATTGGACATTATCCTTTTCATCAAATACAACACACAATTCAAGCTACAGTGTCACTGACACTTTCATTTTTGTCCAAAGCCAGGTGGCACTTTCAATCTCACACTGAATAGGGTGATTTTTAGCCTGACAAAGTCAAGATAAGCTATTGCCATCATGCGTGCAGAAGTCTGTTAGTCTGTTCACATTTTCCTTTAGCACAGGCTACCCCCCGTAGTTCTTGTCTGATTGTCACGAAATTTTACATGCAGCTTTGGGGTCATGTCTAGATGAGAATGTCCCCTTTTGGTCGCGATCGGTCAACTGGTATGGCTGCCCGAGCCCAAAACCCGAAAACCATTAGCACAGTCTACAGGACATATTTATGAAGGGATTTTATTGTAACTTGGTAGGATGCTGTATAATGCCTAGATGAGAATGTCCCCTTTTGGTCATGATCTGTCAACCGTGATGGCTGCCCAAGCCCGAAACCCAAAAACTTTTAACAGTCTGCAGGTCATATTTAATATGGTGGGATTTCATTGTAACTTGGTAGGATGACTCTGTGTGATGTCTAGATGAGAAATTCCCCATTTGGTCGCGATCTGTTAACCGTGACAACTGCCCGAACCCCAAAACCTTTAGCACAGTCTACAGGTCATATTTATGGAGGGATTTCATTGTAACTTGGTAGGTTGACTTCATATAATGTCTGGTTGAGAATGTCCCCTTTTGGACATGATTGGGCAACTGTGACGGCTACAGGGGCCCGAAGCCTGAAGCCCGAAAACCTTTAGCACAGCCTACAGGTCATATTTATGAAGGGATTTTATTGTAACTTGGTAGGATGACTCCAAATAATGTCTGGATGAGAACGTTCCCTTTTAGCCGCGATCTTTCAGCCTTGATGGCTGCCCGAGCAAAAGGTTGTATTTATGGAAGGATTTTATTGTAACTTGTTAGGTTGACTCCATATAATGCCAAGATGATGACATCCTCTTTTGTTGAGATTGGTCAACTGTGACGGCTACAGGGACCCGAAACCTGAAAACCTTGAGCACAGTGTACAGGTCATATTTATGCAGGGATTTCATTGTAATTTCGTAGGATCACTCCAGATGATCCCCTTTTGATTGCGATCATTCAACCATGATGGCTGCCCGAGCCCGAAGCCCGAAAACCTTTAGCACAGTCTACAGGTCATATTTATGAAGGGATTTCTTTGTAACTTGGTAGAATGACTCCAAATAATGTTTAGATGAGAACGTCCCCTTTCTGGTTGCGATCATTCAACCATGATAGCTGCCCGAGCCCAAAGCCAGAAAAACCTTTAGCACAGTCTACAGGTCATATTTATGAAGGGATTTCATTGTAACTTTGTAGGTTGACTTCATATAATGTCTAGATGAGAACATCCTCTTTTGGACACAGTTGGGCAACTGTGATGGCTACAGGAGCTTGAAGCCCAAAAACCATTAGCACAGTCTACAGGTTGTATTTATGAAGGGATTTCATTGTAACCTGTTAGGATGGCTCTGTATAATGCCTAGATGAGAACGTCCCCTTTTGGTCATGATCTGTCAGCCGTGGTGGCTGCCCAAGCCCGAAACCCAAAAACTTTTAGCACAGTCTGCAGGTCATATTTAATGTGGAGGGATTTCATTGTAACTTGATAGGATGACTCCGTATAATGTCTAGATGAGAACTCCCCATTTGGTCGCGATCTGTCAACCGTGACGACTGCCCAAGCCCAAAACCCGAAAACCTTTAGCACAGACTACAGGTCATATTTACGGAGGGATTTCATTGTAACTTGGTGGGTTGGCTTCATATAATGTCTAGATGAGAACGTCCCCTTTTGGACACGATTGGGCAACTGTTATGGCTTCAGGGGCCCCAACCCCGAAAACCTTGAGGTCATATTTATGAAGGGATTTCATTGTAACTTCGTAGGCTCACTCTAGATGATTCCCAGATGACAACGTCCCCTTTTGGTCGCGATCATTCAACCATGATGGCTTCCCGAGCCCAAAACCCGAAAAACTTTAGTACAAACTACAGGTCATATTTGTGAAGGGATTTCATTGTAACTTAGCAGAATGACTCAGTATAATGTCGAGATGAGGACGTCCCCTTCTAGTTGCAATCGGTCAACCATCATGGCTTCACAGGCCTGAAGCCCGAAAACCTTTAGCACAGCCTGCAGGCCATATTTATGAATGGAATACAATGTAACTCGTTCTGGAATAATTTCACTGTAACTTGGTAACTTTCGTTGACATACGTTAACTGTGAGGGCCACATACATTAACTTTGAGGTCCACATTAACCCACCCCTCAGCCCTTTAGTACAGTGTACACCTCATATTATTTTTAGCTCGACTTGACAAAGTCAAGCTGAGCTATTGCCATCACTTCTCGTCCGTCGGCATACGTATGTGCGTACACAATTTCCTTTGGCATACCTCACAGGTCGCATTTATGATCAGATCGCTTAGAAACTTGGTATGCTTGTTTGGGGTGACCTCTAGATGGGAGCTATCGATTTTCTTCAATTTCTGTCAAAAAATGTTGCCGTGGCCAATGTTCTTAGAACTTAGTTTAGTCAGACCTCAATATTTCACTTTGGCACACCCTACAGGGCACATTTATGATCAGATTGCTTTGAAACCTGTCATGCTTGTTTGGGGTGACCTCTAGATGGGAGCTATCGATTTTCTACCATTTCTGTCCGTCAAAAAATGTTGCCGCTGGCAACGATATTTGAATTTAGTTTAGTCAGGCATCAATATATTCCTTTGGCATTCCCTACAAGGCACATTTATGATCAGATCCGTTTGAAACTTTATATGCTTGTTTGGAGTTACCTCTGGATGGGAGCTATTGATTTTCTTTTATTTCTGTCAAAAAATGTTGCCACTGACAATGACCTTGTATGAACTTAGTAAAAACTTAGTGCAATTAAACATCAATATTTCTCGTTGACACTCCATGCAGGGCACATTTATGATTGGATCGCTTGCAAACTTGATGTGCTTGTGTGGGGTGACATCTATATGGGAGCTGTCGATTTTCTTCCATTTCTGTCAGAAAATGTTGCCGCTGATCTTTGAACTTAGTTTAGTCAGACCTCAATATTTCCCTTTAACACACCCTTTAGGGCACATTTATGATCGGATCACTTTGAAACTTGGTATGTGTGTTCGGGGTGACCTCTAGATATGAGCTATTGCTTTTTTTCATTTCCATAAAAATTTATTGTCGTTATCACCAGCCTTTGAACTTACTGCATTTGTGCATCAACTTATCCCTTTTGCACTCGTTGCAGGGTATATTTATGAATTTCCATAAAAAAACATTGCCACAAGCAATGACCTTCTTCTTAGTGCATTTGTGCATTAACATCTTCCTTTGGCATGCCTCAGGGGGCACATTCATTATCAGATTGTTTTGAAACTTTGTATGCTTATGCAGGGTGACAAAGATAGGAGCTAGTGATTTTCTTTTCATTTCCATCAAAAACGGTTGCTGTTAGCAACAATCTTCGAATTTATTGCACTTGTGCATCAACAATCTTTGACATGGCCTACAGGCCACATTTATCATAGGATTGTTTTTGAACTTGGTGTGCTCATTAGGCAAGACCTTTAGATAAGCGCTATTGATTAGCATTCATTTCTGTGAAAAAAGTTGCCATTTACAATAACCTCTGAACATACTGCATTGGTGTATCAGCATTCTTCCTTTAGCCAGTCTTACAGTTTACATTTAAAAATGCATGGATTACTCTGACGTTGTCCGCACACAATGCTGTTATGTTGAAATTTCATCAAATAACATTGGTGCCAATGATCTTCAATTTTGCCATTTCATTTATAACTTACCAAGTTCGAGTTTGTCAAGTTGAGCTACAGTGTTATAGACACTTTCATTTTTTAAAAACATAACATACAGGGAACAGAAATTAACATATTCCCAATTCTCACAATTCTTGTCTTATTTCATAATCCTTTCATAAACATTGAACCTTATCCTTTTCATCAAACACAACACTCAGACAGGTTAAGATACAGTGTCACTGACACTTTCATTTTTAGCTCAACTTTGGCGAAGCCAAATTTGAGCTTATGCCACATGTCCAGTCGTCCGTCTGTCTGTCAACAATTCAATACGGCTCGGGCTAGAGGCCGTATTTATGAACCGATCTTTACGAAACTTCTTGGGTACCTTTGTTATGACCGTGGGACGAGAACGAGTGTTTTTGTGTCCGATCCGAAATTTGCCTAGACTTAGGTGAAATCAGATTTTTGCGCAGAACTTCCATATGAAAGCACTGATTTGAATAATTTTTTGTATGAATGTTTAGTACCATGGGATACATCACATATAATACGGGTTTTTTTCTCGTACATAAATTATGCAAATTAGTCTAGTTGATGTATTTAGTGTTACTTTCAGCACTGTAAGTGCAAATGCCAATACGGCTCGGGCTAGAGGCCGTATTTATAAACCGATCTTTACGAAACTTCTTGGGTACCTTTGGTATCACCGTGGGACGAGAACGAGTGTTTTGGAGTGCGGTCCGAAATTCAAGATGGCCGATGGCAGCCATTTTGTACAAAATTAGGTGCAATCAGATTTTTGCACAGAACTTCCATATGAAAGCGCTGATTATCAGATTTTTGCACAGAACTTCCATATGAAAGTGCTGATTTGAAAATTTTTTTGTGTGAATGTTTAGTACCATGGGATACATCGCATTTAATACAGGTTTTTTCTCGTGCAGAAATTATGCAAATTAGATGAACTTTGATTTTTTCAGTGCTACTTACACACAGTAAGTACACTTGTCAATACGGCTCGGGCTAGAGGCCGTATTTATCAACCGATCTTCACGAAACTTCTTGGGTACCTCTGTTATCACCTTGGGACGAGAACGAGTGTTTCTGAGTGCGGTCCAAAATTCAAGATGGCTGCCAGTGGCCATTTTGTACCGAAATTAGGTCTAATCAGTTTTTTGTACACAACTTCTATATGGCTCTGGCTAGAGGCCGTATTTATGAACCGATATTTACGAAACTTCTTGGGTACCTTTGTTATCACCATGGGATGAGAACGAGTGTTTTTGGGTGTGGTCCGAAATTCAAGATGGCCACCACAGCCATTTTGTACCCAAATTAGTGCAATCAGTCTTTTGTACAGAACTTGTGTATGAAAGTTCTGATTTGAATAAATTTTTGTATGAATGTTTAGTAAAATGGAATACATCACATACAGTACGGGTTTTTTTCTCGTGCAGAAATTATGCAAATTAGATGAATTTTGATTTATTTAGTGCTACTTATACACTGTAAGTACACATGTCAATACGGCTCGGGCTAGAGGCTGTATTTATCAACTGATCTTCATGAAACTTCTTGGGTACCTCTGTTATCACCTTGGGACGAGAACGAGTGTTTCTGAGTGCGGTCCAAAATTCAAGATGGCTGCCAGTGGCCATTTTGTACCAAAATTAGGTCTAATCAGTTTTTTGTACACAACTTCTATATGGCTCTGGCTAGAGGCCGTATTTATGAACCGATATTTACGAAACTTCTTGGGTACCTTTGTTATCACCATGGGATGAGAACGAGTGTTTTTGGGTGTGGTCCGAAATTCAAGATGGCCACCACAGCCATTTTGTACCAAAATTAGTGCAATCAGTCTTTTGTACAGAACTTGTGTATGAAAGTTCTGATTTGAATAAATTTTTGTATGAATGTTTAGTAAAATGGAATACATCACATACAGTACGGGTTTTTTTCTTGTGCAGAAATTATGCAAATTAGATGAATTTTGATTTATTTAGTGCTACTTATACACTGTAAGTACACATGTCAATACGGCTCGGGCTAGAGGCTGTATTTATCAACTGATCTTCATGAAACTTCTTGGGTACCTTTGTTATCACCTTGGGACGAGAACGAGTGTTTCTGAGTGCAGTCCAAAATTCAAGATGGTTGCCAGTGGCCATTTTGTATCGAAATTAGGTCCAATCAGTTTTTTGTCACAACTTCAATACAGCTCGTATTTATGAACTGATCTTCACGAAACGTCTTGGGTACCTCTGTTTTCACCTTGGGACAAGAATGAGTGTGTTTTGGGGTGCCTTTGTTATCACTGTGCTATGAGAACAAATATTTTGGGGTTCAGTCAGACCCACTCTGGGACTCAAAGATATCTTTTCTAGTTTAGCATCTGACTGTCACCCACTTTTACAATACTTTACCTATACATTTGTTACAGGCTATGGCCAGTATTTATGTACAGACCGTTACAATACTTTATATGTACATTTGTTGTCAGGTCATTACCTAGATCTTTGTCATTGCTGTGACACATTATGTACATGTACATGTCTTGACAAGTTGAGCTACAGTGTCATTGACACTTTCATTGTCATTTCATTCATTTGTCATTCGAAAAAGAAAGTTTATTTAATATGTAAATACAGTTATATTATGGGACCAAAAAAGTTATTAATTAGACCTACCTGGCTCTGATTTTTTTCTGTGATTTCTGCCCTTTTTATTTAACACATTACACAAAGTGACAGCATTCAAGATTGAACAGTTAAATAACCGTGCCTGTCCCAACTGACGGTTATCTCACATTCAGGTCAGTCGGTGTTTTAAAATAATCGAAGCCATGTTGTATTTTCAGTTAACCTCCCAGCACTAACATCAATTCAAATGATGTTAGACCCATACTTGCTTCCAAAATTACTGGGACCTACATTGCATTCAAATACTTATTGAGATTGGCACTTGGATTAATTCACTTCTCAAAATAAAATGAAACACTTTAGGAGAGAGATTGCTGATTCTGAGGCCAGACAATTGACCTACATCAGATGTTGTCAATTTCAAATCACATGTGTGCTGACAAAGTGAAATCAGACATTAGAATTAGTGTTGCGAGCGCAGAGTACATGTCAATGTATTGTCAAGGAAGTGCTATTTATGAATTCTTTGAAGTCGCATGCATTTGTCATCCATAGTGCACTTGTTGATTTCAAAACATACATATATTATAACATAATGTCTGGATGATTTAATCATTTGAGGGCTGTTCAAAATATTTCCGTCCTTGGTAAGATTGAAACGTCTGTACTGTGTAGTCAGAGTGAAAGGTAGGCGTGCAGAAAACCGCGTGCGTGGAATAAGATTTCCACAAGCGGTAGGCACTCGGTAAAATCATGAGTGTAATATTTCCAAGACTGCTACTCAGAACTCTTAGTCTGATTTTAACAGAAATTGATATGCAGCATAAGTGTGAAACATATTTGATTTAAAGGAAAAAAAATTAATCCTAGCTATCGTGGGACTCAATGTGTGCTAAAAATAGAAACATAATTCCAAGTTAATTTTATAAGGAGCCATGTTTATTAAGTACCCTCTAGAGGTGTGTAACTAAGATTGATCCACATAGATTTTATATCAAGGTGCTCTGTAGGGGAACTTCACTTTGTACATTATGATTTACTGAAGAAAAGGCATGATGCTTGGACTATTTGAGTTAATACTGAGGGCTCAAGGATTGACCATGGATCCCATGGAGATTGATTGCTTAATGTAGATTCATTCGTGGCCTTGGTTTATATCAGGTTCTGTTCAAGGTGAGCGCTTCATGCCCAGTGGAGCCTCTTGTTTCAATAAATTTTTGTTCTCTCAATAATTTTTCTTTTTTGTTCTAGATGTTAATAGAGAAAATGAAATGCACACTCCATTGAATTTAACACTTTGGAATCAGTTAGAAAATACTATTCGACAGCTGAAACAGAACACAGGAAACAGATTACATGTTACACAAGGATGTCATCAGGCAGGAAGATCACGTCGTGGAAACTTGAAGAAGACATCGCGCAAAAATATGGGAGTAGTAATGCCTAATAGCATTCAGTGTTTTGACATTTCCAATGCTGAGACTGTTAGAAATGAACAGCATGATTCGCAGCCTGTCAGAAGGATGCTATCATTAGGTAGTGTGGTTGAAAATGATGAGAACATGGAACCTGTTGAACATTACAGTGAGGATGATGCTCAAGTCAGTTCACCAACAAGGAGAGAAGAATGCACAAATAGCTCAAAGCATTCAAAACAAAGTCAGAAAGATTCTGTTCAGACCATGAGCAATATGAATGCAACCTGCAGTACTGGGATGCCTGTTTTGACAGAAGAAACCATGTCTGCATCACTTGTATGTGGTGCAGCAGCAGGAACTGATTTTGAAACTTCTGAAGCTAGTCAGCGTTTGGGGGGATTAAACTCTCCAAATAATCATGAAACTGGTGAATTGGCTATTAAAGCAGTTGATCAGCCTTCAGTTACTAAAATTCTTACAGCCACTGGTTCTTTAGAAATGATAGCATCAAAACAATTAGAACTAAATGTACAGCAAAGAAAAAATGTGAGAAACGTTTTTGACAAGTTCAATTCAGGATTTCAAGGTAGTCCTTACTCGGACAGCTGTCTTGGAAAAAGTCCAGGTTCTGTTACAAGTGTAACCAATAGCAACATAAACAGTCCGCATTCTGCTAAGCCTCTAGCCATTGCTGCTTCACCTGCAGTTGATGATGTGATAAACAGCCCCCAGTCAGTTAGGAGTGGTGTGTTGAGTATGGTGAGTTCTTGTATCAGGCCTGATGGAAAGAGTGATGTGAATATTCAACAGCCGCTGCGACTTGTTTCTGATGTTCCTATAAACAGTCCACATTCTATTAAAAGTGTAACATGTGCTCTTCAAAACAGTCCTTGTAGTGTTAGGCAATCCTCCAATGACAATTTCAACAATCTGTCTTCTGTTAAGTCACTGGACAGTGTAAGTAATCCACATCACATGGCAAGTTCAGTAGATGCTAGCATGAACAGTCCATATCATGTACAACAAGAGTTAAACAGCATTCGTAATTGCCACTCTGTAGAATGTTTACCAGTGAGTGCACATCCCAGTCCTTGCCCATCAATAAGACAACCTGATGTAGGTGTTGGACAGACGAATGATGGTGTACAACCTAGTCCATACTGTAGTAGTCCTTATGTTCAAGATATGGTTCAGCCAAGTCCACCGATAAATGCTATTAAATATTCCCAGTCCTCACTGAACTACCCAACTAATAGTCCACATCCTTCATGTATGTCCAACCCAGCAACTCCAGTGCAACATACAGCCCATTCACAAACTTTAATGCAAAGTTGTGCAGACAACAATGTCATTCACTACAGTCCAATGCAAAACACTCTTACTGATGAAAAGCACACAACTGATGTTCATATTTGCAGTCATGTTTTGAGTGGAACCCCTCAGAATATACAAACAACACAGGAAAACCTACCAATAGCAGTAGAAAATATTGATAGAAATCATACTGCTAAATCTACTGCTAAATCTACCAGAGATGATGCTCCTGTGCAGCCATTGCATGCACCATCCAGCAATGTTATTGAAGTCAATAAATGTTTTGCAACTAACAAAGATGAAGTAGACAGCAAAAATCAAACTGATACTACTGGCACTTCTAACAATGAAAATGTTCATAAAAGTAAACCAGACCATGTTACTCAGATAAATGCTGGTGATGCTTTTGATAGCCAGCACATAGAAAAGTTTGCCCCATTAACAAAGCGAATTCTTAACTCAGCAGGAAGCGATGATATTGTAGAAGGTCAAAACAGAATTCGACCATCACCAAGACCTATTGTACTTGATGAAGCTGCTAGGCATGCAGAGGACGTTAACATGTCAACAACTAGTCCCAAAGCATGTACCACAACAGGTGCTGATGGAATGTTTACTGATTTTTCATTGACGTCATTTGCAGGTATGTGAATTAAAGATACATATAGCAAATCTCACAGCATGTCCAATTTTGTATTTAGTTTTTTAAAAGGTGTTCAGGAAGCTGTGATGAACCGAAGTGGGATAAGTTGCGGGGGCCAGGGTTAGTATTCTTACTAGGAAAATTAGTGACGAGTCAATTAATCGATATACAATTGGCCATCGGCCGATATGCCACAATCAGTTGACAATCGGTAGTCTGGAGTGTGGGATCGGCCTTCGCCAATGGTCACATGTAAAAAAGTTTGTGAGGATTTCCCCAAATTTTCCAGATGTAAGACGTTTTTAATGAAATGACTCTTCAGTGATTCGTAGTTCCATTTGATATTATCAGATTTCACCGAGCACTGGCAGAAATTGAGAGACAACCATGTTCACTCAAGGATGAGTGTCTGATAGATATCAAAGAAATCCGAAAATGACAGCTAGAAATTGCAGGAACTTGCTTGCGAGGGGAATAAGTCCACTGGTACTGACTACTGGCAGTGCTGTAGTACTGAGCAAATATCATTTCCGTCACTGTTGCGGTTCTCATTTTTATTGTCTCTGAATTTACACATAATCAAAATCTATATGTTGTTTCTGATTGTGTTCTATAACCAACAACCTAACCCAAAATAGAGGAAAGAAATGAAAATGCTCCAATGTTCATGTCAACAAAAAATACACAAATGAATATTCAAAACTTGTCTTTCTGACCCCAGGTAATTAATTGTGGGATATTCTTGGCATTATGCTTAAAAAAAATAACAATGTATTTTTTTTTTATTGATTATAAATATGTAAGTCTCAACTGTTCATTTGCAAAAAATAAGAAAATGAATTATAGAATTATTCATTAATACCTGCAACAGAACCGCATTCAGCTGCCAACTTCGTTTTATGTTATTCCTCCAGGTAAACTTTTTGAGCTTCATTTCTAGGGCATAAAGGTACGAAAATAAAAAAAAATCAGGGCGGAGATGAAAATCTGGCATATTTTTTATTATTTATTATTGCCTTATCTTTGATGCATTTTGGTGACAACTTCCTCAGAAGATAAAACTGTAGTGTTTGGGTTTGTTTGTTTCATGTCATTTTATTCTGTTGTGATTCCATTAGTAAAATAAATGTGTCCCTCATCATTAATTAAATCCTTAATTAAAGCCCTCAGTATTGATAACAAACACCACTAAAACCGTTGTCGGGATTGGGTGTTTACACAGTGCATTGGCTGGCGATTACCATCACTTAAACATAAAACACCAACCTTCTGACAATGGCATCAACAATCAGATGATTTCATATCCAAAACATCGGCAGACTGATGACAGGTCATTTATCTTATCGGCTCATTACTTAGGGAAATCAAGAGGGATGAAGAAAGAGATTTTTAAAACATTTTGTGTTGGGGGTGCCAAAGGGTTCATTGTTTTCCTTGAAAACCTTGAAAGTCTTTGAATTTAAAATTGTGTTTTAATGTTTTAATGTTTTAAAGCTTTGAAAATTCTTGAAATTTGTGCATTTGCCTTGAAAGTCCTTGATTTTTAAGAATGCTTCAAAGTTTTTTTTTTTCTGTTGAACAGCAAGAAATTTCTTTTAGAATATTCAAAATACCAGTGTAACAGAATAAGACACACTGGGAGTATAATGGAGAAGTGGGATGGGAGAATGAAGTACATGTGGTTAGTGAGTGTCACAAAGGAGAGGGTTAGTATACTTATCAGAGAGATTGGAAAGAATGGGGTATGGGATGTCATCAGGTAGTTCATCTCTGTATGTTGGGAGGAGAGAAGAGGCGTTGGGATAGGGAGATATTTGGGATCACAGAGGTAATCAAGACCTTCTCACCTGAAAACCTATGACAAATAAGCAACCAGCCAAAGTGTTATTATTATTATACATATAGAGGCTGTAGATCTATAAGGCTCTGAGAAAACTATATTGGTTCACCCAATGCCTCTCATGATATTGTTTCTCTCATCCTTACATGACACTGTGTCACACAACTAAATCCTGTGTAACTATTAGTATTCATTCATGAATAGAGCGGGGGCAGTTTCGGTATTTTTGGTGCGGTTTCGGTTTTGGTCCACCACTAAAAAACTGCATTGCATTAATTTGAAAACACAGACATTTTCGGTTGCAGGTAAAATCCGTCTCCATTCCACATTTTTATAGTTTCAGTATTTCACAACGGCGGAACAAGCTAAAAGTCCATGGGTAATACTTTTTCCCATAACTAACTCTTTCCAAGTTCACTTTGAATAATATTAAATTTGCCAGTGTTTTATAACTTCTTCCATTTTCCCGAAGCGGAAAGACACTCAAAGGAAAGTCCACATTTTCGCCGAACGGAAAGTTAAAAACCAACCTGAACTCGACAAATTTGTGCGTAATTTGAACTTTACAGTATTCATCAATAAGTCAAACATTCTTTTCAGTTCTGTTAATTTATCTTTGTCAAGGACTGACGTCATTTTGACGTTGTTCACACACTGCAGTGGGTAAGCAAGTTTGCAAAATCAACCTAAATTCGATGAATGTACTTGGTCTGTTCCACCACCGATAACTGCATCGCAACTGCATTTTTACCTCTTAAAAAACCCGACACCAACTTGAAAATTCACCACCGACCCACCTCTATTCATGAATGTATCTTCTGTAGAATACTTCTTACATCATGCAGGGCTCATACAGGTCCTGGAAACCTCGACAAGTCATGGAAATTGAAAAATATTATTCCTGGCCTTGAAGTCCGGGAAAAATAGGGGTATTTTTGCTTCTCGTCTGGGAAAGTCATGAATATTTCCCCCAAAATGTAACACCAATATCAAACTTGCTAAAAATGCAGCCACAAAACATTGTGATGTTTGATTTGGCGTGAAGAATGAGAATTGCATAAGTCTTTTATGATTCATTCATTAAATGTTGCATATTGTTATATCAATTCTTAAAATTCTGTGTTATGTGGAAGTGATAACAAAAATGGAATTTTTCAAACATCTGGTCATGGAAAAGTCCTGGACTTTTCCATGACCCAGATGCTTGAAAACTTCCATATTTTTTTTCACATTTTCCCCTGAAATCTCAATATAAAGTTTTGGAAAATTCACTTGAAATCCTGGAAAAGTCCTGGAATTTTATCTTCAGAAAAGTGTATGAACCCTGTCCAAGGCTTTATATTTTATTGTCCATTGGTGTCATCTTATAATGGTTGGAGCATTTCTGAGAACTGTTATGATCTATTTTATTTTTCTGTTACAGGCATCGGTTTTACAACTCCAACGAAGCGCTGTGGCGATACACAGTTCAGTAACTTCAGCACACCATTTAAGAGTGATACATGTAGTATTATTGGCAAATCTCCAAAAAGAAAAAGGTAGGTATCACCCTGTTAGAAGTCACAATGTTCCTCTGAGGTCACCAGTTCTTATTTGTCCCCCATTTCAAGAATATATAGAGGGGACCTACTATTGTTGGGATGGCACCAGAACTATCTCGTGAGTGAAAGGAAATAAAATTTTCACGGGTTGAAAACTGTGAGCGAAAACTTGGTATTTCCGTTCAGTTATGAATGAGATAATTCTACTAACTTCTCCAAAACAGTCAGTATTCTTTTTTTTTATACCCCCGCTTCGAAGAAGTGGGGGCTATATAGGAATCGCCCTGTACGTCCGTCCGTCCGTACGTCTTTCCGTCCGGACAAATTCTTGTGTGCGCAACTCCTCCTACATTAATGAACCGATTTTGATGAAACCTTCATCTCTACTAAGTGAACATGTGCATATTCCAAACTTTTTGATCTGCGACAATTTTAACCAGGTTATCTCTCTTGAACTTTGATTTAATATGGGTTTCTATATGAAATTCTTGTGTGCGCAACTCCTACATTTATCAATCAATTTGGACAAAACTTTTCAGACATCATCACTACGAAGTGAACATGTGCATATTCCAAACTTTTTGATCTGCGACAATTTTAACCAGGTTATCTCTCTTGAACTTTGATTTAATATGGGTTTCTACATGAAATTCTTGTGTGCGCAACTCCTCCTACATTTATCAATCAATTTGGACAAAACTTTTCAGACATCAATTCATCACTACTAAGTGAACATGCGCATATTCCAAGATTTTTGATCTGCGACAATTTTAACCAGGTTATCTCCCTTTGACTTAGATTTATTGTGTCTTTCCGTTCGAACAAATTCTTGTGTGCGCAACTCCTCCTACATTAATGAACCGATTTTGATGAAACCTTTCAAACATCATCTCTACTAAGTGAACATGTGCATATTCCAAACTTTTTGATCTGCGACAATTTTAACCAGGTTATCTCTCTTGAACTTTGATTTAATATGGGTTTCTGCATGAAATTCTTGTGTGCGCAACTCCTCCTACATTTATCAATCAATTTGAATGAAAGTTTACAGACATCATCACTACTAAGTGAACATGCGCATATTCCAAAATTTTTGAGCTGTGGCAATTTTAACTAGGTTATCTCCCTTTAACTTAGATTTATTATGGGTTTCTACATGAAATTCTTGTGCGTGCAACTCCTCCTACATTTATCAATCAATTTTGACGAAACCTTTCGAACATTATCACAACTAAGTGAACATACGCATATTCCCAAATTTTTGATCTGCGACAATTTTAACCAGGTTATCTCCCTTTAACTTGGATTTATTATGGGTTTTCAAATGGGATTCTTGTGTGTGCAACTCCTCCTACATTAATGAACCGATTTTGAATACATGTTGCACATTGTAAATGTGTTTTTCCAAATGTAAACCATATATGTGTGGGCTCTTTAAGTATTCAGTGCTGTTCTGTGGAAGGCCACATGCAAATACAAATTTCAACAACAAAAAATGATCTTTATGTATACATTTCCTTATGGCCTTCGCCTACATGATCAGAAGTGCATTCCTCTAAAAACCCAAAGCGGGGCTATTAATCACCTTCAGTGATAGTTCTAGTATTATGCTAGCCTGTGATTTATTGTCAATTAACTAATAGATATAAAATCTACACTGTTTTAGAAGATATCGGGAATTATCTCATTCGTGTGGACCTGAAAATATTATTTTTCAGTCACCCAAGCGCTCGTGAAAAATAAAACTTTCAGGTCCACACTTGTGAGATAATTCCCAATGTTCACTAAAATAGCATAAATATCCTCTATTGTATGCATTGCACTTTTTTGTTTGCACTTAAAGCCTGTTTTAATTCCTATTAAAACACCCAAACACTGAAAACGTATGGTGATACTGAATGAAATTTATGTGTGGGAGGCGACACTTCAGAGAGATATTCTCTTATATCTGTTCAGACAACAGATATCAAAATATATTTAGGCCTAAAAAAGTTCAAAATCTGTTTTTCAGGCTCTCCAACATGGTCCTTCGGGCTGCCGCATGCAAACTTAAAAACTAAAAATTGAATTGTTTATGTCTGATATTTTACCCAAGTTAATAAAATTGATAAATTTGTTCCTTGAGTGCAACAAGGCTTTGCAATGCTTTTGCATTGCAAAGCCTTCTTGCACCCAGGGGACGAAATACACCACCACTCATGCTATTCTGTAGATTATGAGGCCTAAAACAAAACAAACCAAGAACATGAACTTTTGATTGCAATGAAATAATCACAAAAACAAAAAATTAAACTAGAAAATTGTAATTTGTTGGACAAATTACGGGCTTTCCCAACTTTTTAATGTGAAAAGGCAAACTGTATTGTACACAAAACTATCGATCAGTTTTGAAAACAGAAAATTTAGTGGAAATCAAAGTTTTTGTGATGCTGCTAGTTTTTATGCAGCCAAAAAAGATATTTGAGATACATCAGGTCACCAAAACATTTAACACAAAATTTGCTCTTCAATAATTACAGAATACTTTCATAGAAAGCAAAACAAGCGATGTCCTTTCTGCTTTGAAAAAAATAAGTACATATGAATTATGGATGTACGGGCCGGGGTTTCATGGAGAACTGTGCCCCAACCCACTCCTGAGTCAGGAAGGAGATGATCTTTCAGCCACTATGCCAGAAAATTTCGGACAATTTAGTTGCCAGAAATGACCACAAAACATTTTGGTTTTCCACACAAAATGTTGTTTTCCTATCTCACCACTTTGAAGTTGCAAGTAAACTGACCATTATACTGTACAAGTTGATTCAGTGGAACCCTATCCACGTTAATATTATTCATTTATAATCACACAAGTACATATAAAGAGTTCTATTACTACATATTACGGGAGCGTGGTGGCTCAGAAGGTAGAGATGATTGTTGCAATCCAAGAACTCCTCTGTTTGAATCCCGCCTGTGGCAACCACATTGTGTCCTTGAGCAAGACACTTCATCCCAATTTAATTTCCCACATGTGGAGGGGGGGGGGGGGGGGGGGTATGATGGCGATGTGTACTAAGGGTACTTTGAGGGTGCACTTGTCTCCAACCAATGCTAACCCTCCTTTTGTGGAGTTAGTATGTCGGGGAGTCTGAGTCGCCCCTCTCCCATCCCCGCATTTGGCATTTTCTCCTGAGATTCAACTTTTTCGGGCTAAAAGGTTCCCACCCCCCACCCCCCCACCCCCCCCCCCCCCACCCCCCCTGAAAAATAGCCCTGTACGCCTATGCAATGAATACCTGGACGTGAATAAATACCTATATTATGGTCATGATATAGCTGAAGATGCTGAAAGTGACCTTAAATATCAATAATTAATTTATTCTCTATCATTCTATCTGTTTGTGAATGTGTGGGATTTGTCAACAAACGAGGTTAAGCTTGCTACTCCATGATTTCCCAATTTTTCCAACATATCTGTTTCAGATACAATGAAATACATGTAATATGAGTTACTGTCATACATAAATTAGTTGTTTATTTGATATGGTTTAAATCATCTAGAGAGCAAGTATACACAGTGATAGGTACAGTTCAAGTCAAAATGAGTTGATTAAAGGGATGTTGAACAGCTTGTTAATATTTCTTGCATTACATTACTACTTTGCTATTTATTGACAGAAGGATTTCACAGAGGGTTTCCCTGACGGTATTTATTTATTGGTGTTTGCGGTCACATACTTATCCACAATGGCTAATCGTGACTGTGACAGTTTTATGGGTGGAGGAAGTCGGAGGACCCAGAGAGAACCACCGAGCATAGACGAGCAACTGTCAGCCCAACATTCTAATTATGTTCAAGCTCTGCTGAAGCAGGGTACCAGCGGTTGAAGACATGTGCACCATTGACATGCAGAACGCCTTAGTACATGGCATCATTGTGCCCCCCATGTTGGCAACCGGGATAAAGTGCCTTGCCCAAGGACATTACGTGGGTCGTCCCAGACAGGGATCAAACTTGGGACCTCTATCATAGAAGTCAAACAGTCTATCACTGAGAAAATGTGCTTTCTTTCCTGGCGGTATTCATATTTGTACGGCCAAACTGGGGTTGGATAACACGGAACACCAAAACATATAACTCAAAATTTGTTCCCCATTGATTTTTGAAAGCAGTTATGGAAAGCTCAAAGAGCTCTTTAACTTTTTGTTTTTGGACAAGTGAGTATTCACTCAGTCATTTTTTGCAGACAGTGCTATTTTTAAGTGACCAAAGCACATGTTTCATTAAGTCCCAGAACATAACTAAAGCCGGATTTATTGATTAAACATCTCTGCATATAGCAAAGCAAAGTGTCTCAAATTAACCCATTCCAAAATGATAGTAGAGAGTAACCAAAGTTGGATAATTTAGGTATTTCCAAATGGTACTCTTATTCTCGCTCTCATTGTGCTTGAGGGTTAAATCTGAGATTGAACAGATATACCAATCTTACTCAGGGAAGGTGAGTACAGAAAAGTACGAAATTAATCAGAAAATGAATTTTGTCTGACGGTACAAATATTTGTACGAGCAAAACTGGTACTGGATTTATTTATTTATTTATTTATTAATTAGGGTTTAACGACACATTAACAGCCAAGGTCATATTATGTCGGTGACAGTTGTATGGGTGGCGCAAGCCGGAGCACCCAGAGAGAACCACCGAGCAATGACGAGCAGCTGCCAGCTCCCCAACATAGTGCCTCCGCACTGTAGCACAGGCAGGGTTAGATTGGTTGAAGATATGCGCACCATCGACGTGCAGTATGCCTTAGTACACAGCGTCTAGACTAGTGAAGGCAGATGCACGAAATCTTCAGAAGTTGTTCTACTATCCCTGCTCGACAGAACAGTATCTTTGTCAAGTGGCGTGACCGCGCAGGAACAACGGGGATCGCGTGGAAACTGCGGGGACAATTCGTCCCTACTTTATTCCCAATGAAATGCTGTTTCCATTCACTATTTACCTATCACCGGTCGAGTTTGGCATTATTTCTGTCTATTTGATGAACTGTCCAGCTTTAAATATTTGCACATTCATATGGGACAGAAAGTTTTGAGTTAAACTGCTTATTTTAGACCGTCCTGGCAGAAACTAACAACTTGATCCGGTGGAGAATTTATTTATTTATTTATTGGTGGTCAAGGTCACATATTTATGTACACTGGCTAATCATGACCGCAACAGTTTTACGGGTGGAGGAAGCCGGGGTACCTGGAGAGAACCACCGAGCAGCGGCTAGCAACTGTCAGCTCCCCAACATACAAACTCCACACAAGCAGGGTTAGCATTGGTTGAAGACAAGTGCACGATCGACGTGCAGTACACCTTAGTACACAATGCCACTGTGCCCCCACGCGGGCAGTGGAGATGGAGTGTCTTCCCCAAGGACACAACGCGGTTGCTGCAGGTGGGATTATCCGGTAGAGAAAAAGCCATCATCTGGCTAATTTAACATTCAAATTGAACAGTTACAATGTCGGATATACTCCAATTATGTCCCGACCATGCAAGGCAGCAACTTGAAATTCTCAGAATGTTTTCTACTGTCCCTGCCCGACAGTTTAGTATCTTTGTCAAGTGCCGCGCGTGGAAATACCGTGGATCAGGTGGAAACCGAGGGCACGATTCGTCCCTACTTTATTCTCAATTCAACGACTTTTCCATTCATTATTTACCTGTCACCGGCTGAGTTAGGCATTATATCTGTCTATTTGATGAACTTTTCAACCTTAACTATTTGCGGCTTCATGTAGCACCACCGAAAGGCCACTGCACAGTTACCAATATATTCAGGGATTGATTTTACGAAAATAACAATTATTCCGACTATATCCACATGGGAACTCCTAAATATGCCAAGCGTTAAACTATTGATAATAACGTATAAAACAGAAGTCATGCTATGCTTGCCGCATGCAGGAATAGAAAACATTCAGCGCTCAATGAATTAGGAATGGAGTAAATTGTCACTTAACCTACGGAATTCTGAAAAAATGAGAGGTTTTTTTCGATGGCACCATTTTTATGCATTTGAGACAGGGATGGAGTTAAACTTTACAGCAACCTTATAACAGAAAATATTCTTGGAATTGAACTGTGAATCCGAATTTCGAAAGGATATTCTATTCCAAACTACCACTGCACACTTATCAATATTCAGTGATTTTATGAAAATATCAATTATTCCGACCGTACCCATATGGGCAGTCTCGAATCTGCCAACGGTTAAACTTTTAATAATGACATATAAAACAAAAGTTGTCATACTATGACTGCTGCATACAGCCATAGAAAACTTTCAGCACTCAATCAATTAGGAATGGAGTAAATCGTCACTTAAACTTACCAAATTCTGAAAAACAATAGTTTTTTTGGACTGCACCTATCTTTATGCAAACAGAACGAGCATAGGGTTAAACTTTACAACTAGACTTACAACAGCAAATATGCTCGGTAGGCAATTATAAATACGAACATATAAATCATTTTTCGATATTCCTTTCGAAAATGGAAGAAAAGTGAGCTCCAAATTAGCCAATTTTATGAAGAATTTTAGGGCACTCAAATTCAAGGCCAGAAAACTGGGTGAAGATTAAATCTTTGAATAAAATATATAACAGCAAAATTGTTCTTGGATGAAGGCCCAATCCTCTCATGGAAAAGGTTTTGAGACAATATGGCTCCAGTCTGAGAAAGTGCATGTAAACGTTGGCGAAAATAACAATTATTCCGACAGTACCCTTATGGGAAGTCTCAAATCTGCCAAGGGTTAAACTTTTAATAATAATATATAAAACAAAATTTGTCATACTTTGACTGCTGCAAGCAGCTATAGAAAAAATTCAGATCTCAAGCTATTAGGAATGAAGTAAATCGCCACCTAAAGTTACCAAATTCTGAAAAATTGGAGTTTTTTTGGAAGGTCCCTACTTTTTTATGCAACCAGAATGGGATAGGGTTAAACTTTACAATCAAACTTACAACAGCAAATATGCTCGGTAGTCAATTGTGAATACGGACATGAAAAGTTTTTGAAATTAACCCTTTCCAAATTGATAGAAAAAAGCAACCAAAGATGTATAATTTTGGCATTTTCAAAGGGTACTCTTATTCTCGCCCTCATTGTGCTTGAGGGTTAAATCTGAGATTAAGAAGTAAACAGTAACTTTCTTCCACAATCATTGTTGCATCTAGCCATATCAAAATAATTATTACAACTACTTTGTAATTAGAGAAATTTGCCCTTGAAGTTGGCGAAAATAACAATTATTCCGACAGTACCCTTATGGGAAGTCTCAAATCTGCCAAGGGTTAAACTTTTAATAATAACATATAGAACAGAATTTGTCATACTTTGACTGATGCAAGCAGCTACAGAAAACATTCAGAGCTCAAGCAATTAAAAATGGAGTAAATCGCCACCTAAACTTATCAAATTTTTATACTGTACCAATGACCCAGACATAGCTGGTGCTAACTCTTAAAATTCTAGGGCCAAACACAAATTTTGCCCCCCAATCCCCAAAATTTGCATCTAAAACCAAAAGAAGTCATGTCCTGAAGGTCCTCCATACTTTGCCCTCACTGCGCATGCGCAGTGTCAAGGACGTCCCGAAATTGGCGCCAATTATCATTCTTTGTTTGGCCCTTCATCAGTTAACTTCTCACTGATCTTTGTGCTTGTAAATCTCAGTTTAAATGATGCCAGACACATAAATATTGGAGAAATGGTGATTCTAAAGAGGATATAGAAGGAGGAGAGGAAAAAGGAGTGACAGAAAATATTCAGGGCTGTAACTTAAAATTTTGTAATGAAATTATGTTAAGTTGCCTATTTTCGAGGCATGGGCCTGTTGTTGTCATTCTTGCTATGAAGTTGCACTGCTTATTCAGTGTTTCCTCTCCCCTTGTGCTTTAAGTCCCCCCTTGCTATTCTCCCATGCTTTTGGCATATTTTTGAGTAAGATTACTACTAAAATTTCTTGGGAGATTTAGCTTGGTAACAGAATGAATTCTGTTATTTTCCCCATGTTTTCGTTCTCACCCATGGGTGTTTAGACGTAGTGTTCTGCATCTACCATCTGATGTTCTGCAGATTATTCCCTGGAAGTCTCTGTTTTGCATCAGATAGTGTATATTTTGGTAACTGATTGTGGGCCAGGATTGTCAGTGCCTGGAGTCATGTTTCTGGTGTTTATACACTTCTTGTTTACATTGGCAACAGTCTCTTTTGAGGGGGGCTTTTTGCCTTTGTACTAGTTTATCTTATTACAAGATACATTATTATTATTCGTAAGTGTTGCATTAATTATTTAAAATAAATTTAAAATTTTTGTCCACACTTAGGCTTGGGATCCATTGGGGCTCAACGTTACTTTTCAGAAACTTGGGCTTTGCCGAAAAAATATTTTTTCAAAATTTATTTTTGATTTCAATTGTTTTTTCAATGTTAATGGATCATGTTATTATGTATCTTTGTTTTCAGGGTTCGTGCGAGTACTAGGACTTATTGTTGTCTTTTCACAATGAAAGGATATTGTTCAAATTGTAATGAGAGGAAATCTTCCTCTGACTTTCATGATCATTGTATTAATTGTAGTCAGTGTACTCGCACTAACTCCTGTTCAGTATGTGAATATTGGGATGACAAACATTGGAAACGTGTGTCACGGTATGTTGTTAGCGGGGAAAGGGCTATGCCGGTCCTTTCTCCACAGGGTCACTCTAGTTTATCAGTTTCTATTTCAGAGGAACAAGAACAGGGTGATGTTTCCATGTTATCTTCCAAAGGTGCACTTCCGTCGTCACAATCAAATGAAGAGCTAGCGGCAAAAGTGCTCATGGAGATACGCCAGTTGCCTAAGAGGTCCCTAGTAGGATCGACGGCGCTGTCGTCCTCTAGCTCGCCCGGTGTAGCGTCCATTCACCGAATGGTTCGGCAGCTGGGTTCGTCCGTTGCGGTCCAGGAAGGAGTTTTGGGTGATGCGAGCACTATAAACATACAAGGTGCACACCCAGTGACGGCGGATGAGAGGAGAGATCAGAGGAAGCCTTGTAGTCCGGTTCCTAGCTCGTCCAGGTCCAGCCGGGCCGCGAGCAAGAGACCAGATGTTGTGGTACAAAATGTTTCGCAAGCGGAGCATACGTCCGCCGCTCGGGACGCTCCGTTATATAGGCAGTCCGGAGAGACTGTACAGGCTTCCTCATCCTCTCAGCAGTGCACACGACCGCACCTTGGCTTCGTGACCGCGGATATTCAGCCAGCTTCGCCGATCAGGGATTCAACGGCGACCAGGTCACGCCATCCGGTAGCCAGGGACAAGTGGCCGGTAGACTCCGGACGTTCACATAAGAGAAGTATGCGGGAGTCAGTTGACGAGGAGCTTCCGGTAGCGCTAAGCAGCGAAAGACCGCTACTCCGCTGGCCTCGATGACAGATGTGCTTGCTCAGATAGCACAAATTATCGCAGCATCCCAGCAAACGACAGAATCGTCGGATCAGGAATTATCTGACGGCGCTGGGTCGGTACGCTCCGCCGAAGCATCGGGTGCGGATGACCGGGAGCATCATGAGGTCCGACCGGATGGCGAAAGAGATACTGAGGACTTTGAGCTATCCCTTTCGGAACAACATAAAGCTGCCGTAGATTTCATCCGGCACTACCTTCCTCAAGTTGTTCCGTCGGGTCAGACTGCTGCGATGCCGGATAAGAGACTGATAGCATCATTGGACACTGAATTTTTTGAGCGGTTCAGAGACATCGTCCCTGAGTTTCCGTCACAGTCCAATAATGTCACAAGAACATTCGAATTATTGAACGACGCTATCTTTAAGCTTGCTTCCAAAACAGGCAAAGCTGGTTTCTTGTCCGCCAATGCTCTTAACCTGCCTTTCATCAATTCAAGGAATAAATTCGATACGGCAGGACAGTGCATACCGAGAGTTCCTCTGTGTCTAGACGACGAGGAGGAAGACTTGGAATTGTCATTACCGTCGTCTATGTCCATTCCAGCCGCGGCGTTGGAAACGACAATTACGTCTAACAGAGCCAGCTTAGACGCTTTATCATACGCAGACCACCTTACAAAGGCGTTACCACTGCGTCTTCAAGGGAAAGAATTCCAGGATATACAGTCCTCATTAAGACTTCTTTCAAGGGCAGTGGCTTATTCCACGTATAACTCTGCCCTTTCAGTGGCAAACCTGGAGTTGGTTAGACGTGACGCAGCCCTAGCTACATCCACACGCGTGGATAGTAAGGTGAAGAACTCTCGCAGAGTCGCTTCGGTCTCCGGACAGCTTCTCTTCGATGGCAAGCTTTCAGCAATCTATGATAAAATAACTAAGAAAGCTTCGGATTCTCTGCTTTTTAAATCTGCTTCCAAAAAGTCGGATTCAGCAAATAAAAGTAAGACAGGCACTTCTGGGACAAATACGCCAAAGAGAGGTTCCTATAGAGGTTCCTTTGCGTCCTCTTGGTTTTATTCTAGAGACCGTCAAGGCAGCGACTCACGTGTGGGACGTTCTTCGGGCCGAGACAACCGGTCTGACGTCCCGAGGTCGACGGGACGAGGTGCGGATCGTGGAGGATGTGGTTTCTCCTCCCGCAGGCCTCGCAGGTCCAGGAGGTGATGGTTTGAACCTCTATCGTGTTCTGGTTGGCGGAAGGTTGTCGAGTTCTACAGAAGAGTGGGCGTCGATTACGGACGACCCTTGGGTGAGAGGGGTGATTTCGATTTCAGAAGGACTAAGAATATCCTTCAAACGAAAGCCTCCATTAACTCGAAGTCCAAAATGGACTCAACTTTCGTCAAATCTGCAGAAAAGAGACGCTCTTTTATCGGAGGTACAGTCTCTTTTGATGAAGAACGTGGTAGAAGTCGTAGAAGACCAGGAATCACCGGGGTTCTACAGCCATCTATTTCTGGTTCCGAAACCAGATGGCTCGTTCCGTCCAGTCATAGATTTGAGCTGGATAAACAAGCTGATCGTCGCTCCGAAGTTCTATATGGAGACGATTCGATCGGTCAGAGCGAGTATTCGGGTGAACGATTATGCTACAAGCATAGATCTCAAAGATGCGTACTTTCACGTCATGGTACATCCGACATTCAGAAAGTATCTACGCTTCGCAGTCCTAGGAGTTGTATATCAATTCCGGGCGATGTGCTTCTGATTGAACCTAGCGCCCTGGGATTTCACTCGAGTAATGAACTCGGTAATGATGTATTTCCGAGCTCATTCGTCTGTGGTAACGTCGGCCTACCTGGACGACATTCTTCAGAGGTACGGCAACGAGTTAACGCTTCAGAACGATGTGCAGAATCTGCTTCTATTGCTCCGACGTCTCGGTTTTGTTATAAACGAGGAGAAGTCGGATCTGGTGCCGTCCAAGTCATTCACTCATCTGGGAATGAGCTTCGAGACGCACAACAATCTCGTTCGTCTGCCGTTAACCAGAGCGAAGTTAATCAGTTGTTACGCTCGCTATTGTCTTCATGCAGACAAAGTCACAGCGAGGGAGTTCATGAGACTGATAGGTCTGTGCGGAGCCGCTGCGGATCTCATTCCGATGGGGCGGTTGCGCACTTGTCCTCTCCAAATTTTCTTGACTCAGAATTGGAGTGTGAAGATTCGTTCGCTCGATATAGACGTTCTCTTGTCAGATCAAGTGAAACAAGAGATTCAGACTTGGGCAAACATTCAGTGGTTGCCTCAGGGAGTTCTGCTGCAGTTTCCGGATCCGAGTTTTACGATTATGACGGATGCCAGTCAAACAGGTTGGGGTGCAACATTGATCCCAACGGATTCGAGGTGCCAGGGTCTTTGGGATCCACAGTTTCTAAGCAAGCACATAAACATCAAGGAAATGATGTCAATTTGGCTTGCGTTATGCCATTGGATGGACATTATTCACAAAGCTCATGTCCAAATCCTGTCTGACAATATGACAGTAGTGGCATATATCCGGAACCAGGGAGGCACTCATTCCGTTCCGTTATTCAATTTAACGGAAAGAATCCTTCTGTTTGCTCTAGAACACCAAGTTCTACTTTCGGTCCGTCATATACCGGGTCGTCTGAATGTACTAGCAGACTCCCTTTCACGGAAGGGTCGCTTGTTGCCATCAGAGTGGACTCTCAACAAACAGGTATTCAATCAGATGTGCTACCAATGGGAACGGCCAATGATAGACTTATTTGCGACACATCTCAACAATCAGTTGCAGACGTATGTGTCACCATGTCCGGATCCACGAGCATATGCAGTAGACGCTCTGTCGAGCTCATGGGACGGAATGATAGGATATGCGTATCCTCCAGCGCCGTTAATTCAGCAAGTGTTGCTAAAGATAAAACAATCTCAATGCAGGATTCTGTTGGTAGCATCTCTGTCTCCACAGAGACCGTGGATAAATCTACTCAGGTGTCTGCTGTGGGACTTACCGCGAAAGCTTCCTCCACGGGAGGATCTTCTTTCGCAGGGGAAATCGCGTCAACTTCATCACAACCCACAAGGTCTCAACCTTCACGTATTTCCGTTGTGCGGGCCTTCTTGCATGGCAAGCACTTTACAGGACGAGCAGTGGACGCGATTTCTAACTGTAGGAGGACCTCCTCTTTGCTAAACTATGCGGCTAAGTGGAAGGTTTTTCGTCATTGGTGTAGGGATCATTCTGTTGATATTTTTGATCCCTCCATTCCAGATATTGCAAACTTTCTAGTATACTTGTTTGTCGAGATCAAACTGCAGCCTGTTACTATTAAGGGTTATAGGTCTATGTTATCTGATACCTATGCACACCATGATAGTTTACAAATTGGATCTAATGTCCCTTTATCTAAGTTAGTTAGAAACTTCTCGATAAATAGACCCAGAACTCTTAGATTAATTCCTAACTGGAATTTAGCTTGGGTTCTTCTTAAACTGAAGGAAAAGCCATTTGAGCCTCTTGGGACAGTAGATTTCAAATTCATGTCTTATAAGACAGCTTTTCTCTTAGCTTTCTCTTCTGCTAGAAGAGTCAGTGAGCTTCATGCACTATCGGTGGACGATTCTCACTATCGTAGTGTCGGGAACACTATCACCTTCATTACTAATGTTGGATTTTTAGCTAAGAATCAGGCTCCTAATAAATATCCGGAACGTATTGTTATTAAGGCTCTGCCGTCTTCAGACGGGCGTTGGCCTTTACTCTGTCCTGTTAGAGCTTTACGTATTTATAAACAAAGATCTCAGTTTATCAGAAAGGGACGAAAACGCTTCTTTCTGTCTCTGATGCCTAATAGAAAGGACATTTCGGTCCATTCTATTGCTAGATGGATTCAATTAACTATCCGTACTGCTTATGATAATCTATCTTCTACTCAGCAGTATGTGCTTAAGATCTCGGCTCATGAAGTAAGAGCTCTTTCTACGTCTTGGGCTTACGCAAATAGTGTTGCTATTACAGATTTAATGAAGGCTGCTTATTGGTCTCAGCCATCCACATTCACGAATTTTTATCTCAGAAATATTGGGTCCATTTCTGGAGACCTGCATTGTTTTGGTCTGTTATCTGTTGCTCAGAATGTCGTCCACTAAACAGTTGCAACTATAGTTATGCAGGCTTTCTGTTCCGGCAGTGACTCCGTCCTGCTGCCCTCTTTGCTCTGGGCTATTTGACCCAGGGCAAGGGGAAGGGGGGGGGGGAGGGTGTTCCCTTAGGTCACCTGCTTTATAGTGAAAAGCAAGGGGATTCCTCCTCCGGAGTCAGTAATTCTGAGTCGTTACCGGGATGGTTTTAAAGTGTAATATTAATATTAAAAATTCATTCATGTCATATTTTTAAAGTGTAGCTCAGTGTGAAGCATTTGTATATGTCAAGTGTCAAACTGGCGTTGATATACAATCCTCGGACACTTTTAAAAGAATATAAAGAGTCTCAATTCTCTGGACTAACTTTATTTATTGGCTTACTTTAAAAATAATTAGTATAAGGGGTTATACTGGATGTTAATAGAGAACATGAATGTTATTGTGCTCAATTATGAAGGGTATTGTATCTTTCTAATTTATCATAAAATAAGAAAGATACATGTAAAGCCTAATACTCCTTTTCTCCTTGAGGGGGTGACTCTTTTGATATAGTTGAGCTTATTGGATTTTCCTCTATGTCCTAGGCCCTCCAGCCTTTTTACTATTCAGCTATGTCTGGGTCATTGGTACAGTATAAAAATGTTAAAAAATTTATAGTAATTTATATATTTTTTTATACTTACCAATGACCCAGATGGGGATGGCCCTCCCAGGAGTTGGGAACTCATACCTCCCCACTGAGTACATAGCGCTGACCAGGCACTGCTTGTAAGAATGATAATTGGCGCCAATTTCGGGACGTCCTTGACACTGCGCATGCGCAGTGAGGGCAAAGTATGGAGGACCTTCAGGACATGATTTCTTTTGGTTTTAGATGCAAATTTTGGGGATTGGGGGGCAAAATTTGTGTTTGGCCCTAGAATTTTAAGAGTTAGCACCAGCTCTGTCTGGGTGATTGGTAAGTATAAAAAATATATAAATTACTATAAATTTTTTAACATTCTTAAAAAATTGGAGTTTTTTTGGACGGTACCTACTTTTATGCAACCACAATGGGATAGGGTTAAACTTTACAACCAAACTTACAACAGCAAATATGCTCGGTAGTCAATTGTGAATGCGCACATGAAAAGTGTTTGAAATTAACCCTTTCCAAAATGATAGAAAAAGCAACCAAAGTTGGCTAATTTTGGCATTTTCAAACGGTACTCTTATCCTCGCCCTCATTGTGCTTGAGGGTTAAATCTGAGATTAAAAAGTAAACAGTAACTTTATTCCGCAATCATTGTTGCATCTATCCAAACCAAAATAATTGTTACAACAACCTTGTTATTAGAGAAATTTGCCCTTGAAGTTGGTCAATTTTGAAGAAAAAATCTATATTCATGTCATTTTTGGCCAGTGGGGGTTAATGTTGAAAGATTTGAGTGGTGATTGTGGTGTATCATATTATGTTGTAAATGTGTGGAAAAGTTTAGCGAAATAACTGTAAACAATTTTGAGACATTCGAAAAATGGTGAAATTTTGAAGGTTTTGGCAGAATATTTTGAAAATACGTGTTTTCACAGATATGACGATACCGCATTTCACTAGATTTTATGACATTACATAAGTGTGCCAAATTTGGTCAAAATCGTACAACTTGTTTTCGAGCAGTTCAACAGACAAAATTCAGGAAAAAAAAAAAAAATTAAATCAAAAAAATAGAGAAGAAAAATTTTGAAAAAGAAGAATAACAATAGTCTTTCCCAAACTGGGTTTGGGAAAGCCTAAAAAGCTCCAACCCACTTGCAATTTTACAAAACATGGCCTGACAAACAGAAGATCTAATTTGTGGGGCCTTATTAGACATTTCCTATCTTATAAGGCTCAGGAAGAAAAATGAAATGGTTCAGGTTTCCCAACCAAACCTCATGCTGACCCTAATATTTTTAGCTGCGACTAGCAGCTCAATAAGTGGCAATGTCGGTCTGTCTGTCGGTCGGTCTGTCTGTGACCAACGAGTTTCAAAACTCAATAACGTTTGAAATACTTGGTGGAATGACATATATATTCGGTATATTTGGCATGTAAGTGTAACTTATTGATGTCTAGCCACTGTTCAATGCATCTGTTGTTCCAAATATTTTTCTTGGAGTTATGGCCCTTGATGAACTTAGAATTTTGTGAGATTGCACCACCCGTCGCAGGTACGGCGTCGATGTCGCGATTTTTATGAGCTCTTGGGCAAAAAAGTTTAATTAATATTAAACAGTATCTGAAGATACTTATGGGCCTGGCTTCAAAAACATGTACACGTTGAATCTAAGCTATACATTTTAACTCTCCGCTTATTAATTCAATTAGAGGATAGCATTTGAAAAACATTTTTCTTGAAATTGAAGAGATCAAGAAATGTTGATTTTTAGCTCACCTGACTTTCAGTCAGGAGAGCTATAGTGATCACTCACCATCCGTCGTCCGTGAACATGGTGTTTGTGTCTTCTCCTCCCAAACCGCAGAACCAATTTAATTGATATTTGAGATAATAGTTTGTTATGACATCGCAATTTGATTTTGTTCAAATCAAGTTGCCTCGCCCGTGGGTAGGGCCACACCCAAAAAGTGTGCTGAAATCTTAAAAAATCATCTTCTCAGGAACCAGCAGTAGCAGAGACTTGATATTTGGTGTGCAGCTTCCTTTTGAGGTGTAGACTCAGATTTGTTCAAGAGAAGTTTGTAGGGCTATACTTGGCGTCGTTATGGGAGGGACAAAATTTCTATTTTCCAAACCGAGACACTGATTTGAACCAAATTTTATGTGAGGGCTTATTGGGTCATAAGTACCTAATTTATGCTGATTTTTTTTTCCCTTAGCCCCATGGGAACTGCAGGAGCTAAAAATAGAAAAAAATTAAAACGCCCATATCTCCAAAACTGCACGGCACCGAGAATTTTTATTTGGTGTGAAGCTTCCTTAGGACCAACAGAAAGAATTGGTAAAAAAAAATTGCCATCGGTTTTATCATAGGGTACAGTTTCGGGACTTTGAAAAAGTGCTGAGTCAGCACTTTTTAACACTGTTGGCAATGGGAAAAACATTAAAAAATCTTCTTCTCCAGATCCAGCAGGCAGAATCTTTTGATATTTGGTATGCAACATTGTAGGGTGGATCTGATTCAAGTTTGTTCAAATCGGCCCCCCTGGGTTCATATTTGGGCTCAGTATAGGAGCCCGATTTCGAACTTAGTGCATTTCAGACAAATTTCTTTAAAAATCTTCTTCTCCAGATCCAGCAGGCAGAATCTTTTGATATTTGGCATGCAACATTGTGGGGTGGATCTGATTCAAGTTTGTTCAAATCGGCCCCCTGGGTTTATATTTGGGCTCAATATAGGAGCCCAAATTTGAACTTACTGCATTTCAGGCAAATTTCTCTGAAAATCTTCTTCTCCACATCCAGCAGGCAGAATCTTTTGATATTTGGTATGCAACATTGTGGGGTGGATCTGATTCAAGTTTGTTCAAATCGGGCCCTTGGATTTATATTTGGGCTCAGTATAGTGAACTTAGTGCATTTCAGGCAAATTTCTTTGAAAATCTTCTTCTCAAGATCCAGCAGGCAGAATCTTTTGATATTGGGTATGCAACATTGTGGGGTGGATCTGATTCAAGTTTGTTCAAATCGGCTCCCTGGGTTTATATTTGGGCTCAGTATAGGAGCCCAAATTTGAACTTAGTGCTTTTCAGGTAAATTTCTTAAAAAATGTTCTTCTCCAGATCCAGCCGGCAGAATCTTTTGATATTTGGTATGCAACATTGTGGGGTGGATCTGATTCTATTTTGTTCAAATCGGCTCCCTAGATTCATATTTGGGCTCACTATAGAAGCTCGAATTCGAACTTAGTGCATTTCAGGCAAATTTCTTCAAAAATCTTCTTCTCCAGATCCTTCAGGCAGAATCTTTTGATATTTGGTATGCAACAGTGTGGGGTGGATCTGATTCCAATTTGTTCAAATCGGCCACCTGGATTCATATTTGGGCTCACTATAGAAGCCCAAATTCAAACTTAGTGCATTTCAGGCAAATTTCTTCAAAAATCTTCTCCAGATCCAGCAGGCAGAATCTTGTGATATTTGGTATGCAACATTGTGGGGTGGATCTGATTCAAGTTTGTTCAAATCGGCCCCCTGGGTTTATATTTGGGCTCAGTATAGGAGCCCAAATTTGAACTTAGTGCATTTCAGGCAAATTTCTTTGAAAATCTTCTTCTCAAGATCCAGCAGGCAGAATCTTGTGATATTTGGTATGCAGCATCCTTAGGAGGGTGAAATGCAAGTTTGGGCAAGCCATGTCCCTAGGTCCATATTTGGGCTCACTGTGGGAGCTTGAATTGTAACTTTGTTCGAAATGAGGAATTTTCTTAAAAAATCTTCTTCTTCAGATCCAGCAGTCAGAATGGTTTGATATGTGGTGAGTAGCATTCTTGGGGGGGGGGGGGGGGGGGGGGGGGGGGATTCAAGTGTGTTAAAGCCAAGTCCATGGGTCTATATTTGGGCTCCCTGTGGGAGCCCAAATTATAACGTAGTCAATATGAGGAATTTTTCTTCAAAAATCTTCTTCAAATTCAGCAGTTGGAATGTTTTGATATTTGGCATGGAGCAACCTTAGGGGGCTGAGATTCAAGTTTGTTCAAGCCAAGTCCCTTGGTTCATATTTGGGCTCACTATGGGAGCCTGAATGACAACTTAGTTCAAAATGAGGAATTTTCTTTAAAAATCTTCAGATCCAGCAGATGAATGCTTTTGATATTTTTTATGCAGCATCCTTAGGGGGTAAGATTCAAGTTTGTTCAAGCCATGTCTCTAGGTCCATATTTGGGCTGATTGTGGGAGCTCGAATTGTAATTTGGTTCAAAATGAGGAATTTTCTTTAAAAATCTTCTTCAGATCCAGCAGTCGGAATGTTTTTTATAATTGGTGTGCAGAATCCTTAGGGGTCTGAGTTTCAGGTTTGTTAAAGCCAAGTCCCTGGGTTCATATATGGGCTCCCTGTGGGAGCCCGAATTATGACTTAGTTCAATATGAGGAATATTCTTTAAAAATCTTTTTTTAGATCCACTGGTCAGAATATTTGGATATTTGGTTTCAGCTTTTATTAGGAGGAGCAGATGCAACTTGTGGAAATCAATTCTCTGGGTTGATATTTAGGCTACCATGTCAGGTGAGCGCCCTCAGGCCCCCTGGGGCCTCTTGTTTTTCTTTAGCTTCTGGTCAACATTGGAATGAGCACAACAAACTCATTTCAATGATGGGTCTTAAGCTATGAAAGAGAAATATCACCAAAATGCTCGACAGTAACTGTAGTAGTTTTTGGACGTGGCTTTTTCTTCAATTCTTCTGCCAGCCATTTTTCAGTCAACTCACTTTGAAGACAGAATGAACATACATCTAATTTAATATATTTTTCTTTTTTAATTTTCATTTTGTGTCAGGCATCATCCAAAGAAAAGATCAGTTGGGGGAACAGCAAAGAGTTCATCAGAAAATACCAGTAACGAAAGTGGTGGAGAAAAAGATATTCTTGTGCCAGTGAGTTTGTTTATTGTAGTTTTATGTCAAATTAAATAGTCTTAGTTACATTATGTTCACTGTGGGATGGTATTATGATTTATTATACGCTAAACAATAGATTATCGAAAAAATTGCGGAAAGATAGAAATCGTATCCCCCACTGTGAAGATATAGACATTTTCACTTTCACAGTGTCAATCAAAATGGCGGCTTTCAAAGCATCACTTCAAGGTGAATATGAGTCAAATTATCACTGGAAATGATCAATTTGTTCTAAAAATGCATAATGAAAAGAAAATCTAGTGTTTTTGAGTGGATACCGATCATTTCAAGCAATAATTCAACACATATTCACCTGCACTGTATTCAGATTTGAGTACCAGTGACGGTATTGAAAACAGTACCGTGGTATACTGGTATACCGTGAAACAGTTCAGATTGAAAGCAAAATAAAACTGAAATACCTTACTTTTCCGTAAGCCCTTGATAAATGCGACGTACACAGTCCCACCATCCTAGATGAAAAACAACTCATGTAATTTGGTACATTCAGAGTGTTGAGTTACTTTGGATGTAAAAGAATTTCGATGTTCATTAATTCGATGTTTGTCAGCAATCTGATGAAAATTGTTTCACATTGCGAAATGTGTAACAATTTTTGTCAAATTGCTGACAGATGTGTGAAGCCATCACTGCTGTTTCACTGGGCAAACATTGTTAGCTAGTGATTGATACCAGACTATCATGAATCTGAATGGTGATCACATCTTGGAGGCATGCTTAATATCAACAGACCGACTGGCCTGACATGTGGCAGCTGACATTTGACATTGTCATGTTAGGAAGTTTATTGCAGGAAGATAGGGGAAGGGGAGGAGCTACTAAGTGCAAGTTGAGCTGGCACCCAACATTGGTTGATTTGTATCCATGATTGGACAATTTCGTTACTGTTAATTTTAGTACCTGGTCAGATAATAATTACAGAAGACGGGTATAATTCAGTTAATATTTATTTATTTCTAATGAGAACAGCGAGACTAATAAATGATAAATGTATAACAATGAATAAAAAAATATCTACAATGAGCACACTTGTTATCTAAGACAAGAATAGTCTTTTCAGTCAAAAACCTTGACACAAGATTTTTATTTGAAGTACATTGAACACAAACAAAATGCACTATTGAATTTTCCGCAATGTTTTGTTCCTATCATTAGATACGAATATTTAATGGTACTTGCAGTAGGAACAAAAGGTTGCTGAAAATTGTTACTGGAAGCACTGAACACTGAAAACTTTTTACTTGAAGCACTGAAAACACAAAAATGCACTAATAACTTTTCTGCAACGTTTTGTTCCTATTGTGAGTATTATTAGAATTGAATATCACACATGCAATTGACACAGTGTTGGTAACAATAGCCTGGCTCAATAATTAAACACTTATCAAGACAAGAAAGGTCGACGTTGTTTTTACAGGAGTTAAACTGACAAAGACTAATTTACTTGTATCCGAGTGTCTATCGATGAATGCGAGTAAACCGACTAATAATTTTATGGCTTATTTTCAAAACAATATGTTCAATAACTTTGCAGACATGGAAAATATATTTTTTTATTGATGATATCCTTGCATTTAATATGTGTTTTCCCTATTTTCGCGCATTATATATATTTTTATTCCAAGAAAACGTGAATTTCAAATCATAATACCGGCCCCCATAATTTATACCATTACTCACGGTATACTGGTATTCATTTTTGATGGACGGTTTTTAACTCCGTGATGATTGCAATACTGGTACTAACCGGTATACCATAATACCGTGTACCCCTACATGAAACCCGCCATCTGAATCAGAACGCTAGATGCTACATGTTCCGAGTATCAAATCACTTCCATGTATCAAATGCACATCAGTTGTTTACCTTCATGCATCAATTCAAGGTCGAAACGAGTGGAATTATTGATAAGAATGATCAGATTCTAATAAGCGTAGAATAAAAAGAAAATCTAGGGTTTTTGAGAGGATACCAAAACTTATCTCACTCGTGACTGAGACAAAGGTTACTTTAAAACAAACATTTGTCTCGGTGACTCATGAGATAATTTTTGATATCCACTCAAAAACTCTAGATATCCTCTATATAGTCTATATATCAATTTAAATACTGTTGGCAATACTGACTTTCAGGCTTCTGAACTCAGATAGGTCTGGGTGAGGTGGACTCTTACTGAGACTGATAATAATAATGCGGTGTGTTATGTCTGTGCATTAAAATTACAGTTCCACACAACATTTTCTTTCAAAAGTTGATTCCAATTTACCGCACACAGAAACAGAATAATGCCAATGTTTTGATTATTATAAAATATTTCCCAACTCACCTTTATTTACAAGCAGGGCCGGAGTCAGGTGGAGATCTCTGTGTATCATGATCATGCCGAATAAACCTAATTGCTATTGTGTATACCGCCAGTATCATATTCGATACTGCCAGCGATACCAATGCATTTTTATTTATTTATTGGGATTTAATGTCACTTTCAACAGCCAGGGTATCTATATTGGATGTACCGTGTCCAAATAAGTTTATAAAATGGGGAACAAAGCAGTTCAAGAGCAATTCTTTGATAAATTTCAAGATGCTTATTCATTTAACAGGAGTGTATAACCTATATACAATTAACAGGTCACATTTGATCTGGTGAAGGTATGGTAATTGGTTTGGTATTTGGAAGTTATATGCAATTTACAGGGTTATTCAATTGTACAGATCATTGCTGAACAATATGAGAAGCTTAAAACTTGAATAGTGAATAATATAGCATCTGCAAGATTCTTCCATACTCAAGCCTGCAGTGGCTCTCACATCAACTTTTTGGTGTCCAGATCAAAACTTTTTAGTGAAAGGAGATATCACAATGAAACTTACATAACGTACAGACAACCACTAAATGGTGTGTCATGAACAAGAGTCTTGTTCAACCCACCAAGGTCAAGGTCAAGGTCAAAGATAGAGATCAACAAATGGAATCGGCATGCACATCAACTTTTCTTATCTGGGCCATAACTTTTTAATGGAATGAGATATCACATTGAAATTTACACAACGTATGGACCACCACTAGACTCTGTGGCATGTACAAAATTGATGACCGACCCACCAAGGTCAAGGTCATAAAGATCAGCACATGAATTCAATATGCAGATCAACTTTTTCATGTCCGGACCGCAACTTTGAGTGGAAGGAGATATCCCAATGAAACTTACCTAACATATTGACAGTCAGGACCACCACTTGACGGTGTGTCGCTAATGAAATTCTTGTCCGATCCACCAGGGTTAAAGTCTCAAATAAAGGTCAGCATATAGAATCAGCATGCTCATCAACCTTTTTTGTGTCTTAGTCATAATGTTTTAGTGGAAAGAGATGTTACAATGAAACTTGTATATGGACCACCAAATTCATAACCAACCCTCAAAGACCAATGTCACAGATAGAGGTCAACGTATGGAATCTACCTGCACATCAATACATCTGGAGCCCCTACCCTACCAGGTGAAGTATAATGGGCATATGATGCCCTGCTAGGCAGTGCTCTTGCTGAATTTTAGTGATCAGTCAGGCGGATGGAACCCAAATTTCTGAAGCACAGTGTGTTATATTAGTTTGGAACCAACACCAAATAAGTTGAAATTTGATGGGGGTAAGGTCACTGGTCATTCAGGGGTCAGTGGGTGTGTTTTTCAAAAATTTGGAAATCACATTTTGAGACCCCTGATACATTCCTAAACTTGAGTTTTGAATTTTATGCTCACAGAGTGGATGGAGCGAAGAACTCTGAATGTGAGTCATACTCATATTTCAAGCATGGTATGACATACCAACTTGTTTTATATTATTACAATAAATAGTTACTGACACTTGTATTTTTTTTGGTGGTATTTCCTATCCATTGTATTGCTGGAGGGAGCATATGCCACACTTCGCAATGATCTTATATATTTATTTGTTTTAATTAGCTCAACTTTGATATAGTCAAATTTGAGGTTATGTCATGGCCCATCGTCCGTCTGTCCATCCATCAACAATTCAATATGGTTCGGGCTAGAGACCGTATTTATGAACCGTTCTTCACGAAACTTCTTCGGTACCTTTGTTATCACCTTGGGGTGAGAACAAACGTTTTGGGGTCCAATCCAAAATTCAAGATGGCTTCCAGCAGCCATTTTGTACCGAAATTAGTTAGGTACAATCAGTTTTTATGTGTACCCATACTATGTATGGTACACATAATGCCGTCATCCGGGGTGGCCATCCGTCGTTCGTCCATCCTCTGTCTGTCTGTCTGTCTGTCTGTCTGTCTGTCTGTCTGTCTGTCTGTCTGTCCATCCGGCGTCCGTATCCATTTCTTTGTCAATCGATAACTTGAAAAATATTGCTTGCATTGTCAAGTTACTTTATATTTGTGTTCAGGTTACTGTTGTGCCGAGCTGTATAGTTTTTGGTGTAAATCTGATAATTTGATCCTGAGATATTAACCCTTTATCTTCAAATTGAAAATTCCTCCAATCCCTTTGGCATTCGATAACTTGAAAAATATTGCTTGGCTTGTCAAGTTACTTTATATTTGTGTTCAGGTTACTGATGTGCCGAGCTGTATAGTTTTTGGTGTAAATCTGATAATTTGATCCTGAGATATTAACCTTTTATCCTTCAAATTGAAAATTCCTCCAATCCCTTTGGCATTCGATAACTTGAAAAATATTGCTTGGATTGTCTAGTTACTTTATATTTGTGTTCAGGTTACTGATTTGCCGGGCTGTATAGTTTTTGGTGTAAATCTGATGATTTGATCTCGAGATATTAAACCTTTATCCTTCAAATTGAAAATTCCTCCAATCCCTTTGGCATTCGATAACTTGAAAAATATTGCTGGGATTGTCAAGTTACTTTATATTTGTGTTCAGGTTACTGATGTGCCGAGCTGCATAGTTTTTTTGTTTGTCCGTCTGTCCGTCCATCCATCCATCCATCCATCCGTCTGTCCGTCAGTCTGTCCATCCGGCATCCGTATCCATTTCTTTGTCATTCGATAACTTGAAAAATATTGCTTGGCTTGTCAGGTTACTTTATATTTGTGTTCAGGTTACTGATGTGCCGAGCTGTATAGTTTTTGGTGTAAATCTGATAATTTGATCCTGAGATATTAACCCTTTATCCTTCAAATTGAAAATTCCTCCAATCCCTTTGGCATTCGATAACTTGAAAAATATTGCTTGGATTGTCAAGTTACTTTATATTTGTGTTCAGGTTACTGATGTGCCGATCTGTATAGTTTTTGGTGTAAATCTGATAATTTGATCCTGACATATTAACCCTTTATCCTTCAAATTGAAAATTTCTCCAATCCCTTTGGCATTCGATAACTTGAAAAATATTGCTTGGATTGTCTAGTTACTTTATATTTGTGTTCAGGTTACTGATTTGCCGAGCTGTATAGTTTTTGGTGTAAATCTGATGATTTGCTCCCGAGATATTAACCCTTTATCCATCAAATTGAAAATTCCTCCAATCCCTTTGGCATTCGATAACTTGAAAAATATTGCTTGGATTGTCAAGTTACTTTATATTTGTGTTCAGGTTACTGATGTCCCGAGCTGTATAGTTTTTTTTGTTTGTCCGTCCATCCGTCAGTCTGTCCATCCGGCATCAGTATCCATTTCTTTGTCATTCGATAACTTGAAAAATATTGCTTGGCTTGTCAAGTTACTTTATATTTGTGTTCAGGTTACTGATGTGCCAGGCTGTATAGTTTTTGGTGTAAATCTGATAATTTGATCCTGAGATATTAACCCTTTATCCTTCAAATTGAAAATTCCTCCAATCCCTTTGGCATTCGATAACTTGAAAAATATTGCTTGGATTGTCAAGTTACTTTATATTTGTGTTCAGGTTACTGATGTGCCGAGCTGTATAGTTTTTTTTGTGTGTCCGTCTGTCCGTCGGACTGTCCAGGCCAACATTGGGGGTTTAGGGGATATTATTATTAGGGGCTACCTAAATTAAGGTAGTGTTAGGGTTAGGAGTGGGGTGGGGTTAGGGGTAGCTCCAGAGTAGGGATTAAGGTTGGGGATGGTTAGGTCCCACGGGGGGTTAGGGTTGGGGTCAGGGGTGGGGTTTTAGTTTTAGTAGCCCCTAAACCAAAAAATAGCTCCTAATCCTATTGGTTTGGCTAGGGTGGGGTTGAGTCAGGGGTGGGGTTAGGGTTAGCCCCAGAGTAGGGCTTAAGGTTGGGGGTTAGGTTCCAGGGGTGGGTGGGGTTAGGGTCTGGGGTGGGCTTTTAGGGTTTAGGGTCAGGGTTGGGTAGGGTTAGGGTGTGGTTTTTGGGTGAGGGCTTGGGGTTAGGGTTAAATATAAGTTCTAGGGTGGAGTTCTGGGTAAAATGAGGTTTTGGACATGCAAAATGTTTTTTTGGTAGCCCATAAACCCGAAATGTTGGAGCATCCGTCCGACGTCCGTATCCATTTCTTTGTCATTCGATAACTTGAAAAATATTGCTTGGATTGTCAAGTTACTTTGTATTTGTGTTCAGGTTACTGATGTGCCGAGCTGTATAGTTTTTTTTGTTTGTCCATCTGTCCGTCCGTCTGTTTGTCCGTCCGTCCTTTGGTCTGTCCATCAGGCGTCCGTATCCATTTCTTTGTCATTCGATAACTTGAAAAATATTGCTTGGATTGTCAAGTTTCTTTATATTTGTGTTCAGGTTACTGATGTGCCGAGCTGTATAGTTTTTGGTGTAAATCTGATAATTTGATCTTGAGATATTAACCCTTTATCCTTCAGATTGAAAATTCCTCCAATCCCTTTGGCATTCGATAACTTGAAAAATATTGCTTGGATTGTCAAGTTACTGTATATTTGTGTTCAGGTTACTGATGTACCGAGCTGTATAGTTTTTGGTGTAAATCTGTTATTTTAATCCTGAGATATTAACCTTTTATCCTTCAAATTGAAAATTTCTCCAATCCCTTTGGCATTTGATAACTTGAAGAAATTGCTTGGATTGTCCAGTTACTTTATAATTGTGTTCGGGTTACTGATGTGCGAGCTATATAGTTTTTGGTGTAAATCTAATAATTTGATCCGGAGATATTAACCCTTTATCCTTCAAATTGAAAATTCCTCCAATCCCTTTGGCATTCGTTAACTTGAAAAATATTGCTTGGATTGTCTAGTTACTTTATATTTGTGTTCAGGTTACTGATGTGCCGAGCTGTATAGTTTTTGGTGTAAATCTGTAAATTTGATCCTGAGATATTAACCCTTTATCCTTCAAATTGAAAATTCCTCCAATCCCTTTGGCATTCGATAACTTGAAAAATATTGCTTGGATTGTCAAGTTACTTTATATTTGTGTTCAGGTTACTGATGAGCCGAGCTGTATAGTTTTTGGTGTAAATCTGATAGTTTGATCCTGAGATATTAACCCTTTATCCTTCAAATTGAAAATTCCTCCAATCCCTTTGGCATTCGATAACTTGAAAAATATTGCTTGGATTGTCAGGTTACTTTATATTTGTGTTCAGGTTACTGATGTGCCGAGCTATATAGTTTTTGGTGTAAATCTAATAATTTGATCCTGAGATATTAACCCTTTATCCTTCAAATTGAAAATTCCTCCAATCCCTTTGGCATTCGATAACTTGAAAAATATTGCTTGGATTGTCAAGTTACTTTATATTTGTGTTCAGGTTACTGATGTGCCGAGCTGTATAGTTTTTGGTGCAAATCAGTTATTTTGATCCTGAGATATTAACCCTTTATCCTTCAAATTGAAAATTCCTCCAATCCCTTTGGCCTGAGATAACTCCAAAAATATCAATCCGATTGTCATGTTACTTCATATCCGGAGATATTAACCCTTTATCCATCAAATTTGACACTCCCCCAATCCATTTCTATATGTACCCATACCATGTATGGTGTACATAATGTCGGCATCCGTGGTGGCCCTCCGTCATACAGCTTTCTACTAGTTGCGCGTATGGGTACACATCTGACGATTTCATCGGCCTATTTTTTGTACAGAACTTCTATATGAAGATTCTGATTTGAATAAATTTTTGAATGAATGTTTAGTAACTTGGAATACACCACGTATAATACAGATTTTATTCTCATGCAGAAATTATGCAAATTAGATGAACTTTCATTTATTAAGTGCTACTTATGCACTGTAAGTGCGCATGTCAATATGGCTCGGGCTAGAGACTGTATTTATGAACCGATCTTCACAAAACTTCTTGGGTACCTTTGTTATCACCTTGGGATGAGAACGAGTGTTTTTGTTTGTGGTCTGAAATTCAAGATGGCTGCCGGTGGCCATTTTATACCGAAATTAGGTGCAATTAGTTTCTTGTACAGAATTTCTATATGAAGCTTATGATTTGAATAAATTTTTGTATGAATGTTTAGTAACATGGAATACATCACATATAATACATGTTTTTTTCTCGTGCATAAATTATGCGAATTACTTTACCTGTACATTTGTTACAGGCTACAGTCAGTATTTATGTGCAGACTTTTACAATACTTTACATGTACGTTTGTTATTAGGTCATTACCTAGATGTGTGTCATTGCTGTGTCACATACTATACGTGTACATGTCTTACACAAGTTGAGCTACAGTGTCATTGACACTTTCATTTTAGTTATTTAGGAAATGTTTTGTGCAGTTCCCAGGTCGTGGAAATTTTGTAATAGGTCATGAAAAAGTTCTGGAATGTATTCACTAAAATTGAGTGTGAATCTGTATATGCAATTAACTGTATTATTTGGGTTAGAAATATCCGATAAAGTGAAAAAAATGTTCAAACATAAGTGACCTAAAAGCATAGAGCAGTTGAGATCCCTTTTTAGCTCAACTTGAAAATGACAAGTATGAGCTATTGGGATGGGTTGCAATCTGTCGTCCATCCATCCATACATCTGTACGTATGTATGTCCATAGGTCCCTCTGGCCATCCACAACTCCTTTAGCACACCCTACAGACCGCATCTCTCTCCCAATCAGTTTTGAATTTCAAACACTACGCTGCAAGCGATGATTACATGAATCTCCCAGGTCCGAGGAACTGTGTCTCAAGATCACTCACAAATTGCCGACGATTGTCGGAGAGTATGTCTGTGATCTGTGTCCGACATTTGATTAAAAACTCGAACAGTACGAAACAAATGGATTATCGACTTGATTGGTTTCTCGGACCGTACTGTGAAAAAGATTAAGCTTCACAATTATTGACAGCAGATTATACACTGTAACAACTTTTCCCTCAAGTTGCAAAAAGAAATTCTGAAAATATTAAAACTAAATCAAGTTACGCCGACCATTTTTAACTTGTTGCGAAACGCTTCACAATTTATTATTACCCATTTAAACAACAATTTCAAAATAAACACTCAATTTCCCCATAATTGTGAAAACAAGATTACATGTATACATATAAATTAATATTAAATAAGCACAACCTTATTTAATATAAATTTATATATTTCTATAGGCGTTTTTTGCAGAGAGCGTAATCTGTTCTGTTCGGAGATTGCATTTAAAAAAAAAAATGAATTGGATAGGCTGAGAAACAATAACCGAGAAAATAAAATCAACGTCGTTAGTGGCTCAGAGCCCTTCGAAATATGACATGATACTGTTCCACCCTTACCTCCGCCACCACCCTATAAATATGTCTATTTATCCAGCATCCCCCCCCCCCCCCCCCCCCCCCGCTCCCCTGCATTACACTAGGCCTAAGTGCATAAATTTCCCACGTAACGCGTTTTGCAGTGGCCATCACCCATCGCCGTTCAAAGATTCCTCAATGCCCCCCCCCCCCCCCCCCCCCAAAACAAATCCATTTTGTGCCAATTATGCCACTGAATGCGAGTTTCCAAACAATAGTCGCCATTCTTTCTCAGTCTCAATCGACCGACCGCTACATGCTGTTTGGGGTAAATTGATAATTTTCATTCTTGGGAAAAGCTTTCAATCAAGGTGTACTACCTGTATAATTAAAAAGAGCAGAACGAAGATTCAAACACTCATTTATTTATACTTAACGTTTTGAACTTATATTCACTCACACGTGGCATTTCGAAATAAAAAAAAACGTTCTCACTCATCCGGACCTTTACATTTCGCCCCATGCAACAGTCCATGTTTCTTATCATATACAGTACGTGCCAAGTGTATCCTGTCTCAAACACCCAAGACGGTAGACGATTTTCTGAAAATCACCGGCCAACACCGTGTCACACGGTGTAATTTGACCAAATTAAACACCGTGTGCAAACGGTGTTTAGATGTGAAAAGGATTATCTCCTTCTTGGTAAATCACTGTTGCAATGGTGATTCAGTGTGAAAAGGATTATTTCCTTCTTGGTAATATAATTAACTGGCTACCAATTGCGCTACTGCAAAAACGTGAGTTGAAATGGGGTTTGGCGAACAGGCTAAGCCTATTTAAACGTGTGGTGATTCAAACTGGTGATGATGATGATCGACTGCACCCTAGGGGAGAAGTAGTACCTTTGCGAGAGGACCCAACCTCTCACACTGGTCCTCACCCGTGGGTTCAACCGACATCAGTCAAAGAGACCATCAGGCCACAACCGGTGACACCTGCCAAGTACCTGAAGCTGTTCCTTCTTCGACACAAGTAGACTTGTGGAAATTAGTCATTTACAGTCACTGAGGGTCGAAAGGGGCTTGTTCCCCATACCGTCCCTGCGCGCCTTCGGTGCGTGAAACCATTCCATTCATCGACTGGTGATGTCTCGTGACGAAGAGATGTGCATTCAATTTTAGAAAAAATAAAAATTACCGCACACGTTATCTGCATAAAAAATGTCAATCATTTAAATGCAGCAAATCGCCTTTTGCCATTCAAATAGTGGGTAGTTCTGCCATTCAAATAGTGGGTAGTTCAGATAAAAAGAAAAAAAAAAAAACAATGGAAAAGGCACTCTTAGACTAGCAGTAACCATCCCCCTTTGTGTTTTCACAGGTGCTTAATTACAGTAGTTTGTTTTGTAATTAAACTGGTGGCAATTAGACACTCACCGAAATTGGATTAAGTGCCGGGCATACAAATCAATCAGCTTCCTTTTATTGTGCAGGCCTTCTGAAGTTATTGTTTACAAAAACAATGCTCTGATCTCACAATGCACCCCGAAAAGTAATTAAGTATTCATGAAATTGAATTAAATATTTTGAGAATGGCGGCAATTAATTCATTCCCGACTTGTGTATTGTTTCCCGACACTCTGCATTCCTTCAGTTCAGTGTACTCACAGTGACATGATTTTATTCTCATCACATTCAATAGCAGCCTTACCTTTTTCTGAATTCATGACGCTTTTGAATATTGAAATTTCATTGCATCTTAATACGAACGTTTATCATTTTGAGTCTAAGGATTTTGCGAGAGCGTGGTGAGGGAAGGGGAGCCCATCGGCAAGAATAACGTGTTTAAGCCTTTTACCCAATTCATGTAGCGGCGAGATGGGGGCGAACACAAGAGGTGTGCTCCTGAAACAAATGTGAAATTCGAGACAAAAAAACCCTCAATTTCCTTGACTGAATCTGCTTGTGTCCATAATTTATAAATTGTGAAAGGCATCAATAATTAGGCCACATCACCAGGGTGGGGGCACAGCTGAAATGGGGGAGGGTTATGTGTCCAGCCTCCCCCCCCCCCCCCCCCCATGCCCTCGCGAAATATTTTTTTTAAATTATTTAAAAAAAATATTGCAGCCCTCTCGACAATAAGCCTGTGGAGTAAGTTTCAGTATGCCCACCCCTACTCCACAATCTCTTTGGTGCAGTAAATAAATGTCTACATTTGTAGATCAGCACTCTTTGCTTCCAAGGTTTCCCGACAATGATGTGCATTTATTTAAATCATGGTGTGTGTATGTACTCCTCTAAGGTTTCTCTTGGAATGGTTATTTTAAATGGAACTTGGTTTCAGCTGCATGTCCGGTGCAGAGCCTGTCATCCATCCACCCGCACATGTGGCGAGTTTCGAAGAACGTACGGTGTTCATGGCCCTGCCAAAATGATACAAAAGATTTAATGGTACTGTACTCATTACTAAGTTTCTAGGTAGCCCCCCCCCCCCCCCCCCCCCCCCCCCCCCCACACACACACACACACACACACACAAACAAACCGAGTTGATAAATAGATGGCTTCTGGAATATACAAAACGAGTTCAGTTCAGTTCTGGGCTAATTTACTGGATAAGTTCTGTAATTTTCGGAAAACTGAGGACGAGTTGACGAATTCTGTTTAACTTTTTATGATCCAAAATTCGAAAGGTGCAAATTGTTCCAGTAGTAGGCCTAATCCACAGAAAATTTAACCATGCCAAGAGTTCACTGAGCTCTGTGAAACAACATTGAACTGGTTCATTTTCTTGTACATACTAACAATGGAGGCTCTTATTACGCCCATTTAACCTAATTTAAACTGAGAAATGAAGGCAATGGGCTGTAACGGGACTGTTGGATAAATTTGTTATCACTATGCTCTCGATGCTGCCGCGCTTCCATAACCCATAATTAATAAGGGCACGACAGATTCGATCCAAAAATACTATCAGATATCCTTTGTTTTCGATTTCTAAGCTTGTGTCGAGTACCTGTGTTTGTTTTGGCATTCAACGTGATGGTGATATCATCAATAATTAGAAGATTTAATACGGGGGAAAATAGCGAAAATCAGAAGCCGACTCTATTCTCTAACCACTGTTTTCCAATGCACGCACGCACGCACGCACGCACGCACGCAGAAAAATGAGAACTGAAGTGAAGGCCAACATGTAGCCTGAACTATTTAAAATGAACAACACCGTTACAACGAAGTTTGAATAGAAATAATTGAGACTGAGTTCGCTATGACATTAACTTGACGTATAATATTATGATGACGTATTTTGTTCTCAACATTTTAAAACTGTATGTTACTTCAGCGTGAGGTGATTGAAAAATTCAAGAAGAATTGTCAGTGTAATGTATTGCTCATTAATGTTATTTTCAAGGTGACATTGTCGACAGAAATTGTCAGAATAAAATGTGCACGTGTCTATAAGACTGCTTTGTTTTCTTGAGGTGGAGTTGATGTACAGAAGTTAATTACCGCTAATCCTTTACACAATTATCTCCGAGATTATTACGTGACATGAGCTAATCCTTTTCTCTTGAAATGCCTCACTGGATTTAATTATTGCTAACTCAGTCGGCGTAATATCGGACAGGTTGAAATCTTTTCTCTTAACTCGGACCTGGGCGATTCATTTAATCGTCGCTTGCAGCGTAGTGTATGTGGTTTTTAGCTTAAACAGAGTCTATTGTCATATTTCATAATCCTTTCATAAACATTGAACATTATCCTTTTCATCAAACATAACACACAGTCCAGTTAAGCTACAGTGTCATTGACACGTTCATCAGGTAATGTCTAGATGGAAGATATCAAATTTTTCCAAATTTCGTTTATAAACACGGATGCCAGAGGCCATCTTGTATTTGGCATATAAATTGTCAACAATTCCATTAGCACACCCTTCAGGCAGCACCTCTCACCCAGTCTTTTCCAAATTTTATATGTGGCTTTGGTGTGATGTCCAGAAATGAGCTACCATATTTTTCTTAATTTCGTTGAAAAACCTGGCCACCAGCAGCGATCTAGGGTTTGGCATATAAATTCCATTAGCATACCGTACAGGCCACATCCTTCAACCAATCTTTTTCAAATTTCATCTGTAGCGTTTGTGTGATGTCAAGATGAGCGCCATCAAATTTGTCTGAATTTTGTTGAAAAACATGGCTGCCAAGGGCGATCTCGGATTTAGAATATAAATTGTCAACAATTCCATTAGCACACCCTACAAGCCGCACCTCTGTCCTGATCTTTTTCAGATTTTATATGTAGCTTTAGTGCAAGGTCTAGATGGAAGCCATCAAATTTTTGTGAATTTCTTCGAAAAATATGGCCATCTTGGAATTGGCATATAAATTGTCAAGAATTCCTTTAGCACACACACCCTATGGGGTGCATCTCTCATTCAGTCTTTTTCAACTGTAATATGTGGTGTTTCAGTGATGTCTATATGGGAGCAATCATGTTTTTTTTTAACATCATTAAAAACATTGCGGCCAGCAGCCACCTCAAATTAAATTGTCTACAGTTCCTATAGCACATCCTACACTCAGTTATTTAGTTCAGCCCATTCTTGGTGAAATTTTCATTTTAAATTCTTGTTGCTAATTTTATGTCATTGGGCATTTTTCAGCTATATCTAGAGAAAGTCATCAAAGATCAGTCATTTACTGCAAAGCTTGCTGAAACAATAAACAATACCAGGCTATCACATGAACATTGTCTTAATACTGACGATAAGAAAACAACAGTGGAGACTGTGATTTCTAATGATGAAAATGTAGCAAACAATAGCACAAATAGTGTTGATGACATTTTGGGCATACAGGTATATTATTGACATTTTGAATTTTGAACTTTATTACCTAGCATAAATAAGAGCTCTAGATGACATAGTAGGGCTGCATGATATTCAGATTTGAATACAGGTGAAAATATCAAAACAAATAGCGTGATATACTGGTATACCGTCGAAAACTTGTTCAAAATTGAGAAGGTAGTCAGATATCGCCAGTATTATGATACTAAAGAAAATTGTCGTTTTCATTATTATTATAATAAAGAGTTACATGCTTATTATTGCTAATAAATATTTGTTGAAAGAATTCTGTATATTTCTGGAATATAAATTTATGCACCTTGTGCTGGGAAAAAACAACAGTACTTGTTGAATTAATCCACAATTTAGTTATTACTGAATAAATCGCGATTCTGGTATTCTGACACTGTGATGTCAAGATTATTGCAGACAAAAGTACTATTGTCTTGTATCTTTGATTTCATTTAACCACACACAGGCAACTAACAAAGAGTAGTTATAACAGCTATAGGTTGTTACCCACATCCATCAACAGTGTTTTTACAGCAGTTTAATGGACAATGAGGATTTGCTATGTTTCAAACTTTCTGAACAATGAAAGCCGGTAAAGCAAGGGCTTGGGAAAATGTTGCCTAATAATATATGTTGAGAATATTTCAAGTACCGAGTATGAAGTTTATTGATAAAACAAACAAACTAATCGCCCCCACGGGTCTTAAAAAATCATGTCTGTTTCTCGATACATGGCATAGTTCAAAGGTCAGAAGCTGAAGTCAGGCAATATCTTGCTGTTCATCATTTGTCCAAGAAGAGAAAAAAGACTACCTGTTTCTCTGATCAGCTGTTAGATTGAATAGATTTTTTTTTGGAAAACGAAGACTACTTTGTTTTATATCGAATGCTGAAAACGAATATTGTTAGAGGCAATATACTGGTATTCTTATGAATTCAGCTGGTGAAGATTTCAATACTGGTATTACCGGTATGTCAAAATATTGTGCAGCCCTATTGTGCAGGCATTGAAGAGACAATAAGCCACTAATTTAAAGAATATAGACTCTCTAATTTTGCCTGTATGTGCAATACCATGGAAAAAAAAACACCTTATTGCAAAGTATTATACAGCAAAGGCAGGACAAAATTACTTAAATCTAATTAAAAAACAAAAATGAATATAAATTATCAGAAGGTATGACATTGCAAAGAAATAAACAGGAGTTTCCCGAAAGTGATCGGAAGAATTCTGAACAAGTAAGCACAACATCCTGACATCAATAATAATTTTACCTTCACTGTTATCCAAATGAATGACTCACATGGACAACAACTATGCATTATTTAAATGCTAAGTGGACATTATTAAAACAATAACTTTGTGGTACATGTATTTTAAATATAGCATAGTTATTCTTCTAATAAATCCTGGCTGCTAAAAACAATAAACAGCTACATGTATCATTATTGATAATAAAGAATGCAAGTGCAAGAAATAAGTTCCTCTTTGTTCATTTTCAGTAGTGTTATGTTTCACAGGACCTTCTTAATAATACAAACAGAATGGGGGCAAGGAAATCAAATGAAATTCAGCAAACCTTCAACTATGCTTTAAATTTTGAAAAAAACAATTTGCAGATCTACCACATGTGAAGATGACATTGTTTCCAAAAAGATTAAAGACTAATTTGTGTACCTGGTAATTGCGGGGCTCAGCACACCTACCAAAGTGAATAAATGATACCCAATTACAATATTTGACTGATTTTGTACAGAATTGGTAAAAAAATGTTACCAAATGTCAGTTTCAGTTACTACGAGCATGGTGGCTCAGTAGGTAGAGATGCAGGCTGCAAGCCGAGAGGTCCTTGGTTCGAATCCCACCTGTGGAAACCACATTGTGTCCTTGAGCAAGACACTTAATCCCAATTGCCCACATGGGGGCACGGTGGCATTGTGTCCTAAGGCATACTGCATGTCAATGGTGCACTTATCTTCAACCAATGCTAACCCTCCTTGTGTGGAGTACATTGGGGAGCCTGACAGTTGCTCGCCAGCACTCAGTGGGTCTCTCCGGGTACTCTGGCTTCCTCCATCTGTGAATCTGTCTGACACGAGGTGACCCTGGCTTTCGAAAGTATTGTTAAGCTCCAATAAATAAATAATAAAGTTTCAATTACTGATCTTCTGCAGGGCTCTTGCAGTGAAATTAATGGATCTGACATCACAAAATCTATTGGGTAAGTTCAATAATAGAACATTTTTTCATAAATTTTGCATGTGGTGAAATAAGTACATGTATTGCAAAAAGTGTTGAGGGCTAAATACTCTTTATAACAAAAGTTTATCAGGCGCTTTGGTAAAAAAATTTATTGCCAGGTCTGTTATAAAGTTTTGGATCTACGGTGTTGCTGACCATGTTTAACCTTTACCTATCAAATTGGCCGCATCAAAATTTCTTAAGATTTCCACAAAACGATATTTTGTGACCCCTCATTGGAATGGAACAAGCTCATTGAGAATGTTCCAGTGAGGGTCACATGATATTTTTTCAAAAACTCTACCTATAGTTTGATGAAGATGTTCAAAACAACCTTTTGGTTCATATTTGGGCTCCATACAGGAGACACTCCTTTTAACATTGTTGGTAGTAGGAAAACGCTAAGACAGCATGCTTTAATAAATTACGAAATCTTCTGAACCTCTGGCCAGAATCCTTTCATGTTTGGTATATAACATCCTCAAGTCCCTTGATTCATATTTGGGTGTCATACAGGAGACCCCCGTTTTAACACAGTTGGTAATAGGAAAATGCTGAATTATTTCTATAATGGCATCTGAATCTTTAAAAAAAATGAATGATCCACAGGGTTGCTCAAATTTGAATTCCTCTATTCCTGGGGGAGGGGCTTATTTGTATACTTTTTGAAGGCATTGATATTAGTGCATAAATAATTGGGTTTGATGAAATGTTCTTGATAAAATTCAGTTCCCAGGTGTTGAACATATAACTTAACCCTTTATCCAATGCCGACGATACCAAAATTTATTATTTTAAATATTATTTTTCCAAATGTTCTAAAGTATTTCAATAAAACCATATGTGACCCCTCATTGGAATGAGTTCGTTCCAATGAGCGGTCCCATGATATGGTTTTGTTGCATTTTAAAAAAAAATTATATCAACTGTTGAATTTGCATATTACGCTGGCGGATGCAGCCAGTTCGTTAGGTAAAGAGTTAACAGGATGCTTTTCAGTGAATGACATGTCAAGTGCATATGTGAGAAACAGATTTAGTAAAATGTTCACTTATATTACAGGCAATGTCAGAGGATACAGTTCAGAGAATTATCAGAATGACAGAAGATGATCCTGCCCTTGATGGTCTTTTCAGTCTGTTTAATCCAGGTGGAAAATAGCATTAAAAATTATAATTTTCAATGTTTTTTTACTAAAATATTTGCTATTGAACTTATGAAATTCTGCTGCATGTATCTCTTCCATTTACGAACTGATTTTGATGAGAGTTCCCATGTCAATATCAAGTAGATGTGCACTCTTCAGAATTTTCAATTTGCCACAATTTTAAATTAAACTAGATATAATTATGTTCACTTGCTATCATGAAAAATTGAAGGTACCCAGATTCTCTTGCTTGTCCCAGGATGCACAGACAATTTTTTTGTGTGAAACCTCAGTGACAATTGGCCAAGAATCATTTTTAACTCAACTTTGACGTGGTCAAATTTGTTAGCTCAGCTTTGACATAGTCAAATTTGAGGTCATGCCATGGCATAATGGAGTCAAATTTGAGGTTATGCCATGGCCTGCAATCCGTCTGTCTGTCCATCCATCTGTCTGTCCGTCCATCAACAATTCAATACGGCTCGGGCTAGAGGCCGTATTTATGAACCGATCTTTACAAAACTTCTTGGGTACCTTTGTTATCACCGTGGGACGAGAACGAGTGTTTTTGTGTGCGGTTCAAAATTCAAGATGTCCACTGGCAGTCATTCTGTACCGAAATTAGTGCAATCAGTTTTCTGTACAGAACTTCTGTATAAAAGTTCTGATTTGAATAAATTTTTGTATGAATGTTTAGTAACATGGAATACATCACATATAATACGAGTTTTTTCTCGTGCAGAAATTATGCAAATTAGATGGACTTTGATTTATTCAGTGTTACTTATACACAGTAAGTACACATGTCAATACGGCTCGGGCTAGGGGCTGTATTTATGAACCGATCTTCACAAAACTTCTTGGGCACCTTTGTTATCACCTTGGGATGAGAACGAGTGTTTTGGGGTGAGAAAATTTCAGATTTAAAATTTAAGATGGCTGCCGGCGGCCATTTTATACTGAAATTAGGTGCAATAAGTTTTTGTAGAGAACCTCTAGGACTACGTTTGTTATCATCATGGGATGGTAATGGGTGATTTGGGGCTCGGCCAAAAATTCAAAATGCCTGTTGGCAGTCATATTTACGGGAATTCTGTGTATTACATTTTTTGTACAGAACCTATAAAGAAGGTTTTTTATGTCAATAATGTTTTCTATAAATTTATTGGGTGCCTTTGTTATCACTGTGCTATGAGAACAATTATTTTGGGGTTCAGTCAGACCCACTCTGGGACTCAAAAAGGGAGATAATTAAAAAACTTTTCCAAAAACACCAGACAAAATAATGTTTCTTGAATTCAGCATCCTTAGGATGTATATATTCAAATGTGTTGAAGCCAAGTTCCTGTGTTAATATTAGTTGTTGTTTTGGGGAGGGTAAACATTATTAGCACAACCCGATTTTCTATTTACAATGAGAAAAATAAAACCTCTTCACCCATCGGAACCGTATGAGCTAAAGATTCTAATACCTATATTTTAAGAAGGACTGGACAAATATTTATTAATTAGTATGAATCAACCTTAGAAGGGTTTGAATCAAACAGGCCAAAACAGTTGCTAACATTTGGCTTATGGTGCGCCATACAAGGATAACCATTGTAACATTAACCCTATGATGATTTCTTTTCTAGTTTAGCATCTAACTGTCGCCCACCTTTACAATACTTGACCTATACATTTGTTACAGGCTACAGTCAGCACATATGTACAGACCGTTACAATACTTTATATGTATGTACCTTTGTTATCAGGTCATTACCCAGATGTGTGTCATTGCTGTGTCACATACTATACATGTACATGTCTTACACAAGTTGAGCTACAGTGTCATTGACACTTTCATTTTAGTTTAACTTGACAAAGTCAAGATAAGCTAGTGTCATCACGCATACTGAAGTATGTGAGTCTGTTCACATATTCTTTATCACAGGCTACACCAACCCCTCAGTTCTTGTCTGATCATCACTACAATTTATGAGCAGGTTCGAGGTCATGTCTAGATGAGAACGTCCCATTTTGGTCGCGATCGGTCAACCGTGATGGCTGCATGGGCCTGAAAAACTTTAGCACAGTCTATAGGTCGTAGGATGACTGTATATTGTCAAGATGAGAATATCCTATTTTGGTTGGGTTCAGTTAACAGTGCCGGCCACAGGGGCATGTTACCTAGATTCCTTTAAGGTTGCATTTATGAAGGGATTCATTGTGAATTGGTAGGATGACTTGGTATAATGTCCAGTTGAGAACGTCCTAGTTTAGTCATGAGCGGTCCACTGTGATGGCCACTTAGACCTAGACTTGTTTAGCACAGTCTATAATTCATATTTATATGTATTTCATGCTTCCATGCCATAACAGTAGTTCTGTCTGTCACAGCTCAACTGAACTTGTGTAAAATGATCACACATGGAAAGTGAAGATCCCTATTACTTGTGAATTTGGAAGTTGCAAGTTAAAAGGTGACTGAACTGTAACTACAAAGTGAACTTTGTCGAAAAAATTGGTTTCTGTCCAATAACTTTTGTATTACATGCCGCATGCTCTCTTTTTGATCGAGTTGTGTTAACCAAGACCAGTGGTTTTGCAATGGTTAATGTGCATCCGGGTGTCCAGATGGACGTCCTTACACTGTTAGCACAATAGCATTCTCCGATTTGTCTAATATTTGCCATACAGGTCTTTTGCAATAATATCTCAAGCGAGTTCGAAAACTGGACCAGCCCGATTTTTCATTGCAGGGTTATGGGCCTTAGTCAATTTTTACTAAATGTAAGCTCATTAGTGCAATAACTTGAACAAACATTCTCCAATTTGACTATTTGTCATACATGTCTATTGCAATAATATCTCAAGGGAGTTCGAAAATTGGCCTGAACTGATTTTTCGTTACAGAGTTATGGATTTTAATAAGTCAAATTGTATGAATTTTGAGCTCGTTAGGATTATAACTTGAACAAACATTCACCAATTTGACTAATATTTCCCATCGAGTACTTTTGCAGTAATATCTTAAGCAAGTTCGAAAACTGGCCTGGCACAATTTTTTGTTACACAGTTATGGGTCTTAATGAATTTTATAACATGCACAAAGGTTCCAGATTTGACAATCGACATATGATTGATAACTGGATTATGGACATACAACACTCTCTGATTGCCACCACAACTTGATGTCTGGATCTCCAATGCGCACCTCTTGTTATAACCAATGCAAACTTAGAAAAAAATAATAATTAAATGGTTTATGTCTGATATTTTACCCAAGTTAATAAAATTGATAAATTTGTCCCTTAGGTGCAACAAGGTATTGCAATGCTTTAGGGACGAATACACCATCATCCATCCTATTTGTAGATTATGAGACCTAAAACACAAAAGAAACCAAGAACATGAATTTTGTATGGCAAAGAAATAATTACAAAAATAAAAAATAAAATAAAAAAAACGCCCACCTGCATGCAATTTTACACTGAGAAACAGTGGGGCCTAAATGTTCACAGGCAGCAGATATTATGTTTATTTAACCCTTTACCCAGCATTACGAGATGACAGTACTTTAAAAAAAAGTTCATGAATAACTATAAAGGTTCATATTTTTTTTAGCTCCGCTGACAAAGTCAGCAGAGCTTTTCTTATACTGATTCGTCCGTCATCTGTCTGTCCGTCCGTCCGTCGTCAACATTTTATTTGTTCGAGCCATAATTTCTAAACCGCTGAATATTTTTCCACCAAACTTCATAACAATATGTATTATCAATAGATGGTGTGTCATCAATTATTCTGCGGTCTGTAAATCCACAGGGTCAAGGTCACAGGTCACAGGATCAAGAAAATCTTAAGATATTTTTGATATTTGTTTGTCCAAGCCATAATTTCTGAACCGCTGAATATTTTTACACCAAACTTCATAACAATATGTATTATCAATGGATGGTGTGTCATCAACCATTATAAAGTCTGTAACCACACAGGGTCAAGGTCACAGGCCACATGAGCAAGAAAAAGATATTTTGTTTGTCCGAGCCATAATTTCTAAACTACTGAATATTTTTGGACCAAACTTTATAACGTCATGTAATGTCAATAGGCGGTGTGTAATCAATCCAAGCCATAATATTTTTATACTGTACCAATGACCCAGACATAGCTGGTGCTAACTCTTAAAATATAGGGCCAAACACAAATTTTGCCCCCCAATCCCCAAAATTTGCATCTAAAACTAAAGAAAACATGTCCTGAAAGGCCCTCCACACTTCGCCCCTACTGCGCATGCGCAGTGTCAAGGACGTTCCGAAATTGGCGCCATTAATCATTCTAAGTTTGGCCCTTCATCAGTTAACATCTGACTGATCTTTGTGCTTATAAATCTCAGTTTAAATGATGCCAGACACATAAATATTAGTGAAATGGTGATTCTAAGGAGGATAGAGAAGGAGGAGAGGAAAAGAATGTGTGACAGAATATTATCAGGGCTGTAACTTAAAATTTTTTAATGAAATTATGTTAAGTTACCTATTTTCAAGGCAGCAGCCATTTTGTTGTCATTCTGATTATTTAGTTACACTGTTTTTTAAGTGTTTTCCTCTCTCCCTGTCCTTTAAGTTCCCCCTTGCTATTCTCCCATGCTTTTGGCATAGTTTTTGTAATTATTATTACTAAATTTTCTTGGGAGTTTTAGCTGAATAACAGAATGAATTCTGTTCTTTCCCCATGTTTACGTCTTCACCTACGGGTGGTTAGGCGTTGTGTTCTGCATCTACCATCTGATGTTCTGCAGTTTCTTCCCTGGAAGTCTCTGTTTTGCATCAGATAGTGTATTTTTGGTAACTGATTTCGGGCCTGGGTGCCTGGAGTCTTATTTTAGTGTTTTTACACTTATTGTTTACATTTACAACAGCCCTCTGTGTGAGGGGGGGATTTCTAAAAAATAATATCTTGATGTTATTTTAATCATAACTAGATACATTATTATTGTTCGTAAGTGTTGAATAAATTGTTTAAAATATTTTTAAAATTTTTGTCCACACTTAGGCTTGGGATCCATTGGGGCTCAACGTTACTTTTCAGAAACTTGGGCTGTTCTGAAAAAATATTTTTTCAAAATATTTTGATTTCAATTATTTTTTCTATATTAATGGATCATATTATTATTATGTATTTTGATTGCCAGGGGTTAGTGCGAGTACCAGGACTTGTTTTCTTTTCACATTGAAAGGATATTGATCAATTGTTTTAAGAGGAAGTCTTCCTCTGACTTTATTATCATTCTATATGTGGTCAGTGTACTCGCATTAACTCCTGTTCTGTATCGTATGATTTCGATGACAATATGGGAAGCGTATGTCACGGTATGTTGTTGGGGATTTGGACACTCCGGTCCTTTCCCCGCAGGGTCACTCTACTTTATCAATTTCTATTTCAGACGATCAAGATTAGGGTGATGTATCTGTGATGTCTTCCAACAGTGTGCCTCCGTCGTCACAATTAATGAAGGGCTAGCGGAAAAGTGCTCATGTAAATACGCCAATTGCCTAAGAGGACCCTAGTAGGTTCGACGGCCTTTGACGTCCGCTAGCTCGCCCGGTGTAGCGTCCATTCACCGAATGGTTCGGCAGCCGGGTTCGTCCGTTGCGGTCTAGAAGGAATTTTGGGGTGATGCGAGCACTATAAATTAACCTAATGCACACCCAGTGACGGCGGATCGGAGGGAGAACGCAGGAAGCCTTTTAGTCCGGTTCATAGCTCGTTCCGGTCCATCCGGACGGCAAGCGAGAGAGGCCCCTCTCTCGTTCAACAACATCTGGCCCCAGATGTTGTGGTACAAAATGTGTCGCAAGCGGAGCATACGTCTGTCGCTCGGGACGCTCCGTTGTATAGGCAGTCCGCTGAGACTGCTAAGGCTTCCTCTTCTCGTCAGCGCACACGACCGCACCTTGGCTGCGTGACCGCCGATATATTACCAGCTTCGCCGATCAAGGATTCTTCGGCGACCAGGTCACACCATCCGGTAGCCAGGGACACGAGGCCTGCAGACTCCGGACGTTCGCATAGGAAGTGTGCGGGAGTCAACGTACACGGAGCTTCCGGCGGCAATGCATCGTAAGACCGCTACTGCACAGGCCTCGGGAATGGACATGCTTTCCTTAATAGCACAGTTTATCGCAGCATCCCAGCATCAACTGAATCTGTCGCATATATTTTATCCGACGATGCTGGGTCGGGACGCTCCGCGGAAGCGGGTACGGACGTCCGAAAGTTTCATCCGGTCCGACGGGATACCGAAAGGGATTCGGAGGATTTCGAGCTTTCCCTTTCGGAACAACATATGCTGTTGTGTATGTCATCTGACTTGGTCTTCTACAGCCTCTTTCGTCGGACCAGAATGCTGCGATGCCGGATAAGAAACTGATAGCGTCGGTGGACTTAGAAATTTTTGGTTCGGTTCAGGGACATCGTCCCTCAGTTCCGACATAGTCCAATAATGTCACACAAACTTTCGAATTATTGAACGACGCTATATATATTATTATTTTATGCTTGCTAACCAAGCATTTCTGGTTTCTTGTTCGAAGAGTTATGGAGATGTCTTTCAAAAGTGTGCCTCTGTCGTCATAGTTAATGAAGAGTTAGCGGCAATAAGTGCTCATGGAATATGTCTATCGCCTACGGAGTGACATTCGCTAGCTCACCCGGTGTAGCGTACATTCATCGAATGGTTCGGCTGCCGGGTTCGTCCGTTGCGGTCTAGGAAGGAGATTTGGGTGAAGCGAGCACTTTAATTACTTTAGTACTCACCCAGTGACGGCAGATTGAGGACAGATCGGAGGAAGCCTGTTAGTCCGGTTCCTGGCTTGTCCAGGTCCGTCCGGGCTGTGAGCGAGGGAGGTCCCTCTCTCGCCCAACAACATAGGGGACCGCATGTTGTGGTTCAGATATTTTACATTCGGAGCATATGTCCGTTGGTCGGGACGCTCCGTGATATTGACAGTCCGAGAGACTGTCTTTAATGCTTCCTCATCCTCACAGCAGGGCACACGACTGCACATTGGCTACGTGACCTCGAGTATCCGATCAGTTTCGGCATTCAGTGATTCCACGGCGAATAGGTCGCGCCATCCGGTAGCCAAGGGACACGAGGCCTATACACTCCGTTCGCTCGCATATTGGTAGTATGCACGGGGTAACGATCACGGAGCTTCCAGCGGCAATGCATCGTAACACCGCTTCTCCTCAGGCCTCAGTGACGGACGTGCTATCCGAGTTAGCACAGTTGTTTCGCAGCATCCCAGCAATTGACAGTTTCTCGGTCGAATCAGGAATTATCCGACGGCGCTGGGTCGGTGCGGTCCGCGGTTGCATCAGGTACGGACGACCGAACGCTTTATAGGGTCCGACAGGATGGCGAAAGGGATTCGAAAGATTTCGAGTTTTCCCTTTAGTAGTATCGGAAGATGCCTTTCATATCTTCTGGCATTATCTTCCAGTGATTATTATTTCGGACTTCATTGCTGCGATCTTGGATAAGAGACTTATAGCGTCATTGGACTCGGATTTTTCGATCGGTTCAGGGACATTGTCCCTGACTTACCGACGCAGTCCAATATTGTCATTACAACATGTGTTTTATTTTTCGACGCTATATATATATATATACAAGCCTGCTACTAAGCATGATAGTTTAGTTTCTTGTCCGCGTTGCTCATTTCTGCCATTTTATCATTTATACAAATAGTTTATTTTGGCAGAGCAGGGCATACCGAGAGTTCATATGCGTCTAGACGGTGTGTTTAAAGACTGCATATATTCTTTTTCGCCGTTTATGTCTTTTCCAATTTCAATGTTGGGAACGACATTATGTATAGTAGACTTAACTTAGACGCTTTATTATACGTAATCCGCCTTACTGAGGCGTTATCATTACGTCTTCAAGAAAAGATTTACGGGATATTATTCTCAATGTAATTTCTTTTGAGGGCAGTAGTTTGTTCACGTATAACTCCGCCTTTCAGTGGCTGATTGGAGTTAGTTAGACGTGACGCAGCCCTAGCTACATCCACACGCGTGGATAGTAAGGTTAAGAACTCTCTCAGAGTCGCTTCGTTCTCGGAGGAGCTTCTCTTCGACGGCAACTTTTCGGCAATCCATGAATTGCTCGATTTACACGTTCTCTTGTCTATCTAGTGTTACAAGAGATTCAGACTGGGGCAAACATTCGGTGGTTGACTCAGAGAGTGCCGCCGCAGTTGCCGGACCCGAGTGTGGCTGTTATGACGGTTGCCAGTCAAACAGATTGGGATATAATACTGATCCCTACGGATTCGAAGTGCCAGGGTCTTTGGGTTCCGCAGTCTTTTAGCAATCAGTTTTCTTCCGCGGAATAATGTTTTTTAGGCTTGCTTTATGTCATTGCATGAACATTATTCAGAAACGCATGCCCAAATTCCTGTCCTTTAATTCGACAGTAGTGGCGTATCTCCGGAACCAGGGAGGCACTCTTTCGTTTCCGTTATTCAATTTAATGGAAAGAATCCGTCTGTTGGCTATAGTACACCAAGTTCAGTTTTGGTCCGTCATATTCCGGGTCGTCTGATTGTTTTATCGGACTCCCGTTCTCTTACGGGTCGCTTGTTGTTGTCAGAATGGACTCTCAACAAACAAGTATTCAATCAGATTTGCTATCTATGGGAGCGCCCAATGATGATTTATTTATGACACAGCTTGCTAATCAGTTGCAGACGTATGTGTTGGCTTGTCCAGATCTCTGAGCTAATATTGTTAACGCTCTATTGATCTATAGGACGGAATGATAGGATACGCGTATCCTCCGGCGCTGTTGTTTTAGCAAGTATTGCTAAGATAAACAACCACAATACATTTCTGTTGATAGCATCTCTATCTTCACAGAGATCATGAGTAATTTACTCTCTTGTCTACTGTGGGTCTTAACGTGAAATCTTCCTCTATGTGAGGATCTTTTTCACTGGGTAAATCGTGTCATCTTTATCACAACCAGCAAGGTCGCAACCTTCATGTATTCCGTTGTGTGGTCCGTATTGCATTGTAAGCACTGTACTGGACGAGCTTTGGACGTGATTTCTTACTATAGGAGATCCTCTTCTTCGCTATTCTATGTGGCTAAAGTGGAGGCTCTTCCGTCGTGGTGTAGGGATCATTATGTTCATATTGTTGATCCCTCCATACTACTCATTGCTATTTTTTAGTATACTTGTTTCACAAGATCTACTGCAGCCTGTTATTATTTAGGTTATAGGTTTATGTTACCTCATACCTATGCACTCTACGATAGTTTACAATTGAGTCTTTTGTCTCTTTATCTAAGTCAGTTAGTAACTTTTTGATAAATAGACTTAGAATCTTTAGATTAAATTCCTATACGGATTTTAACTTCGGTTCTTATTTAGCTAAGTAATCATTTGAGCCTCTGGAAACAGTAGTTTTCAAATTCTGACCTTTTAGACAGTAATTCTGTTGGTTTCTCTTTTACTGTAGAGTCAGTGAGTTTCATGCACTATCGATGGATGATTTTCACTTTCATAGTTTCGGAATCAATACTCCCGTTACTATTTAGGTTGGATTGTTGCATAAGAGTTAGGCTCCTATTATCCGGAACCTATTATTTTAAGGTCCTTCCATCTTCGTATGGGCATAGGCCTTTACTCTTTCCGGGTACAGTTTATGTATTTATAAACAGATATCTGTTTATTACAAAGGGCGTAAGCTTCTTCTGTCTTTGATGTCTAGTAGAAGGACGTTACGCTCCATTTTATTGTTAATGGATTCTATTAACTATCGGTACTGCTTATGGTATATCATTGACTTAGCAGTTGTGCTTAAGATTTCGGCTCATGAAGTAAGAGTTCTTCTACTTCTTGGGCTTACATTAATAGTGTCGCTATTATAGATTTTTGAAGGCCGCTCATTGCGCTCAGCCATCCACATTCATGAATTTTATCTCAGAAATATCGAGTCCATTTCTGAAGGCCTCTATTGTTAGGTTTATTATCTACTGCTCAGAATGTCATTCACTTAACAGTTGCTACTATAGCTAGGTAGGCTGTCTGTTTCGGCAGTGTCTCCGTTCGGCTGCCCTCTTTGCTCTGGGCTATTTGACCCAGGGCAAGAAAAGGGGGGGGGGGGGGGGGGAGGGTGTTCCCTTGGGTCACCTGTTTTACTATGAAAACAAGAGGATACCTCCTCCGGAGTTAGTAATTCTGAGCTGTTATTGGGATGGTTGTTTAGTGAGAAGTTTAGGTTTTTAAAATTCATTCAAGTCTTAGTTTTTAAAGTATAGCTTTTGAATATTGCATATGTCAACGGACATGATTATGCAATCCTCAGACACTTTTAGGAGTATAAGAGTCTCTATTCTCTAGACTTACTTTATTTATTGGCTTACTTTAAAAATTATTAGTATAAGGATTATATTGGATATTAATAGAGTACATGGATGTATGAAGCTCAATTTTGGAAGGTGTTGTATCTTTCTAATTTATCATAAATAAGAAAGATACATGTAAGGCCTATTACTTCTTTTTCCCTACAGGGGATGACTCTATTTTATTTTATTGAGCGTATTCCATTTTGCTCTATGTCCTTGGCCCTCCAGCCTTTTTACTATTCAGCTATGTCTGGGTCATTGGTACAGTATAAAAATGTTAAAAAATTTATAGTAATTTATATATTTTTTATACTTACCAATGACCCAGACGGGGATGGCCCTCCCAGGAGTTGGGAACTCTTGCCTCCCTGCTGAGTACATAGCGCTTACCAGGCACTGGTTATTAGAATGATTAATGGCGCCAATTTCGGAACGTCCTTGACACTGCGCATGCGCAGTAGGGGCGAAGTGTGGAGGGCCTTTCAGGACATGTTTTCTTTAGTTTTAGATGCAAATTTTGGGGATTGGGGGGCAAAATTTGTGTTTGGCCCTATATTTTAAGAGTTAGCACCAGCTATGTCTGGGTCATTGGTAAGTATAAAAAATATATAAATTACTATAAATTTTTTAACTTTCGTGACAACTGAAAATTTTTCGGCTAAAGTTTGTAACAATTTTAGTATTAAAAAACATGCCCATGCGATCAGTGGCCTTCAGCGGAGCTCTCTAGGCGTGACAGGCCTCTTGTTTACTGTAAACCAATGGCCCAGACTTAGCTGGTGCTAACTTCAAATTATCCAGGGCCAAACACAAATTTTGCCCCCAAATCCCCAAAATTGGCATCCAAAACCAAAAAATAAATGTCCTATATGGTCCTCCATACTTTTGACCACTGCATATGCGCAGTGTCCAGGAAGCAGGGACCAGCCTTGGGGGGAATTTTAGGGAGACTTCAAGTCTCCCTCCAGAAAAAATAGGGAGACTGCAGAGTCATGTAGGGAGACTTCATAGGCAAGTGGGGAAAATTAAGAATATTCATGTACCACCCCCGCCGCCCCTTCATATTTTCAATTTATGGTCCTCCATTAACGTACAAATAATCCAGGTCCAGTTGTCTATGATGCATCTGTGCCAGGTTAAAAAATCACAATGTAATTATTGACTGAAAATCCCCCACTGCTACCTTCTCCTTCATGAGCCCTCACCTCTTCTTCGTGCCATTCCCCCATCACCCTCCTGTGGTTGCCTTTCAACAAAGTCTACTAAGCTAATAATTTCCTAAGTCTGAAAGTGTGAACAGGACCAGATGTAAGAAGGTTGCTTGGGAGGTACTTTGTTAGTTAATAAACAAAATACATTCTGGGGTCGAGTATTTTGTAAAAGAAATGTCATTCCGCATCATTTTTATGGCATTCCGGTGTCATTCCGCGACATTTCATGTCATTCCGATGTTTAGGAGGACCCTTTTTCAAGATCGTCCACATGCACACTTGTGTCCTGTACAAAGCTGTTCTTGACATCACTAAAGCTTTTTTTCATGTGTTTCAATTCCATTCGTGTTTTTCTGGGAATAGACAGCCCAACAGTTAACAGTCGTCAGCAAATCGAAATGAAAATAATGTGTTATAAAATACGTCCGTTGAGTATACATTTTCGGCATCCTAAGCGACGTAACCTACTTTCAAACTGGGTTGTTTGTTGAGTCGCGTAAGTCACCTATTTTCGTTTCGACACTTGAAGCTCCGACTGGAATGCAACAAAATAGAAATAAAAAAATCCGCCAAAAGCGACAATGGACAATTGCTTGTCGTGTGATTTCAAATAAATGGACGTTTATTTGACGAATTAAAATGCCCATTTATCACACTCGAGCACATTCGATTTTTGAAAATACTCGTTTTCATGTAAACCTCGCATCACTCAGTTCAGCCTTTTCTCATTTTGGCCAATTTTTAGAGGGCGACTTGTAATCGACCCGACTATTTTTCTAGGTGACTTTGGGCTTAGAAGGGCGACTTAATCGCCCTAGTCGCCCTCACGGCTGGTCCCTGCCAGGAAGTACCGAAATTGGCGCAAAGTCTCATTCTTTGTTTGGCCCTTCTGTCAGTAACAACAAACTGACTTCTGTGCTTGTAAATCTCAGTTTTTATGATGCCAGACTCAAAGCAACGGTGATTTTGGTGGATCCAAGGATGCATTAACTGGTAGAGTGCTAAGTTTTTTTGGTTGTCAAAATTTTGTTCACATGTTATTGCCTTGTTACAGTTTATGGGAGAGTGCCTATAGGCACTCTCCCATAAATTGTAACAGGGCAAATCCTGCCAGACTAAATAATATCACAGCAAAAATTAATTGAAGCCCATCCATAGAATATGAAGCATTTTAGCTGTGGTACACATACTTCAGGATAAAGCCCAAAAATGGGCTTCCAGCACTCAACCAGTTAAGATGATGAGAGGTAAAAACAGTGGTTTGATGTGTTCAGGGCTGTAACTTATAATTTTTATTTAAAATTATTTCATGTTTCCCAATTTCGGGACATGGGCCTGATGTTATCATTCTTACTATGAATTTGCCACTGTTTGTTAAGTGTTTCCTCCCTCTCCTTCCTTGACCCCCCACCCCCCCCCCCCCCCACCACCACCCCCTGTTAAACTCCCATGCTTTTTGGACCTTTCTTAAAAAAATTTCTTGAAAATTTCTTGGGAGTTTAACTTGTTTACAGAATGTTTATTCTGTGTATCCCCATGGTTACGTCCTCACCCTAGGGGTGTTTAGGCATTTTGGTCATGCATCTGCCATATCACAGTTTCTTCTGATGAAGATCCTGCCTTATATCAGATAGTTTGAAATCAATTACGGACATCGGGCTGTATTGTTCAGTGCCTGGAGTCTTGTTTCCAGTTTTTATTACACATTGTGTACATTGACAACGGTTACCTTCTGTAGGTAGTTTCCTAGTCATTTTATTATGATAGGTCTATAGTTAGATACATTATGTACTCCAGAAGTGTAGCATTAATTTTTAGGAATAAGAAAAAAATTTTGTCCGCACTTAGGCTTTTTTTGGGATCCATTTGGGCTCGTTGTTCCCTTTGGGAACTTGGGCTCATGTCAAAATTTTTCAAAAAATTTTTTTTTATGAATTTATTTTTCGAAATTTTTGCATTGGATTGTATTATTATGTATCTTTGTCAGATTGTTATAGGAATTAGTGCAAGTACTGTTGACTTGTAGTGTTTGGCAAAATGAAAGACTATTGCTCAAATTGTAAGTCGAGGAAATGACTCTCATATTTTTATACTGTACCAATGACCCAGACTTAGCTGGTGCTAACTCTAATATTCTAGGGCCAAACACAAATTTTTCCCCCCCAATCCCCCAAATTTGCATCAAAATCCAAAAATTAGATGTCCTATGTGGTCCTCCATACTTTTATCCACTGCACATGTGCAGTAGTCAAGGACGTCCGAAATTGGAGCCAAATCCTCATTCTTTGTTTGGCCCTTCAATCAGTAACATCACACTGATATCTGTGCTTAAAATCTCAGTTTAAATGATGCCAGTCTCATAATCATGAGAGAAATGGTGGATCTAAGGATGAAATAGAAGGATGAGAGGAAGAAACAGTGGAAGGATGTGTTCAGGGCTGTAACTTATAATTTTTATGAAAAATTATTTCATGTTCCCTAATTTCGGGGCATGGGCCTGATATTTTCATTCTTGCTATGTAATTTCCATATTTTGTTCAGTGTTTCCTCTCTCTCTTTCCTTAATACCCCCCTTGCTATTCTCCCATGATTTTGGCATAATTTTTGTAATTATCTTACAATGAAATTTCTTGGGAGTTTTGGCTTGGTAACAATGATTATTCTGTTTTTCCCCATGGTTACTTCCTCAGCCTAGGGTGGTTAGGCGTTTCAGTCATGCATCTACCATCCGATGTACTGCAGTTTCTTCTCAGGAAGCCTCTGTTTTACATCGGATAGTGTTAAAATTGGTTACTGATTTCGGGCCATATTTCAGTGCCTGGAGTCTTGTTTCCAGTTTTATTCTCTTTTGTATAGATTGACAACGGTTACTTCAGACAGTGATTCCTTGTCATCTATTAAGTTCTGCTCATAGCCAGATACATAATATTGTCCGTAAGTGTAACATTAATTTTTCGACATGATTTAAAATTTTTGTCCACACTTATGCTTTTTTGGGATCCATTTGGGCTCATCGTTCCCATTGGGAACTTGGGCTCAACTTGAAAATTTTTCCGAAAATTTTTTCTTTCGAATTTTTTTTCGAAATGTTTGTAATGGATTATATTATTATCATGTATCTTGTTTTCAAGGGTTAGTGCGAGTACGTTGACTGTTTAACTTTTTTCAAAATGAAAGAAGTTTGTTCAAATTGTAACTTGAGGAAGTCTTCCTCTTATTCTCATGTTCAGTGTATTAATTGTAGTCAGTGTACTCGCACTAATTCTTGCTCTGTGTGTGCCAATTGGAATGACAAACGTTGGAGATGTGTGTAACGGTATGTTGTTAGTGGTGAGAGGTCCATGCTGGCCCTCTCGCCACAGGGTCACTCTAGTTTTTCAGTCTCTTTTTCAGAGGAACAAGAACAGGGTGATGTTTCCGTGATGTCTTCAGATAGTGTGCCTCCGCCATCGCAGATAAATGAAGAGCTAGAGGAAAAAGAGCTCAATGAAATTCGGCAAATTCCTAAGAGGTCCCACATAGGATCGACGGCATTGTCGCCTGCTAGCTCACCCGGTGAAGCAATCATTCACGAAATGGTTGTGATGCCGGGTTCGTCCGTTACGGTCCAGGAAAGGAGATCGGGTGTTGCGAGCACTATAAATATGTATCGTGCACACCCAGCGACGACGGATCCGAGGATTGTACGGAAGAAAGCCAATCTGTCCGGTACCTAGCTCGTCCAGGTCTGCTCGGACCGCGAGCGAGAGAGGCCCCTCTCTCTTACAACAACATCTGGGACCAGATGTTGTTGTACGTAATGTTCGTCAGTCGGAGCATACTTCCACTCCTCGGGACGCTCTGTCGTATAGACAGTCCGGCGTGACTAGTCTATTGGCTTCCTCATCCTCACGGCAGCACACACGACCGCAACTTGGCTACGTGACATCTGATATCCAGCCTGCTTTGCCGAGCAGGTATTCCACGTTGATCAGGTCACGACATCCGGTAGCCAAGGACACGAGGCCTTACCAGTCGGGACGTTTGCATAAAAGAAGTATGTAGGAAGTAATGTCCCAGGAGATCCCAGCAGCTAAATTACGTAAGACCGTGGCTCCACAGGCCTCCGTGACGGACTTGCTGTCACAGATAGCTCAACTCATTGCAGCATCCCAGCAGCCATCAGAAACTTTTCCGGAACAGGAATTGTCTGAGGAAGCTGGGTCTGTTCGCTCCCCTGCAGAGTCAGAGAGGGATGACCAAGAATCTCATATGGTCCAGTCGGATGACGAAAGGGAATCAGCGGAGCTGGAATTTTCCCTTTTCGAACAACATAAGGTGGCTTTAGATTTCATCCGGCAACACCTTCCAGACGTTGTTCCTCCAAAATGCTGCATTACCGGATAAGAGACTGATAGCGTCACTGGACACAGACTATTTCGACCAGATTAGGAACACTGTCCCTGAGTTTCCGACCCAGTCCAGTAATGTCACACGGACATTTGAACTTTTGAATGACGCTATATTCAAGCTAGCCTCTAAGACTGGCAAATCAGGTTTCTTATCGCCTAGCGCTATCCAGCTGCCTTTCATCAATGCTAGACATAGATTTGAAAGTTGCAGGACAAGGCATGCTGAGAGTTCCTCTGTGTTTGGACGACCAGGCTGAAGACTTGGAGTTGTCATTGCCGGCGTCCATGTCTATTAACTCCAGTATACTGGAGACAACAATCTCGTCTGATAGAATTAATTTAGACGCATTATCTTACGCAGATCACCCTACCAGAGCGTTATAATTACGTCTCGAAGGGAAAGAATTCCAGGATGTTCCTTAAGAGTTCTTTCGCGGGCTATAGCATATTCTACGTATAACTCCGCCCTTTCAGTGGCAAATCTGGAGTTAGTCAAACGTGATGCTGCCCTGGCTGCATCCACAAGAGTGGATAGTAAGGTGAAAAACTCTCTTTGAGTCGCTCCGGTCTCCAGAGAGCTTCTCTTTGACGGAAAGCTTTCTATTATCTGTGATCAGATTACTAAGAAAGCTTCGGACTCTCTGCTTTTTAAATCCGCTTCAAAAAAGCGAGAATAGTAAGGCAGGTACTTCGGGGGCGAATACGTCCAAGGGAAGTTCCTATAGAGGATCTAAGAAAGCCTCTACGTCTTACTCCAGAGACCGTCAGAGTAGCGACTCAGGTAGGGGACCATTATACTGGCCAAGATAACCGGTCAGATGCCCCTAGGTCAACGGGACGAGGTGCAGGTCGAGAAGGACGTGGTTTCTCCTCCCGCAGGCCTCGCAGGGCCAGGAGGTGATGGTGTAAACCTCTATTGCGTTCCTGCCGGCAGAAGGCTGTCGAGATTCTTAACCAATTGGTTGTCATTTACGGACGACCCATGGGTGCAAGGGGTGATTTCTGAAGGTCTAAAACTGTCCTAGGAAAAACCTCTGTTAACTCGAAGTCCACGTTGGACTCAGCTTCCGTCAAATGTTCAGAATAGAGAATCGCTTCTATCAGAAGTTCAATCTCTTCTGGACAGGAACGCTATAGAGGTCGTAGAAAACCAGGAATCTCCAGGTTTCTACAGTCACCTGTTTCTGGTTCCAAAACCAGATGGCTCATTTTGTCCCGTCATAGATCTGAGCTGGATAAACAAGCTGATCGTGGCTTCGAAATTTTATATGGAGACCATCCGATCGGTCAGAGCGAGCATTCGAGTGAACGATTATGCTGCGAGCATAGATCTGAAAGGTGCGTACTTTCACGTCATGGTACATCCAGCGTTCCGAAAGTATCTTCGCTTCGCTGTCCTAGGAGTCGTTTATCAGTTCCGAGCGATGTGCTTCGGTCTGAATCTAGCGCCTAGGGCATTCACTCGAATAATGAACTTGGTAATGACTAATTTCCGAGCTCATTCGTCTGTAGTGACGTCGGCCTACCTGGACGACATTCTTCAGAGGTACGGCAATGAGTTAACGCTTCAGAACGATGTTCAGAGTCTGCTTCAACTGCTCCGACGTCTCGGTTTCATAGTAAACGAAAAGAAGTCGGATCTAGTGCCGTCCAAGTCATTCACCCACCTGGGAATGAGCTGCGAGACGCACAACAATCTCGTTCGTCTGCCGTTAACCAGAGCAAAATTAGTCAGTTGTTATGCTCGCTTTTGTCTTCACTCAGATGTAGTAACAGCGAGAGAGTTCATGAGACTGACAGGTTTGTGCGGAGCCACTGCGGATCTTATTCCAATGGGGCGGCTACGCACTCGTCCACTCCAGATATTTTTTACTCAGAATTGGAGTGTGAAGACTCATTCGCTCGAATCGAACATCGTCTTGTCGAATCAAGTGAAACAAGAGATTCAGACTTGGGCAGATATTCAGTGGTTAACTCAAGGAGTACCACTGCAACTGCCGGATCCGAGTTTTACGATATTGACGGATGCGAGTCAAACAGGTTGGGGCGCTACTCTGAGCCCAACAGATTCGAGGTGCCAGGGTCTTTGGGATGCGCAGTTCCTAAACAAGCACATAAACATCAAAGAGATGATGTCAATATGGCTTGCGCTACGTCAATGGATGAACATTCTTCAGAATTCGCATGTTCAAATTCTGTCCGACAATTCGACAGTAGTAGCGTACATTCGGATCCAGGGAGGCACTCATTCCATTCCATTATTCAATGTAACGGAAAGGATCCCTCTGTTTGTCCTAGAGCATCAAGTTCTCCTATCGGTCCGTCATATACCGGGTCGTCTGAACATTCTAGCAGACTCCCTTTCTCGGAAAGGTCTCATGTTGCCGTCAGAATGGACTCTCAACAAACGAGTATTCAATCAGATTTGCTACCAATGGGATCGTCCAATGATAGACTTATTTGTGACGCATCTCAACAATCACTTGCAGACATATGTGTCGGCATGCCCAGATCCTCGAGCATTTGCAGTAGACGCTCTCTCGATCTCTTGGGATGGAATGATAGGATACACGTATCCTCCAGCTCCGTTGATTCTGCAGATATTGCTAAAAATCAAGCAATCTCAATGCAAGATTCTGTTGGTAGCATCTCTGTTACCCCAGAGACCTTGGATAAATCTACTCAGGTGTCTGTTGTGGGACATTCTGCTGAAGCTTCCTCCATGGGAGGACCTTCTTTCGCAGAGAAAATCGCGCACACTGCATCACAACCCGCAAGGTCTCAACCTTCACGTATTTCCATTGTGCGGTCCTTCTTGCACGGCAAGCATTTTACAGGACGAGCAGTGAACGCAATTTCTAACTGTAGGAGGACCTCCTCTTCTCTAAATTATGCTGTTAAGTGGAAGGTTTTCTATAGGTGGTGTAGGGATCATTCTATTGATATTTATGATCCCTCCATTCCAGACATTGCTAATTTTCTGGTCTACTTGTTTAACGAGATCAAACTGCAGCCAATAACCATTAAGGGTTATAAGTCTATCCTGTCGGATACCTATGCTCATCATGATAGGTTACAGATTGGATCTAATGTCTCTTTATCTAAGTTAGTGAAAAACTTTTCGATAAATAGACCTAGAACCCTTAGGTTAATTCCTAAGTGGAATTTAGCTTGGGTTCTTCTGAAGCTAAAAGAAGCGCCATTTGAGCCTCTTGATACAGTGGACTTCAAATTCTTATCTTATAAGACAGCTTTTCTCTTAGCCTTCTCTTCTGCCAGAAGAGTTAGTGAGCTTCATGCACTATCAGTTGAGGATTCTCACTATTGTAGTGTTGGTAATACTGTTACTTTAACTACTAATGTTGGATTTTTGGCTAAGAATCAGGCTCCTAATAAGTATCCTGAACCTATTGTTATTAAGGCTCTGGCGTCTTCAGACAGTCATAGGCTTTTGCTCTGTCCAGTTAGAGCCATGCATATTTACATAGATCTGAGTTTATCAGAAAGGGACGTAAGCGTTTCTTTCTGTCTCTGCTGCCTAATAGAAAGTACATTACAGTCCATTCTATTGCAAGATGGATTCAATTAACTATCCGTACTGCTTATGAAAAATTATCTTCCAACTCAGCAGTCTGTGCTTAAGATATCGGCGCATGAAGTAAGAGCGCTGTCTACATCTTGGGCTTATGCTAATAGTGTTGCTATTACCAACTTGATGAAGGCCGCATATAGGTCTCAGCCTTCCACGTTCACAAATTTTTATTTTAGAAATATTGAGCCCATTTCTGGCGACCTTCGATGTTTAGGTCCTCTTCGTTCTAGGGTATTTGACCCAGAGCAAGGGGAATGGCAGTGGGGGGGGGGGGGGGGGGGGGGGGGGGGGTGTGATGGTGTTCCCTTATATCACCTGCTTTATAGTGAAAATCAAGGGAATACCTCCTCTGGAGTCAGTAATTCCGAGTTGGTGCTGGGATGGTTTTAAAGTGTAAAGCTAATGTCTATCTCATTTATGTCATATTTTTAAAGTGTATCTCGGTGTGAAGCATTTGTATATGTCACGTGTCATATGAGCGCTAATATACAATCCTCGGACACTTTTAAATGAGTATAAAGAGTCTCATTCTCTGGACTATCTTTATTTATTGGCTTTCCTTTAAAAAGATTAGTATAATGGGTTATACTGGATGTTAATAGAGATCATTGATGTTATAATAATAATAACACTTTGGCCAGCTGCTGATTTGTTGCGGTTCTCGGACGAGAAGGCCATGGTTACCCCTGTACTCCCAACTGCCTCCCTATTCCCACGCTTCTCCTCTCCTCCCAACACTCGGAGGCGGACTGCTTGATGATATCCCTTGTCCCATTCTTCCCAATCTCTCCGATTAGCATATTAACCCTCTCCTTTGAGTTTCCCCCTAACCACATGTCCTTCATTCTCCCATCCCACTTCCCCATTATACTCCCAGTGAATCTCATTCTTTTAGGCTGATACTTTGGGCATTCTAGAAGAAAGTGTTCCAGGGTCTCCACCATGTCCAAGTTACACATCTGGCACTCCCTTTCACTGTCTTTCCCAATTTTTCCCCTCAGCTCCAGGGATCGCGACCTCAGCTTTAACAACAGTAACCCCCCAAAGGTGCCATCAAGGTACTCTTCAAAACCTGGCTTCTCTTTATCACGCAGGCCACCCAAAGACCTCTTTGATTTGACCCCCTCTCGCCAATTCCCGTTACAATCCTCCATGACCCTTTCTCTGACGATTTTTTACCCTGGTTTGCCCCAACGTCCAGGTCCGAGATCTCCAATGAGTAGTTCTCTACTAGCTCCCTCACTTGGACCATCCACCCCGTTTTGATATTTGAGTTGAAAATTCTCAGGAACATTGCTTTACACCATCGGCTGTCGGGGAGATTTACCAAATAAGATAACCGAGCTTCAACAGGTCTATCCTGTCCTTGATCCTCATCCACCCAAGCTCACCCCTGATTGCTTCTAGCGCTGCGGCATTACTTGACCCCGTTATCCATCGGCCTGCATCGTTCTGCAGGATTTCCAAGCTCTTTACGGCCGTCTGGTTTAGGGGTACCACTTCCGTACCGTATGTTATACTTGGCAGCCCCACCATTTCCCAAATGGTTTTCCCCCACGAAAACCTTATTGAAACTGTTTCTCCCAATAAGTTTCATTTGGTTAAGGATTCGCTTCCCCTTCAGAATCAATTTATTTGTGTGGTTCCGGTAGATGCCTCTTCCTGTAATGTTTATATTTACCCCCAAATACTCGTAATCACCTGTCTCTCTCACACTGAGAAGTTTGCTGCTCCCTTCCGGAATCCTGAACTCACCCACTCTCCACCTTCGAGTGGGGTCCACTTTGTGGCCCACGGGTATAATTTTGCTCTTGCTTTCATTAAGTTTGAGTCTCCATTTGCTCCCATATTTCCCAACAATTTCCAGCATTTTCGTTTGCCCCTCTTCGCTTTCTGACACTAGAACCATATCGTCTGCAAAAAATAGCCCTGGGATCTTCAAGTCCCCAACTGCTACCCCCTCCTCGCTACGCAGGAGTTCATCTCCTAAACCTTTGATGTACAATGCAAACAGGATCGGCGAAAGGATACACCCCTGTTTTAGGCCTATCTCCATAGGCACACGTTTTGTTGTAATGTTTCCCAGGCTAAGTTCACTCTGTACATCTTGATATGATGCTTTCATAATTCCAACAAACTCGCCTCCTAAGCCCATAGCCTCCAGTTTTGCACCACATACCTTCCCTCCATACTCTATCGTATGCCTTTTTGATATCCAAAAAGGCCATAAACATCTTTTTCTTTTTTGCTTTCGCGGATTCTATCATTTGGGATAGTGTGAAAAGATGGTCAGTAACTCTCCTTCTCTTCCTGAAGCCATTCTGGATTTCTCCCAAAAAACCCTTCTCCTCAATCACCTCCTCTAGTCTCCCATACAGGACTTTACAGAAAACCTTTCCAATGTTGCTACTGACAGAGATCCCTCGATAGTTATCCAAAACGTCTTTTTCCCCTTTTTGTGAATAAATGTCACTTTACTTTCTCTCCACTCCTTTGGGACCTCTTGATTTTCTATGGCTAGATAGAATAGGGCAGTTAGGCTTTTTCATGAGTTCCTCCTCCCCTTTTTTGATAACTCGTTAGGAATTTCATCCACTCCTCCTGCTTTTCCATCTCTTAATTTTGATATCACCTTTCGCACCTCCTCTGTTTTAATTTCGCTGCACACGAAGCTCGATAGGTTTTCCTCGACCTGATTCGGACACTCTGGTGGGCTCCCCATGCCCCATCGCTTATCGTTTACCCTTCCCAATGCTTGATGACTTGTTCTGATGCGACTTGATCTTGCTCGTCTGTAACTCTGCCATCTACTTTAATACTCTGTGGGTTACTTCCTTTGTTACGTTTATTCACCCATTTCCAAAATACGTTCGAACTCGACCCCCCCCCTGTCGTTCTTATCGTCCTAATAAGACTGCTATTTGGTACTCTCCGATTATCGTCTTTAATCTTATTTACTTTATTTCGTGCTTGGTGGTATTCTTCCTTAGCAACTGTGGCCTCATTGCTTTCAGCCCCCTTAAGTTTTCTACATCTCCTGTATGCAGCACATTTAGCTTTTCTTCCCTTTATGGCCCCTTTTCAGTTCTTTGTTCACTCTGTACCCAAGTTCCCGTGTTGGCACCCTGACCTTTCCTACACTTTCCTTTCCTGCCTCCACCAGGCTCGCAACTATGACGTCGGCCATCTTCTGGACACTGCCCCTCTTGGGTACGGTCGCAAGCTTTGGTTTCAGTTTTTCATTGAACTTCGCCCAGTCAGCATCTTTTTTGAGTTCCCAAATCTCCTTAGAGCTTCCTTTGCTTTTTACTAGAGTTTTGGCCCTGATCGTCACTGTAATCAAGTTGTGATCACTATCCACCTCCATTTTACCCTCATCATCCACTTCTACCCCTATCACCTCCCTCCATAAATTAATATCTGTGAGGATGTAGTCGATTATTGATTTTCTGTCGTTCCTCTCCCAGGTCCATTTCCCCTTACACCTCGCGTCCCTGTTCAGAATCTTCAGACAGAGCTCGTTTGTGAAGTTCAACAGCTTCCTTCCATTCCTGTTGACTTGATTGTCCCCACCCTCTATGCCTTCTTCATCATTACCTATGTGGCCATTAAAGTCACCCATCAGAATTATACCGAGCCCCTTGTTTTGTAATTCGGTGATATTGGACCTCAGTGTTGAGTATATCGAATCATTCCATTCGGGTTTGCTTCCCTCCACCGCACAATACACAACCCCAAGGGCAATACTTTTGTTTTTCAGACTGATCCTTACCCATCCAATTTCTTTTGATACCTCAGCCGGGGTGCTGACGTTTTCCAGGTCTGTGATCAGCGATGGTTTTAAATCCTCTTTAATGTACATGCCTACCCCTCCCCCTTTTTTCTGGCCTTCCGTTCGCCCTACACCTATCCATACGTACCCCCTTACTTGGTCTACCCGCTCCTCGTGTCTGACCCACATTTCGCTTAAGCCCATGACGTCAAACTCCTCTGCCTCAATCAATGTAGCAATTTCACTTACTTTCCGGTGGAGACCCTGGATGTTGTTATAACCCACTTTCAGGGTGTCAAGGTTCATTGGCTTCCGCCTACTGGTCCCTTTATTATCTAGTCCCTGTATGTTTGTATATCCCACTTTGTGTACCTGTTCTTTCTTTGGGAAGCTATTCCTATTGATTTGGATTTTTGGTCCCTTTTCCTTATCCCCCTTGTCCCATTTTTTACACCTATGGTTCGTGACACATTTTCTGTGATTATTCCCCCCTTCACTGACCCCCCCCCCTCCCCTCCCTATACCAAAAAAGGCTCCACCACCTGCAACATATATCTTCCTAAAACCTCTGTACCCCTTGGGCTAAGATGGAGACCATCCCTTCCATATAGGTCATTTCTGCCCCAAAACGATCCCCAATTGTCTGCAAAGGGTATCCCAAGTTCCTTACAATACTCCCCCCAATTCCTCGTTGGTCCCAATGATCTGCGAATTACGCTCGCCCCACCACCTAGTACTGGGAGAAGCCCAGAAACCACTACCTGTGCATTCTTGGCATTCAGTTGAGTTATTAAGTCCTTGTAAGTCTCAATAAGCTGAACTGATTTTCTCTCCCTGATGTTGTTGGTCCCCACGTGTACAACAACCACTGGGTCTGGGCCTGACCCCTTTACTAATCCATCCACTCTGTCCCTTAGATCCTCCACCCTAGCCCTCGGAAAGCACAAATTGGTCCTGTTGACACTGTCGGGCCCACACACCACCCCATCCAACCCCCGCACTATACTACTCCCTGCAACCACCAACTGCCTCTTCCTGTCCTTTCCTGTCCTCTTTCCCGTCCTACTACCCCTACTACCCCTGTTACCACCTCTATCCCCACTGGGCAATCTTGCACTTCGCCACACTAACCCCCATGCCTACTTCCACCTCCACCTCTTCGGACCCAACCTGCTCCTCAGAATTCTTGAAATTACCTAACACTGAATCTGTTTTGGACACTGCACCCCACCTGCCCACTCCCACTACAAGCCACCTTGTCCTCGTTTACCACCTTCCTAACCTTCCCTCTGACTCCTGCCCTGACAGACTTGACATGGTCATCGCTATCTCCAATTCTATAAGAATACGCCTTTTCGCCCCCCCCCCCCCCCCCCCCCCCCCCCCCCCCCCCCCCCGACTCACACTACTAGCCTGGGAATTTGACACTCTAGCCCCTTCTTCTCCTCTACCCTCAACCCGACGCACCTTCCTATTCCCAAACGACCCACTATCCACGTCAAAAGTCTGTTTCCTACTACCCACCTCCTTCCATCCCCCATCGAATGCCACTCTAACTGGGGTAACACCAGACTTTCCTGCCCTCCCCAGTTTCCCCCTCACCACCTGCACACCTTCCTCCAACTTTACATATGCCTCTAACAGCTGCATTAGCTCTACGCAGATGGCACACATCCCCAGCTCCCCCAGCTCACACCCATCCACATACACCATATGGCAGTGCCTACACACATCCGACCGCTGGCCGTCCGTTGATAACTCACTAGCAGTAGCACCCCCTGTGCTGGTCTCAACCACTCCCCCCACCAGGACACCTATACTAACAGTCTCTGCACTGCTGGTCTGAGCTTCTCGCGTCACGAAACACTTACCATCCATAGCCAAAATTAGAATGAGAAGCTCGAATTTTAAAAAGTGGTCGAACTCGTAAACAAAACAAACAAAACACCAAAAATGACCCGCACGAAGATAGGGAACACGCTGCTGATATCCGATAAAGAAACTAAACTAAAACACTAATATAACTATCTTTTATTAAAAATCACATCTATACAGCCCTAAAACAATATATATATATATCTACAGAATACCTGGAAGAAAAATATAGATACTTGAGCTAACTTTTGACAACTGAATCGAAATACTCCCTGTTGGTTTGGATATGGACACAAAATGTTATTGTGCTCAATTACGGAATGGTATTGTGTCTTTCTTTTTTTGATACAAGAAAGAAAGATACATGTAAAACCTGTTCTCCTCTTCTCCTTGAGGGGATAATTCTGTTTACATGTAATTGAGCCTATTGGATTTTCCTTTATGTCCTAGGCCCTCCAGCCTTTTTTCTATTCAGCTAAGTCTGGGTCATTGGTACTTACCAATGACCCAGACGGGGATGGCCCTCCCAGGAGTTGGGAACTCATACCTCCCCGCTGATTACATAACACTTACCAGGCACTAGTTGTAAGAATGAGGATTTCGCTCCAATTTCAGACTTCCTTGACTACTGCGCATGCGCAGTGGATAAAAGTATGGAGGACAACATAGGACATCTAATTTTTATACCCCCGCTTCGAAGAAGTGGGGGCTATATAGGAATCGCCCTGTACGTCCGTACGTCCGTCCGTCCGTACGTCTTTCCGGACATGAAATTCTTGTGTGCGCAACTCCTCCTACATTTATCAAACAATTTGGACAAAACTTTTCAGACATCATCACTTCTAAGTGAACATGCGCATATTCCAAGATTTTTGATCTGCGACAATTTTAACCAGGTTATCTCCCTTTGACTTAGATTTATTATGTCTTTCCGTTCGAACAAATTCTTGTGTGCGCAACTCCTCCTACATTAATGAACCGATTTTGATGAAACCTTTCAAACATCATCTCTACTAAGTGAACATGTGCATATTCCAAACTTTTTGATCTGCGACAATTTTAACCAGGTTATCTCTCTTGAACTTTGATTTAATATGGGTTTCTGCATGAAATTCTTGTGTGCGCAACTCCTCCTACATTTATCAATCAATTTGGACGAAAGTTTACAGACATCATCACTACTAAGTGAACATGCGCATATTCCAAAATTTTTGAGCTGTGGCAATTTTAACTAGGTTATCTCCCTTTAACTTAGATTTATTATGGGTTTCTACATGAAATTCTTGTGCGTGCAACTCCTCCTACATTTATCAATCAATTTGGACAAAACTTTTCAGACATCATCACTACTAAGTGAACATGCGCATATTCCAAGATTTTTGATCGGCGACAATTTTAACCAGGTTATCTCCCTTTGACTTAGATTTATTATGTCTTTCCGTTCGAACAAATTCTTGTGTGCGCAACTCCTCCTACATTAATGAACCGATTTTGATGAAACCTTTCAAACATCATCTCTACTAAGTGAACATGTGCATATTCCAAACTTTTTGATCTGCGACAATTTTAACCAGGTTATCTCTCTTGAACTTTGATTTAATATGGGTTTCTGCATGAAATTCTTGTGTGCGCAACTCCTCCTACATTTATCAATCAATTTGGACGAAAGTTTACAGACATCATCACTACTAAGTGAACATGTGCATATTCCAAAATGTTTTAGCTGTGGCTATTTTAACTAGGTTATCTCCCTTTAACTTAGATTTATTATGGGTTTCTACATGAAATTCTTGTGCGTGCAACTCCTCCTACATTTATCAATCAATTTTGACGAAACCTTTCAAACATTATCACAACTAAGTGAACATACGCATATTCCCAAATTTTTGATCTGCGACAATTTTAACCAGGTTATCTCCCTTTAACTTGGATTTATTATGGGTTTTCAAATGGGATTCTTGTGTGTGCAACTCCTCCTACATTAATGAACCGATTTTGAATACATGTTGCACATTGTAAATGTGTTTTTCCAAATGTAAACCATATATGTGTGGGCTCTTTAAGTATTCAGTGCTGTTCTGTGGAAGGCCACATGCAAATACAAATTTCAACAACAAAAAATGATCTTTATGTATACATTTCCTTATGGCCTTCGCCTACATGATCAGAAGTGCATTCCTCTAAAAACCCAAAGCGGGGGTATTAATCACCTTCAGTGATAGTTCTAGTTGGATTTTGATGCAAATTTTAGGGATTGAGGAGGCAAAATTTGTGTTTGGCCCTAGAATATTAGAGTTAGCACCAGCTGAATCTAGGTCATTGGTAAGTATAAAAAATATATAAATTACTATAAATTTTTATGTGTACCCATACTATGTATGGTACAGATAATGCCGGCATCCGGGGTGACCATCCGTCGTTCGTCCATCCTTTGCCCGTCTGTCCGTCCGACGTCCGTATCCATTTCTTTGGCATTCGATAACTTGAAAAATATTGCTTGGATTGTCAAGTTACTTTATATTTGTGTTCAGGTTACTGATTTGCCGAGCTGTTTAGTTTTTGGTGTAAATCTAATGATTTCACCCTTTATCCTTCAAATTAAAAATTCCTCCAATCCCTTTGGCATTCGATAACTTGAAAAATATTGCTTGGATTGTCAAGTTACTTTATATTTGTGTTCAGGTTACTGATGTGCCAAGCTGTATAGTTTTTTGGTGTAAATCGGATAATTTGATCCTGAGATATTAACTCTTTATCCTTCAAATTGAAAATTCCTCCAATCCCTTTGGCATTCGATAACTTGAAAAATATTGCTTGGATTGTCTAGTTACTTTATATTTGTGTTCAGGTTACTGATGTGCCGAGCTGTATAGTTTTTGGTGTAAATCTGTTATTTTGATCCTGAGATATTAACCCTTTATCCTTCAAATTGAAAATTCCTCCAATCCCTTTGGCATTCGAAAACTTGAAAAATATTACTTGGATTGTCAAGTTATTTTATATTTGTGTTTAGGTTACTGATGTGCCCAGCTGTATAGGTTTTGGTGTAAATCTGATAGTTTAATCCTGAGATATTAACCCTTTATCCTTCAAATTGAAAATTCCTCCAATCCCATTGGCATTCGATAACTTGAAAAATATTGCTTGGATTGTCAAGTTACTGTATATTTGTGTTCAGGTTACTGATGTACCGAGCTGTATAGTTTTTGGTGTAAATCTGTTATTTTAATCCTGAGATATTAACTCTTTATCCTTCAAATTGAAAATTCCTCCAATCCCTTTGGCATTTGATAACTTGAAAAAATTGCTTGGATTGTCCAGTTACTTTATAATTGTGTTCAGGTTACTGATGTGCTGAGCTGTATAGTTTTTTGGTGTTAATCTGATAATTTGATCCGGAGATATTAACCCTTTATCCTTCAAATTGAAAATTCCGCCAAGCGCTTTGGCATGAGATAACTCAAAAAATATCAATCCGATTGTCATGTTACTTTATATGTTTATTCAGGTTACTGATGTGCTGTGCTGTATAGTTTTTTATGTAAATCTGATGATTTGATCCGGAGATATTAAACCTTTATCCTTCAAATTGAAAATTCCTCCAATCCCTTTGGCATTCGATAACTTGAAAAATATTGCTTGGATTGTCAAGTTACTTTATATTTGTGTTCAGGTTACTGATGTGCCGAGCTGTATAGTTTTTGGTGTGAATCGGATAATTTGATCCTGAGATATTAACTCTTTATCCTTCAAATTGAAAATTCCTCCAATCCCTTTGGCATTCGATAACTTGAAAAATATTGCTTGGATTGTCTAGTTACTTTATATTTGTGTTCAGGTTACTGATGTGCCGAGCTGTATAGTTTTTGGTGTAAATCTGATGATTTGATCCCGAGATATTAACCCTTTATCCTTCAAATTGAAAATTTCTCCAGTCCCTTTGACATTCGATAACTTGAAAAATATTACTTGGATTGTCAAGTTACTGTATGTTTGTGTTCAGGTTACTGATGTGGCGAGCTGTATAGTTTTTGGTGTAAATCTGTTGTTTTGATCCGGAGATATTAACCCTTTATCCTTCAAATTGAAAATTCCGCCAATCGCTTTGGCATGAGAGAACTCAAAAAATATCAATCCGATTGTCATGTTACTTTATATGTTTATTTAGGTTACCGATGTGCTGTGCTGTATAGTTTTTTATGTAAATCTGATAATTTGATCCGGAGATATTAAACCTTTATCCATCAAATTAGACACTCCTCCAATCCATTTCTATATGTATCCATACCTTGCATGGTGTACATAATGTCGGCATCTGTGGTGGCCCTCCCTCATACAGCTTTCTACTAGTTGCGCGTATGGGTACACATCTGACGATTTCATCGGCCTATTTTTTAACATTCATTGTGTTTGTTGTCATTGTACTCACACTAATTCTTATTCTGTTTGTGCCAGTTGGGATGACAAACGTTGGAGACGTGTGTCACAGTATGTTGTTAGTGGTGAGAGGTCGATGCCGGTTCTCGCACCACAAACTCACTCTAGTTTTTCAGTTTCTTTTTCAGAGGAACAAGAACATGGTGATGTATCTGTGATGCCGTCAGAAAGTGTGCTGTCGTTGCAATCAAATATAGAGCTAGCAGCAAAAGTGCTCAATGATATAAGACAAAGGAGTAGACCGCAGAATTTGGGGTTTACTACCTTGTCGCCAGCTAGCTCAACCGGTGGATCTTTTACTCAGGATTTGAGTAGTGTGATGCCGGGTATATCCAGAGCGGTTGAGGAAAGGAAAAAGGGTGTTGCGAGCACTATAAAATCAAAACATGCTCACCCTGCGGCAACGGAAAAGAGAAAGCCGGTTATTTCTGCGGTGGGCACGTCCAGGTCTGCCCAGACCTCGAGCGAGAGAGGCAGCCTCTCTCTTTCAACAACATCTGGAGCCAGGTGATGTTGTACAGAATGTGCGTCATTCGGAGCATACGTCCACACCTCCTGTCCAGGACACTCCGTTAAATAGGCTGCTGGGGTCGGCTAGTCTATCAGCTTTCGTATCGTCTTCTAAGCACACACGACCGCACATTGGCTATGTGACTATGGAGATCAAGCCTGCATCACCAACAAAGGATTCGATGTCAATAAAGTCACGCTGTCCGGTAGCCAAGGAGACGAGGCCACATGAATTGGGATGTCCACATAAGAGGATTATGTCGGACACGTCGTCCCAGGAGCAACCAGTGGCTAAATATCAAAGAACCGCTGCTCCACAGGCCTCGGTTATGGACTTGCTGTCGCAAATAGCGCAGCTCATCACAGCAGGTTCCGTAACATTCTATGACAGCTTCTGAGGTTGACCTGTCGGATGAAGCTGGGTCGGTTCATTCGTCTGGTCATTCAGATAGGGATGACCGAGAATCTGTTCTGATCCATTCGGATGGTGAAAGGGAACTGAATGATTTGGATTATTCCCTTCTGGAACAACACAAGGTAGCGATGGACTTTATTCATCAATACCTTCCGGAGGTTGTTCCATTGGATCAGAATGCTACGACTACTGATAAAAGACTGCTAGCATCGTTAGACACCGACTTTTTCAGCCGGTGTCTTGGACTTTTGATTAATTAAATGACGGTACATTTAATCTTTCCTCGGGGAAGAGGAAAGGCAGTTTTTTTTATCATCAAATGCTCTACAACTGCTGTTTATTAGTAATAGAAGTAAATTTAAAATGGCAGGTCAGGGGATTCCGAGAGTTCCTCTGCGTTTGGACGAGCAGGCTGAGGACTTAAATATGTCCTTACCTGTGTCCTTTTCAATTCGTTCGGATACAATGGAGACAACGATTTCTTCCAATAGAGTGAATCTAGATGCTTTGTCTTTCGCAGATCACCTTACTAGAGCGATGGCGCAACATCTCAGTGGAAATGAATTCGAGGACATTCATACCTCATTAAGAGTTCTATCAAGGGCTATTGCTTATACCACGTATAACTCTGCTTTATCAGTAGCTAATTTAGAGTTAGACGTGATGCGTCATCATCCCTAGTGGATGATAAGGTGAAAAACTCTCTTTGAGTCGCTCCGGTATCCGGTGACAATCTATTTGACGGCAAGCTTTCTTTGATCTATGATCAAATTACTAAGAAAGCATCTAATGCTCTGCTTTTGAAGTCAGTTTCCAGTAAAACTGATACAGCAGGAAAGGGTAAAGTAGGTGCTTCAGGACCAAGATCGTCCAGAGGAAACTCCTCTAGAGGGTATAAGAAACCCTCAAATAATTACCCTAGGGATCGTCAATATAGCGACTCAGGTAGGGGACGTGGGTCTGTCAGACGTCCCCAGGTTGGCGGGCCGAGGCGCTGCACGGGGAGGACGTTTCTCTTCCTATAGGCCTTGCAGGTCCAGAAGGTGATGGTCAGGACCTCTATTGCGCTCCTGTTGGCGGAAGATTAACAAGATTTCTGGAAAATTGGATTACAATTACAGAGGACCAGTGTGTCAGAGGGGTTATCTCGGATGGCCTGAGGCTATCATGCCGAGAAAAGCCTCCGTTAACAAGAAGTCCACGCTGGACTCAGCTTCCGACCAACCCTCTAAAAAGAGATTCACTTCTGTCGGAGGTAAAATCTCTTTTAGAGAAAAATGCAATAGAGGTCATAGAAAACCAGGAATCACTAGGTTTCTACAGTCACCTGTTTTTGGTACCGAAGCCAGATGGCTCGTTCCGTCTAGTAATAGATCTAAGCTGGATAAACAAATTGATCGTGGCTCCAAAATTTTATATGGCGACCATTCGATCAGTAAGGGTGAGCATTCGGGTGAACAACTATGCAACAAGCATAAATCTAAAGGATGCGTACTTTTATGTTATGGTGAATCCAGCATTCAGAAAGTACCTACGGTTCGTCGTCCTGGGAGTTGTTTATCAGTTCCGAGCGATGTGCTTTGGACTCAATCTAGCACCCTGGGCATTTACTCGAATAATGAACCCGGTAATGGCGTATTTCCGGGCTCATTCGTCTGCAGTATTGTCGACCTATTTGGACGACATTCTTCAGAGATACGGCAACAAAACGGTTCTTCAGAACGATGTTCAGAGTCAGCTACTATTGCTCCGACTTCTCGGTTTCATTGTAAACGAAAAGAAGTCGGATCTAGCTCCGTCCAAGTTGTTCATTCACTTGGGAACAAGCTTCGAGACTCACAACAATCTGGTTCATCTGCCGTTACCCAGAGCGAAATTAGTCAATTGTTATGCTCGCTTTTGTCTACACTCAGACGTATTAACAGCGAGGGAATTCATGCGAGTGATGGGGCTGTGTGGAGCGGCTGCAGACCTCATTTTGATGGGCCACTTACACGTCCACTCAAGATATTTTTTACTAAAACATGGAGTGTGAAAATGCTTTCACTCGAAACAAATATTATTTTAACGGACCAAGTAAAACAAAAGATTCACATTTGGGCAGACATTCAGTGGTGAACTCAGGGAGTTCTGCTGCAGCTGCCAGATCCGGCTTTTACAATGATGACGGATGCGAGTCAGGTAGGCTGAGGTGCGACCCTGAGTCCAACAGACTTGATGTGCCAGGGTTTTTGGGACCCTGTGTTCTGGGTAAAACACATAAACACACATCAAAGAAATGATGTCAATATGGCTAGCGCTACATCATTGGATGAACATAATTCAGAATTCGCATGTTCAAATACTGTCGGACAACTCGAGAGTAGTAGCGTATATAAGGAACCAGCATTATTCAAACTAACAGAAAGAATTCTTCTGTATGTCTTGGAACATCAGGTTCATCTATCGGTCCGTCATATACCGGGTTGTCTGAACATGCTAGCAGACTTGCTCTCACGGAAAGGTCGCATGTTGCCTTCGGAATGGACTCTCAACAAGTGAGTGTTCAGGCAGATTTTCTACCAATGAGATCAACCAATGATAGACTTGTTTGCAACACATCTCAACAATCAATTGCAGACGTATGTGTCGCCATGCCCAGATTCTCGAGTGTACGCAGTGGATGCTCTCTCAATTTATTGGGACGGAATGATAGGATATGCATATCCTCCAACTCTGTTAATTCTACAGATCTTGTTAAAGATCAAGCAATTGCAGTGCAAGATACTGCTAGTACCATCTCTGTCGTCTCAGAAATCATGGTTAAATCTTCTCAGGTGTCTGTTACGGGATGTTCCCCGGAAGCTTCCTCCACGGGAGTACCTTCTCTTTCAGGGGAAATCTTGCTCACTGCATCACAACCCGCAAGGTCTCAACCTTCACATATTTCCGTTGTGCCGTCCTTCTTGCACGGGAAGTGCTTTACAGGACAAGCAGTGGACGCAATTTCTAACTGTAGGAGGGCCTCCTCTTCGCTGAATTATGCGGCAAAGTGAAAGGTTTACTTTCGTTTGTGCAAGGATCAGTCGATAGACGTTTATGATCCATCCATTCCAGACATTGCAAACTTTCTGGTCTACTTGTTTGACATTCTCAAACTGCAGCCAGTCACTATTAAGGGTTATAGGTCTATGCCATCGGACACTTATGCTCATCATGATAGCTTAGAAATCAGATCTAAGTTGGTTAAAATCTTTTCGATCAATAGGCCTAGAACCCTTAGGTTAATTCCTAAGTGGAATTAAGCTTGGGTTCTGTTGAAGCTTAAAGAAGCTCCATTTGAACCATTGGATGCTGTAGAGTTCAAATTCTTGACATATAAAACAGCTTTTCTCTTAGCCTTTGCTTCCGCAAGAAGAGTTAGTGAACTCCATGCTTTATCTATCGATGATTCTCATGATCGTAGTGTTGGTAATACCATTACTTTAACTACTCAGGTGGGATTTTTGGCTAAGAACTAGGCTCCTAATAAACATCCTGATTCTGTTATCATTAAGGCTCTTCCGTCTACAGATGGCCATAGACCCTTGCTGTGTCCAGTAAAAGTTATGCGCATATATAAACGCATATCAGAGTTTATCAGAAAAGGAAGAAAACGCTTCTTTTTATCATTAATTCGGAATAGAACGGAGATTTCTGTTCATTCTATTGGTAGATGAATTCAGTTAGCAATTCGAACTGCCTATGAAAGTTTATCTTCTAATCAGCAGTCGGTAGTTAAGATTTCAGCGCATGAAGTTAGAGCGCTGTCCACATCCTGGGCTTTTTCTAACAGTATTGCCATTACTGATCTCATGAAAGCTGCGTACTGGATGCAGACTTCTACATTTACCAAGTTTTACCTCAGAAATATAGCGTCTATTTCAGGTGACCTTAGATGTTTAGGTCCGTTATCTGTTGCTCAGAATGTCGTCCACTAAACGATTACAGCAATAGTTATGTAGGTTTTTTCTGTTCCAGCAGTGACTCTGTCCTGCTGCCCTCTTCGTTCTGTGCTGCTTTGACCCAGAACAGGGGGAAGGAGGGGACGATTTTTCATTATATCACCGGCTTTATAGTGCAAAGCAAGAGAATACCTCCTCCGGTGTCAGTAGTTCCGAGTCGGTGCTGGGATGGTTTTAAAGTGTAAGCAAATATATTTCTCATTTATGTAATATTTTTAAAGTGTAGCTCACTGTGAAGCATTTGTATATGTCATGTGTCATACGAGCGTTAATATACAATCCTCGGACACTTTTAAATGAGTATAAAGAGTCTCATTCTCTGGACTATCTTTATTTGTTGGCTTCCCTTTATTATATTAGTATAATGGGTTATACTGGCTGTAAATAGAGAATTATATATGGTATAATGCTCAATTATATTGTTGGTGTTGTGCCTTTCTTATTTCAAGTAAATAAGGAAGACATATATAAATCCTTTCTCTCCTTTTTTTCCTTGAGGAGATATTCTTTTATATGTAATTGATTATTGGATTTTCCTTTATGTCCTAGGCCCTCCAGCCTTTTTACGATTCAGCTAAGTCTGGGCCATTGGTTTACAGTACAAAAATACGCAAAAATTTAAAGTAATTTATATAATTTTTATACTTACCAATGGCCCAGACGGGGATGGCCCTCCCATGAGTTGGGAACTCATACCTACCTGCTGACTACGTAACATTTAGCAGGCACTGGTTGCAAGAATGAGGCTTGGCACCAATTTCGGTACTTTTTGGACACTGCGCATGTGCAGTGGTCAAAAGTATGGAGGACCATATAGGACATTTATTTTTTGATTTTGGATGCAAATTTTTGGGATTTGGGGGGGCAAAATTTGTGTTTGGCCCTGGATATATTGGAGTTAGCACCAGCTAAGTCTGGGCTATTGGTAAGTATAAAAAATATATAAAGTACTTTAAATTTTTTCATTTTTTACCTCTCAAATACATAGCTTATGAGCTTGTTCCAAAGAGTGTCATAAGCTATGTTTTTGGAGGCAAACATTGATGAAATAAAGTTTGAATGATGATTTTGATAAAATAGTGCTGGTGGATATGGCTGTTACATTTGGTAAAGGGTTAACGGGCATTTCTTTTATATGTACTGTTACAGTGGATCATCCATTTTTAGCTCACATGACTGCAAGTCAGTGGGTGCTATTGCCATCACTTTTTGTCCAGCGTCCGTCATAGTGTCGTCCGTTAACTTTTGCAAACTTGATTTCTTCACAACCACAAGGCCAAATTCAAACATATATTGCACAGATCATCTATAGAGTATACCCTTTCTATTTTGTTCAAATGAAGCAGCTGCCATATTCGGGCTCTGGTTAATGCCCCAAAAGCTTAAAAAACCTTTCAAAATCTTCTCACAAACCACCAGAGGGAATGCCTTGATTTTTGGTATGGAACATCCTTTGGTGTTGAAGATTAAAGTTTGTTCAAAGGAAGGTGGTAGGTCAATATTTGGGCTCTCTGTTGGGACATATCCATTTTGGGCTCTGCCCCAAATTTCTATTTCAGTGTGTCCTAAGTAATTGATTGATCCCCCCCCCACCAAATTTTCACAGCCCTGTGGCAACCCCAGGGGCTAAAAATGGAAAAATGTTCAAACGCCTACATTTCCCAAACCACACAGAGCAGAGAACTGTTATTTGGTACGAAGCGACCTTTTGACCAGTAGAGGGTATTGGTTAAATAAATGTTCTTATCTTTATCTTTTTGTTCAGTTCTTTTTATATTTTATTTTTGAGGTGGGGGGGGGGGGAGATATCCAGGGTGGGGGAGGGGAGGGGGGAGATATCCAGGGTGGGGGAGGGGAGGGGGGAGATATCGTGGCACACCGGTTCTATCTTGGTGCCTAGTAGAGGGTATTGAAAAAATGATGAGTCAGTATTTTTGCAGTAGTTTATCCCTGAAAATGACATGCACTGAGAATCTTGAGTAAATACCATGTTGGTCTTATGAAAACAAATCAAATGGTCAAATCTAACAATCAGAAAAATGAAATTGTTCAGAAAATGTTTCTCTGGATCAAACCCCTTCAATTCTTTCACACATGTATGTTTTTCTCTGGTTCCTTGGTAAAAATTAATCTGATTCCTGTATGAATATCTTTAATTTAACCCTCTCCTCTCATGACTTCAGTGTGTTTTCAAAAGATTTTATTTCTTGTTGAACCCTTTCAATGCTGTACACATATGTTTTTTCTGGTTTCATGGAAACATTTATTTGATTCCTGTATGTGTGTCTTTAATTTAACCCTCTCAAGGCTGCAAGGTGCTGTGCACATATATGCTTTTTCTGGTTCCTTCGAAAAAATTAATCTGATTCCTGTATGAATATCTTTAATTTAACCCTCTCATGACTTCAGTGTGTTTTCCAAAGATTTTATTTCATATTGAACCCTTTCAATGCTGTGCACATATGTGTTTTTTCTGGTTTCTTATCTGATTCCTGTATGCATATCATTAATTTAACCCTCTCAAGACTGCAAGGTGGGTTTCAAAGTTTTATTGATGCCATAGTCAAACACTTTCAATGCTGTGCACATATATACTTTTTCTGGTTCCTTGGAAAAAAATTGATCTGATTCCTGTATGAATATCTTTAATTTAACCCTCTAATGACTTCAGTGTGTTTTCCAAAGATTTTATCTTTTGTTGAACCCTTTCAATGCTGTACACATATATGTTTTTTCTGGTTTCTTGGAAACATTCATCTGATTCCTGTATGGATGTCTTTAATATATATATTATTCTGATTCCTGTATGAATATCTTTAACCCTCTCAAGGCTTCAATGTGAGTTCCAAAGATTTTATTTCATGTAATACTGCTATTTTACACCCCCCCCCCCCCCCCAAGATAAGCCTCCATAAATTCTCTTTCTGTTTTGTTTATTTTTCATGCTTTAACCATTTTCACACAGACTTGAAGTTTCTTGTGGCAGTAAAATTTTGTTTCTCAAGTTTGAAATCTTTCTTATTCTTTAAAACCACTGGGCCAAATTCATTCATTTATGGCACAAGCCATCTTTGGAGTAAACCTTTTCTCCTTTGTTCAAACAGAGCTGCTGCCATCTTCAGGCTGGTGGAATTGACTCTTCTGATTTTTCCCCCCAAATTACTATACCCCTGAGGGTGGGGTTAATGCTCCATAAGCCTAATATGCTTTTAAAATCCTCTTTTTATAAGCCACTTGCAATAATGCGTAGATTTCTTGTTTGGAACTTACTTTAGTGATGCAGATTAACTTTTTTTCAAAGAAACTCAGTAAGTCAAAATTTTGGCTCCCAAATTTTGGACTACACTCAAAATTTCTATTTTCAGGTCCAGTGGGCAGATGTGAACCAAATTTGTCATGTAGTGTATAACTGGGTCATAAGTATTTCATTCATGTCGGAATTTTTTATTAGTCTAGTTGTGACGAAGTCAAACTCGACTTATAGTTTGATGAATGGCGGGCGGGCGGGCGGGTGGGCGGGCGGGCGGGCGTAAGCAATTCGTTTCCGGATGATAACTTGATAATGGTTCAACCCATGTTCATGAAACCTCATAGGTAGGTTGGTATCGGTAAGAGGAAGAACCCTATTATTTTGGACTTGCTTGGTCAAAGGTCAAGGTCACAGTGACCTTGAGCACAGTATATTGTAAACAATTGGTTTCCGGATGATAACTTGACTACGGTTCAACCCACATTCATGAAACTTCATATGTAGGTTGGCCTTCGTGAGAGGAAGAACCCTATTTATTTTGGACTCACTAGGTCAAAGGTCAAGGTCACAGTGACCCTGAACATAGTAAATCAAATTAAAACTCTTCTTCTCCAGAAACACCGGTCAAAATCATTTAATATATGGCATACAGAATCTTTACAAGGGTTGGATTCAATTTGGTCTCTCTAAGTGAGCCCGAATTTTAACTTGCAATATGAGGAATAATCTTTGAAAATCTTCTTCATCAGATCCACCAGCCAGAATCTTTTGATATTTGGTATACAGCATCCTTATGGAAGTCAGATCAAGTTGTTCAAATCAAGTCCCAAGGTTAATATGTGGGCTCCCTATTGGAGCCTGAATTTCAACTTGGTTCAGTATGAGGAATAATCTTTACAAATCTGCTTCTTGAGATACAGTCAGAATCTTTTTATATTTGGTATACATCATCCTTAGTGGGTTCAGATTCAGTTTGTTCAAATAAAGTTCTTGGGTTGATATTTATGCTCCCAATAGGGGGGGGGGGGGGGGGCAATTTTAACTTCAGCTGTCCACACATCTGTCCATCGGCACTCAGATGTCTGTTCGCATTATAGCTTCATCATTAGTGCTCAGATTTCTTACAATTACTTGGGGGATTTTTGCTGTAAAACAAAGACAATTTCACCTCTCCCATGTCGATGGTCTGATTGACACAAACTATTTATTGGTAACAGGTTACGTGGATCTCACAATTTCTATTGGGTTGGATTACTCTCAGCTGTAAAACAACAACAACAATAAACCCCTCGTGTGTGTGCCTATTGTTGAAAATATGTTCATCTTAGCATTTTCCGGTGAGGGGAGTGGGGGGGGGGGGGGGGTTGTATATAACATGCTCAGCCTCCTCTTCTTAAAATTACATAACTCTGTAGAGTTACTTTGGTGTTTTGGGTTTTAAAATGGGTTTGTGAACACTTCAAGGATTTTACACAAAAAATATTTTCCCCTTGAGATTTGTTGCTGGGTCTGTCCATTGGGTGAGAGATATTGTCTGTTATCTGACACTGCCTTATTCTTGACACTGGTATGTCAGCACCTCTGGTACAATCTCTTGTATTGAAATCTGTGTGTCTGTCTGTAAGTATGTCCATTCGCACTCCTATGTCTGTTCGTGTTATAACTTTAACATTACTGCTCAGATTTTGATGAAATTCCATACAGATGTTCTCTGTCATGACATCTTTAACGAGCATTAGCTGTTTTGCTATTGGAATATTTTTTCTGTGAGTTATGGCCCTTTGAATATACAAAATAGCCTATTTTTTGTCTATTTGCCTTGTATCTCAGGTTTGGGTTTTTGGATCTCAATGAAATTTGGATTGAATATTGTTTATGGGAAAGGCTTTCGAATGAGTCATGCCCCTGCAGTAATACAAAGAAAATACATGCAAATCACCTCCACACGTGGCATTATGACTTTGTTTGGTAAAGTGTTAATTTGAGTACAGTACCAGCACTTGTGCCCAAATTTGGTCATCTGTTAACTTAGAGAACTCTCTCTTCTTGAGGAGTGGTAGCAAACTCCTTAACCACTAGTCAAGTTCTATAAGGAATTTCACTCTTTTGTGGCCTGGAACCAACCTTGCCCTTAAATAGTCCATTGCCTATGCTATGGATTTGATCATTTGGAATATTTCAGTTGGTCGGAAAGCGAACCTATAGTTTGCTTATCCAGCCAACTGAAATTTTCCAGATGATTGAATCTAAAAGTACCATAAGCATTCAGTTTTTTTTTTAATAATTGCAAGACATGTTTCTCAATCAAGAATTGATTTGACCAAATCTTCATTGACCTTACAATACTGTTGGACATGTTTGTGAACTAAAGACATGAATGAAGACTTGCTACAGCTGTAGTTTTATGATTATGCTGTGTAGTTCCACTTGTTATGTTAATATATTGATGTATTCAAGGGGAAATGAATATTTATTGATTGGAAAATCCCTAACTGGAGTATGAAAGAATATCTATCTATCTTAGTGAATAATAGGATGTCACATTATCTCTTTCAACACGAGAGGCCACTTTTCCGGTCCAGCAACACGATACGTCATAATTTCTTTAAGTAGGATGGCTACTAAGTGAATGTGTGGTAGAACAATTAATATTTTCAACATGCAGCCTTCAGGCTGCACGTTGAAAATATTAATTGCTCTTCCCCCAAATAATGGATATGGACTCGTCCAATTTCAGCCATTTAACTGGCATGGAAGATACCACTAGTGTTCAAAGGATTAAATTAATGGTAGTCTGCATGTATACTCTATGAAAAGTGGGTAAACAAACAGCCCATAACAGTGTCGGATTCTTCACGGAATTAGACTGGTGGCATGAGCGCTTGTGGTAGGTAAAGTGCTAAAAGGAATTCCTGTAATAAAACGAATATGTGTTTTCAGATATTCCACTTCTTGACAAATGTGATGAGTCAATGCATCCATCATCTCCTTCAGCAGCAACTGAAGCACAAGGGCAGACATCAACCAATGAAGCGAACAATACTGATGCTGAAAAGACACAAGTAGATTTATCCAAAATTCTACAAAAGGATATAAGAGATGAAACATGTAGGAATGATTATATTATCACTTGCAACACTACCAAAATTGCTGGAGAACCAGTGACAACTTTACTTCATATAACAGAAAATAAAAAATCACATTCAGAAATATCTGGACAAAGCAGACCATCTGAACAGACTAATGTCAACAATACTCTCTCATATATGGATTCAGCTAAAACAAATTTCCAAGCAACGCAGAATATTAATGACATTCAGATCAGTGTTGGCAATGCACTACAGAGTGCTGTATCCACTAATGCATCAGGACAGAATGTGTCTCCAAAAATTAGCACAAATCTTGTTAGTAATATCCCAATATACATGGATTCAAATTCAGTCCAATCTCCAGTAACAAATGGTACTTGTGCTACCAGTGGCACACAAAGCATTGTGCATTCAGAATCATTTGCATGGAATAGACAAACAGACAACCAGAGTGTTAGTGTTAATGATGCATCATTGGTCAGGGATCCTACTTTATCTCAATTTTCACTCACCCCAAATGTTAATGTCATAGAGTGCAGTGTTGGCCATACTGCAGTTTCAGTTGACAGACAGAATTCAGAACCTCTCTCTCACTCAAACCATCCAATAACGAATGAGTGCAGTGTAACACAAATTTCTCCAAACACAAATTTAAGTAGAAGTAGTGTATTATCAAATCAAAGTTCTCTACCAGTTTGTTTGCCTTGTACTACTGCCAATAATAATTGTGTCATTACAGATCCCAATTTATCACTAACCCAAACTTCTGTTACTTCATCATATCAAAAATGTGATACATCTGGACAACTCGGCAACTCATCCCAACCAAGTATTGTTCATGTGGCTGGTCACATTTCTGATATAGAACAGAGGTCAGTAAATACCATGAACAGCAGCTCATATACAAAACCAAGTATTCAATGTACACAGAAAAAGTGTTACTCACAAAATTTGGTCTATCAAACTGATGACAGAACATCTCATTGTAATATTCTGCCTGGAGATAAATTCATTTCCATGCCATCTGTTTGTCTGAATCAACAAAACTGTTCTGCACAATCATATATATCTTCTGACACAGGATTTATTTACTCAAAACCATCTATTGATAATGGCCTAGTTAATATGCTTGATTCCACTGTGTCCATTGAATGCAATAATGATTGTGAATCTCAGGCTGAGACTTCTCTTTCTGCTGTGAATAATGCTGACCAGTCTCCGTTTTCAGAGAATTCTGTGCATCTCACAACAGATTCCTCAGTAAATAGTACTGATTCAGCAGTTTGTGATTCCATTCGACAGTTGTTATCCAGTACATTACAAATTCAACCAGAATCTTTAACGACAGATAGAGATACAGCTAAAAAAAAGAGTGGAATTTGTCATGACAGAAGAAGACCAGAAAATAAAGATGTCCAACCACATTTTAAACAGTTGAAGAATTTGCTGACTGCTGGTAACAATGAAAGCTCATTTTCATCTTCTTCCTTAGTTGTTGGTCAAAGTTCTATAAATAGCAAAACTGAAAATGTTTCTTCTGGTGGTTGTAGTGAAGCAGTACTAAAAAAATGCTGTGTATCTCTGTCCAATACTGCAACAGATTGTAGTGTGAGAGAAGTGAATTCTTCAATCAGTTTTTCTCCTGCAGTTCCATCTCCAGAATCCACAGAAAGTTTGATGATAGATCAACCAAAAAGAGATAAACTTAACTATCATTCATCTAAAATGAGTAAGCAAAGAACTCCAGTCAAAATTGCTCCAAAACCGACACCTGAAAAGAAGGAGGCAAGTTGCCATTCCACTCCCCGGAAAATAGCTCCAAAAAAGTCCAGCTCTTGGTCTGCAGGTACAATAGTTTTCAGAATTATCACCAATTTTCATGTCCAAGTTTTCTTATTTTATTTATCTTCGGAAATATTGCAGAAATATTGTTCTGGTTTGATGACATTTTAATAGTCTAGCACTCCCCCCCCCCCCCCCATATTTTTCAGAAATACAAAATTAACTGTTGGTAGTTTATAATCAGCATTAAATTATTTAACCGTTTGCCTAACACAAATAGAAGAACAGACTGACAAAAAGATTTGAAGAATAACTTTTAAAATTTCATATTTTGTCTCAAAAACATTGCCTCTCATTATGTTAGATAAAGTATTAACAAAGATTTTTGTTCTTAATATTAAAATATAAAAACTCGCAAGGTTGATTTTAATTTCAGAATTGTGAAAAAACTCACATGGTTGATTTTAGTTTAAAAAATGTGTTTTATTTCCGAACTTCATTATTTTTTGGTTTAATTTTTTAAATGCTCTAGTTAGATTATTGCATTACCACCCTCCTCCTTCCATTTTAGTTCAGCTGCTCTTGTGTTGTATTCTTGTGCTAGTGTGTAGACAGCATGTTTCTCTACAGCACAATATTATTGTTTTTCTTCAATTCAAATATCATTTGGATAATCATTTTTGTATGTGATATTTGAAATATTAAAAGTAACACCAGGAAACCCAAATTTTGCTTATCGATGTTGAACATTGCTCGCACTCATTCTATTATTATCTCCCTTGTCCATTCTATTGTATTCACTAATGGTGTTTATCAACAGCAAGTCCTTTTTTCAACATACAACCTTTGTTGTATGTTGAAAAAATATTGTCCACAACCCTAGGAAGTCACATTGAGGTGGTTGTGTTGGTATAATTTCCAACAACGCAGTAAAGATTAAGAGAACAGCATGTCAGACTTGGTACACCTTTGAATGCATTATCACTACCCTTAATATTGGTTCGCAATTGGTTTGTGTCATTATTAGCTCCACCGATTGAAAGTCAGGGTAGCTATAGTGATCTTTCATCATCTCTCGACCATGAACATGCTGTTTCTGACTTCACATTTTGTTTATGTTCAGATCATCTTGCCCAGCCCCATAGAGAGAGAGTGGACGAAAATACTCCCAAATTTTAAAAATATCTTCTCATGAACCAGTTGTTACAATGCCTTGATATTTTATACTGAACTTCCTGTTGAGGTGTAGAATCAAGTTGGTTCAAACGAAGTTTGTGGAACAATATTTGCCTTTGTAATGGGAGGGGCAAGTTTTTTGGCCCGCTTAAAATTTCTATTATCTTAACTGATGAGCCAATTTGAACCAAATTTGCTATGCAGTATTATTGAGTCATATGTACTTGATTCATGCAAATAAAAAAATTCCTGTGTCCCTGTGTGAACCCTAAGAGCTAAAATAGAAATATTTTCAAGTGCCCATATTTCCCAAACCACACAGAACAGAGATCTGTTATGTGGTATGAAGCATCCTTAGGACCAGTAGAATGAAATTGTAACAAAAAATTGCCGTCGCTTCTGTCATGGTGTAGAAGGAATCAAAAACATGCTGAGTCAGCATATTTGCAAATATTTTAAAAAATGTTCTCCAGAACTACTGATCAGAATCTTTTAATATGCAGCATCCATGGGGTTTCCGAAGGGACAGATCCAGGAAGTTTTTGGGGACACCTGTTTTTCAATTGAGGATGCCCCCAAATAAATTGAGATGTATATAAGTTCGACTAATATTGGAAATAAATGCTCCAAAGCTGAATGATATTTTCCTGCAGGAATTTGGAGGCATTTGATCTCCAGAGTTTGGGTGCTCATACCTGTAACAGGTATCAAATTGGCTTTGGATCCGTCCCTGGTCAGATGCCAGTTTGTTAAAATTAAGCCCCTTGGTTTACATTTGAGCTCAATACAGCAAATGTAAGAATCTTTAATATCTAGTGTACAACATCATTAAAGGGATCAGATTTGCGTTTTCTTCAAATCAAGCCTCCAGGCTAATATTTGGACTCCTTATGGGGGCCCTAATTTAACTTAATGCAATATGAGAAATAATCTTTAAAAATCTTGTTCTTCAGATCCACGGATCAAAATCTATTGTTATTTGGTATGTAGCATTCTTATGCTGGTCAGATTCAAGTTTGTTCAAATCTCAAGTCCCTGGGTTCTTTAGGACCCCTTTGGGGGCCTGAATTTTATCTTTGTGCAATATGAGGGATATTCTTTAAAAATCTTGAGAACCACTAGTCACAATCATTCAATATATTGTTTCACTGCAACCAAATTTGGCATGTGACTTGATTATACCAAACGACAGATCAGGTTTGAATCGGGGTTCAGTGCAAATTTCACATAAGGTATGGACCTTTTCCAATTTGGAGCATTTTCAACTTGGAGCATTTCTCGAGTAAAACAGTGTCTGTTCATCCGTGGCTCTAGTTTGTCATTTACTTTTGCTCCTGATTTTCACTCCGGTTAACTTTAGATCAGTTTATACAAATAGCGGTTATTTGTTGGATGAAACACTTGTTATGAACAATTCGAAAAAGCCAACTGGGCATATTATGCTACACCAGGCGTAGCCCTGGTTAAAACTCTTTTTCTCCAGAACCACTAGTCAGGACCTTTTAAAATATTGTGTACAGAATCCTTACAGAAGTCTGATTCACATTCGACCATCAGTCCCATAGGTATATTATTGGGCTCTCTGTGGGAACCTGAATTTCAATTTTGTGCAATATGGAGAATAATCTGTATAAAAATCTTCTTCAGATCCACAGTCAGAATCTTTTGATGTTTGGGCTACAGGATCCTTACAGTGTCAGATTAAATTTTGTTCAAATCTAAGTCTCTCGATTAGTATTTGGGCTCCTTGTTGGAGCTCTGTTGTAACGAACTTTGTAATAAAAGTTGCAAAATGTAATAATTATTACAAAGTGCAACTACATGGATGGGAAAAGCATTGCAAAATGTAATAATTATTACAAAATGCAACTACATGCACAGGAAAAACGTTGCAAAATGTAATAAACACTTTTCCAAACAGACATTCAGAAACTAATTCATGTTATTATACAAATATTAAAATAAATTTGTATCTCTATGATTCTACGACTGCCTTAGGGTATATTTTGTGCATTTCTACGTGTATTTGAGCGAGTTTCATAGATATTTGAAGTTTTATTACAAAATGCAACTACATGGACTGGACAAATGTTGGAAAATGTAATAATTATTACAAAATGCAACCGCATCGACTGGAAAAACATTGCAAAATGTAATAAAATATTTTCAAGTAGAGCAATCAAACTAATTCATTGTATTATACAATTATTCATAGAAAATTGTTTCTGTATTAATAACAGTAATAGTAATAATTTTAAAGCCTAGAATCCACACACGGTGCTCAATGGCTGTTTCGAACACAGTTACAGGGCTTTATCGCAGAACCTCCAATATTGAGGGACAGTTAGGATATTTTTGAAAGTTGATGAGGTATACCTATATATATTACTTCTGTCTTGTCGTCGTTCAGTTTAAGAAAGTTTTTAGTCACCCATGCCTTGATGTCTGAAATACAAAGTTCAATCTTACTGCATGCTTCAGGCTCAAAGGCATGAGTGAAACTAATATACAGCTGTGTGTCATCTGCGTAAAAATGAAAGTCAAGGCCATGGCTTCAGATAATGTCACCGAGAGATAAGACATAGACAGTGTACAGTAGGGGGCCTAACACCGATCCTTGAGGGACGCCAAAACGAGGTGTGATCATGTCTGAAACATGCTGTCAATGTGTGTTTTTTGTGAGAATTTCCTTGCATGAGTCAAATGTTTGTTCGTAGCATTTTATATTGTCTTATAGACCCCTCTCCCCAACCCAATAAATAAATAAATAAATAAATAAATAAAGCGAGGCCTCTCCTCACACCCTTCACATCCTCATACGAAGAAATCGAAGCCTAGTGATTGCCTATGGCTATCTCCAGTGATTCTTGGGAGTGAGATGAGGACAATCCTCACTGAGGCCACTCCTCACACCTCATACGGGGAGATGATTACTGGTGATCGCTAGTGGTATGTTATGTACCCAACCTATCCTTACTCACTCATGGACCATGTTCTCCCCGGGACCCCCAATGTCCTGTTACTGACACAACAACTATAGGTTCAATGGACAACTCCAGTCGCATTGCTATGTACGGTGTGCATCGCAGGCTTGGTGTGAATGCTTAATGCAGGGTGTATGTGAAGGGGAAAAAAAGGCATCAAGAGTGAGAAACTGAGTAGCTATGACGTTGGTGACGTCATGGCGGGTGTGCTGTCATTGTCCACGGGACTGAGTGACTGAACATTGTTCAGGCCCAGCAAGAGGGCTGTGCATCTGAGTAGCCACGGTCCAAGACTAGTACAGGGTTCGTACAAGTCCTTGAAAGTGCTTGAATTAAAAACTCGAAATTCCAGGGCCTGGAAAGTGCTTGGAAATTGAATCTCCAGTAGTAAAGTCCTGGAAAGTGCTTCAAAAATAATCTAGCATATTTATGAAAAAAAAATTGCAGTAATAACTTGCGTAGATTGACAGTGCATAATGTCAGTGTTTTTTCATAAAAAACAGGGCGTGCCTCCTTAATCGTGCATCAGGTATTTCCAGTGTTATTTGGCCCATTACGTTTGCATGATATGAATAACTTAGTATTTTATATACAGGTACGCAAGTATGAAATAGGGTCAGCATTATGTTATCAGAAGGTCCTGGAAAGGAAGATGCTTGGAATAAGTCCTGGAAAGTCCTTGAATTTCTTTTTCTCAAGGGTGTACAAACCCTGTAGTACGGCTGTCCTTGTGATAGGCTAGCTGCTTTTGCTGGCTCAATCGGCCAGGCCCAGGGATTCAAAATGCTGAATACCAAAGGAATTAATGGACATAAGCTTAGTGGGCGACAATCCTGATGACAATGTCAATTCCCTTCAGCACTCCCAAGTTATGTCGCCGGAGGGGTCTAGGGAATGGACTCTGTAACCCAAGTCGCAAGTGGTTCGCCTCAGTAACTCCAAAGTTCGGTTTTGTGTCTGTGGCCTCATTCCTCTTTCTTTTCCCGTCCTCTGGTCGGGTGGCTCTTTATGTCTTGGTGGCATCCTCAGTTCTCGTGTTCCTTCCTGTCCTGGCCTACGATTTTGCATGAAAAATATATAAGTAATTTAGGATGTAAGGGGGGCTCGTGCCCATATAGAAGGCACCATGCGCCTTCAGTGCGCATAACAACCACCCCCTCCCATACCCACACACACCTTCTTTCCGAAGAAGCACATAAGCTGGCGATTACCAGGAACATTTAATGACTTTATTATTATTATTATTATTTATTGATGTTTAAGGTCACATATTTATGCACAATGGCGAATCATGACCGTGACAGTTTTACGGGTGGAGGAAGCCGGAGTACCCGGAGAGAACCACCGAGCAACGACGAGCAGCTGCCAGCTCCCCAACATCGTAACTCCGCACTGCAGCACAGGCAGGGTTAGATTGGTTGAAGACATGCGTATCATCGACATGCAGTACGCCTTAGTACACGGCGTCATCGTGCCCCCCACATGGGCAATGGGGGTGAATTGTCTTGCCCAAGGTCTCAACGCGGTTGCCGCAGGTGGGATTCGAACCGAGGACCTCTCGGCTTGCAGCCTGCACCTCTACCTACTGAGCCACCGCGCCCCCAATGACTTTATTAATATACCCATTAGTTAGTGTGTTCTGGCTAGTATATATCATGAGTCCTGACATCTCAGTTGAAAGCATTTATACCCATAATTTTGTCATCACTGTTTGATTATTGTTGCACACGTCCCACACCCCCACGGCCCCACGCCAAAAACAAAAAAAGAAACACACATTCACCCAAACAGTTCAGCTGCCTCACTCGATATTTCTTTATACATTTCAGTGAATTGAAGGGGAGAGCTGTGGTATATTGACTGCACTGTTGGACTTGAGACCAAGGGATCGAAGGTTCAACCAGGGTCCGTGTCACCCATGTTGTGTCCTCGGACAAGACAGTCCCGATTGCCTATGTAGGAGCCTGGTGGTGAAGTGTGCTAAGACGTATGACACGCCGATGGTACACACGCCTTCAAGCAATGGTAACTCAGGTTAGTACACTGGTGAGTTACACGACGCTGTTCCATGGTTCTATCCCGGTATTCCGGCTTCCTCCACCCATTAAACTGCCTGACATGATATGACACTGGCTGTTGAATGTGTCGTAAAACCCCCAATAAATTAATAAATAACAGTGAGTGCAAGCCCAGTAAAAGCAATACACCTATAGCAAACCACTTCATCCACCAGATGTCATACATGTTGGATAGCGATTTATACACCCTATATCAAAGAGTGACACTTCTATAAATCGCAGACCTACAATGTCTGTTGGTGATTTGCTATTGTGGTTAATCGGTTATGATTCGCTCAACTCTAGTGGTTAATCAGTTAAAAATGTCAAATCGCCTCAACATTTATTGGATGGCGGAGGGTGGAGTATTGCATATCGCATCAATAAAGTATGTACAGACTAGCCCATCTGGCAGTGCAGTCCTATGGTGAATATATTCACATGTAGAAATATAAATATGGTCAACGTGTATTTTCACAATGGCTGAGAATAATCTGCCAATTAAGAACCTGTGTCTTTTCAACAACTTTATACTTCTAGTAGCACAAAAATAAAGATTTACAAAATCAATGGAAACAGTAATGGAGAGTTTAATATATTACCTATTGACATAGGGCACAGGTACATGAAAGTGATTAATCAGATGAAAACTGGAAAAAATGTTTATTATGAAATGCCGAGTCAATTTTGCTGCATTTTGTAACAATTATTACATTTTGTCCATGTAGTTGCATTTTGTGGGAGTGTGGTGGCTCAGTGGTAGACTGTTGGACTTCTGTGCTAAAGGTCCTGAGTTCGATCCCCATCCTTGACGACCTGTGTTGAGTTCTTGGGCAAGGCACTTTATCCCTATTATGCCTACATGGGGGCACAATGACACCGTGGCACTATTATGCCTACACGGGGGCACGATGATGCTGTGTACTAAGGTGTACTGCACGTTGATGGTGCACTTGTCTTCAACCGCTGTAATCCTGCTTGAGCGGAGCTTGAACAGAGTTAGATAGAATGTTGAGGAGCTGACGGTTGCTCGTCTATGCTTGGTTGTTCTCTCCGGGTACTCTGGCTTTCTCCACCCGTAAAACTGTCATGGTCACGATTAGCCATTGTGCATAAGTATGTGACCTTAAACACCAATAAATAAAAAATAGTTGCATTTTGTAACATTTATTGCATATTGCAAAGCTTTTCCTGTCCATGGAGTTACATTTTGTAATAAAAGTAAAGAAAATCTAGAAAACCTGCAAAAATACGTGTAGAAGTGCACATAATATACCCTAAGACAGTCATAGAATCATAGAGACACAAATTTATCTTCTTAATATTTGTATAATAACATGAATTAGTTTCTGATTGCCCACTTGAATAAAAAGTTTATTGCATTTTGCAACGTTTTTCCCATCCATGTAGTTGCACTTTGTAATAATTATTACATTTTGCAACTTTTATTACGAAGTGGGTTGTAACAGAGCCCAAATTTTAACTTGGTTCAATATGAGGAATATTCTTTAAAAATCTTCTCACAATTCCCCAATCAGAATCTGTTTATATGTGGTATACACTATCCTTACGTGAGTCAGATATGAGTTTTAAAAATCAAATTAATATGTGGTCTCTTTAACTTAGTCCAATATCAGGAATGATCCTTGAAAATCAGATGCCAGAAACTACTCCACCTTCTATCTGTATCAGGGCTCATACTTCTGCTGAGGGTAATCACCCTTTGCTCTGTCCGGTTTGTGCAGTTTGCATTTACCTCAACCGGACACAGTTCATTAGGAAAGGCAGGGAAGATTATTTCTGTCTCATATCCCTGGTCGACAGAAGATCTCTCCTCAATCCATTTTTCGATGGATTTGTCTTGCTATTCGCACGTCATACGCTTGTCTAGCGACTGATGATTGTATTACCAATCACTTTTCTGCCCATGAGGTGCATGCATCGTCTATCTCCTGGGCGTATGCCAACTCCGTCATGTTGTTGGATGTTATGCAGGCAGCCTACTGGAGGAATGCTTCTACTTTCTCCACCTTCTATCTGCGTCAGTTGCAGGAGCAGTTCGAGGACCCTTTTTAGCTTATCTTGACAAAGTCAAGCTAAGCTATTGTCATGGGGCATGCGGAAGTCTGTGAGTCTGTCTGTCCACAATTTGTATGGCGCAGACTACAGGTCGTAGTAGTTATTCGCTCATCACCAAATTTCATTTGCATGTTCAGGTTGGTGTCTAGATGAGAATGTCTTATTTTGGTCATGGTCGGCTGCTTACATTGGTTGCTGCAGCAGCCATCATGAATTTTGTATGGCACAGGCTACAGGCCGTAGTTCCCATCTGATCATCACCAAATTTCATATGCATGTTCGGGTTGATGTCTAGATGAGAACGTCCTATTTTGGTTACAGTTGGCTGCACACAGTGGCTGCTGCAGCAGTGTGGGGTGATGTTAAAAAAAAAATTTATCTTAACCAGTTTTCTTGAAATTTGGCAGGTTGTCTTAGACTCATGAGTAGTCATGGTGGCTGCCACTGGGGTGTGGGAATTGAGGGGTGAAATTGTTTTGGCTTGTTTTCTATTCTACTACATTGAGTGAAAAAAACCAATAAAGCACTGAATAAAATTGTCTTTGTGTGAATGTAATATGATATCTCAGGCATGTAGGGCACTGTCATCAACTGTGTCTTTGAGATCAGTAAGAACATCCTAAATATGTATTTATTTTCTCCAGTTGATGAAATTTCATTTGCAGATTTTATAGCTTTGACCATGACAACTTTTCGTAATATTTGACTTCATATCAGCCAATGGTAGCATGGCTGCTGCAGCCGTGTATATTTTTGTACTGTACCAATGACCCAGACTTAGCTGGTGCTAACGCTAAAATATTTAGAGGCAAATGCAAATTTTACCCCCAATCCCCAAAATTTGCATCTAAACCGAAAAATACATGTCCTATATGGTCCTCCATACTTTTACTCCACTGTGCATGTGCAGTGTCAAGGAGGTCTCGAAACTGCCGCCAAAAATCATTCTTTGTTTGGCCCTCAATACAGTTACACTTCACTGTTATTTGTGCTTGTAAATCTCAGTTTTAAGGATGCCAGGCGCATAATTATGAGAGAAATGGTGGGTATATGGTAGAAATAGAAGGTGGAGAGGAAAAAAACAGTGGAAACAAATGTTCAGGGCTGTAACTTATAATTATTTTACGAAATTATTACATGTTACCTATTTTCGTGGCATGACCTTATTATGGTCATTCTTGCTATGAATGTTCCATTGTTTAATCAGTGTTTCCTCTCTCCCTTTCCTTTATTCCCCCCTAGCTATTCTCCCATGCTTTTGGTTTATTTTTTGTAATGTTTATTACTAAAATTTCTTGGGAGTTTTGGCTTGGAAACAGAATTATTTTCTGTTTTTTTACGTCCTCACCCTAGGGGTGTTTAGGCATTTTGGTCTGCATCTACCATCTGATGTTTTACAGTTTCTTCTCTGGAAGCCTCTGTTTTGCATCAGATAGTGTTTAAATTGGTAACTGATTTCGGGCCATGTTTGTTTCAATGCCTGGAGTCATGTTTCCGGATTGTTGACACTTTCGTTTATGTTGACAACTGTTACTTCTGACAATGATTACTCGTCTTCTGCTTTATTTAGTTCATAGCAAGATACATTAATATTGTTCGTAAGTGATACATTAATTTTTAAAAATGATTAAAAATTTTAGTGCACACTTAGGCTTTTTTGGGATCCTTGGGCTCAGGGTTCCCATTGGGAACTTGGGCTCTTCTGAAAAAATTTTTCAAAAAATATTATAATGAATTATAATATATTATGTATATTTATTTCAAGAGTTAGTGCGAGTAATATGACGGTGTATATTTTTTCTGGTTGAAAAAATATTCTTCAATCGTAATGCGAGGATATCTTCCTCTAATTCACAAGTTCATTGTGGTTCTTATAGTCAATATAGTCGCATTAATTCTTGCTCTGTGTATGTTGATTGATATGACAACGTTGGAGACGTGTGTCACAGTATTTTGTTGCAGTGAGAGGTCACTATATATTATCAGTTTCTTTTTCAGAACTCAGAGTGATGTTTCCGTGATGTCTTCAATAAGTGTGTCTCTGTCGTTGCAATATTAGGGCTAGCGGGAAGTGCTCAAGGTATTACGATAATTGCTGGGAGTTAGCTAGTTCTATCGAAGGCATTGTCGCCCGGTGTCACGACCATTCACCAGGAAAGAATGGTTCAGCACCCGGGTTAGTTCGTTGCGGTCCAGGGAAGCTGATTGGGTGATGCGAGCACTATAAAACTTCAGATGTACACACCCAGCAACGACGGATCCGAGGATAGTACGGAGGAAGCCTGTCAGTCCGATAGCTAGCTCGTCGAGGTCCCCCGGTCCGCGAGCGAGAGAGGCCCCCTCTCTCTTGCATCAACATCTGCGCCTTGATGTTGTTGTATGTTGTTCGCTTAGTCGGAGCTTACGTCCACTCCTCCTGTTCCGGACGCTCCGTCGCATGACAGCCCTACGAGGCTGTTATATTGGCTTCCTTATCCTCGTCACCACACACGACCGCACCTTGGCTATGTGACCACAGATTTCCAGGGGACGTTCGCATATTATATAAAATGCAGGATTGAAGGTCCCTGGTGCTCCTGCTTTGCCGACCAAGGAATACACATTGACCAGGTCACTCCATCTGCTAGCCAAGGATACGAGACCTTTCCAGTTAGGACGTTCGCATATTATATAAATGCAGGATTGAACGTCCCGGGAGCTTCCAGCGGATATTCACGTAGGGCCGCGGCTCCACAGGTCTCATACAGTAACATGAACTAGGTATTGTTACTGTGATGTCTTCGTAAAGTGTGCTTCCGTTGTCACAGTCAAATGAAGAGTTAGCGGCAATATGCTCATGTAGATACGTCAAGTGCCTGGAGTTCCCTAGTAGGATCGATGGCGTTGGCGTCCGCTCAGCACCCGGGTTCGTCCGTTGCGGTCCAGGAAGGAGATTTGGGTGATGCGAGCACTATAAAATACAATGTGCACACCCAGTGACGACGGATACGAGGATGGTACGGAGGAAGCCTATTAGTCCGGTTCCTAGCTCGTCCAGGTCCATCTGGGCTGCGAGTGAGAGAGGTCCCTCTCTCGTATTACAACATCTGGGTCCAGATGTTGTGGTACTAAATGTTCCTCAGTCGAAGCATATGTCCACCGCTCGGGACGCTCTGTTATATAGACAGTCCGGAGAGACTGCTCTTTCGGCTTTCTTCCTCACAGCAGCACACGCGACCGCACCTTGGCTATGTGATCTGTGATATTCAATCAATATCGCCGACCAGGGATCCTACGGCAACCAGGTCACGCCATCCAGTAGCCAAGGATACGAGGCCTTCATTCTCCGGACGTTCACATATTAGAGGTATGCAGAAGTGAACGTCCAAGGAGCTTCCAGCAGCTAAATCCTATAAATCCGCAGCTCCACAGGCCTCTGTTATGGACATGTTATCGCAGATAGCACAAATTATCGCAGCATCCCCGCAACCGACAGTAACTCTGTTAGATCAGGAATTATCCGAGGAAGCTGGGTTGGTACATTCCGCTGCAGGTTCAGGCACGGACGACCAAGAATTTCAAGTGGACCGACAGGATGGTGAAAGGGATACGGATGAGTTGTATTTTCCCTTTTTTGGAACAACATAATTGCCGTAGAGTGCTTCCGGCATTATTATCGGACGTTGTTCCTCCGGACCAAAATGCTGCGTTGCCGGATAAGTGATGGATAGTGCAACTGGACTCAGCATTCTTAATCGGCTTAGGGACATCATCCCTCAGTTTCCGACATAGTCCAGATATGTTTCACGGACATTTGATCTGTTGAATGACGCTATATTTATATATCTTGCTACCTAAATGGGCAGGGCAGGTTTCTTATCGGCAATATGCTCTACATCTGCCTTTCATCAATTCATCGAATATTTCGAAATGGCAGTACACAGCATTCTGAGAGTTCTCTGCGTCTAGACGACCAGGTCATGAACTAGTATTGTTTATCTGTCGTCTATGTCAATTCCAGTCATGATGTTGGAAATAACAATATCGTCTAGCAGTGACAGCTTAGACGCATTATCGTACGCAGATCACCTTACCAGAACGTTATCATTACGTCTCAAAGCAAAAAGAATTCTAGGATGTACAACCTCCTTAAGAGTTCGTTCAAGGGCCTCACGTAAAACTCCGTCCTTTAGTGGCATTATGGAGTTGGTTGGATGTGACGCGGCCCTGGCTACATCCACGCATGTAGATAGTAAGGTGAAAAACTCTCAGAGTCGCTCCGGTCTCCGGAGAGTTTTCTTTGACGGCAAGCTTTCCGCAGTTTATGCTCAGTTAACTAAGAAAGCTTTAGACTCTCTATTTAAATTCACTTCCATATAGTCAGATTCAGCAGAGAAGAGTAGGACAGGCACTTCTGGGACAAATACGTCCAAGGGAAGTTCCTATAGAGGTTCCCATTCGTCCTCTAGGTATTATTCTAGAGATGTCAGGGTAGCGACTCAGATAGGGGCCGTAATTCTGGTCAGACACCCCTAGCTTCACGAAGCGAGGTGTGGACCGTAGAGGACATGGCTTCTCCTTCCGCGAGCCTTGCAGGACCAGGAGGTAATGGTTTTATCCTCTATCGTGTATTAGTGTGCAGAATACTGTCGAGTTTCTCAATTATTGAGATTAGATTACGGACGTACCTTGGATTCAAGGGGTGTTTTCGGAAGGACTATATTGTTCCTCAAACAAAATCCTCTGTTAACTCGGAGTCCAGGATGGACTCGGCTTCCGTCAGTCAGTAGGATAGAGGCTCGCTTCCATCATAAGTCCAGTCTCTTCTGGAATGATCGCGATAGAGATCGTAGAAATCCAGGATTTTCCAGGTTTCTACAACCTTCCTTTTCTGGTTCTGTCCACTCATAATCTGAGCTGGATAACAAGCTGATCGTGGCTCTAAGTTTCTATATGGAGTCCATCCGATCGGTCAGAGCAAGTATTCGTGTGTACGACTATGCTACATGCATAGAGTTCTAGTTACATACTTTCACGTCATGGTACATCAGGTGTTCAGAAAGTATCTTTGCCTCTTTATCATAGGAATTGTGTTTCAGCATCGACCAATGTGTTCCGGCCTGAATCTAGTTCCTGGGCTTTCACTCAAATAACGAACTCGGTAATGACTCATTTCCGAGCTCATTCGTCTGCGGTAACGTTGGCCTTCCTGCACGACATTCTTCAGAGGTATGTCAATGAGTTAACGCTTCAGAACGATGTGCAGATTCTGCTTCTATTGATCCGACATCTCGGTTTCATAAGTAAACGAGAAGTCGGATCTGGATTCGTCCAAGTCATTTACCCATCGGGGGATGAGCTTCGAGATGCTTAACATTCTCGTTCGTCTGCGGTTAACCAGAGCGAAATTAATCAGTCATTATGCTTGCTATTATCTTCGCTCAGACAAGGTTTCAGCGAGAGATCTCATGTGACTGATACGTTGTGCGGAACTGCCGTGATTTTATTCCAATGGGGCGGTTACGCATTTGTCCTCTCCAATTTTCTTTTAATTCAGAATTGGAGGGTGAAGTTTCTTTCGCTCGATACGGACATCTTCTTGTCAAATCAAGTGAATAAGAGATTCAGACTTGGGCAAGTTTTCAGTACTTAACTCAAGTAGTTCCACTGCAATTGCCGGATAAGAGTTTTCAGTTTTGACGGATGCCAGTCAAACAGATTGGGTAGTTTCATTGAACCCAACGGATTAAAGTGCCTGGGTCTTTTGTTTCCGTAGTTCCTTATCAAGCACACAAACATCAAGAATGATTGTTATTTTGGCTTGCGCTACGTTATTGGAGGAACATTATTCAGAATGTTCATATGCTAATTCTGTCCGACAACTCGACGGTATTAGCATATTTATGAATTATGGAGGCACTCATTCCATCCTGTTATTCATGTTAACGGATTGAATCTTTCGGTTGGTACTAGAACATCAAGTTCTCCTATTGGTCTGTCATATTCCGGGTCGTCTGAACATATTAGCGGACTCCCTTCACGGAGAGGCCATTTGTTGCCACAAGAATAAACTTCCAACAAACGAGTATTCAATCAGATTTCTACCAAGGAGAGCAGCCAATGATCGACTTATTTGCGACGCATCTGAACAATCGGTTGCAGACATACGTGTCATAATGTTTCGATCTTCGAGCGTTTGCAGTAAACACTCTATCATTCTTGTGAGATGGAATAATAAGATATACGTATTTTCCAACGCCGTTGATTCAGCAGATATCGCTCTAATGTAATTATTTCAATGCAAATTCTGTTGGTAGCTTTTCTAGCTCCACAAAGACTGTGAATTAATTTACTCAGGCGTCTGTTGTGGGACATGCCGTGGAAGCTTCCTCCACATTTCGGTCCATTCTGTGGTCAGATGGATTCAATCTATTATCAGTTCTGCTTATGATTATTTCTTCTTTCAGCAGTCTGTGCTTAGTTTTAAGCTCATGATGTAAGAGTTCTTCTACATCATGGGCTTAGACTAATCAGATCCATTTTCATGATTTTGTATCTGAGAATATTGAGTCCTTTCTGCAGATCTACATTGTTTAGGTCCGTTATTTTTTACTCAGAATGTCGTCTACTAAACAGTGGCAAACTATATGTGACTCTGTCCTGTTGCCCTCTTTGCTCTGGAGTATTTGATCAAGGGAAAGGTGGGGGGGGGGGGGGGGGGGCAGGCGGGTGTTCCCTTAAGTCACCTGCTTTATAGTGTAAAGCAAGGGAATACCTCCCTTAGAGTCAGTAATTCCGAGTCGGTTCTGCAATGATTTTAAGGGTAAAGCCTATGTTTACTCATCTGTGTAATATTTTTTAAAGTGTTGATTGGTGTGAAGTATCTGTATATATCATGTGATTAATTGATTAATTGGGTGTTAATATTCAATCCTCGAACACTTTTAAATGAGTATATAGAGTCTCATTTCTCTAGACTCCCGTATTTATTGGCTTTCCTTTTTAAAAATATTAGTTTTAAGGGTTGGTTATACTAGATGTTTATAGAGATCATTGATATTATTGTGCTCAATTACAGAATGGTGTTGTGTCTTTCTTTTTTGATACAAATAAGAAAGATACATGTAGCCTATCTCTCCTTTTCTCATTGAGGGGATAGGTCTGTTATAGGTAATTGAGTCTATTGGATTTCCCCTTTGTCCTAGGCCCTCCAACCTTTTTACTATTCAGCTAAGTCTGAGTCATTGGTACAGTATAAAAATGTTAAAAAATTTATAGTAATTTATATATTTTTTACACTTACCAATGACCCAGACAGGGATGGCCCTCCCAGGAGTTGGGAACTCTTGCCTCCCCTCTGCGTACATAACGCTTACCAGGCACTGGTTGTAAGAATGATTTTTGGCGGCAGTTTCGAGACCTCCTTGACACTGCGAGCTCATGCGCAGTGGAGTAAAAGTATGGAGGACCATATAGGACATTTATTTTTCGGTTTTAGATGTCTGGGTCATTGGTAAGTATAAAAAATATATAAATTAGTATAAATTTTTTAACTTTTTCTCCGATTTTAACAAAATTTCATATGTAGGTTTAGCTTTGACCATGTCTATTTTTCATAATGTTTAGCTTCAAATCAGCCAATTGTAGGATGGCTGCTGCATCCATGTATTTTTTTCTCTCCCAATTTCAACGGAATTTCAAATGCAGGTTCAGCTTTGACCATCAGTACTTTTCATAATGTTTGGCTTCAAATCAGCCAATGGTAGCATGGCTGCTGCAGCCATGTATTTTTTTCTCCGATTTTTACAAAATTTTATATGCGAGTTCAGCTTTGACCATGACTACTTTTCATAATGTTTGGCTTTAAATCAGTCAGTGGTAGCATGGCTGCTGCAGCCATGTATTTTTTCTCCGATTTCAACAAAATTTCATATGTAGGTTTAGCTTTGACCATGTCTATTTTTCATAATGTTTGGCTTCAAATCAGCCAATTGTAGGATGGCTGCTGCATCCATGTATTTTTTTCTCTCCCAATTTCAACGGAATTTCAAATGCAGGTTCAGCTTTGACCATCAGTACTTTTCATAATGGTTGACTTCAAATCAGCCAATGGTAGCATGTTTACTGCAGCTATATTTTTTTCTGCTTTCAAATGAGTTTTGAAGGATTGGAAGTGATTTTATGCAGTAATTGTCCAGTTTAGCCTATGGGGGATGGGGGGGGGAGGGTGTTAGGGTTGGGGGTCCCATGGGTGAATTTTTTTTTGCTTTAGAGTTTATTTTGGGGGATTTTGAGTACTTTCATGACAAAAAAATTTCATCCACGGAGCAATTCAAATTTTTTTTCTGCATGAAATCACTAAAAATGCCCCAAAACATTTAAGGCCAAGGAAAAAAATTGTTCACCACATGGGATGGGGTCCGGGGGGGGGGGGGGATTTTTTCTTTTTTCACCTTTATTTTAAAATGTGTTTTAGGGGAATTTGAGTGATTTCATGGGAAAAAAAACAAATCACCCAATTGACGGGCCCCATACAGTTGGGCATGGGGTTATAGGTTAATGGGGTGAAATTTTTTGAATAAAATCTCTCAAAATTCCCCAAAACACAATTAGGTGCAATATTTTTTCCTTGTTCACCCCATGGGGTGGGTGTGGGGTCCCAGTGGATGAAAGTGATTTGATGCAAAAAAAACCCCCCAAATTCACCCAGTTGGCCATATAAGATGCCCCGGGCAGGCAGTCGTGAATTGTTTTTTTTTTTGCATTAAATTGCTCAGAATCCTCCAAAATGCTTTTTAAAGTAAAAAAGTATTCACCTTATGGAACCAGTCACATTGAATAACTTGGGATAGACTCTCTGGTGTTGGAAAGTTTTACTTCATTTAGTATTTGTTGAGTGCAATATGATGAGCATGACTCTCAGTGACCTACTTAAATGTTTCAGGTGTTAAATCTGTCTCATTTTGATTAATGAGGGTCAGATGGAACAATGTAAACTCATTGTTTAATGAACTTTTGTTTTTGTATACTTTCACAGAGCTGAATGGGAATTTATCAGTTTCATTGGTATTTATAGTCAATTTGGTCATCTACTTTATTTAGTGGTGTTTGAGGTTATTTTTCTGCAGCTAAGGCTAATTGTGACCACAATAAAGGGTTAAAGTCAGGTTTAGCCAATCATTTACCCCAATGTTGCCCCCAAGTTCCCCTCCAAGTTCCCCTCCAGGTAAAAAAAAAAATTTTCTTTACCAACCGCCCTGATTTTTTGGCCCCAACCTGAATTTGTTTTCTACTCAAGTTTTTTTTATGTCCTGTACGTTATTTGCCAATATGGTGAGAAAACCTCTCATTGACCCCCCAAAAATTTCAGATTTTTAACATGGTCAGTAATATCAGGCAGGGGGCCAATTTTTAAAGGTCAATGAATAAACAATCATATGCATTCTTTCAATCCCACTTAAGGCTTTTCATAGCATTTTAAACCTGCCGTCCGTCGTCGTCCGTCATGAACTTTACATGAACGACTACTCCTCACAAACTACTGGATCAAATTGAACCAAATTTGGTGTGCATGTTCCCCATCGTATGTCAATTCAAACTTGTACAAAGAAGCTTGCCGTACCAATAGGGGGCACCACAAGGGGCATAACTCTGATAGCACCCATGAATTTTTTTCCAAAATTAAAAAAAATCTTCTTCTTCAGATCCACCAGGCAGAATTCTTTCCTATTTGGTATACATCATCTCTAGGGAAGTCAGATTCAAGTTTGTTAAAATCGGCCCTCCTGGATTCATATTTGGACTCACTATAGAAGCCCAAATTTGAACTTAGTGCATTTCAGGCAAATTTCTTAAAAAATCTTCTCCAGATCCAGCAGGCAGAATCTTTTGATATTTGGTATGCAACATTGTGGGGTGGATCTGATTCAAGTTTGTACAAATCGGCCCCCTGGGTTCATATTTGGGCTCAATATAGGAGCCTGAATTTGAACTTAGTGCATTTCAGGCAAATTTCTTTAAAAATCTTCTTCTCAAGATCCAGCAGTCAGAATGTTTTGATATTTGGTATGCAGCATCCTTAGGAGGGTGAGATTCAAATTTGTTCAAGCCATGTCCCTAGGTCCATATTTGGGCTCACTATGGGAGCCTGAATGATAACTTAGTAGTTCAAAATGAGGAATTTTCTTTAAAAATCTTCTTCTTCAGATCCAGCAGTCGGAATGTTTTGATATTTGGTATGCAGCATCCTTAGAGGGGTGAGATCCAAATTTGTTCAAGCCATGTCCCTAGGTCCATATTTGGGCTCACTCTGGGAGCCCGAATGATAACTTAGTTCAAAATGAGGAATTTTCTTTAAAATCTTCTTCTTCAGAGCTAGCAGTCAGAATGTTCTTGGCATGTCTCCAGGTCCATATTTGGGCTCACTGTGGGAGCTTGAATTGTAACTTAGTTCAAAATAAGGAATTTTCTTAAAAAATCTTCTTGTTCAGATCCAGCAGACGGAATGTTTTGATATGTGGTGTGTAGCATCCTTGGGGGGGGGGGGGGGGGGGGGGGGGGGGGAGGGGGGAAGATTCAAGGCTAAAGCCAAGTCCCTGGGTCGATATTGAGATATGAGGAATTTTTCTTTAAAAATCTTCTTCTTCAGATTTAGCAGTAGGAATGTTTTGATATTTGGCATGCAGCATCCTTAGGGGTGAGATTCAAGTTTGTTCAAGCCAAGTCCCTGGGTTCATATTTGGGCTCACTCTGGGAGCCCGAATGATAACTTAGTTCAAAATGAGGAATTTTCTTTAAAAATCTTCTTCTTCAGATCCAGCAGATGAATGCTTTTGAAAATTTGTATGCAGCATCCTTAGGTGGATAAGATTCAAGTTTGTTCACGCCATGTCCCTAGTTCCATAAAATTTGTCTCTCATGACTTCATTCCTTTGTAGTGTTGATGAACCATGTCTAACTGAATGTGACCCCAAATAATTCTTTGAACCACTTTGGCCGGTGAGCGATTAAGGCTCCTTGGGGCCTCTTGTTTTTCTCCCTTTTTGTTTTTTTTACTTTATTTTTTTTTTCACAGAAAGGACCAATTTTGGAAAACTTATACTATCAACGCGAATGGCATGGAGTGAATTTTTGGGGGGCATAAAATCACTGAAAATATTCAAAACACATTTTAAAGCCAAAAAATCTATAGTTTCTGATAGACAACAAAAAGTCAATAATTATGGCACAATTTACTTGAATGTAACATAAAAGTTGAGTAATTATGACATTAATCCCCAAAATATACCATAAGGTCAAGATAAGCTACAATTTATTGACACTTTCATTCTTCAGGCCGTCTTTCTTCTGCTCAGGCTGTCATCAACGCCATTAGGGTTCTTGCAAGGTCTGTTCCAGCCCTGTTCTTGGTGCTGCCCTTTCTGTCTGTGTGTCACCCAGGGCCATACACCTCATGTCTCATTGTCATTATACCCCCGCTTCGAAGAAGTGGGGGCTATATAGGAATCGCCCTGTACGTCCGTCCGTTCGTCCGTCCGTACGTCTTTCCGGACATGAAATTCTTGTGTGCGCAACTCCTCCTACATTTATCAATCAATTTGGACAAAACTTTTCAGACATCATCACTACTAAGTGAACATGCGCATATTCCAAGATTTTTGATCTGCGACAATTTTAACCAGGTTATCTCCCTTTGACTTAGATTTATTGTGTCTTTCCATCCGAACAAATTCTTGTATGCGCAACTCCTCCTACATTAATGAACCGATTTTGATGAAACCTTTCAAACATCATCTCTACTAAGTGAACATGTGCATATTCCAAACTTTTTAATCTGCGACAATTTTAACCAGGTTATCTCTCTTGAACTTTGATTTAATATGGGTTTCTACATGAAATTCTTGTGTGCGCAACTCCTCCTACATTTATCAATCAGTTTGGACAAAACTTTTCAGACATCATCACTACTAAGTGAACATGCGCATATTCCAAGATTTTTGATCTGCGACAATTTTAACCAGGTTATCTCCCTTTGACTTAGATTTATTATGTCTTTCCGTTCGAACAAATTCTTGTGTGCGCAACTCCTCCTACATTAATGAACCGATTTTGATGAAACCTTTCAAACATCATCTCTACTGAGTGGACATGTGCATATTTCAAACTTTTTGATCTGCGACAATTTTAACCAGGTTATCTCTCTTGAACTTTGATTTAATATGGGTTTCTGCATGAAATTCTTGTGTGCGCAACTTCTCCTACATTTATCAATCAATTTGGACGAAAGTTTACAGACATCATCACTACTAAGTGAACATGCGCATATTCCAAAATTTTTGAGCTGGCGCAATTTTAACTAGGTTATCTCCCTTTAACTTAGATTTATTATGGGTTTCTACATGAAATTCTTGTGCGTGCAACTCCTCCTACATTTATCAATCAATTTGGACAAAACTTTTCAGACATCATCACTACTAAGTGAACATGCGCATATTCCAAGATTTTTGATCTGCGACAATTTTAACCAGGTTATCTCCCTTTGACTTAGATTTATTATGTCTTTCCGTTCGAACAAATTCTTGTGTGCGCAACTCCTCCTACATTAATGAACCGATTTTGATGAAACCTTTCAAACATCATCTCTACTAAGTGAACATGTGCATATTCCAAACTTTTTGATCTGCGACAATTTTAACCAGGTTATCTCTCTTGAACTTTGATTTAATATGGGTTTCTGCATGAAATTCTTGTGTGTGCAACTCCTCCTACATTTATCAATCAATTTGGACGAAAGTTTACAGACATCATCACTACTAAGTAAACATGCGCATATTCCAAAATTTTTGAGCTGTGGCAATTTTAACTAGGTTATCTCCCTTTAACTTAGATTTATTATGGGTTTCTACATGAAATTCTTGTGCGTGCAACTCCTCCTACATTTATCAATCAATTTTGACGAAACCTTTCAAACATTATCACAACTAAGTGAACATACGCATATTCCCAAATTTTTGATCTGCGACAATTTTAACCAGGTTATCTCCCTTTAACTTGGATTTATTATGGGTTTTCAAATGGGATTCTTGTGTGTGCAACTCCTCCAACATTAATGAACCGATTTTGAATACATGTTACACATTGTAAATGTGTTTTTCCAAATGTAAACCATATATGTGTGGGCTCTTTAAGTATTCAGTGCTGTTCTGTGGAAGGCCACATGCAAATACAAATTTCAACAACAAAAAATGATCTTTATGTATACATTTCCTTATGGCCTTCGCCTACATGATCAGAAGTGCATTCCTCTAAAAACCCAAAGCAGGGGTATTAATCACCTTCAGTGATAGTTCTAGTTTACTAATGGTTGTGATGCTATGATTTTATAGGCCTTGGGAACTCTTCTGCCCACGGTTCCAGCGCATTCGGGTTATGTTGGGGTTGGTTATGTGATTCTTTCCTCCTATTGTCTGTTCAGCCTGTTGTAAACAATTGTAAGGTAGGTTGATAAATTAAAATTTTATAGTAAATTTCCTTTCTTATTATACCTACCGCAATTGTTTACATGGAGGCCCTCCTGTCTTCTTATTCGGGTAAGAGTCCTTCCTCCCTGCTGATCATATAATTCCAATGTTGGCGGATTCAAATAGAATGACACATTGGTTATATGTCTGTGCACTGGTTCCAGAAGCCATGGATTAGTACAAGAAGAAGAGTGTCCCCTACTGGGTGTACGCCGGTCGCACTCGACCCAGTTTTGGCTTATTTTTTCATGGTGCTTTTGCACCACTTTTCTTTCCCAAATCCCTTGGGAAAGATCAAAACAGAGAGTATTTTTCCAAGTTAGGGACAACCACTGTAATGCAACCCTGTTGTAAACAATTACGGTACGTACAATAAGAAAGGTAATTTACTATAAAATTTAAATATTTATAAATTCTCATGTTTGTTTCTACTTGTTTATTGGCGCATTGTTAAATAAAATATTGCGATTTTTAAATAAAATATTCAGATTTAGATAAGACCATCTAACATTTTTGTTATTTTTAGGATTGACAGCATTACTAAGTATCGTGTCACCATCAAAAGAAAAACGATTGCAGCAAAATACTTCCCAAAGTAAACTGTGCTCTGCATCGAAGAATGCCAACCAAGTTACCTCAGATCACAATCAGGTTGAAGGAATAACGACAAAAAATACAATTGAAAACACTTGTTATAGAAATTCAAAATCAGAGTCAACAGCAGAGAAGGTAAACAGCAGTGCTGATAGGAAATTTGTGAGTGATAGTGACAAAACATTGAACACCAGCACAGAAGAAAATCTTGCTATTGCTAACAGTTATGTAGAGACAGTTAAGCATATTGGAGATTCAGATAAAGTTGAGGTGGCAGTTTCTGCTTCAACCTTGCCTCTAACTACCATTTCATCAGTATCAACTACTTCATCCAGTGCTGATAACTGTTCTACATTTTCTTGTGAAAATGAAAGAAGCCTCAAAACATCACAAAAGGTGGCTACTGACAATCCAAAGAGTTATTTTCTCTTATCTCCCTGTGGGAAAGTGCTATATGAAATACCTGTGATTGAAACTGAATTTGTTGAAAGTTTGTCGACAATTACAAATAATGTTGTTCTGCACTCACAGGAAGAGGTTCCCATTTATAATCCTTGTTCAGTGGGTAATACTGAGTCAGTAGAGACAAACATTTCAACAAACACAAGTGTAATGAGAATGCCTTCCCAGTCTTCTTCCACTGAGATCAATTCTGTACAAGCTATTGATTCACCAAATGTTAATGATATAGTGACTTTGAACCCTACTCAACAGGTTTCTGATAATACCAGTAGAAATAATATTTCACCTGCACAAAATTCAAATTATGAGCAATATTCATCAGAGGGCAAACCTTCATCAACAAGTATATCAACAAAAACAAATGGAACTGTAATGTCTTCCCGTCTGACTTCCTCGGAGGTTACCTCTGTTTCTACTACAGATTCATGTACTTGTAGAACTGTTGCTTTGGACTCATCTCATCAAGTTTCAAACAACATCAGTAAGAAGATGACATCACCTGCTCAGAGTACCAGAAAAAGATCACGACATAAATCATCTGGTTCAAACAAATCAGATTCTTTATCTACTGTGCATGGCTATTTTTATAGTCCACATTCAGATGGATCAGTTGAAGTGCAAACTCCAACTCCAGATAAATCTTTTGTTCTCCGCAATTCCAAAAAACATCTGTCAAACCGTGCAATACATGTCAAAAGGTTGGATTTTGGTGGTGAAGAAATGGTCGATGCAGGGATTTCAGAAAAGATAAAAAGAATACGTCAAGGACAGATAAAGGCTTCAGTTTCTACAGGTATGCAAAAGTCCTCACAACATGCCATAAATGCAGAATGTTTATCATCACTTCATGAAATCGATGCAGTAGCTGAAACATGCAAAAGAGTGAAACAAAAGATTAAGAAGTATTCCAAAGCAAAACCGGCAAAAAAAGTGGAAAAAACTTCAAAAAAGGCAAATACTTCCAAATCAAAATCCATTTCAACTCTATCAAAGTCAGTAACTGTTGTTATGTGCTCTGATAACATAGATAGTGCTGCTGATGAAGTCGGTTTGAAGGAGCTCCAACAGCAGATTATAAGAAATCAAAAGAAGACTTCTGTCAATAATGCAGCAGACTCACAGTTCAAAGTTCCTAACAAAACTCCAGTGAAAAATATTCTCAAATCTGAGGTTGTTATAGATGCAAGTATGGTGCAACAGACAGTAGCCCGACTTCAGAGCCCAGAAAAACTTCAACCAGCAATTAAAATAATACCTTCGCAAGAAACCGCTCCTTTTAGCGCTTCCCAAACAACACGACGAAGGAAAGCGAGAAATTGTCGGACTGCTGAACCAGATGTTGAACAACCAAAGGTATATTGTAGTATAAAACAGTAGACTAGAAGTCAAGTGCTATAATCAGATGAATCTCCATTTAACCTTCAATTCTCTATTTCCTTGGGGTTATTTGACTCGATATCAGGATTCCTTCAGAGGCTTGGATTCAAGGAATGACCCTGAATTTGGCTGTGGGCTATTCAAGGCCTGAAAATGGGCAAGTTGGACTTGAAAAACCTTGAATATTCATGAAATAAAAAATGAAGCACATATTCATAACTGTATAGTTTTGTAAGAAGGCATAATGCTAACTAGCCCCCCCCCCCCCCACCCCCCTCCCCCCCATTTAGTTCTTCTCTCACCTCCCATGAAGAGGAGGGGGAGGAGGGTATAATGACCAGAGGTTCCAGTTAAGACTAGAGAAGGCAGGACCTTGAAAGTCCTTGAATTTGGATATTGTAGGGCTTTAAAAAATGTTATGAATCGACCTTGAAGTTTATCAGTCCTTCCATGCAGGAACCTTGGATATGCAACAGAATAGCTAAAACCTCTCAGGTGGCTTTTACAAAATCTGCCTGCCTACAAGACTTCTGGTCTCCTTTCTTACCCTGTGTATTCTATTGCATGATATGCTGTTGGGAAGGACTCAAAGAGCCTTTCTTATAGTGTTTACGCAATAGCATATCTTTACCATAACTCTTTAACTGGTAGAGTGCCAAATTTTTCTCAGCCTCAAGATTTGTTCATACATTTTTGTCTTGTTACAATTAATAGGCACTCTACCATAAATTATAACAATGCAAATCGATGGAGATGAAGTAATTTTACTTCCAAGATAATATGAAGGACATTCTCAGAATATGAAGCCTTTAACTTTAAGTACCTGCAGTTCAGAATGAAGCCCAAATATGGACTTCTAGCAATCTATCAGTTAAGTCCCTAGAGATTTTTGGCTTGTCTGACTTTCAGTCAGGTGTGCTATAGTGATCACACACCCTCCGCCTTCTCTCTGTCGTCCGTGAACATGGTGTTGGCATCTTCTCCAAAACCACTGAACCGATTTAAGTGAAATTTGAGTTAATTGTTTGTTATGATATAGCATTTTGATTTTGTTCAAATCAAGTTGCCCTGCCCCTCAGTAGGGCCATGCCCAAAAAGTGTGCTTAAATCTTAAAAAATCTTCTCATGAACCAGCAGTAGCAGAGACTTGATATTTTGTGTGCAGATTCCTTTTGAGGTGTAGACTCAGATTTGTTCGAGAGAAATTTGAAGGGCTATATTTGCCGTCGTTATGGAAGGGGCAAGAATTTTCGACCTCCTAACCAAAAGACTGATTTGAACCAAATTTGATATGAGGGCTTATTGGGTCATAAGTACTTACCTATCTCTATCTCACATCCACTAGTCAGAATCTTTTGATGTTTGGTATACAGTATCCTAAGGGAGGTGAGATATAAGTTGTTAAACCCAAGTCCCTGGGTTTATATTTGGGCTTCCTGTGGGAGCCCGAATTGTACCAAAATTTCTATATTCTGAACTGAGTTGCCGATTTGAACCAAATTTGATATGAGGGTTTAGTGGGTCATAAGTACCTATTTTATGCCCAAAAAATTTTCCCGTTGACCCAGGGGAACCACAGGTGCTAAAAAGAGAAAAAATTTAAAACGCCCATATCTCCAAAACTACACGGCACTGAGAATTTTTATTTTATGTGAAGCTTCCTTAGGAACAGCAGAAAGGAATGGTTGAAAAAAAAATGCCATTGGTTTTATCATAGGGTACTTTTCCAGGACTTTGAAAAAATGCCGAGTCATCATTTTTTGACACTGTAAGTAATGGGGAAAAACATTAAAGAATCTTATTCCCCCGTAACACTGCTCCAAAGGGCTTCATATTGCACATATAACATCTTTGGAAGATTCATTCACATGTTTGTTGAAATCAAATCCCAGGGTCCATATTTGGGCTCCCTATGGGCGCCAAAATGTTCAGATTAGTGCAATATGAGGAGTATTCTTTGAAAATCTTCTTCCGATCCACTGATCAGGATATTTGTATGCAGCATCATTGGGAGGTGAGATTCAAGTTTGCTCAAGCTAAGTCCCTGGGTTCATATTTGGAGCCTGAATTATAACTTAGTTCAATATGAGGAATATTCTTTAAAAATATTTTTCTTCAGATCCAGTAGTCAGACTCTTTTAATATTTGGTATACAGCATCCTTACGGAGGTGAGATTCAAGTTTGTTCAAGCCAAGTCCCTGGGTTCATATTTGGGCTCCCTGTGGGAACCCAAATTATAACTTCGTTCAATATGAGGAATATTCTTTCTTTTTTGTCAGATCCACCGGTTAGAATCTTTGGATATTTGGTATAAGCTTTTCTTACGAGGGGCCGATGCAACTTGTTCAAATCAATTCCCTGGGTTGATATTTAGGCTACATGTCAGGTGAGTGCTCTCAGGCCCCCTGGGACCTCTTGTCATATATTTGTGCCACACATGGTGGGCAGTGTATCTCTGTGTCTTTGCTGTTGTTTTTTGGCAAATATTGGCTGCCTATGTAGGCAGTTAGGACTTGACTAGAAACAACTGCCAAGGTGTTTACAATGAAAGTTGCAATTTACTGGAGACAGGCATGTTAAAGTGCCATAAAAAGTGATTCAAGTCAGAAAATTGACCTCGAAGGGTTAACCTTTAACTAATGTAATGGTAAATTCTACCCAGTACTGTTCACAAAAGTTTAAATTCAATTTGTTTTACCTTCTCTTTTTGCTCCCAAAACATAACTTACAATACCCTTTTGGAATGGGCATGGTGAGCTTGTTCCAGTGAGTGGTAATAACTGTTGTGGAAGCCAAAAAGATTTGTAGTTATCTGGAGAAAATATTGTAAAGTATGTTTTGCTGGTTGTGTGTTAGGTAAGGTCCACAAGAAAGGTCTGGAAAATATTGATCAAATCGAATTAGCCTGAGCAGAACACAAAACTCAACTCATTAAGCTTGTTCCAGTTGCAGTGCTGTTGAAAAAGAAGTACTTGTAAATTATGCATGTAGTTTTAGAAATGAGAATGGTCAAATTATATGCGTTTTGTACAGTAAAACCTTGTTAATTAAATAGCTACTTTGCCTGATTTTTGCAGTGAAAAATATTCAACAAAAGTAAACAAATAACAGGAATTTTTTATTTTATCTGTATTCTGTTTATTAGCTGAGCGCTTATTCTATTATTTCTTGTTTGACAGAGCTAATAGAGCTGTATAAAACAAAATGTAATGCATTAAATATCTACATTAGATGTACTGAGGCCAGATAGATCTATAAATATTGGAAAGTTAGTGGTTGTGAAAGTAATTTGTTTAAAAAATTTTGACCTCACAAAATATATTAATTGATTCTCAGGCATTTTTTTTTCAAATCAGTGAGGGTGGGAGGGAGGGTTTATTTTTATTTGTTTTCTTGCATATAGTAAGGAAGGATTGATAGGTTTTCCACTGTCTATTAACACCCAGAAACTATAGAAAGAGCATAATTAATAATATTAATTATATGATTTGTTGTTCCAGTTCATGGAAGACCACATAAATGAAAGCAAAATCCTGAGTGACCTTCCAAATTAATTATATTAATATTATAAAACATGGTGTAAATCATTCCTATTGAGTTCAAAATAGGCACCTATCGAATGTATATACCCAGCTACCAACTTTTCAGATTTCAGTTTCTGTGTCACCTCCTTGTAAATATTTTCAAGCCCTATCTCTCACAGAAGTGACACGGGGAGTGCGACAGCTTCCTCTCCTGTTGAGGTGTCTAGCTCCTTTATTGCAGGCTTGTCATGGAATACCCTAGCCTCTCTGTTGTGAACCCACTGCACCACACCATACCCCACCCCACCTCCTGTCTTGTCAGTAAAATCCGGACTTTGCAATGGCGATACTGACGATAGACATGCTGGCAAATTGTATTGTAATAGCAAAAACTGATAATTACTGAGTTCAGTTTTCTAACCCGCCCAAACAGCTACAAATTTTAAGAAAGAATAAATATTGCTATCTTCTGTGTTTTGAAATACTACATTATCATTTTTCCTAAGCATAGTCATTGA